>JBAJHW010000001.1:249045499-249706054 GCA_037013535.1 Intellagama lesueurii | reverse complement strand
ATACAAGCTAATGATCTTATTGTCCACTTTGATTATATTTAGGAAACATTTCTATTTTGCTACTATTCCTGGAATTCTTCCCTGAAGAATTTGTGAGCCCAGACCTACAATCCTTAATATGAGACTGCATACTGAGTTCATCAGACATTCATACCTAAATCATCTGCTTGTTTGATCAGTACTAACTACCACCTTGGAGTCACCTCTAACTTTTTCTCAATATGACATAACATTTTTTGTGACTATCCATGGCAGATGATGAAAATATGGAAAGATATTAACTGAATTCACATTTCCTTATGGAAGTACCGATTTCACAGCTCCTGAGACTGCCAATGGAACAAAATGCATCTTGCTGTGAATCCTTACATTTGTGAGACTTGCGATGCATTTCAGAGAAAATAAGGCACAGAAAATGATATTTTCACATTCAAATTATATTATCCTACGTGTCGTCAAGTCAGAACTGACTCATGGTGACCCTAAGAGGGCTTTTAAGGTATTTGAGATATTTAAGGGATGGTTTTACCAGTTCCACATACCCTCATGAGTTTCTGTGCCTGAGCAGGGATTTGAACCCAGGTCTCCTGAGTCCTAGCCCATCATTCTATCCACTGCTCCACAATGGGTTTCCAAAATATACATGACTAAAAATGCAATTATTTTTTAAAAAATACATACAAACATTCTTTAGTCAATTTAAAAGAAAAAAGGAATGCACAAAAAATGTATACCTCTAAAAAAATCATTTTGAGATCGGCAGAATCAGAAAAATTGTGATTTTTTAATTAATGATTCATCAAGGTTGATGAGTCACAAATTATGAATCCATGACTTTAAAACCCTATGAAATGCCCCCCCCCCTCAAGCACCAAGAGACACCGATTTCACAGGGAAGCTTCCCCTGACTCTCCTCTACAAGTTCTGCAAGTTTGGTGAAGTTTGGGTTTTGAACATCTGAGTTATATACCCACAAAGAGGGATCCACCCAGGAAAGTCCCCCCCAGACACTTAGAGACACCAAAATCACAGAGAAGCTTCTACTGATTCTGCTCTACAATCCCTCCAGGTTTGGTGAAGATTGGGTTTCAGACATCCAAGTTATACATCCACAAAGTGGGTCCTCCCAGGAAAGTGGCCTTTAGCAGCTGGCTTGGGGAAACCCAATCTTCACCAAATTTGGAGGGATTGTAGAGGAGAATCAGAAGATGATTTTGATTTTGTTGTCTCTAGGTGCCTGGCAGGAACTTTCCTGAGGGGCCCTCTTTGTGGTTGTAAAACTTGGACATTAGGAACCCAATCTTCACCAAACTTGGAGGGTCAGAGGAAACTTCCCTGTGAAATTGGTGTCTCTAGGTGCCTGGGGGACCATTTTATATCCAAATGAATCAATGAACTAAAAACCACTAAAAATTCATTGATTCATATTTGTTGGAAGTATTGATTCATACGAATATGAATTGATGAATTAGTAATTTTTTGAACAAATTTGGTGATTTGTGTTTTTTTATTCATGCCCATCTCTAATCATTACAGAAGAAGTGTGCATTCAGAAAACAAATGCACCTGAAGTATGAATCCATCTCTGTGTAGAAAAGTAAAGACTTTCACAATCTAATAATCATAGTGGAAGGAGAATGTACGAATAAAATTGAGAAATTCAGCAGGAAGAAGACTGACAAAATATTGGACAGAAAAAAATTGAGTAGCTCTTGAGTAAAAAATGAACAAAGCAAATAATATATTTTGTCTTCCCCAAAACATTTCATAAGAACTCACTGCATTATTAATTTCACATGTTGATGTTGACCTGCTCTGGATTTCTCCATTCACAGTAGGAAACAATAATCAGGGTGGGAAAAATGTATATGCAATGATGTCAACTTAGACCATAAAGTGATAAAAATCTTCCTGGAGAAAAATTTAGTGTTGTAAAGGCGGTCACGTTTTCCTCTTCATTGCATCTCCTCTTTGAATGATCAGTTTACACAAGTTGTGCACCTGATTTGGAGCCAGTGCAAGATCAAGACTTCAAAGCTGAGTCTGCAGGAGAGAGGAATCTTTATGCATTCACCTGTACACCATAAGACCAGTCAGGATTCTGGCTATGAATTTCACTGCATAAATAAACAGGAAGAGTGATACTCAGATGCCCATTTGAACAGCAACTGCAGGTCTTCAATAATATTGAGTTCCACCCTTAACATGCTGCTATGTGCACGGTAACAACCAGTCATAGAAACCCATCAGGGCATGGCTGATCTCAGAAAAAATCATCTCTAAGAGGCTGTGATGCTGACATTAAGACATAAAGCAGGTTTCCATCTCAGTGAACAATTTACTCCTGACTAGCAGAAACTTAAATGTAATAGTTTGATTCCTGACTAGTGGAAATTTAAACCAACAAATTTAAATTTAAGACATTTTGGACATTACGTACCATAAATATGATGAACAAAATATAGAGATTATGCTGGCAAGCAATTTCAACAACTGTGTGATTCCCCCTCCCTCCGTGCTCTATTAATGTTAATTGTAGTTATATCTGCACCGGAGATAATCCTTCTGACAGGAAGATGAAAGTGTTGATCTCATTACAAATTCTGTCTTAGTTTTCTGGATGTTGGAGGCTTTGTTGGGGAAGGTTAACATATTCAGTAGCATTTTGTTCTGTCTCATGGCCCTATTTTCATCTAATGATCTTCCATTCTGGTAAATGTTGAGATAATGTTCAGGTACATTGAATCCTGCAGCTCCCCAAAAGTGGAGTCATGTGGAGTGGAGGAAAATGCCATGAAATCTAAAGCCACTATACAGATGGAAGTATAGTGTCACCCCAATGTTTCTCTTGCAGCTAGTCTCACCCTTTCCCAAAATATGGGAAGTAATGTAATGTGAGATGAGAGGCTACGTTGAATGTCTAAGGAATATTGGAAGAAGGAACCAGTTGGTCTCCAAGGGACACAATGCCCTACATGTTTCAAATAGGGATGGGCCTTTCATGTCTCTATGAGAGACCCAAAACACACAAAAGGAGCCTCTTTCATATATTTCATGTTCTTTCCGCAACTGCTGAAAGAGAGCTTCTTAAATACAAAAGATTCATGTTTACGAAAGAGTACACCACCATTTCATGTTTCTTGCATGTTCCCATTTCCAGGTAATCTTTTAGTACCCTTTCATTCATCTGTTCTTTGTCAAATACCCTCTGGAATTTTTCATCCAAAACAATCATTTTTGATTCTTTCTTAAAAGGGCAATCGAGGAAGCTGCATTCTCCCCTGTTCTCTCTGCCCTCTTTTCCCTGGATTTGATATTAGTGCTGTTGCCGTCCCAAGACCTTAGTGGCTTAATCAATGGGTTTGCAGCAGGAAAGGCAAGGGAATTTGATTTCTAAGGTAAATAACATGCTGTCCTTCCTCTGCCTGAAAGTTTTTCTTCCTCTTAACTCCTCTAATCACAATGTGTGAATGCTGAATTTAACACACAAAAAAAACTTGTGGATACACTACTTTAACCCAATAATGTCTCTTGGCTTCACTCCGTAGTTGCCTCAGAAACACACGATATGCCTGATTCCATTTGTTTTTATACATTTATCCGAAGACAAGGCATATTCCTGATTAGTGGTATTGAAGAAATTGTTTGCATTTTATGGAGAAATCAATTGGTCAGGCCTGTGCTTGCTGTATGTGTGCTCTTCACTTCTCAAAGGAAAAGGGCACTTGTTTTGCATAAAGTAGATGCAGATCATGGAGACCTTTATAAGAAAGATAGTACCCCTTGTTTCACTCTCTTCTGGAGGTGAGGAAATATGTGGGGCTTGAACATTCCTTGCCAAGGTGTCTCCTCATGTGGAAACATCCAAAAGAGATAGGAAGAATTTAGTAAGTATTCTTTACATCCTTACTCACGCCACAGATTACCTCCTGTAGCTCTGTATGGTGGTAGTTCCATTTCTAGTTTAAAAAATCAGGAACCTGGAAAGAATTGGCATGGAGCTTCTGGTATGTCATCTTTTAGTGCTTCTATGTGACTGGTGCTCAGGATTCTGACCAGTGCATTTTATTTAGAGACCATGAAGAAATGAAGCTGGCTGTTGAGTCTTCCCTGTATCTGTGAAGTTGTAGCTATTCTTACTGTTGGGGTTGAATGATAACAGTATTTCAAAACCAGTTTTTACATTCCATCCCAGTTCATATATATTCATGGAGCAGAATGAAAAACGTTGGCACTCAGCAGAACTGAAAAATGTGATTGAGCTTGAGAACCCCACCTCCCTGGCTTCTACTCTCGCTGAGTACAACATTTGGCTTTTCACCTTTTTGTAAAAACAGAAAAAGGAAAACCACAACCAATAATTCACTCCCTGGAGTCTGGAAATGCATCTGTTTGTAAATTCTTGCAGGCAGTTGCTACCTAAATTCTTTCTCCAGCAGAATTTTTATTTAAGGTGGGAAATCCCAGTTGCTGTGCAATAGTAAAATGAGATTTTGCTGCTCTTTTGCTATTAGGCCACTTTTTAAATCTCTGATTGTAGTCAGATGGAGGAAGATTTAGGGATGATAAAAAGAAGTGCTTCTGCAAAGAGTACATAAATAAAGTGTGAAACTGACTGGTACACGATGCAGTGATGACTGCCAAGTTGGGCATGGAGGATAGGGGCCATTAATGGCTACTTGTCAACAAAGCTATGTATCACTTCCAGTGTGCCTCTGTATCAGAGCTTGGCAATAGCCAGTTGTTTGTAAATTACCTATAACTAGTTACTTTTTGGGTAACAAGTAATGTAGCCAGTAGTTACAATGTTATGCAATGTAACATTTACTAACAAAGTAACTTCTAAATGTAACAAGCACTATTTTTCAGTTTCTTGCAAAAGTTACCTTTTAAGGGCCTTTTAAAGGCATTTTACAGGTTCTGTTCCATTTTTTCATCAATCCAAAGTGGCAAGGGAGGTATTCCTAGTATTGTCATTTGTATTTGTATAAATATTTGCATGATGTAATATCAGAATTGGCCATTAAGGGGAACTAACAAGGGCAAGGACACACATTAATAATGAAGAACACTACAGATTACTTGCATGCAAAACAACAGTAGCAATAATGACAATCTGTCTGTAGATAAATAATGAGTAACATTAATAACATTCCAAGCTCTACTCTGTACATCACTGGCTGGAGAATGTGAGACAGAAGGTGGAGGCATACTCCTGTCCTGTTTGCAAGTTCCCTATAGGAAAATGATTAGCCATTGCATGGACAGAATGTTAGATTAGATGTGACTTTGATTTGATCTGACATTGCCCTTCTTGTGTTCTTAGGGATCCTGTGCTGTTCTGGTGTCTGTTCTGCTCTGATACATGAAGCATCCTTAGCGTATGTGCACAATGATAATGGGGGGAATGCAAATTAACTGAAGCAACTGACATTACATTATTAATTTTATACAACACTCTACTTCAAAACAGTACTTTACAACTTTGAACAGAGGGCAGAATGAAGCCACAGAACAATGGAGAAGCAGAAGAAGGGCAGCCCACTTATTCCTTCTTTTCTTCTCAAGGGAAACTGCTGCTTGGAACTGAGATGTACTTTTCAGCCCAGGAAGCTGTTGCGTGGAACAGATCAGACCATGTGTATCTCAAATGTTCTTGAACATTCCCTTCTGCATACAATGAGCTGAGTTGTGCTCTATGTGTCTGGTACAGAAATAGCTACACTGAAGAGTGTTCTACACCGTTCTGCCCAATTTGGTTTGGCTCCACTCTGTCCCCTGAGCTCCACCCACTGAAGAGTGTAAGCTCCTCTTAGTTATCTTGTTCCGTTATTCCCAGTTCCTCATTTTTCAACATGCACTGCTACAACAGATCCTTCTATCCATGATGAGTAGCCTAAATTCACTGTGGTGTGGATTGTAAAGGAGACTAATTTATCCATTTGTCCCAGAGGTGTGGACCATGCAAGATTACTTAATTTTCATCATCATCTTAGAACTGCAGAGACCCTGTGGATCATCAAGGAGGCCCAGTGGGGAATTAAACTCCTAACCTCTGACTCCACCGCCAGATACCTAAACCATTGAGCCATCCAGCAGATCTAATAATAATTTTAGAACAGCAGAGCCAGAATAGACCCTATGTATCATTGACTCCAGCCCACAATGGGGAATCAAACTCCTAGCATCTGACTCCATAGATAAATACCTAAACCACTGAGCTATCCAATGGTTAGTTGACACCTGTGAACTCCTCAGACATCACTTGGTCATCTATGGTGTGCTAGGGGCATTTCTGGTACCCCATGTGGTGGAGTGGATAGAGTGATGGACTAGGACTCAGGAGACCTGGGTTTGATTCTCTGCCCAGCAGTGGAAATACACAGGAGGGAAGGGTGGCACTTGTAAAACTTTTTTTAAAAATATCTCCCTTACTTTGAAAGTCCTAATGGGGTCTCTATCAGTCAGATGCTAATTAATGGCACATAGCACACATGGAGCATTTTTTTCTCTCAGATGTTTACACTGTATTTTCCATTAACTGTTTTTCTTTAATCCCCCAAACAGTTTAATTGCCTTAGACTTTGACTGACCTGGATGGGACTAGAACAGTAACATTTAAAAAAAACTGATGTAAATTGTAAGCCATGAGACAGAACAAGATATAAGACAGGTTTACAAAGAAAGGATAACTTTTTGTGTAGGACTGCCAGGTCAGTTTTCTCCATTCCCTGAGATTTCAGGGTCAAAACCTAAGGCCAAGGTTAGCTAATGTTACAGAAACAGGCCCTTGTGATTTCACAAATGGCAGGTCCTTTTGCAGCCGCTGCAAAATGTGTGTGTGTGCGCGTGCACACATGCATGAGACAGTGAGAGAGACAGTATGGATTTCCTGCAGTACCTCCTAAACAAATATTATGGTGCAACACACAAGCAACTTCCACCTGAGCCAATGAACATTGGCACCATTTGAGAGTGGAGAGAAAATGGCTCTCCAAATGTCAAAAGTAATCACACACCCTTAAATCAAACGTTCTTTTCCTCAAATGATCCTCACTTTGAGATTCTTATGCCTGCTGGAAGGCATAAGAAAGCACAGCTCTTTTCTGAGACATCAGATGGCACCCTAAAACCTTACAATTATAGTGCTCTTTTTGAAATGAATGCTAACTCTCCTTTCAGAGTAGAGATAGGCACGAACTGCCAAACTGGTTTGTGCTGGTTTGTCCTTCAGCTGAACAGGTGTTTGGTGCTTCCCAGCCCTGCCTCCTCTGGTGGGTGCCACTCAGAGGCAGCACCCAGAAGAGGCAGGACAGGGAAGCTATGAAACTGCCTCTGAGTGGGTGCCTGCCAGAGGAGGTGGGGCTGGGAAGCACCGAACACCCATTTGCTGAAGAACAAACTGGCATGAACCTCCAGTTCAACAGTTCATGCCCATCTCTAGTCCAGAATTAGGAAAAAGGGTCAGTGTCTAGGTTAGCTAAAGCTTCCTAGAGGCTGTGGTCCGCATGCTAAAGAAGCACACTTCAACGCTAAAACCAGCCTCATGAACAGGACATTGAGTGGAGGGAGGAGACACTGGGTTTAAATTTTCCTTTTATTAATTTAATTTACAGTATTATGTGAGGGGGGGATAATTCTGGGGGGGAAATTTTGGGTTCTTCTATATAATTGTTTATTTTTATTGCTTATTTTATGTTAGGTTTATTCTATGATATTTTAATCTATTTTGATCACTTGATTGTTAATAGCTTTATGCTTCAGTTGCCCAATTTAAATCCTATTTTTAAATTATTAACTTGGTAAATTGTTTAATTAGATAATTTGGTTAATTTAAATATTGATAATTGTTTGATCCTGTATTATTGATTAATTGTTGAATATTATTTTGTTAATTTTCTTATTATTGTTTTATATTATTTTAGTATATCTTGTTTTTTCTTTCTTCTTTATTGACATGGAGTGGAGGGTCTGCTCCCCCAGCGGGGGGTCTAACATCAGTGTGATTACGGGTAGAGGGAGATATGGCGTTGGCTCAGTGCCTACTCGTTTTAGAAGAACAGTGAACAGATGTTTGAAGGCTGTTCACTGTTCTGGCACTGTGACCAACTACCAGTCTCGAGGTAGCCAGATCAGCTGGCCCTCCACTCTAAAGCTGGTGCTGTTGAACGCCAGGTCTGTGTCCAATAGGTCCCAGATTGTACAAGATCTTATTCTGGAGGAGGATGCAGACCTGGCGTGCATGACTGAGACCTGGATGGGCGGGGAAGGGGGTGTTCCTCTGACCCTTGCCTGTCCTCCTGGTTACGCAGTCCTGCACCCGGGTAGACTGGAGGGGTGGGGGGGAGTAGCCATTATTTACAGAACTACCCTGGAGGTTACTAGGCGCTCTTCAGTGGTGAAGCCGGACTTGGAGGCCCTCCATGTGCGGATTGGGGCCAGGGATGGTATTGGGATCTTGCTGGGTTACCGCGCTCCCCGCGACCCAGCCACCTCCCTACCGGAGCTGGCAGACTTTGTCTCCGCAGCACTGTTGGAGTCCCCGAGGCTTCTGGTCCTGGGTGACTTCAATATCCATGCGGAGGCAGAGGTTTCCGGTCCAGCTCTTGAGTTCTTCGAAACCATGGCTTCCTTGGATATGTCCCAACATGTCAACGGTCCCACACACACGGGCAGCCATATGCTAGACCTGGTATTTTCCACTGAACGAAGCGAGTGTGGTCTGATGGTGACTGACATGGCGTCAGTCCCCTTGTCATGGTCAGATCACCACCTAATAAAATGTAACCTCTCAATGGCACTCCCTCCCCGCAGGGAGCATGGACCTATTTCAATGGTCCGCCCTCAAAGGTTACTGGATCCATTGAGATTCCAGGATACCATGAGAGGGATTCCAGCTGAGCTGTCTGGCGCTCCTGTCGAAGCTCTGGTTGACGGCTGGCTTGCCGCCGCCACTAGGGCTGTAGACATGATCGCTCCCAAACGCCCTCTCAGGCGCAGAGCTCGGCCAGGTACCTGGTATAATCGGGACCTGCGAGCAATGAAGCGAAACAGGAGACGGCTAGAGTGCACTTGGAGAGAGGAACCGACGGATTGTAATAAGAAAGCTGTCAGGATCGCAACTAACCATTACCTGGCTAAGGTAAGGGCTGCCAGACGATCACACTTCGCTGACCGGATAAGCGAAGCTTCCAACCAGCAGGCGGAACTCTTCCGTATAGTTCGCGATCTATCCGGAATTGGTCTGGGTGATGGGCCTCCCACTAATATCTCACCTGACCAATTTGCAGCATTTTTAAAATCAAAAGTGGAGGCCATCTGCCGGGACCTCTCTCCTTTTTTAAATACAGTGGATCGAGCAGAGATGTCCAGCGCTCCGCCTTGCCCGGTGACTCTTGAATTCTTTCAGCCTGTGACACCAGAATTGGTGAACAAAGCGCTTGATCGCTGTCGGGCCACCACCTCCTCCCTTGACCCTTGCCCGGCCTGGCTAATCAAAGTAGCCAGACCAGTAACAACGGAATGGGCCACAGCAATAATTAATGGGTCTCTCCAGGAGGGCAAGGTTCCTCTTGCCCTCAAGGAGACACTCATTAGGCCCATTAGGAAGAAACCAAATTTGGCGGCGGATGATATTGGAAATTATAGGCCCGTCGCCAATGTTTCTTTCCTTAGCAAAGTGGTGGAGAGGGTGGTGGCAGACCAGCTTCAGACACTTTTGGACGAAACCAACGCCCTGGAACCATTTCAGTCGGGCTTCAGGCCGCGTTATGGCACAGAAACGGCAGTGGTCGCACTGTTGGATGACCTGTTGAGGGAGGCAGACAGGGGCAATATGTCCTTGTTGGTCCTCCTCGATATCTCAGCCACCGTTGATACCGTTGACCACGGTATCCTCCTGGGGAGGCTCTCCAAATTGGGAATCGGTGGCCTGGAGCTTGCCTGGCTCCGATCCTTCTTGGAGGACCGCCCTCAGAGAGTACAGCTTGGGGAGAGTGTTTCGGCCCCGTGGAGTCTCAATTGTGGGGTTCCGCAGGGGTCGATCATCTCCCCAACGCTGTTTAATATCTATATGAGGCCGCTGGGTGGGGTCATCAGGGGGTGTGGGGCATCGTGCCACCAGTACGCTGATGACACGCAGCTCTACATCTCCTTTTTGCCTACTTCAGTGGATGCCGTTCTGTCCCTTCAGCGCTGCCTGGAGGCTGTACTGCAATGGATGCAGATGAATGGGTTGAGGCTGAACCCGGACAAGACGGAGGTCCTGAGGGTGGGTGGTCCCTCCATCAGCGGATTGGGTGACTCCCTTTCTTTTGGGGGGACAACTCTCACCGCAAAGAGTGGGGTTCGCAGCTTGGGGATACATCTGGACCCAGCGCTTACCATGGAAACCCAGGTGGCGTCCATGGCCCGCTCCGCCTAATTCCATCTATGGCGGATTGCCCAGCTGCGTTCCTATCTTGATGGGGGGGCCCTCACTACTCTTGTCCATGCGCTCGTAATCTCGAGATTAGACCACTGTAATGCGCTCTACGTGGGGCTACCTTTGAGATTGATGCGGAAACTTCAAATGGTGCAGAATGCGGCAGCCAGACTTCTTAGTGGGGTGAGAAAATATCAACATATCTCTCCCACTCTGGCTGCCTTGCATTGGCTGCCCATTCATTTCCGCGTTGACTTCAAAGTGTTAATGATGACGTACAAAACCCTAAACGGTTTGGGACCTCGATACTTGGCTGATCGTCTTCTCCCACCTAGATCTACCCGAATCACTCGGCATAGCCAGGAGGGATGGCTGAGGGGCCTAACGCCGAGAGAGTCCCGGAAAGAAAGAACAAGAAACCGGGCCTTCTCGGCAGTGGCCCCTCGGCTATGGAATAGTCTCCCAACAGAGATCCGACTGGCACCCTCGCTGGGCATTTTTAAAAGCCATTTAAAAACTTGGCTCTTTAGGCAGGCCTTCCCTTCAGTCAATAACTGATATCTATTCTTTGTTTTATAATCACTCCCATCTTGGCATTAATCTAATCTAATTGTTTAAAAATTATGACGTTTTACGATTGTTATATAATGATGTTTTTATGATATTTGTAAGCTGCCCCGAGTAGACTTTGTCTAGGGGGGCGGGGTAAAAATCCAATAAAGTAAAGTAAGTAAGTAAAGTCCAAAAATACAAGTTTTACTACCTCAGTTCTCCTCACCCTTAAACATGGAAATAAAGCTATTTCAATAGTGAAAACGTTCACAATTAGTGTTGAAATGTAGCAAAATGTATTCAGCAATAGAGACAGAAGGGATTGTTGCAAACTCATAATACTAATCACACTCTGTTCCGGGCATGGCATTGTAGTCAAACCAGAACTGCTATAGTGGAGCCATTGAGAATTCCCAGGAGCCTCATTCAACAGTGTATCATTTCCCTAAAGTCCATAATTCTGTAGAAATATTTGGTTAAATGTTGATTTTTCTTTCTTTCCTAAGGTGATATTTTTAAATTAAATATTATTGGATCATTCAGTTTTTGGAGTATGGCAAGAATTAATAAACCTTTAATTGCCCTAATTATAGAAAAAAATAATGGAAGTTTCAATCAAGGTACAAATTTAACAGGATTAGAATTCATAACCCCATAAAAATATGAATTGCACTGTGCTTCATTATCTCTTCTGGATATATGCAGGTGCTAAATGGCTGTAGGAAATTTTCTCTTTTGTCCCACAGATACAGTAAAATAGTACATTGAAAAATGAATGTAAAAATGAATATGCAAAAACGGTTCTTTACAGATCAAATGATGTCTGTCTTTGGTGGAACTTAATGAAAATTATTTGGATAAATGCACAGTTCATGGAAGTGACATAGTACACTCCTTTTCTATCCAATTAAGCTAAGCTACAAGTTTTTTGGTAGCTAGGAAGACAATTATTGGGAGCCAATCAGACACCGATGATATAATCACAAATAATAATTTATGGGAAGCAATTTGCAAATGAGATAGCAGATGCAGGCAATAGTTTCCAATTTTATTCTTGATTGGATGAGCACAGAAAGTGTTCACATTCTAACCTTTCTTATTGGATACTTTGCTTCAGATTTTAGGAGCCAGGAGTGCCCTTTAGTTCATCCCAGTAATTCTAATCAGGATTTTTTAAAAAAATAATCAACCTCAATGTATGAAAATTCACACTATGTATGCATTTCTCTGGAGAGATAGTCCTCAGAGAACATCTCCTCTCTGCCCTCATAGAATGAATGAATTGTTATAATTATTCAGCACACATTTTACAAAATGTCTGTAAATAGATGTCATGCCCTTACTCTTCACTTATTTTTTTAACTCTGAATCAAATATTTCAAGAGAGAAGCATGATTTTTTTAGCAAGAATGTCACAAATCAAACTGTAGGTATGCATTTTTAGCATATATTCTCACTTCTCAGTTCCCTCACTTCTACAACCTTTTATGGTTTGGCCTTCAGTCTACTGAAGAAAATCCTATGAACCTGCAGCTCTAGAAAGTGCAGTGAAAGGTGCTCTGAAAGCACTAGGAATAAATAAATCACCAGGGGTAGATGGAATGCCAATAGAAATATTTCAAGCCACAGAGACTGAATCTGTCAATATCCTCACAAGAATATGCCAACAAATATGGAAAACAAAACATAGGACCATTGCTTTAATATCCAAGGGATGATATGACATCTCCTGCCTTGGACAGGGGGTTGGACTAGAAGACCTCGAAGATCCCTTCCAACCCTACAACGATTCTATGATTCTAAGATCCCATACAAGCAAAGTGATGATCAAGGTGTTGCAACAAAGGCTTTTAAATTATACAAAGTAACAAATGCCTGATTTTCAAGCTGTATTCTGAAAAAGGAAGAGGCATTTGAGATCATGTTGCAAATATTCTCTGGCTACTGAAGTGCACCAAGGAATTTCAGAAGAAGATCAGTCTACAGTTTACACACTACAGCAAAGCATTTCTCAGCACTTGATTGTCCTGATACGCAACCTATATTGTGGAAAAGAAGCTACCATTAGGACAGAATAAGGAGAGACAGAATGGTTTCCTATCAACAAAGGTGTCAGACAAGGATGCATTTTATCTCTTCAACTGTTAAATCTGCACACAGAGAGCATCATACAGAAAGTCAGACTAGATTCACATGAAGGGAGAGTGAAAACTGGTGGAAGATCAATACTTTAAGATATGCATATGTTACCATCTTACTGGCAGAAAGCAGCAATGAATTGAAATGACTTTTAGTGAAAGAAGAAAGTGCCAAAATAAAATACAGTAAAAACATGAAGAAGACAAAAGTCATGACTACAGAAGAACTACACAACTTTAGTGTTGTCGATGAAGAAATTGAAATAGAGATTTTATATACCTTGGTTCAGTCACCAGTCCAAATGGAGGCTGCAGTTAAGAAATCAGAAGAAGACTGAGACTCGGAAGGGCAGCAATGAAGGAATTAGAAAATATCATCAAGTATAAGGATGTGTCACTGGAGACCAAGATGAAGATCATCCATATACTTTTATTTCTGATCACCATGTATGGATGTGAAAGCTGGACATTAAGGAAAGCTGACAGGGGGAGGGGAAATTATTCATTTGAAATACGGTGCTGGAGAATAGCTTTGAAGATACCCTGGATTGCCAGAAAGATGAACAAGTGTGTCGTAGATCAAATCAAGACTGAATTATCTCTGGAGACAAAAATGATGAAACTGAGGATGTCCTACTTTGGGCACATCATGAGAAGGCAGGCCTCTCTGGAAAAGACAATAATGCTGGGAAAGGTAGAGGGCAGCAGAAAAAGAGGAAGACCAAATTCCAGATGGATTGACTCCCTAAAGGAAGCCATAGACTTGAGTTTACAAGAGCTTAGCAGGGTTGTTAAGGACAGGACATTTTGCAGATCTCTTATTTATAAGGTTACCATAAGTCAGAGGAGACTTGACACCATGTAACATCAGACGACATCAGGTTACTGAGATTTTGATTTGTTGTTGTTTAGTCGTTAAGTCGTGTCCGACTCTTCATGACCCCATGGACCAGAGCACGCCAGGCCCTCCTGTCTTCCACTGCCTCCCAGAGTTTGGTCAAATTCATGTTGGTAGCTTCGATGACACTGTCCAACCATCTCGTCTTCTGTCGTCCCCTTCTCCTCTTGCCTTCACTCTTTCCCAACATCAGGGTCTTTTCCAGGGAGTCTTCTCTTCTCATGAGATGGCCAAAGTATTGGAACCTCAGCTTCAGGATCTGTCCTTCCAGTGAGCACTCAGGGTTGATTTCCTTCAGAATGGCTAGGTATGATCTCCTTGCAGTCCAGGGGACTCTCAAGAGTCTCCTCCAGCACCACCATTCAAAAGCATCAATTCTTCAGCAGTCAGCCTTCTTCATTTTGATTAGGAGATTAGGAGATTTTGATTAGGAGGAGGCAAACTGTTGGCTTCCTAATGTTCTCAGCTAAAGTTCCCCTTTAGTCCCAGGATCACAGCTGGTAATGGATTTTGGGGCTTGTATTCCAAAACATCTGGAAGGCACCGGACTTCCTAACCCTTGGTCATGTTCAAAATTATTTGACTTAGGGTCCTGCTTTATTACGTATGAAGTATTATGCCACCATGTGTTCTATGTCACAATGTCATGAAACCTGAATCCTTCTACCCTCCTTAAGATAACATGATCAAGCAAAGTCTCAGGTGCTCTTTTGTGAGCTGCCTTAGGTCACATAATTTGGAGAACAGTAGTGTAGAAATAAAATAAACAAAACATTACATTTTGTAGTGCCCACAAAGTCTCTACAGCACTATTCAATGCACCAAGTGCATGTCTCAGAGATGCCCCCAGTAAAAAATTTCACCTTGTACAGTTATCATTAGGTAAGGAAAAAACACAAAGTGAATGCATTCAAGGATTTTGGTTCAAGTGTCCCCCTTTTACTGTCTATGAAGTCAAGGAAACTCTGTGCTGTCAGGACTCTGGCTTGTGTGGAAGCCTCCACATACAGGGAGAGCCCCTCCTTGCAGACATTTTCATGGTACATACAGACATGGAAGCAAGGAGCTGAATTATGCATATGAAGTGACTGGCAGAGCTACATGGCATGACTCATGTTTTGAACTCTTTGTTTGAACACGCAAATAGAACTTAACTGTTTATCTCTGTTTATTTTACCACACATTTACCAGTGCTGCAGAACCAGCAAATTAAACATAATGTGTTTAAATATCTGGTGCCAGGCATCTGGCAGAATTCAGAGTCTTCTCTGGTTAACTCTGTTTATTGAGACACTGCACATTTTACAAGTCTAATTTTCTTGGGGGATGGGGTGGGTTAAACATTGCTTAAGACATTGCGCAAACTGAATGCCTTTGCATTGCCCTGTGGATTTCCAGGTCCATCACAACCTATTCCCTGGGATTTCAGAGCCAAAACCTGGGCCTCTCTTTAAAGTGTGTCATTGTCTTGTGACCCCTTGTGATGTCAGAGGAGTGGGACAGGGAAGTGTTGTGAGGAGGCTGGAACAGGCATGATAGGAAACTGAATAAATGTATAAATGTGTCCAGATTATGGATAAAACCTGACTTAGTGGGTAGTATAGAAATGCAGAACTTGAGAGGAAAAACCCGTTTGGGCAGCCAAGCAGGTGGCAAAACGTGCCCAACAGCTGCAGTGGCCACTGCCATTGCTGCTAGTATTTGCATCCTGCCATGTGGCCTTATTTGTGACACTCGCAATACATGGGGAATTGTTCCATGTCCTATGTACTGCTGGGACTTGTAGAGGGTTCAACATAGGGTGTTTCTTTGTAGGCTTGATCTTGCTGCCACTGCCAGAGATTGTTTCGAGAGGCATGATGCTAATGTCTAGTCCCAGCTTTTCTTCAACTGGCACTATAGGCCCTTTACCCACCAGTTCTCTCCTCTCAACCCTGGGTTTTTGGTTTACTAACATTGTGCTAGTGCAGCAGATTGTATAAATGCCTTTTGTGCTGAGCCAATGAGCCCTGGCACAAATTGGGAAGCAGCAGGGATGGGTGCCCAGGCTTTAGATCAACCTCATACACAAAAAGTAAAATGTCCCTGTGATTTGTCTCCTTGCCTGCAGACCCAGAGAAGCATAGCAATTACTTGGGACTTCAGCTGACACCCTGAAGCTTTAAAATTTAACACACACACCAAGGCTTACAAGGTGGGGTCAGAGGAGTCTGTAGCATTGTGGTAAGGCATTTGGCGCTTCATAGCCTCCTGTGGAGAGGGAAGACCCAACATCTTGCCACGCCTCTGTGGTGAGACTGAGGACTTGAATCACACAGGATTCCCTCCCTCCTTTATCACCCGTCATGAAGGTCGGCCAGCTTCACCTAGCTGTCATTCCCCTGACTAGGCAGTGTGACCCATCTCTTCATTGCTTTGGCATCTCAGGTGTACACTAATCATTCTTGGAGTCCAGGAAAGATTTTTTTTCCCATGACAACCAAATTGCTGACTAGTAGTTGACATGTTTTTCAGCTTGCAGGAGGCAAACAACACAAAGGTTACCAAATTGTGTCTCCCCTTCTCCATTTTGTATTTGGTTGTATTCGTTTGCTAGTCCCTTCATACATTATTTACTGTGTTTTTCCCTGATTTTTGCATTGCCTGGCTATTATCCATATTTAAGTGGCAGTATGGGACTGGGGGCAGATGCACTTCACCGAGTGGTCACGTGACTCATGATGTTGTGACAGATGTATGGGAGTGAACCCCATGGCAGCCAAAACTTCAGGTAAAGCCCTTGGGATCTGATTAGGTAAGTTTAAGAAATCTATAAACTAAGTTCACATCTGGGTTCATTTACCCCAGGTTGTGGCATAAAGTAAAGTGGGTATTGGGTACCTTCCTTCTCCCTTCCCTATTGATATTGAAGCTGTTCTTGTTCTACCATATATATGTAGTTTGGCTTCCTGATGCCTCTTCCAGAAATATTTGCGCTGTAATGTTTCAATGACTAATACATTAGACTGATAGATTAAACACTTGTGTTGAGCCAAAAAAGTGACACATTTAACACAACTTGTTAAGTGTATACATACAAAGGCAAACATCATCTTAAAATAAGTATTCTCTTTTCTCTCATGTATGTGAAGGAATGCCTCTTTTCAACTCAGCCAAAGCTGCCTTCTGCCCATTCCTCTCTCTAAAAGGTTTCTATTCAAGATCTGCACCTTGCAGGGCTGGCAGAAAATATTTTGCTGCTTTTTGCCAAAAGGCCAAACTGGCACATACAGAAGTGAACTGGCCTGGCAGATTAATGCTACTTTAGGAGAGATGATGGGGCAGATTCTTTCACCATATTTGAGGGCCTCAGACCAGTTTGAGGAGCTGTAGGACAAACATGTAATGCAAAGCACTTCTTCACAACAGAGGGGAAATAGCCATTTTAAGAACAGTGTTATCTGAAGGACTCATGCCGGGCCGGGGGGGGGGTGCTTTTCTCTTCCCTCCTCATCTCTTTTTATGTTCTGCTTTTTCAGGCTGTAAGTATGTGGGCAGTGTACCATACTCAGTGAATTTTTATAAACGAAAAAATGACGATAATAATAAGGTTCCTTGCCATTATGCGTGTGTGAATCACAAATAAAGAAGGCATTTTTCAGAACAATTCTTTAAACCCACCTGCAAATTTAAGCATATTTAGTCTATAATTGAAAGCCCACTGCCCTGGAAGTATGCATCAATTAACACAAATGTACATAACAAGTTGACTAAAATTGCTTTAATTGAGTGACTGGCAGCTCTAGTATATTCATTTCAGCCTTATGAACTTGATGAAATAGTCTGTTTTTGGAAAGCACACGGACAACTCAGATTATGTTTCCTTTATGTAAAGGAAAATTTGTTCTTCATTTATGTGTTTTGGATGCAATGCCTTAAGAGCTGAAACGGTGTTTGCAAAAGTCACATTCCTTAGTCACAGTATGATCTTATACATGTCTACTCTGAATTAAGACTCATTGATTTCAATTGGACTTATTGCCAGTAAGCATGCATACGATTGCATCTTCAACCACACAGAAGTGTATTGTAAACTGATAAATCTACCAGCAGCGGTATCTTATATATGTCTATCATAATAAAATCCCATTGCCTTTACTGGGGCTCACTATCAGGTAAGTATATAATTTCAGTCTAAATCTGAAAGTGTATGATTAAAAATAAGAATAATACAAAGCACATTCTATCTCATCCTGTTTCCTCAACTATGAACATTATTAAGACACCATGGTAGTAAATGCTCTGCTTTTAGGAAACCTACCAACCCTTTTAGCTTTCTGCGAAATTCTTTACAATAAATGAAGTTTGATATACTTCAAAACAAAACGAATCCTTTTTTTTTATTTTAAAGGTGAAATGTCTAAACCTTTCATTAGTCCCTGTCAACATTCTGTGTGACATAACTGCTACGTTAATTTTATATCAGCCTGATCATTCTCTTAGAATAAAGTTATCATTTACCATTTACAAAACCTATAATCAGGATATAACATTTAAAGAATGCAATTGAATGCCAATGCCGTTTGAAAAATGAACCCTCCATCTGTTCCTTCCCACTTCTACCGTATGGTTGGCATTTAGTTTAAAGAACAACAAAGTCACCAGGACCTATTATAATGATGAGTTTAACAGGAAAATATGGCAAAGGGTATAATAAATATATTTATTGTAATAGAAGGAGAGATTGGAACACATTCTTCTGGAAGGTTACTGACAGATGCAAAATGTGTGTTTTCCCAATAAAACAAACGTTTTGCACCTGCTGCTGTTTTATAACATGATTAAGGAAGAACTGGGATTCAAAGTGAAACTCTTATCATCTTCATTAAGTCATTGGATTTCCTTCAGATGGAAAAAAAGTCCGTATCAGCTTTACATGTAAACTGAGAGAAGTAAGAGAGAAGATCCTTTGTTTTTAAGCCTCAGATAGGCCTGCTGAGCATAGATGAGAATTTAATTTGATCTCTTAAAAAAAAAAAGAAGACATTCCTGAAATTTATAGATTTCTTCCTAAATTGGGTAGAAAGACTTCTGTGGTTGTGTTTAGAAAGAAAAAGGAGAAAAGCAAATGTGGTAGAAAGTGACACTGATTCTCCTTCCTTCCTTCCTTCCTTCCTTCCTTCCTTCCTTCCTTCCTTCCTTCCTTCCTTCCTTCCTTTTGAATGAATCATTTCAATGTCATCAGAAATATAGTACCTTAAAAAATGACCAGTTCTATTCTATGTATATTTTTGTGGCTGTGCTCCACTTTCATCAGACACATGATGAACTCTTCCACAACTGTTAGGTAAGATGGTAGCCCGAGGTCCTGACTTTAAGACTTTCAGCAACAAGAATACAGATAATACATCTAACAAATACATCTAACAAATATTGAATTCAATAGAACTCTACATTGACTTTCACTTTGGCCAAAACTGAAATTCTAAATTGAATCATCTCCATTTGGATCGAATTGTGTGAGGTCCAGATTGAAGCCAAATTGTCAGATTAAATTGTGGGGTGAAGCAAAAAGTTTAGACATCCTGAAGGTTCAGACATTTCAAAAGAGCAAGAAATTGTGTCTCCAATAATTTGGTGCCATGGCGAGGGGAGTTGATTTTGGTCATTGACAACATGGAATCTGAGGCAAGAATCTTTTAACTGAATTGAGCTGCTACTGAAATTAGCAGGTTGAAGCATGCTTAACTGCATGAGATTCAATGATGTGTTATTCAGACAAGAGTTCAACACTTTCCAATTCTTTTCAGCAACATTTTTATACATTTAAGAAGAGCAAAACTTCCATGTAACATAACTGGCCCACACAGCTGACACCTCCTTTGTGAAACATGGAATGTTAGTGCTTTGCAGCCATACCTGCCTCGAGTGCTTTGCTCGGTATTTAGCTTGTATCTGCAACAGCAGAGCTTCCACTTCACAACAGGGTAGTGGATACACAATTACACGTGTGGAAAAACCAAGGTGGATTCTGGCCTATCATGTTTGTGCTGGCACTAGCATTTTCACATTATCCTAAACACTTCATTCCCAGCACAATTTAAGTGAATATTGTTTATTATTGGTGTGCCTCACTATTTATTGTAACAATTAAATTACTTTGTGCTGATGTTTTTTTTTTAAAAAAAATCAATTAATTGCAAGAGCTTTCACTGTCACTGTTTACAGCATACTTGATATACTAATTATTATATTTTTTGGCTTTGATCCCTGCTGCCCTTCTGTGATCAGAAAGACTCTCCATGTTTCTGGAAGGGCATTTGATGGAGTGGACAGAATGGGAGAAGGAGGTGTTGGTTGCCAATTCTGCTTGCCCTTTAGAACCCTATGTACCACTTCCCACACAGTTCTGGAGAAGAGGAAGAATTTTGGAAGTCAAGTCTTGTGGCACCTTAAAAGCTAACTCATTTCATTTGTCATAAGCTTTCTTGGACTGCAGCCCACTTTATTAAGTGTGTGGAGTGTTACCTGAGTAGGCAGATAATTATACGAGTACACATGCTTGGGTGGAAGGGGGAAGAAAAGGATAAAAATGAAAAATATGCATACATTGAGGATCACTATCACTGTTCTGAGGGCTTCTAACCTTCTGGAGTGGATATGTGGGGATATGCATGTATGTATATGAGGGGGTGCATATGTGCACATATACTCATGTGCCTATGCAAGGGCCATCAAGGAAAAAATGAGATTTCTGCTTACAGGATATCTGGACCAAAGCCTGTCTGTACAATCATACTATATCCTCTCAAGAAAATTAAGGCCAGCAACCTGTTCCATATTTACAGGCATGGAACCTCACCTGCAGAAGCTGCAGCAGCAATCTAATGAGGTGCCTGTTGCATGCACTACTGGCACCTTGCTGCAGCAATCTGACAAGGAGCTGGAAGCGCATGATCAGGCATGCAACTGACACCTTATCAGATCACCACAGCAGGTTCTGCAGCTGGAGTTCCAAGCTTGTAAATATGGAACAGTTTGTTGCCCATGGTTTTCTTGAGGAGGGTGATGGCATGATTGCACAGACAGGCTTTGGACCAGAAATACTACAAGCAGAAATCTGTTTCATCTTTGTACTCTCTTGTATGGACACAGAAGTGTCTGTGTGTCTGAGTGTGTGTGCGCGCGTCTCTGTGTGTGTACACACATCTGCTTCAGAAAGTTAGAAGACACTCACAGTTAGAATAATCATCAGTGTTTGTACATTTTTGTACAGCTGGAGTTCCACAGGTGTGTAAATACAGAACAGTGTACTGGCCTTAGTGTTTATAAGAAATAGCTGCTATTCCAAAAGAATAATCAAATATAAATGTATGTTTTGGCACTGTGAGTTTTCTTGCCATTATTCTGATGCATAGAGCAGGATATACTAATAGTTCTTAAGATGGGCGGTGTTTCTCTCTACGTAGTCAGAGCGTAAGGCAAGGCAAACAAAGAGCTGATAGCAGGGTTCCATAATGGCTTCATTCAGCATTTCACAATCCAATGGGGACTTAACCTAACAAATTTAGCACAAACACATAATGTAATTTTAAACCACATTGTATTGATAGGCTACAAGCTATTCTTCTTGACCTAAGGACTCTCAGCTTCAGGCTGTCTGTTTACCTGTCAATTAAAGGTTTTCAGGGTCTCACTTGCAGCCTGACTTGGCTATTACGTGTGCAGTGTACTGTGGAGGAAGTGAGTGAAAAGTTATTAAAAATGTGTATATACAGAACCTATATATTTTGTTAGCTAGACAGTAGTGAAATTGCACCATTTAATAAGTTCATTTGTTGCTCATCCCTCTCTAGTTTTCACAACCTCCTTGTTCTAGTCTTCCGTGCATGATTAACTGCTTTCTCTATCAACCTAAACTCAAGGTTAACTTAAGGTCTCCTGCAGGTCAGTGGACCATGTAATAGAAATCAGTTTGAATGGGCTATATCATGAGAACATTAGAAGTTTTGGGCGCAGAACAATGCTCATTTTCCTCTGCTATTTTCCCTTAGGGTAGAGCATGTAGACATTTGGAATGTTCAAATAACACAGGGGAGTGACTTATCATAGCATATACCATTCGAGAGCAAAATTTAATTCAAAAATATCATGCTCAGGTCCAAACATCAGAATTCAACAAGATGTAGGGATATGCCAGCAGAATCTACCTAAATGTAATCTGAACATTAGGATTTTGAAATACTGTCTGAGATATTTTAATTTTGGGCCACAAATTCAGCTAAAATGAAACAGGAGCTATCCATTACACTGACTACTAAAAAAAATGTTTACTTTTAAAAATATTTTAAAATATACTTCTATCTGTATTTTATTTTATTTATATCCTGTCTTTCCCCTAATTTGGGATCCAGGACAGTTCACAACTTGTAATATTAAAAAAAGCAACTTATAATATTAAAATACTGTTCAACAAATTATCATTTAAAAAACAAACTACAAAGTTTATAGTAATTTAAGATAAGTTATGAATTGTATACGTAGTGATAGCAGTTTTGTTTTAAAATTTGTGCAAGCTGCTATCAACCAATTTATAATAAAGTAGCTTACAATTCTTAAATTAATAAATAGATAAATAAATAGGAAAGAAAGGACAAAAATATATGAATTGATGAGCCAGTGTTACTGTTAACAGCTATAGTTCTTGTTATCATAGAGGATTCTAAGAGTGTTTTGCTGAGCAGGCCAGGAATTCCATTCAGAATGCTAGGATCCATGCAAGAGAGACAGGAGGGGAGCTAGCAAGAAGAAAACCTGAGGGTTAGACTGGCACACACAGCCTTGCTTTACCTCAGTGCATTCTTTAAAGTTTGAGAAGAAATTTTCTGTTTTCCTGTTCATCACACATGGAACTGTCCAAAGCAGGAGATAGCAACATCCCAATAATGGCAGGCCAAAATCAGCAGCCATTGCCAAGCTTCTCAAGCTGTTAGTGGTGATGGCAGGGGCTCTTTCAGGCACAAGAAGGTTCCAGGTATGAGAAGCATGTGGAACAAGAAAGGGAGGGTTTTCCCCCACCTTTTGAGGGTATGCCCCCGGACTCAGTGCATGAACTTCTAAGTATGCCAATGAATCCCTTTGAAACATAGACCTATGCCAATGTCTTCCCTGAGTGTCTTCTTCCTTCCAGATGGAAAGGAGGAAAGGGGATTTCTTTCATGGTACCATCCACCCTCAGTGGTACACTTCCAGAGCCATCTGCCACACCACCAGTTCTGGCTGCAAAAGCAGTTAGTGGGCTGGCAATGACCACAAAAGCAGTCACAGAAACAGAAAGTCTGTGGGCTGCCCATTGTCTATCTCTGTCCAACAGTGAAGGGGTGATTGAGTGATTTGGGAGGGAAATTGACTTAGTTCAGTGGCAGTGGTGGGAGAAGAACCAAATCCTTAACATTCTGTCTCCATAGTGATGTGTGAGAAAGGTGAAACCTATAAGGCAAACAGTGAGATGTTTAAAACCCACATATTCTTCCTGGTTGATCACCAACAATAGAATGAAACAATTGTATAGGACTCAATCTTGGCAAGAGTTAGTTAGAACTCCATTGCGTTGCTATGGAAACTGTTTTCATGAACTCCGATAAGCATCCCCAGCCCATTGCTCCCACCAGGCATCAGCTGTGTGATCAGTTACCCCAACATAGCACAACCAGCCATGATGTGCCTATCAGATTTGCATCCCCCACCCAATACCGCTCCTTAAATTATACGAAGCATACCATTTGTTCTGCTCACATAATGGTTTCTTTTCATTCTTTGTGACATCTTTTCTCTCAACATATCGATCCCATCATTCTTTTCTTTGTTGTTTTAAAATATGAATTCTAGGAAGCAGCACCACTGGTAATTAAGAGTTGAATAGTGTTGTTTAAAGCAATATTAATTATTGGTGCTGTTGACATCCAGGGATTAGAGAAATCAAAGAAGTTAGACTAGCTGCAAGTAAGCTCCTACCACTTGAATGGAAGCATAATTCTAAAATCATGTCAGCAGATACTTTTCACAGCTGATGGGAAAGATCTCGCCACTAAGGAGCTGTCCTATAATATCTTTAATGGATCAGCTCTTTGGAAAAAGGTTCTAATTTTAGCTGATTGACAGCACTACTAAATGCCATGTCTTATTTCCAAACATGGAACAGTGTGAATTACAATTTTGAAGCACTGCCAATGACTTTTCCTCTCCAGGCCTTCATATGGTATTAGGTCTATTTGAGAATAATATTTGGCATTCATACAAATACTGTTGTTGTTGCTTTTTAAATGGGGCTTATAACATTTTGCAGACATTGGATTTTTCTTCCTTTTCTTTTCCCCTCAAGAACCCAACATAACTTATCTTAAAAGAAAAAGGTATGTGTTCAGTGAATTATGCTCTGGTGCAGGGGGCTGAAGAGGAAAGGAAAGGATGCAGGTAAAAGAACATCTTGCAGAAAAATATCCCCTTCCTCCTCAATCCATATTTCTTGTCAGAGACCACACAATTGGTCAATATCTCTTTGACCTCCACTGAACTCTTTTCAATGGCTTTATGAATCCATTGTGAGAAGGATGACAAGATTACTTTCAGCCCATCACTTTGTGAGGGCGGATCTCTGGGTTCAGCCCATTACCCCAGCATAAAAACCCTAAAGGAACAATACCCACAATATTGATTGGAGGGGGGGGGGATAACATCATCACAATCTTAGAACTGCAGAGCTGGAAGGGACCCTATAGGTCATCAAGTCCAGCTCCTGTCAAGGAGGCACAGTGGGGAATCGAACTCCCAGCCTCTGGATCTGCAGACAGGTACCTAAACCACTGACCTAAACATAGTAGAACTGATAATCCCACCATCCCCATCCATCAGCCATGCATCTTCTGAGGCCAGCAACATCTGAAGGGTAAGTTTTCCTACCCTTGATATAGATAATTGCAAATGGAAGAAGTGTGCCTTTTGAAGGCTTGGGGTAAGATTTGGGCCTGACTAAATTCTCAGATTATTAGCAATTGTTTTGTTAGCAACTGTTTTCTATCATCCTTTATGATTAATAAGCATAATATGAAATTGTTGCCATGATATTGCTGAAATGTAGATGACTTTGGGAGGAACAGGGGAGGGCCTTTCCTGCAGGGTTGCCATATTACCAGTTTGGCTAGGTTTTATCTTGATTCTTTGCATGATACATTACCCAGTCCAGTTTCTAAGCTCCCACCTCAAAGGCCAGTCTTTAGCCCTTATGGAACTGAAGATTCAGGGCAAAAAGTACAGTCACTTGGCTTAATGGGAAATGTGTGAAGCTCACTGCCTTTTCTTTTGGCACCAGCTCAGCATCTTTCTTATAAGGCATTGATGCTCTTAATTCTTTTTTCTACCACTTTTAATCACAAGGTGTCTTTTTAATTTTCTCATTTAAAACCCCCCACAAAAGCCAGATTTAAAAAGTGATCTGTGGGGCATATTTCTGTGCTTCCTCAGTGCCTCTGGGCTCTTTGTTCTACCCTGTGGTCACCCTGGAAATGCAGAACTGCACCTTATTCAGCAGCTATTTACACACTGGTCCAAAGATAATAACACATCCCTAACTAACATAGTCTGGGAATTACATGGGTCTTTTATATGGTTCCCCTATCCCCAATATATTCCCAAAACATGCTGTCAACTGGGTTTGACTAAGAAATACTGACTGTTCCAAGGATACCAAGTAAGCTTTGCAACTGAGCAGGGCTTTGAACTTGGGCTTCCCTTTTCCAAGTCCAACATGAACCATTACACTATGCTAGCTCTCCCAGATCATGGTTACTACATAAATGATGCTATGGCTGAAACACATTGGTCGAAAAACAACACAACAGTGAATATGCTTAATTTGCATAACTTGGGAAATCCACCTTAATTAGCATAACATACAAATTTGCAAGCAGATGATGCTGCCTATGGAAAGTAGCGTGTCCAGCTTTGGACAACAGGAGTACGACAACATTAATTTTTTGTGGTGGCAATGGGACTCTGGAATTCCTTATCTATGAAGCCTTTTGCCTTCTCCTAACCACTCCCAGCACTGTGTAGAAATGTTTCTTTTTAGTCAGACATTTGGCCTGACTAGCCATTTATTTCATTAGTTTCTTGGCCTATGAATCTTTGGTTTTAAAATGTCCCTGTCTTAGCCTTGTTTTTAAACTATTTTGCCTGATAATTATTCCTTCTTTTGGAAAGGAATTTATTATCTTCCGTATTTTTCTCTTTCTCCTCCTTTTGAGCTATTGTCCACATATAATAGCCTTGTTCATCATGGGATGCTTAGAACATCCATCAAGGCCTATCACTATAGCCTGGTGGAGATGTAGGCACACATATAAAAACCACACTCAAACATCACCACACACCCAGAAGTGTTTAGAACTTCTCACATTAAGCATTTAAGTCTGCATTGGGTTCTGTAAATCCTTTTGGCGGAATCAAGGTTCCCCTGATCAGGAACTTTTATTAGTCTTATTTCCTAATCATGGGAGGTCTTCACCTGATTGTGGATAGAAACCGGAACACTGGTAGCTGTGCACTGATGACTGTGTTGATATTATGTGCTGTCAAGTCACAAATTACTTATGGTGACTCTAATAGAGTTTTCAAGGTAGTGTGAGATATTTAAGAGGTGGTTTTACAGTTGTAACACTTAGTGAATTTCTTTGGCTGAGCAAGGACTTGAATTTAGGTCTCCTAATCCATCACACTGTCCACTACACACTGGTTCTCACTATGGTGTGAAGGGGAGGTTATTGTATCTGTGTCCATATCCCAGTTACAATATCCTCAGTTGTTTATAATCCGAAGGAGATATATGACTGAAAAGCGGTTTGTGTCTGAATCAGTTCAAGTAGTCTAGTTGTTCTTGCCTAGCAGGGGGATACCTCCAGATCTTGTTGGAATTCAGTTCTCAGGATCTTTTGCCAGCATGGCAAATAGTCAGAGGGTTCTGAGGGTTGATGTTCAACAACATCTAGAACCCCTTTCCACTAAGATGAAAACCACTAATCTAGAGAGAAGTTGCCTTCTACCTGTTGTGGGAAGCCACTGGTGCTCTAAGGAGCACTGGCTTGAGCAGCAAAATAATTCAGTTCCCACCATAACTTTGCATTTGTCTGGAGTCTGCTAAGAGCTGTTTGCTTAAATGTTGGCTTCTATCCTTCCAAGATATACTGTAATCTATTACAGCTACCTAATAGTATTTTAGTGCAGATAGCTCCTATGAAAGCTGCACCAGTAAGAGTACCTACTGCGCACAGGAAATAAGCCACTGCTAATTTGTCCTATCCACCTGTCCCCTAGCCAATAGAGAGTATCTGAAGATATGTGTACAGAATGTGAGCCTCACCAGTAAAGAAACTTGCTTTTGGTGAGTGGGACCTTCTTTCTTCCTTCCATACTGTTAATGTTCCCGAATAATACAAGAGCAGAAACTGAGCTTGGCCTTAACTGAATTAAATAGAAAATAATTGTCCTTCAGTTTGGCCAGATCGTGCCTGGAACAATTAATGTAAAAGGACCAAAAAAAAAAGAAAAAAAGAAAGCCACTTGCAGAATAGCTTATGTTTAATTATTGCTTAGACAAATGCATTATTAATAGGCAATGCAAATATGATATGCATTAATAAGTAATCTGTTGTTCAAGCTGCAAGGTATAAGTTGGAGAAATAGAAATTTAACAAGTGCTTATTTACCCATGGGGCTTCACATATTCCAATTATTCTTCCAGTATAACTTGAGCCATAGACATGAAATGTGGATTAATTTCTAGTGCCCCCACCCCTTATTATTTTATCAACATACTTAAATGTTCTCTTTGAATTTGGTCTTATAATCAAAACTTACATCTAATTAAGATAATTTTATAAGATTCAAATAATTGGAATACAGTATTTTTGATGCTTCTACCTAAATTGCTGTATTATAAAACTTGGTAACTAGTGTCGTTAAATTAATAGCCATCTATTAAAATAACCCTTGTAGCAGCATCTTCCTTTATCACTTACCACTGCCACACATAATGTCTTGCTTGCCGTCACTTATTTTTCTGACACCCTTGCTTGAAGGCCTCTTTCCCCCTCCCCTTCATAGACCAAGAGAGAACCTTTGAAGTTCAAACCAGGCAACATCCACAGGTCAAATAATAAAAACCTACTACTACCAGAATTGGATTCCACTTTGTTTCAAGGGCAGAATGTCTCTGTGAATCAAGAATGGTTCGTTAGAAATTATTTTCTGGTTACAACCTCTGCACAGAAAACACTTTTCTCTGAATCATTTCTATTCAGCTGTTAGTGAACTTTTCCATCTGCTGGTGGAAGAATTTCGAGAGTTTAAACCTGGTTCACTGGAGCAGGTCATATGTGGGCAGGCCTCCTGAGGTGAACCAAATCATACAAGTGCCTATATCCCTAAGCAGCTTGAGCCTAGAATAAAGAGCGAACTAGTCTAGCTGCCCTTCTCTCCAAGGAAATGTTTATTTCAGTTGCATATTCCGATTCTGTGTAATAACAAAACTTACACTCCAAAAGTGTAGATATTTTCTTAGACATTTCAGAAGCTTGATTAATGTTGCCTTGTTAAAAACTGGTGTGTATGGGCTAGAATCTGTGCCCACTTGAAAGTGGAGGGTAACAGGGCTTGTAGTTTATTTCCTTGACAACTTTCAAGCTTTGTCTTATTTTTACTTTATACTTGGGGAATTAGTTTGACAAGGTGAACATTGCCTCTTACAGGAGTTCTTTTTCCTTGCTTTAATGACTCTATTGATTCACGAACATAAAAACCCATCTCTCTGGATTTGGACAGCATATGTGTCTACAGTCCTGTACAATGCCCAAAAAAGTAAACAGGTTTCAGTATGGGACAAAAAACAAAAACCAACAATTCCAAAGCCTAACAACCTCACATGAAGCAAGGATTCTAGGATGATTCTAGCCATATTTATGTAGTTTAAAACAAATGGAATACTCACATGGAGAAAGGAGTCTTCTGGCCTATCCCTCATTGTCACTTTTCATTATCCACCTATACTTGAAGGGCAACAAATCAGAAGAAGGAAAGCTGTTCTATCCATGGGGCTCTACATGTGAGTCAGAACTCTGGAAAATCAGTGTTCTGACTCATGTGGAGAGCCCCTATGGACAATGGCAATCCCCCCTCTTCAGAGCCATTGCCCTCCATGTGGAGTGTACCCAAAATGAGAGCAGTTAGGGCAGAGCTACAGTGCTCCTTTCCATGCTTGAGTACTCTCCACATTATTAAATGCCTGAAGAAGGTGTCATACAATGCTGGACTACAATAGTGGTAGTGGTAGTCCATACAATAGTGGACAAAAGATATGACCTGGTAGCCAGCAGCAGCCAGTGTTCTTTTCTCTACAGGTTAAAATTCACTGATCCTCTGAATGAGGAAATTAATTGCATAGTCTAATTAATTAATTATTCAGACATTGTAAAAATTGGCTCAAATGTCTAAATTTGTCTCTCAAAATAAGGATAGATCTTAGATGCTTTTAAGTCTAACACAGGTTCCCAGCCCTGGGTAACCCAGGTGTTCTGGGACTGCAATTCCCAGAAGTCTTCAGCACTCAAGGTTGGGAACTACCTTGAGCTATAATAATAACACAGACCATTATATTTGCACTGGTATCTTTGATATATAGCCATAAATGTGGTCCTGCTTCCTTCAACTGATTCAACTGTATCCAGGAAGCATATTCAAAACTCTTTTTCCAGTAGCCAAATGGGGAAAAAATGCTTCTATGTAGCAGTTACTCTGTCTTTATCTCATAGGGCTACTGTTACCCTCCAGCTACTTTAGACTACAAGGCCCATCACCACTGACCCATATGTTGAGTGGGGCTGATAGGAAATGTTACCCAACATATTTGAAGGATAGCTGGTTATGAACGGCTGAGACTGCATGCCAGCTAGCTGCTTCTAAGAATCAAAACTTGAACAGTCATAACAGATGGGAGCAAGCAACCTACCTGGGCCAGCACTCTATACCCATAAAGAACTCATTCTTAAATATCGCAAAATATGTATCACATGTTTATGTAACTGTAATGAACATAAGTGTCTTTATTTTATTTATTATAAAGATTTAGACCTCACCATTTGACTAAAGGATTCCCCAAGGTACTTTACAATAAATTATAATGTTGCGATGCAAAGGAGTTATCTGGAGTATGAAGCCAATTTCTGTTTCATTTTATTTATGCATGTGATTTGGGTTCGGAATCTGAAGTGAATTATAGGGACATTTGCTGGCTTCCAAACAGTCTGAAGTGAAGTGGTGAAGCCCAAAGTGGTTTTCAAATTGAATCAGGGCTCTTCAAAATACCAAACAAGACTTCAATTCTCTGGGGGTTAAGAAACTTGATATATAAAAAAACCCACACCACTCACTCATAAATCAAAAATAATATTGTAACAGAATGAGGAAGTCCAAAGCAGAAGGAGATTGAAAGCGCATGCACCAAGGAAAAGCTGGAACAATTCCGGAAACGCCAGTCATAGAGCCCCTGGGAAATAATTCCTCTATGGCTGTGATCAATGACTATTTTCAAGGGAAGGATGTTAGAAAAATAAGAAAGACACTGATATTTACTTGGCTTGAATTTTCAGAAGGTTGGGTGAGTGTGGATTGTATTTATTCTTCTTTTAGGCAGCTGCAGATATCAACCCAAACAACTGAGAGCCTGCTTGTGTGTGAAATGTGTGCCATCATGTGGGATCTGAGTGGGCTAGGTCACAGCAGCATTTGGAATAGGACAACTACCCAATTGCATGGGTTCCAGCAGAGAAGGAAGGAAGGAAGGAAGGAAGGAAGGAAGGAAGGAAGGAAGGAAGGAAATTGGTTGGTGCTTTGGCTGTATGCAGGAAGTCAAGCAGTAGTTGATGACAGAGTTTCATCCTGCACCCTATGTGAAAGCCCTTACTTTCCCCATTAGCCTTAAAATGGGATATCTGCTTCAGGTAACAATGTGTATTGGACTACCCTGCATTTGGAGGCTTTGGAGAGTCTGCACAGAAGAGATCACCACCACCCCAATGTAAAATATGCAGATCTGCCCTCATACCAACCGCATGGAATATACAATTGGGTAGTTGTCCTGGGGCAGTTGAGAGAGATGATAGCTCAGTGGTTTAGGTATCTATCTGTGGAGCCAGAGCTTGGGTGTTTGATTCCCCACTGTCCCTCCCTGACAGGGGCTGGATTCAATGATCCATAGGGTTCCTTCCACTCTGCAGTTCTAAGATTTTAAGATTATTATGATAATAGGCTCTTATGTTAACTCCTCCTCCTAATTCTCTGGTTTTTCAGTGGCTGCTGTCCTTCATACAGTATTTATTGGTTACACTTCTGTCCTGCCTTTCCTCCTCAAGGTGGTAAACATGGCTCTCCTCCTTGCCACTTTATCCTCAAAACAACTCCGTGAGACATGTTAGGCTAATGGAGTGTAACTGGCCGAGACATACCCAGTGAGTTTCACATCTGAGTAAAGATTTGAAGCCAGGCTTCCAAAGTAGAATTTACCAAGGGCTGTAATGCATCATAGTTTTTCTAAGCTCACAGATACTCTTCATTTCATGGGGTGCCCAAGAAGACAAACAACGAAGCCTTAGACTTTGATCTCAGCTGGTGTGTCCTTGAAAGAAAGAAAAGAAGCCAACACAAGAAATGTATGGCATCCTTAATGTGACTAGCTCACGGTCAAAGAATGATTTCAGTTTAAATATTGGGATTCTGGTATTTATGAGGCAGTAAGGTTGTTTGCATTTTTCACCCAGAGTGGGATGTAAGCACAATATACAAACATTCATCTGGAGAACTCACAAAGGAGTGGATGTCAAAGGGATATGTCACCCTGAAATAGCCATTGATGGTGAGGCAATGTCTGCAGATAATGTCCAAGAGAAATAATAAATCTGCAGAGAATGGGAAACAAACATTTTCTATGAGAACACATCACACATCTGCCTGTCTGTCTGTGTTTCCATCATCTCCTGAACTGTTTGCTGGTATGGCTAGAGAGGTGATGGGAGAGGAGGGGAAAGTAATTGATTAGAGAACCCAGGATCCTTTCTTGGAGAAGGGTCACTTCACTTAGGAACTATGTAGAGCACAATCATTTCTTTCTATTGTTTAGGGAGACTGTGTTGTGCATTTGTTTAAAGACATGCCTAATATTAAAGATAATAGACCTCCCAGAAGAAAGGGAGAACAACTGGTGGCAAAATCTTATAAAAAACAAGTTGCAAGATGGGTGGGGGAGAAGACCTACACAATCACTCTGTCATTGCTTCCTCCAAATGCAGTGATATCTCTGCAGGGGAGGGATTCCTGCACGTGTGTAGTCTCTCAGTGTGAACATCCTAGACAACTGGAGTTCTTGCTCATGAGCTGACTCTGCCCATGAGCAGGAAGCTCTCTGCAAACATTGTTCTCCATGTGGACAAAACAATGACACAGAGGGAAGGGCTAGGGTGAATTAATAGCTGATTAGGGCTCTGGATACAATCCTAGTTCTGCATAATCTACATACAAGGCCTACATACATAGAGCAGCAGATTTCCAGCTTCAGATGGCCCAACTCCAGTGCATGGAAAGGGCTGGTCCAGGAAGCATTGATCTGATGGGGTCCCACTCCAAGTGAGGGTAAATGCTCAGGCAGGGCTCCTCTTTATCATTTATCCCATTACCATTCTTCAAGTGAGTTTTCTTATATAATAATCTGGTTTCTGCAGGAGTCAGGCCAGAGATTGGAGAAGTTATTTGTTTAGGCTCTAGCATCCAGAGTATTCCAGCCATCCGTAGTTCAAGAAGGAGACTTTCCAAACTCTGACTAAGATTCCATTCTAAATTTATTGAAAAAATATCCTATTCCTTCTGTATTCTGTACCTCATTTAGCAAACTGTTCATTTTTACTTCCATCATATTGGCAAAAAAAATTAAATACAGTCTTCTGCTGAATAATATGTATCCTCTAAATCTAAATCCTCTAAATCTTACTAGCTAATTATGCCCAACAAGCTGGATTTCTCCCAGATCCATATGATCCCTCCTGGCCCATATTTTTCCCCAATATCATTTAAATGTTCGGTTATAACACATGCCCCTGATATAATTCCTTAAATAACTGCATGGGCTGATATAGTGAGGGAGATTCACTAAATGCTACACCTCTAGAAAAGTATAAGGCTTTATTAGTAAAATGGTAACTGTGGGTGGGTTGAGCTGTATGCTGCAGAATAAAGCTGTACTGCAGCTTGTGCGTATCCATTTCTGGGCAGAGTTCTGAAATATCTCTTCCACAATTGCTTTTCGACTCCTCATGCAGCTTCTAGTGGTTGGTCAGTGACAAATGTCTTGGGCTCATAAAATCAATGTGAAGATTCTGTTTTGCATAACTCTTCTTAATGAATACTAGAATGTAGAAAGGAGTTGGAACAAGACACCAAACTAATAGTTAATTAGTACTTTCCAGGAGCAGTTAATCATTCCTTTCACAGAGCAGTTTTGCAAGATTTAAGGAGTCCTGGCAATAGATTCTTTCCATTTACAATACCTATGAAATGCATCTTATCATTGATTATGTAAGGAAAGACTTGAGTAAAGCATTTTTCCCATTCCTGCACGTGTTGCCAGGGGGATGTTCCTATCAATAGCTCAGTTGTGCATAAGACAGATTTGTTCTTCTGTCCAAAAGGGGGAGGGAATCATAGGGTGCATTGACACCAAGGCTCTTTTGGGTGCTGCGTTGCTGAAATGGCTAGTCTTATGATGGAATGGCAGAGTAAGCTTTGTCTTGTGGATGCCATGATGTTCACTGCAAGAAGCAAGTTCTGCAACTTTTCTCTGGCTCTGTCTTGTATTTGGATTAGAATTTGGGAACTGGTCAACTGCTACCTGATTGTACAGGGAAATGGACACTCCAGGTGTTGACTCCTGATTGAGGCTCCTTCCTCTTGCCTCTTCACAACTCATAGGAAGTGTGGGGCTATTCACTGAAACTAACGGTTCTTACTGTTAATTATTTACAACAATCATGCTATTGTCACCTTGCTAATCCACCTCCTGTGTCTACCTTGAATATAACCTGTAGTTTTGCTTGACTCTCAGATGTGCAAAGAAATGAATATAACCATGAAAGCACACATTGAAGTATAACAGTCTTAAGGTGACACAATATATATTTTTTTCTTTTGTCTGAATATGTTTTTACACAGATTAATGCATCTACTTCTTTGAAAACGTCTCTGGCTCTGGCTTCTATCTTCTCTACACTTTTTGACTTGGGGAAAGAAGAGCAACACATGAAGCCTGAAGGCCCATGCACAAAGGTTAGGCTGCAATCCACCACTCACTTATCTGGGAAAAACCAGTATTGAACACAATGAGCATTACTTCATAGTAAACATGCATAGGAATAGGATTGCATTATTAATCTCTTTTGCATGACATCTGATCTGATCTTGGCTAGAAATAAATATGTATTTTGGCTTCATTTTCACTGAGCTTCACTTTGCTCCTACAGAAGCATATGGAAGCAATGAGTTGGAGTGTCTTTTCTTTTTTTGTTGAACAAAATTACATCTGATCTGGCCTTATAAGGATGCAAGAGGATTAGCATCATTTTTCCACCATCCATGTCTTTTAACCTCTATGATTATTATGTGTCTGTCTTTGAAAATGAATCACTGGTCCCAAATGCTGTAGCTTGCTCTTTGGCAGATATGGGAAGCCAGAACGAAGTTCAATTTGAAAGTTCAAGTTTACAGAGTTTTGACTCAGAAACATGAAAAGAAGGAAGGAATGGTGTGTACACAAGGGAGGGGGGAGGAATGGAAAAGCGAAGGATTTCTGGAAAGGCAGCAACGTTTTGAAAAGTTCATTGTGCTGCTTGCCATTAACAGTGTCAAGAGGAAGCACTCCCCCGTATTTTAAACTTAGTATTCTTCACCACCTGTAGTTGTAGCAGGAAAGGATCCAGTCCGCTTTCTCAGTGGTCTTGGGACTATTGCCCGCCCAAGCCCGGAATAAAGACGCGAGACAACAGTATTGGAATTATAATACGGGCCACACTTTATTTCAAGATTTTCAAATTAATCATGAATTAATTCAATAAAAGGGGCCTGCAGTAGTGCGGAAATGATAACAGGTAGGGGTAACAAAATACCCCTTGCTTATCCATTGGGCGGGTCCCTGGCCCCGGATTCCCGCTGTCTCACAGACAGCAGGAACCCGGCCTGCCACTAATAAACACCCCCAGACCTCAAGCCATCGTTATTTGATGACTGTTGGTCCGGAAGTGGCCCAGCGCATCCTTCCCGACCTGGCCCTGTAATCGCACGATCCGCAGAGCCGGGAGGTCGGATGCGCTGTTGGCTTACCTGAATTACAAATGGGACACACCGAAATACCTGTTTTTCCACACTACCCGCCAGTGTGACCAGAAAATACCCATTTTGCCAACAACCCCTCTCTAGTGTGAGATAGGCGAAAAATCCCCCCATCCAATAGCCAATCAGGATGAAGGTCAAAAATTCCTATCCGGCCCCATAATGGCGACCAAAAATCACACTAGAAATAGGGTGGGCGGGTGGGTTGCCCGAAAAGGAAAGCGGGCGAAATGCGGAGGAGCGCGTTCTTAAATGCCTGTGCTCCCCCGCCCACTCAACGGGCAAAATTTGAAAGCCCGTCTCGCGCCATCCGGTTCTGGCGGGCAAAAGCCAGCGGCGCCCAATCCAGGCCGTTATTCAATGGCCGTCAGGCGGCTGGAACCTTGCCCGCCCAAGCCCGGAATAAAGACGCGAGACAACAGTATTGGAATTATAATACGGGCCACACTTTATTTCAAGATTTTCAAATTAATCATGAATTAATTCAATAAAAGGGGCCTGCAGTAGTGCGGAAATGATAACAGGTAGGGGTAACAAAATACCCCTTGCCTATCCATTGGGCGAGTCCCTGGCCCCGGATTCCCGCTGTCTCACAGACAGCAGGAACCCGGCCTGCCACTAATAAACACCCCCAGACCTCAAGCCATCTTTATTTGATGACTGTTGGTCCGGAAGTGGCCCAGCGCATCCTTCCCGACCTGGCCCTGTAATCGCACGATCCGCAGAGCCGGGAGGTCGGATGCGCTGTTGGCTTACCTGAATTACAAATGGGACACACCGAAATACCTGTTTTTCCACACTACCCGCCACTGCATAGGGACTAGCATAGCTAAGTCCCATGCCCGCCACAGAGCCTCGAAAGCTCGGCAAGCAGGCCCCTTCTAATATCTTCCAAAAAGATGTTCAAGCCCGCATCCGACAAGTGTACGCCATCACTGTGAAAAAGAGCAGGATTGCTTATTTGAATCCTGTGGTGACTAACCACAGAGCCAAGACCACCCTGGCAGACACCTTTACACACCTCATGATTAACACAGCGCCGAGCCGTGTTAACATCAAGCACATTTTGCGCACCACGCCATACCAGTCGTGGTATGATCGTGGACCATACTATCCGCATAGCTGGATATCTGGCATGCAACCTTCTAAGGTCACGTAGAATATCAAGAATCAACGCTTTGCCAGGAACATGAGGCAAATCGTTGCCGCCCAAATGAACAAGCAAGACATCTGGCCGGGACTGCAGAAATGCTGTCAGCCGTCCAAGCTGGAACCAAAGCAAGCCGCGCACACTGCGCCACGAAACAAGAGCATGGGCACCAAGCCCCAAGTCAGTCCCCAAGTGGGACTGGGCAGCATAACGCTCTGCCCAATACACAAAGCTATGGCCGACGATCATCACATGCCTTCGACCGACAGTCCCCGCGGCACCTGAAACGACAAAGAACCACTGCCTACACATTAGGGAAAGATCTGATATATCTTTTGTAGCTAGAAGAGGACCATCGACCCAAGTGCTTAATTTGTTCGGTTGTATATCCCAGGGCGGCTGCTGTAGAGGCAGCACCTATTCTAAAAGAATGGGTGCCAAATCTAAGGCCCGATATGCCTACCCTGTTCAAAGCCATGTCTGTAAGTTTCCAAAATTGAGACCTAGTCAACGGCGACCCTTCAGCATGCTGCAAAAAATATCCTGGTTCCTGGCCTCTATGTGCCAGGTAAGTCTGTGTGGCCTCAACGGGACATATAGGCTTAATACTGCATTGGCCTAAAATCAGTAACTTCCCCTTTCCTTTCTGATCCGCTTTCGACCTTCGAATTCTGATTTTCAAGCTGTTATCCTGAATAAATACATCATTCATCTGCAATGCGTATCTCGAGGTATCTGCCTTTCCTTTTGCTACTAACTCACTGACCCGAAGGGCCCCAAAAAATGCTATCAATGCAGCTGTTTTAAATAAGGCCATTTCGTAATGGTCAGCGCACAACGTTCTCCATTGATCACAAATTTGCTCAAGCAGGAGGGGGGAGATTGGTGTCCTTGAATCATACACCTTTCCCCGTTCTCTAGACCATCCTTCCAGCATTTTCTTTATCCTATAGTCTGCTGTAAAATCCCTATGGCCATTAATCCTCGCATAAAAGGCCAGCGCTGACAATTTTCCCTGAATAGTACCCGGTGCCAACCCCTTTCTGTGCAAGAAAACCATGAATTGCTGCAAGTGGTCAACCGGAGCTGGCCACGATTGCTCCATGGCTAAAGAAGCCCTAAACTCCTTAAACTCGGTAGTTGTGTTCAAGTAACCCCTTCTAGTTCTGGGAGCCAATGCCATACCTATAGCTCTTGATGCTTCTTCACGCCAATCTGCCAGACCTCCGGTGGAAGAACTTCTGGCAGCTCCTTGGCATCTGGAGCTAGCTCCCTGAACTGGTCGATCTGTTGGCGTGAAAGAGCATCAGCTATCCTATTGTCAACTCCCGGGACGTGACGGGCATGCACTAAAACGTTAAATTGTAATGCCCGTAAAACAAAGGCCCTAACTAAATCCATGACCCTGTCCGAATGAGAAGATAGTTCGTTTATGATGCAAACCACAGCCTGGTTGTCGCACCAAAAACGAACCACTGAATTGGACCAATCTTTGGCCCACAGCCAAAGAGCACCAACGATTGGGAAAAATTCCAGGAAGGTTAAATCCCTTGTAATCCCTAGTTTATGCCATTCCTCAGGCCAGGTGTCAGCACACCATCTGCCTCTGAAGTAAATTCCAAATCCTAGTGACCCAGCTGCATCAGTATGAACCTGAAATTCTGCTTTCAGGCTCATCCCGGACCTCCAGAAGGAAACACCGTTAAATCCATCCAGGAATCGCTGCCACATACGCAGGTCCTCCCTCATACCCCTAGTGACCCTAGTCCTATGCCTAGGAAACTTTAGCCCTTTCATGGCAGAGCAGAGGCGCCACACAAAAGCCCGGCCCGGAGCAACTACTCTGCAAGCAAAATTCAGGTGTCCAACTATCTCCTGCAGCTCATGAAGGGTCACCTTCTTCTTACCCAATAGATCACTAACTGTAGCTTTGAGTTCATCTAGTTTCTTCTGTGGTAGCCTAGACGTTTGATGTAGTGTGTCTAACTCGATGCTGAGGAAGGTTAAAGACGTGGCCGGGCCTTCTGTCTTTTCTTCAGCCAACGGCAAACCAAGTTCGTTTGCTAATAACTGAAATTCTTCTAACATCCAGGCACACTTCCCTGAATTACTCACTCCGCATAAAAGGAAATCATCCAAATAATGGGCCGTTGTGTTAGAACGAACCCTTTGTCTGAATTTCCACTCAATAAATGTGCTAAATTTTTCGAATGCCGCACAGGAAATCGAGCATCCCATGGGCAAGGCTCTATCAATATAAAATAGTTCCTGAAACTGAAAACCTAAAAGATTAAAGTCAAGTGGGTGTACGGGCAAAATACGAAAAGCCGATTTCACATCACATTTCGCCAATTCTGCCCCCACTCCACAGGACCTCACCATGCTAACGGCCTCATCAAACGATGTATATCTAACTGTACACAATTCAGAAGGTATGGCGTCGTTAACCGATGCCCCTTCTGGAAAGGACAAATGATGGATGAGTCGAAACTCACCAGGAGCCTTTTTGGGAACTATGCCCAACGGAGAAACTCTCAAGTTCTCCAAGGGAGGGCAGGTAAAGGGACCAATAACCCTGCCTGCCTTAACCTCTTTTTAAATTTTGTCTAACACTATTTCCTCCATCCTCCTAACCGACTTCAGGTTCTGCGCGATAAAAGCTGTCCGTTCACCTAAAGCAGGGATACGGAAGCCATCGCGGAAACCCTGAATTAAATATTTTGCGTCCTCCACCCTATGGTAGCCCTGTAACCAGGCCTGTAAAACTTCAATTTTAATTGGGGTGGGTCCCCTTACCAGCTGCGCTACTGCCCCCACCTGGCTTCTTTCCGGCTCCATTTCCCTTATTCTGGCGTTGGTTCCCCCCTTTAAAACAGGTAGCCTTGGGGTGCTTTCCCCCACAGTTAAGGCACTCGTGGTTAAACTTACATGGGTTCCTGGAACAGGAACCTTTAAAGTTGAAATCGAAGCAAGGCAGACGGGGTTGAACCGTCTGCCCCGCGCCAGGGCGGGGAATAGCCGTCGCCGCCAGCTTCCTATTCAAGTGGCCACTATCGAATCTGTCCCCAGTGTTAGGCCTAGCCAGGGTCATGTGCTGCAGCCATAAGCCCGGGTGAGGCTCATCCCAACGCAAGTTGGGCTGAATAGCACTCCGCATCCTAAACGCCTGATCATACAAAAGCCAGGCTTGCCCTGCAAAATCTGTATATGCCCGGTAAATGATATCAAAGTATTGTAATAATGAATGCACACACCAGGGCTGGGCTTTCGCGAGTACCCCAGCATAGATGATAAAGCCTGGGACCCAATTGGCCCAAGTCCTATCAGGTTTTTTACGTCTGCGTTTTTCTTTTTCTTTTTCGTCATCCTTATCAATCTCCTTGATCTCTGTTTCCCGGTTCAAGAGGTCGAAAAAATCTATAAATTCCCCCCTCCAAATCTTCTCTTTTGTAGCGGGGGTCAGATGATCCCCCAACGGGGTAGAGTAATCCGCGTATGGCAGGGCTGCATAAGGCACCGTGTTGTAACCTGTGTTTGGCACCGACAGATGCTGGGAAGCCCCTACACTAGTACCTACGCTAGGTGTCCCTGTTGGGGGCATAGCCGAATATGGCATGCCCCAACCCAATGGTGCAACGTTGGCTGGGTACCAAGGTACACCAAGCCCCCCTGTAGGAGTAGCCGTGTAGGGTGTGTTTGGCGTGTATTGTACGGGAGGCCCTCCGGCCCAAGGCCAAACAGTAGAGGGGGGATGTGAGGTGTGCAAAAAGGAAGACTCACCAGAAGACCCGAAGGAAGCCCTAGTGACATCGTTGCCCCAGGCCGAGCTTGGCCCAGCTTCTTCTGCGATTTCCCGATCATCTCAAACAGCGGCCGCTGCCTCAGTCGCCTCCGTGGTATCGGGACGAGTGGTCTCTTGCTGAGCCAAAACTTTGCTGGACGCAGCAAGGCCCCCTGCAACAGGCTGCTCCTCCCTTGCAGCGACCTGAGCCGACTCCAAAACAGTAAATCGGGTCATTAAATCTTGTGCCAGAGCCTTCAATTTTTTCTTTTTACGACCTTTAGTCTCCCTAACCGAACGGCGCGGGGACCTATCCTCTTGATGAGGTACTTGAGATGCTACCTTTTGCGCTTCGAGTGCAGACATTTTTTCTTGGAGCTCTTTCCATATTGGCCACGATTCCTCATCAGAGGAAGAACTTTCCGGAGAAAGTTGTGGCACCGGTCTTTTCTTTGCGGGGGCCTTGCCCTTGTTAGCTCCACGCCCTTTACGCGAGGCCATTCTAATCTGTACTGGAGTGTCACTCTAAGGTAACACTAACACTCACCAGAACTCAAAACTTTTCCTTGCTAAAAGCAGATTCTGAAATTGAACAGCAGATGGAGCTCTAAGCAGACAGCTTTATCTAACAAACCAGCACAGCCCCACCATGTGCTTTAGTCATGGAAATACGTATCTAAGGAGGCTTATATACTGAAGTATAAATACCTAACCAGGAAAAGAAATAATGACCCTGCCAGCAGTGAACGAACCCAAACAGCAAATACTTATTATGCTTAACTGAAAAAACTTTAGTGCCACTCACAGGAAGTGTCCACGTGTAATGGCCAAACTATACCTTATAGGAACACTTTATGTATTCATTTATTCACTTATTTATTATTGATTTATTGATTTATTTTATTTTATTCTATTTATTTCTATTATTTATTTATTTTTAAATTATTATTATTTTTTGGTTTATATAAACCCCCCACTATCAAACAAATGGCAAACTAATAAACTCAGATCAAATATAGATGAACCCCAAATATGATAGTAAATTTTTCCCAAATAATAATAGATTAATTCAAGTATAGCTAATAAACTGCAATCAATGCACTAATGACTATGATTAGAGAAAATTATATTCTAAAGTCTAATGAAAAGCTTCTTTAATCTATATCCAACAAGAACAATAAATGAAACCAGAAATAATACACAATGCAAATGGCTAAAAAGGGGAAGGACTACAGGGTCAGTGCCTAGGTAAACAAAATGGCGGACTGGAGGCACGGAGCGCCAAAAGGAGCGCACCCAAAATGGCGGTCGCAACGGAAAACACCCAAACACAGCAAAATAATAAAAGGAACGAAACTTAAACTCATACCACAGAACAAACTGAAGGTAGGGCAATGTAAAAAACCAATGAAATTTTTTATATCAACACCACCAGGACCCTCACGATCGCCCAAAATGGCGGTCGCAACTTAAAAGGCTAATAAAAAACCAGAACTCAAATAAATTCAAACAGAAGGCAAACGAAAATAATATAAGGCAAATCACTGTAAAATGAACACCAAGCGCCCCGTGCCCCTACGGGGCGGGCAAACGCCCGCCCGGATCCTAGTTGTCCCCTTAACCTTTTAGTGGCCAACGATTAATAAATCCAAAGAAGGGTCCGGCGTAGCAGAAAATAAAAGTTAAAAAACAGACCCGAGGAAGGGGCAGAAGCCTCCTTCCCAACTCCACACAGCCTCCTCAGATCCTCCAGCCGAAAGCCAGCCAACCACTCGCACAGCAAAGCTTCCCTCGTCGTTGCCCGAAAAGGAAAGCGGGCGAAATGCGGAGGAGCGCGTTCTTAAATGCCTGCGCTCCCCCGCCCACTCAACGGGCAAAATTTGAAAGCCCGTCTCGCGCCATCCGGTTCTGGTGGGCAAAAGCCAGCGGCGCCCAATCCAGGCCGTTATTCAATGGCCGTCAGGCGGCTGGAACCTATGAATCATGATGTAGCATCATTCTGAAGTGAATTACAGAGAGAGGGGAACATTTGTATATGAGTGCCAAGGAGAGCAGGAGAATCAGGTCCAAGGAGACAGAAAGGTTATTCTGCTGTAGGACTAAGACATTTTATTTGGCATGAACTTTCATGGACATGCCCCACTTTTTTAGTTGAATGGAGGACAATATTCCACCAGTGGTTTATATAGACATTGGTTCTGTTTAGGGGGCTGAATGGAATGAGATACAAGAAATGACAAGCACATTACTAACACTGGCTATATACTTTCTAATGGCTGGTTAATGAGACTATCTTGGCCACAGTAAAATGAATTATACAAGTCAGTTGCCCTCTGAGGTGTTAAAGCAAAGGGCAGAATCCTACTGGGTAATTAAGCTGGTGTAAGTGCAATGGCATAAATGACAATGGCAAGCTGCTGCTTGTTAATGAGTTGCTACTTCTATCTTTCCTCACACAACAAATCACGTGAATGGGCATGATGAGGGGTACAAATGATAATTTGTTATCTAGTGGCAACTTGAGGATTTATGCCATTGCACGTAAGCTGATTTAATTTACCAGCTGGATTCTGTCCGATATTTCCTACTTCCAAAAAGCTGTCTCTTTTAGCTGATATTGGAAATGTCCTGTAAGGAATTAAAAGGCATATGGGATTTGTAGTCATACAAAGATGGAGTCTGTTAAGTTTTCTGTGTAGTTTGAATTTAAGCCACTGAATGTTCTCATGGGATTGTATTCCAAGTTTGCGCTGCCTGGCACCAAGATAAGGAGCAAGGTTTGAGAAGATCAAGAGGAAGACCAAACACCACATTCCTCTTAATTGGGATGAGATAACCACCTGCAGGATCTCATGTGAAATATGGGCAGTGAACTTTGTTACGCCCTCAAAATCCTAATTGGTTAACAGCTTGGAAGTGTAAGAAAGAGGGAGGTCTGGAGACATGTAGAAAAATAGTTGTTTCATGTATGCGACATGTTGATGAATGGAAGAAGAGAGGGCTTTGTCTTTTGAAAGAAAAGAGAGGGGGGAGAGATTCGCCCAGCTTCTCTAGTGAGATGTAGAATGCTAGTCAAGATGATTACTTAGAATAGTTTTAGTTGTTATTATTTTAACCTATTTGAACCTGAGCGTTCAGCCTGGAGGCAGGCGGTGCAACATGGCCTCTCCCAATTTGAAGAGACACTCGTTCAGCAGGCAAAGAGGGAGTCCTGAAACCAGCAAAATCAGGGAGCTGGACAGGGGACAGATTGTATTTGTCTTCAGTGTGGAAGGGATTGTCACTCTCGAAGTGGCCTTCTCAGCCATAATAGACACTGTTCCAAGACCTATATTCAGAGCATGTTACCATAGTCTCTCGAGATTGAAGGATGCCTAGTAATTTTAACCTAAGAATAGTAAGTTTATTTAATCATAGTAACTGTTTGGATATGTATATGCTTCATGCTTTAAAGCTGCAACTGTACTTTAATGAAACTATCTTATTTTCTTAATAAAACAAATATAATTCTAACTCAGGTCTTATCTCTTGAACAGCAGGATTGCACCTAAATCCAGTGGAGATTGGAAAGGCCACATTGCTACTTTAACTGAAAGGTCCTACCTGGTCTGTCTGTTGTGCTGTCTAAGGAAGCACACAGTCAATGGTTTATTGCCTTGTAAACAGGCAAGAGGTCTATTTCAGGTCGAGCTTCTCCATAGGGCAAGGGCTATGTACTTCTGAGGCCAAAGGACCTGTCTCAGAGTAAAAGTGGTGGTTGCTTGCGCCTACAGTGACTCCTCGCCCAAGACCCTATCTCTCTAGGCAGAAGCGATTCTGACATGTCCTCTTTTAGTTAAGTGTCCTGTTGGGGGAAAAAAACAAACATTTAAACTACACAAAGAAATAGGGCTCTGTTAAACCATCTAAGTATAATTCTGTATCCAAACACAACTGTTGCTGTAAGCCTGGATGGAGGAATTGGTAAACCCACAGTTCTCCCACATGCCTTTCTTTTTTTTCCCTAGTCTCAACTTTCTCCCATACCGATTAAGTGCAAATGTGTGAATCTGGTGATTTTTAAAAAAAATAAAAAACTGAGGTCAAAATGAAATTCTTACCCAACCCTGGTTTGACTTACAGGCAGGATCATCTGATATTTGTAATCTATGAACTAGGATAAATCTTCTGTCAGGAGTTTGAATTGTACTGAAAAATAATTCCATGCTTAGGTACTGTGTTTACATTATTTTCCAACACCATTTTGTGGTCCAAGATCAGGACCATTCCCAGACTGGAACAGAGTAAGAGTGCAGCCAAAAGAAAGGCTGCCATCCTTCTTTCAAGCAAAATGTAGTCTGTCACATTTTTAAAAGCTCCCCTTTTGGGGGGGGGGGGGTTCTTTTTTTTCTTTTTTAACCTAACTACGCCCTTTGGCTACTTCCAAATTCTTTTTTTCTTCAGTTTGTATGCATTGTGGAGGGGGTGTATTTCACTGGGTTCTTGGAAAGAAAATTGTTCCATTTCTGTTCACCTTTGCTGCAGAGGGATCATGCTCTAGTTCTATGCAATATGCTACCAGTTCCCAGAAGCATCTGCTCAATCTCATCTAGATTTGACCAAAGATTATTCATTCCTTTGCACGTTTCCGTGCTTCACTATGTGGGCCTGAGTTGCTCCAATGTCATTGTTAAGAAACATGGCATTCCCACTTTCTCAGTGTGATACACTTACAAGTGTTTTTTAAAAATCAGGTTGGTTTTATGTCCTTCCACTGAATATTTTTCTTTGGTATGTTGTGTTGACACTGGGATCATTACACCCTGTCACAGGCATAACACATATGTGCAAATACACAGTCTGCGCAGGTGGAAAACAAAATATGTATCTTCAAATGCCTTTGTTTTTTTCTTTCAAAGGGATTTGGCAGATAATATGACAAGTTTATTTGCTTTGGATTGGCAGGCAGCTTTGGATTGCCCTCCCCCACTCCAAATGTATTTCAACTCATTAATTGTTTTGCTTGTAGCATAGGCTAGCAGATGGCACATCAAACTTAACTCACCACATGCCACAGGAATACTGGAAGCTGCCTTATGCTAACTCAGACCCTTGGTCCCCCTCGCTTAGTACTGTCAATGCTGAATGGCAGCAGCTCTGTAGGGTTTCCATGGGTATTCTTTCCTAGTTCAGTCTCCTTTGGAGATAACAGGGATGGAACTTTGGATCTTGTACATTCAAACCAGGTGCTCTGACACACAGCCACTGGTCCTTCTCTTGTCCCTCTTTCCACACATTTTATCCACTCGCAAAGAATGTAGCTGTGCATAAGAGCTGTCTAAGAGGAACAGTATGAGCATGGCAAAAACTGACAGAGCTGCAACGGTTATAACTAAAGATGGGCACAAATCAGACAAATGATGAATTGGGATGCTTCGTGGCTACCCATGAACCACAAACCATCCACAAACCTCAGAAAAACAAACCAGTTCATGGTTCTTTTTTTCCCCTTCTGGTTCATGCCTGCAGGAGGAAATCTAATGCCTCCTTCCCCTCTGCTGCCTGTCCGCCCCCTTCCCACTGCGCCATTGCCTCCCTACCTGGTCCTGACAGCCCCTACTCTTTGTCCTCTGCTGCCGCCATCTTGAAAGACAGTGGCCTGGCTTCCCTTCCAGGCATGTGCACAAGCAGAGACAGCTGGCCCAGCTCCCGGAAGGGAAGATAGGCTACTGTCTCTAAAGATGGCAGCAGCAGAGGAGGAGGGGGCAGGACCAGGTAGGGAGGCAATAGGGGCCGTGGGAAGGGGGCGGGGCATTCATTTTGCCAAAAACACAGAAATAGACATACAAACACAGGAATTGCAGAGTGCTGTGAATAAGATCTGTTTGCCAATGAGTCTGCAGATTCCTATTAAAGTCAGCCAACCGGCATGGGGCACCTTTACCTGCTAAAATGCCCAAGAAGCACAGGGCCTTTACCCTTGCTAGATGCAATGCCATTCCATTCCATTGGCAGTGTTAGATGGAAGAAGATTCAGTGGGATTCCATACAGTGAGGGGCAGTGCTCCTGCAAGCTGGGTGGAGTAGAGTGACTCTCTTACATCGTTTTGTACTATTCATTTTATATGAATCTCCATAGAAAATATCTAGATCCATTTTTATCAAAGAAGAGGGGCTGTTTGGACTGCAACACATTGAGGTATATTCTGTCAACAGGAGAGTCAGTTATAGTGAAGAACATGGCAGCCTTTTTGAACCAGATAGTGAGGAGCCACAGACAGAGACAGAACAAATTTGTGGATCCAGTTAATTAATAGTTGCTTGTCATCTTGTATATGTGAACAAATCTTGTAAGATTTTCAGATTCCTTGTTGAGGAATCTCATTATGCTAAGGTAGCCTAAATCAATAAGTATGGTGATTTTTTTTAAAAAAAATATCCCTATTCTTTTCTTTCTGACACATGTTCTCTATTCTCTTAAGAGATTCACTTCCATATCTCAGCATTTGCAATAGATTACGTAAAAATTCTTATATTTGGGATGGCAATGGCCTTGTTCACATGAAACAGTGACCTCCATGCAAATATAGTGGGAGTTTCTGGTACCAGCATTAAGTTGGTGGCCCAGCAGCACTCACACTGAAGACTCTATTCATAAGAACCCGAATCTGGAAATAACACTGGAAGCTCTTGCATACTAAGTCACATCAGTGGCCATGTAGTTCTGGCAGAGGATCTCTAGGATTTTAGGCAGAGACCTCTTTTAGGCTCATCTGAAGGTGCCAAGGACTGAACCCAGGGTATGAGGCTTACAAAGCATGTACTCTACCCCAGACCATGCCAGAGATGCCATTCAAGTGCTATTCAAATTATTGCTTTAGCTTGTCCAGTGGTGGCATTTCAAAATAGGGCAGCATCATTGCATTGTCCGATAATCAGAAACTGTACAGAATGTTACTGCACTATAAACCCAGCAAAAATTGTTGTTTCCAAAATGCTTTCATGGTGTCCATTGAGGTGATGGCCAATGGAAGATTCAATAATAATTGACTTTAAAATGTTGTTCTTTTATAGCTGTTTTTCTAACCTTCATCCTGAATTGAGTGACTACTGAAATATTTCCTGACTGTATAAGAATCCCATTTTATTGAGGGCGATGTATTTATTGACTATAAGAGAGACTTCAGAAAAGTTCAGTATGTCAAACTATGGAATTGTTGGTAAACAAAGGTTTTGATTCAAGAGATAATACATACAATTGCATCTTGTACTATCAGCAGAACGCTGCACTGAATCTTGATGAACAAATGACAGGACAGTAGTGATAACAACAACATTTATACTCTCAATACTGCTTTTTTAGTTTATTTATTTAAAATATTTTTACCCCACCTCTCTCGTTTAAAAAAGGACCCAAGGCGGTCTGGAGCTGGTATTCCGAGAACATCTATAGGGAAGCACTTGCTGATTCAAATCACGATAACATTGTCAACAGAGAGGAGGTTATCAACAACATCCAATATGCAGACAATACATTATTACTAGCTAACAGTTCAGACAGTCTACAAATATTGGTCAATAAAGTCAATCAGGTAAGTAATGAATGTGGTCTAGAAAAATAAATGCTAAGAAAATTAAGTTCATGTAATCAGTAAAAAAGCAAGGAGCCCAAGAAATTCAATTAAAGATCCGTAATATTGTGTGGAGCAAATTGGCAAATGTGAATATTTTGGAATTTGGTCAAGTGAACAGTGGGACCAGAGTCATGCAATAGAAGTCAGAACATGCAGCCTAGCTTCCTTATGTTGAAGAATGTAATATGCAACAAGAACATGAAGTGGATTTGAGAATGCCCTTTGAATTATGCTATGCAATCTTGGTTCTGCTGTCTGCTGTGGAACCTTAAATTTTAACGCAAGGTAATATAAAATCATTAGGTATATAAAGTGGAGGTCTTAAAATACTTCAGTCGCATAGTTGAAAAACATAGATTGTTACAGCTGATCATTCCCAGCCTTCAGCCTAAAATGGGAAAGAAGCACAGGAAGGAGAAGACCTTATTGTCTAAGGATTCTGGTTTACATATAACATAACATTGTTATTTAGTGCTCTCACATCCAAAACTGGTAGAGCCAGCATGATGTGCACCCTCTAGAAGGACAGAGACAGGAACAAGAAAAGAGAGGGCTAGCAGTAGGGTTAGGATAATTACATGTCTTATATTTACTGAGCTCATTAAGAATTACAGTATGCTCCCCAAATGCAGCCATTTCCGCAAAAAATGTATGTCACTTCTGCTTCCTGTCATCCAGTTTTTCCTGAAAAACAATATATGAAATTTATCCTATCCTTATACGTTACATTGCCAGGGAGAAAGAACTACCCCAATGTGCACCCCCACCCCCCCAAAAAAGTGTTGTAGACATGCTAGGAATACTTTTATTTATTTTTCTGAGCAATGATCTAATCAAGGATAGAAATTGAAGATACAGTACTTTTTTTGTGTGAAAAGAAAACAGTTGTTGGATTTGGGGGTAATGTTTACAAATGTCAGGCGAAAATGTCACTGACGCCATGAAGGTGTGTTCCATGTGAATGTTTTATCAAAATGTGACTCTGGGGAGACTACGGTATCCCATCTTGGTACACAAGAGTTAAATGTTGTTTTCATCTCAACACTTATTGTAGGAGAAATGAAAATAAGTATATAAATTCCTTGCAAGAGCCACATTCTCTTTCTCCTGAGAAATGGAATCAGTAGCATACACGTGGGACTCGCATTCACCTTTGTCTGTTTTAATTTGGAAGGAATAAAAAAAAGGCACAATAACCGTCCGCAGCGTTGAATATTCAGCGCCTGTATATGTGGATGTTCTGTCCAAGAGAAATGTAGATGTGGGAAATGAACAATGTCATCTGTGCTAGAAAAAAAGAGAGAGAGATGCATTTATAACTAAGCAGATCAAGGGTGAGGGAAGAGCAAGCCTGGAAACACACTTACTGATAAATTGATAGGTACAGAAATTCAAATAGTGATATCAGGTACTATCTAGAGTATGTGTTGAGCTCCAGTCCTATTACATTAAAGATTGCCACAACAACGAAAAGGCAATGTTTCTGAAAAACTGTGTAGCTACCCATAAAAAACAAAAGAGGAGCACAACATTGATAAGGAAATGAAAGTGGTTTGATTAGATCAGTTCTATTAAAAGCGCTGAAGAACAATAAATGATTCACCAGAGGTAATCTGCAGTTCAGGTTTACTCAGTAATCCACTGGAGGTCTTTGTCAAAATCTTTTGACAAGCTAATTAAAAGAAGACAGTTATGCAGTGCCAACTGTTTACTTTTCCTGAAATGAATCAACCAATCGGCAAACTTCTACATCCATATTTTCCCTGTCAGCGGTGTCATCGTGACCTTTCTTGATAGCATGAACAAACTCCTTCTTCCTCATGATAGCTTCATAGCGATTTAGTATTTAAATAATGTACCCTTCTGTTTGAAAGACAGAATGCAAATTGGGGGCGACTCAGAAAATCCATTTATTGCAATGCTGTAGTTTGTTCAGTGTAAGCTATGATGATGAAGAAATATTTGTGCCTTCAGGAAATGGATTAAGCCGGGCATTTATCACTACTTGCACCTGTACCTTCTATTTCCTTCTTCTTTCATTTCATTACTGAGAAAACAACCATTTTATTTATTTATATAAATAAATAAATAAATAAACACTGGGGTAGAGAAGAGAGAGATCCTGTTTCTTAAACCTCGGGATAACTAGTCATTTCATCTTTGTAATATCCAAAGAAACCTTATGCTGTCATTTGGTTGGGAATACTAGTAGGTGAAACATTAATTCACTTCTATGTTTCTTGGTGATGCCGCTTCCTTTGCAGGGGTCATTCCACCATATACAGGGGGCACAAACACCCACTGATATAGAGTCTGCTTTCTTGGAAGGGTTCAGCCAGGATAAATATTTTGCCCATGCTCAACACCTTGATGCAAATCAGTGTTTTCCACTGAATTCTACAGGACATTGTGCAGTTTCAGTTTGGAAGACTTCAAAATCTGGAGGCAAATCTGACCCCTCTCCTCTGAAATTTCGGAAACATCAGCATAGGCAGATTTTCAGTAACAAAACAAAGACTTCCGCCTCTCCTCCTGTGCCTCCCACAACTTCCACAGGATGAACGAGATTATTTCCAAATCCAAAAGATCCACAAAAGAGAAAGAGGAAGTCTTTCACTGTGAAAATATCTTCCCCAAATAAATAGCAGAATAATAATTATTATGATCCATCAGATCGTTTCTCACTAAAAGGGTTTTCCAGGTATAAAATTCCAGGTATCAGAAGTGATTTTGCAATCTCTCCTTGTGGTGGCACTCTGGAACAGGGCAAATCCACACAGGTGACAAAGCATGTAACCCCATCAAGCATACATGTTCTTGGTAGTCTTGATTTGAATTCTCAAGGACCCCAATTTGCTACTCCAAATTGTGGTCTTGAAGAGATGAGCACATCATTTGTATATCCATGCAGTGAAATAAATAAAGCCAACCTGTATGAAAAAAAAAAAAACAGCAAATGGTTCATTATTTAATTTGTTGTTGTTGTTGTTGTTGTATTGCTCCATTTTTATTGCCAGAAAAGTGAGAGATTTTTGTCCCTTAGGTGCCAAACAAACATGCTTGTCCTTGAATACAATGCATCTTTGTTTGATGGAGTTGTGGCTTTTCATGTAGGAGTATTAAAAATGATAACACCTGAAGGAGTCTTAAATCAGCTATACCGAAATGGATGTAAAAGCTTTTGTGCTGAAAAATGTTGTAGACTATCATTTTTTAAGAGCTCCGTACAGCATTCTTGTCCTATTTTTGCCAAAGCTTATTTCCACCCTTCCCTCCTTTCTATATTACTAGGCCTGTTTTCCAGGCATGCTTCCCAGACATGTTGAACTGATCCACTTTTAGAGAGGCAACACAGCCAGGATGCCAACAATGCCAGTCTTTTCTAGATTTCTTCTGTGTAGAAAAATAACCCACCATACTGGAGAAAAAAGGCAAGGATACTTATCATTCAATTCTTTATTTTTTTTAAAAAAAAAACCCCTGATTAATGAATGTGGGGTAATGTGCTTCTGTAAACACAATTCAAAATGCCAGGAAATGGCCTACTATTGCTGCACAATATCATGCCCAAGTTGTCAGCAGGGAAAAGTTTGCCAATCATTACATAGCAAAGGGCAGCCTTTTTAAAGGTCCATTTTAAGGTCATTTTTAAAGAGAAAAATGGCATGAAAATATTTTAAATAAATAAATAATAAATGGCAGTCAAGATAGTCTTCAAAAGCCCCTTTTGTGCTCACTACCATTCACAAAGAAACAACACGCAAGCGAAAATCACAGAAACCAACTCCTTTTTTCATCAGTTAACCACTTCTCACCCAAACAAAATGCAATTGTCAGGGCTGTTTTTCAACAAGTTTCTAGTGGCTTGGAAAATATGGATGATAATCAACTACTATGAGGAAACCTCTGCTTTTGCTAAATTCAAGGTAAGAAAGGAGATGCATTTCTATCTTTGCTCTATGCTTTCTAGAGCTAAGCATGGAGGACTTTTCCCTATAATATGGATCAGAACACAAAAGCAAAGCTTTATTGTTCAAAACCCTACCAAAGGTTTGAATAAGGATCTAATACCTTCTGTACAATGGTGTCCAGATCCCACTGTATTCAAGAAAATTATATAACAGCAGTACTCACTAATAATCAGATAATAGTTGAATAAAAAAGTACTCAAGACATCAAAACTACCATTTGAATATTTTTCTTCTTATGCTTATTAAATGTATAACAGTGGGTCAGCAGTGAATGACAATACTAGCCCACATAGCCCCTAACAGTCTCATACTGATTAAGAAAAAGGAACCAACCAATATGGAGGGGATTTTTGGATTACAAGACTGGACGGTTTTGAGGCTTAGCTAAACCTACTCTGCCAAGTTTCCTGTTCAGAGGGAAAGCTCCCAGCTAGCACTGTGGCTGGAACAGGAAGACTGAGCAGAGCTAGAACTCATAGCCTTTCAGTTTAGGCGTTTTTCCCCAGTTGAGCCACATTTAGGTGTCTGTAATATGTCTATCTATGTTGAACTCCCAAAATGGAGACTCACGTTATTTTTAGTCCCCCAAAATTAAAAAAAATCCCATCCTAACCAATCTGAATTTCCCTTACTAAGGAAGTGAATGTCACAGCATCTCATTCTCAGAGAGGAAAAGTCCTCCTCTTGCAGCAAGATTTCTCTGTGTGGGATTCTTTTCTCCCCAAAATCTCTTGCAGGAAATCTTACATGAATTCTCAGAAGTTTCACCATCATTTTTCTCTGGATGGAAAATATAATGTAATTCACCAGAAGGACAACATGGTGCATATGATTTGTGATTTCTTGCACAGAAAAGGGTGTGAAAAGAGGAGGGGAAGGAAAAAAAATCTAGGATCTAGCTCTTGCTGGAAGTCAGGAAATCACACTGGTGCAGGAGGAAGACTAGGAGGAAGACTGAGGAACGTTGGAGTGGTAAGAGTTGAAGAACTGCCAGGTACAAAGTGTATATATATATACACTTTGTATATATACATATACACTTTGTATATATGTCACATCCCTATTTGTTAGATATTTTAGACGACTGGATGAACTGGGTTCTATTACAAATATTTCTAAGACATTTTACCACACACTTCTGTTTATAACTCTGTATCTGTACTTCCAATGATGTGACAAATTCTGGTGAATCCTTTGATCTTGCTTTAATATAGTGAGATTGTCTGAGTGTGGATTCTCACAAGATTTCTTACCTCCAGTAAAAGACTAAAACTAGGCATCATTTTTTTTCTCATCAAGATTTCCCCAATTTGCACAAAATGTCTGTGTTCAAAATGAGTGCCCTTTCCATTATGAAACAAGGCACACACACACAAAGCCCACACAGAATTACTAATTGCTCAAAAAGATGCAAATAACCCATCTAGCACATCTTCTTCAGAGGTCCACGGGACAAGGCAATAGCTGGCTGCAGCTCTGTGCAGTTTGTGCAGGTTATGCCTTTTGAACAAAAATGGTTAAACTTTAAGTGTGTTTGAAAATAGTGACAGATTAGCAAAGTTCTGAACTGTGAGATCGCTAGAAATTATGTCACCATCTTGCTGGTTAGGAAAAGCATTTTCTGCTTTCCCATTATAGCAGTGGTTCCCAAACAATTTGGACTTGCAGCTCCCCTGAGTGGCGGTGGCAGCGGTGGAGCAGGAAGAGTGACGAGGTGTGCAGGGTGGTAATAGAGGCAAGTTGCTTCTGGCTGGCTTGGCAGGGCACCACAGGGTGCCGTGAGGTCTATGGTGCGCTACGGCACACACTTTGGAAAGGTCTGCATTATAGTCTCAGAGTCTAAGAGAAGAAAAAACTTACCATTTAGTAGCTAGCTCTACCTCTGCAGTGTGGTCTATAATTTCACTGTACTCAACATCTGTAACCAGCTGCATCCATAAAACTTATGTATTTATTAAAAATAGAAAACACCTAATATTTTTCAGGCACCTTAAAAAATTGCTAATTTAGGAAGATTCCATGGAGATTTGAACACTTTTGAAGATTTCAGTATTGGAACAACTGTGATGATTATTCTTCTCTTTTTTGGTTTATTTCAGCTGCCGTTAAAGAGAATGGATGCCTATGAAATTTCATGCTCAAAAATACAAATAAGATAGACTTTAAGTGCTACAAAGACCATATCCATCTTAAACAAATTAGTGACAGATTAAATTTGTTTTTTATAGCTCTGAACTCACTTGCAAGAGTTCCATCTGTTCCATGTAAAAACTGTGGAATGACACACAAGGCACTAGAAGATGACTCTCAGTCCCATGCCAACATTTTGGCAAAGAGCCAGTATATGTTCCCAGAGACGATCTGACATCTAGCAAATAAATCTTTAAACAGGATTTCTAGGAAAGATGCCTCGGGCTAGGCTTATGAGGCTTATGAAGAAAAAAAGAAAGACAACCTCAGATGTACCTAATATTATGATACTGTGCAGAAGTTTACCCATCTCCCCTGAGTGTTTGGAATCTTATTTAGTGATTAATTAAAGTAATTTAGTAATTAAGCACAGGCATTTATAACTAATAATGCAATCTAAAGCAGTTTTCATAAGGCATGATGAGAATATTCGCACAAGCTCACTAGCAGTCTTCACTTGTTCCTCAGGGTTTTTTAATCCACAAGGTACAGTCTGGTTTGGGGCAGGGTAGATGATAGCTTCACACTGGCCCCTGATTTTAGGAATCTAAATCTTCACTTCTTTCATTCTTATGGGCCAGGATTCCAATGTTTTTTCTCCTCATCAGAAAGACAAGCAATCTGTTATTAATAGAATTCTCACATTGGTGAGAGCAATATTGGGCATGGAAAACTGGCAATTTCTATACAAAATTCAGATGATGACTGCTGCTTTATTTAAGGATTTTAAACACTAGATCAATAAGGAGCATCTTTCCTAACAACAGGCCAGTCCCTCTGGGCTTGCTGTGTGTTTCTATGTTTTGCTTCTCAAAGAGAAAGGACACTAGAAATATTTTACACAAATTACAGAAACCATAAGGGAAAACAGCTCCTTGTAACACTCTCAGCTGGAGATGAGGAATATTTTAGAGTTTTATATTTCATTGAAAAGACAATCTAATGAGAAGAAGAAATTTGCTCAGTTTCCCTTCCAGTTCCACTATTTGCACAGGCCTGGGAGGTGGTATGGTAGCAGCAGGAGTGGGTAGGGGGTGGGGTTTGTGGGGGTCAGGGGCATCAGGCCTGCCCAGCTTCCCTTCTATGCCCACTGTCTGTGCAGCCCTGGAAAACAGCACAGCAGCAGGAGCAGGTGGAGGTAGGGAAGTTGTGGGGGTCATGGAGGAGGGCAAAGTGGTTACGGAGGGGGAGGGACTCTTACCTTCTCCTTGGCATTGGCAACAGTGGTCATCTTCAGAGGCAGTAAGGCTGAGTTTCCCTTCCAGGAGCCAAGGGTGTGCTGCCTCCGCCCATGCACCCAGCTAATAGGTGGGCCTGCACAGAGGCAGTGGCTACCTCCAGAAGGGAAGTTGGGCCACTGTCTTTGCACTCAGCTGGGCGGCATGCAGTCTGAGTCTCTGGGTCCCAGTCCTGAGTCCCAATCCTGGGGAATGGGGCAAATGACTCATGACTTGGGACTCAGACGTGGGCTTGAGACTCGGTCTTGAGGACTCACCAGCATCCCTGATCACAGAAGTGGGTGGCTGAAGGACCACAAATTTTCAAATTCAAGGAACTGGAAGGTGGGGAAGATAGAAAGGACAGAAAGTATAGAGAAGTGTGAATGTGATGTTTTCAGTCTTCAGCTGTTAAGTGGTGTTTTTGGAGTAGGTTGGCTGTTTACAGAACAGATGAAAAGACGGGGGAGTCCTGAGTGAGTGGCAGGTAAGACCATTATAGGATTTGGGGAGGGGAACAAAAATGCCTCCACAGAGCCTTATTTCCATTTGGCTGTTTTCTGCAGTGCAAAGGGAGAGAGAGGATTAAGGCTGGATATGTGTTTAGAGCATTAAATGGAATTTTAGATGAGAACTGAGATAGAGCGTGAGAGAGAGTGTGATGAGTCGTGTGATGGAGTGAGATGGGCAGAGAGATAAGTAACGTAGGGATGTGATGTCTTTGCATTTGTGGTTGAAAGGTCAGGATTAGGCTCAAGTTAGATACAGTGCTGAATGAAGATCCCATATTCTGCTTTCATGGTTTGTCACTCCAACCTTTGGTGTTTTATTCTTTTATAAAAATAAAAAAAAACTTTTAATGTATCAAACATCTCTCTATTTTCCAGTGGCAATTATCAAATAAACACTCCTGTTGGATTCTTAGTCACTGCTCAAACAAGAGGAGAAAGGAAGTAAGATATGTGTTGTAAAAGGTTTCAGCCTTGGTGGTGACAGCATTACTTAAGAGTCTGAATTCAAAGAAGAGGTTTATAGGTCTTCTATGGAGTGAAGTGGAAGTCAAAGAAGAGGCCAGCTGTCCTAGGTGTATGGAGACAACAGAAGAAGAACATTGAGCATCTGATTGGGTAGTAGGAAGATCAGATCTGAAGACAGCGATCCCTGTGCACTAGTGAAAAGTGGCAAGCGAGGTGAGAGAGGCTTGGGGATGGGCTCTGTATGTTGCCCTTTTAAAGAAGCAATCAAAGCAGACTGTGCCCGTTGACCTTTTAAAGTCCCTTACTCACTTCCTACTTAGTAATTTGATGGGGAATTTCTGCTGACAGCTGGGGGGGGGGGGAGAGGGAGGAAATTAAGAAACAAACAAACTCCAGAACACCCATATTGTTGGTGGTGAACTTCTGGCCCTGCCTGTACCAGTGAACTGAAAATGCATAAATATGTGAGTTTCCCCAAAAGGCACAAGGGTGCCTTATTCAGGCATGGAAGAGGTCACACAAGTAATAATCACTATAGGCTTGGGCTGTTACACTGGCCCTGTTGCATCCAAGACAAAATAGCACTAAAAAGCTAGTTAGTGAAACCTATAATTTCCAAGAAAAAGCACAAGAGGTAAAGGTCTGCTATAGAAAAATGGTAACCATTGAGATCCAGCATCCAGTCAAAGTGAAGCACATCAAAGTCCCACCAATTTCAATGGAAGAGTTAACTTTCATAGTACATAACATTTGCCCAAAATGTGCTCATAGACATCTCTATGTATAGCTAATAATAAGCTGTAATTATACTTTCAGAAGTAGAGGAAGATTTTGGCCCCAGAGAAAGGGCTTATTCACAGTGACTGCTTGAGCCTGTTCCAGCCATTATTTTTCATTAAAAATAAAAACTGCCCTATCTAAGGAAGTGGTTGTGTAGGGGAAATGAGTGTCTGGCTTGCATGTGCAAATATTTTTTATGCCTGTACAGATTTACATCTGGCTCCAATGTAATGTTAATCAGGATGGTGTGGCATTTTTCCTATGAAGGGCCACTGATCTGAAGGGAAAAGTAACTGATCATCCATAAAGAGATGTCATAGCAGCTTGTCCAAACTAGGAATTCTAGCTAGTTTTAATTTTGGCTTGTCTGAAAGACACAGAACAAGAAGACATGGTTTGAGAAGGTGGCTGGTTTGCGTAAACCATTCTTAACATTAAGCACTATTTACCCAATTTAATCTCCTCTTTGTGTCTTCCCCAAGACAAGAAAGGAGTGGAGTTTGCATATAGCACTAACACTGCCTTCCCTAACCTGGTGTTTTGGTCCAAAGCTCCCATCAGCCTAGCTAATATGGCCAATGATCTGGACTGATGAACTGTAGTCCAAAATGTCTGGAGCACCAGAAAGATTACACTAGATTATGATGTAGTGTGATGCCTGAATGTGATTGCACCACTTTAGCAAGCAGGCCAGTTTGTCTACATGATTCTTCTATCTCTCTTTCTTGGCCTTCCTGCAAAGCTCATTGCTCTAATTTTATAATAAAATTGTGCTTTGTATCCATTTGTTAACACCATTCTAAATAAAACTGTTTAATTAACAAAAGAAGTACAAGAGGGGGACAAATCAGATGTGAGCCACTTGATTCTTCCATTTCTTTCTTTTCAAAAACATTATATTTTGTGGGGATTTTAAGTTTTAACCTGTAAACTGCCCAGAGTAGAGGTTGCACCAGTGGGATGGTATATAAATGAATGAATGAATGAATGAATGAAATGTTCCTTCCCATAATGGCCTACTGTAGGTAACAAATGCATACTGTACTTGTATTTTGTCTTCCAAGTAGAACAGGCTGAATGAAGGAATCAGACCCTTGACTTCTCTCATTCTTCTTCTTGTTAGAACTGAGTTCTCTGTGGCTCAAGGTTTCCTGGGCTGATAAAAATGTTGTTAATATCACACAAGTGTTTTTTGCATAGGTAAAGGTAAAGGTAAAGGTTCCCCTTGACAATTTGTCCAGTCGTGTCCGACTCTAGGGGGCGGTGCTCATCTCCGTGTCCAACCCATAGAGCTAGCGTTTTGTCCGAAGACAATCTTCCGTGGTCACGTGGCCAGCGTGACTAGACACGGAACGCCGTTACCTTCCCACCGTGGTGGTACCTATTTATCTACTTGCATTTTGCATTTTGCATGCTTTCGAACCGCTAGGTTGGCAGGAGCTGGGACAAGCGACGGGGGCTCACTCCGACGCGTGGATTCGATCTTACGACTGCAGGTCTTCTGACCTTGCAGCACAGAGGCTTCTGCGGTTTAACCCGCAGCGCCACCACGTCCCTGTTTTTTGCATAATTATGCTATAAACCATCCAGAGAGTGTTTTAGTACTGTGGGGCAGTATGTAAGTCAAAACACCAACAACAATCACACAAACCAGAATGGTTCAGATCTTCATAAGGATTTGGGAGTACACATAGAATAGTGAAGTTGGAAGGGGCCTAGAAGGCCATCAAGTCCAACCCCCTGCTCAATGCATGTATGCATCATATATACCCTCACAGTGTATGCATCATATACACCCTGAAATTGGCTTTGATCAGTGGCAATTTACCTTTAATGAGCAGTGATTTGCTGCTGTTGCTGACATCATCTCTGTTGTGTCATGGAACTGTGCAACAGGATTTCCACCAGTATTTGATGGTTTAGTCATGTGTCGTGATAAACTACTTACTATAGCATATTGATATGCTTAATTATTTCCATTGTTAGTTCTAAAATCCTGGACTCCAGCTCCTTACTTCCTAGAAAGATGGAAGATAAATTGAAATCCTCCGTGTTAATTAATAGAGAATTGATTACAAAGCTTCATTTAAGTCCACTAGAAGTTGTTTCTTTCAGGATGTGCTTTTGAAACAAGTGCCATTTCACATTCTCCTGAACTTATCTCTTTCACTCACATGCTTAAAAACACACACATCAATACTAACAAAGAAAAAAAGGCCACAGCAAACAAAGCTAGCATTCATGATAGTATCTAATGTATTATTGTAGCAACATTCATTATATGAATTGCAGGTCACAAAGAAAGGTAGTGGATGAAAGGAAGCAGGAACCATTATAAAATTGGACTGTTTTTCATTGGCTACAAAGGCAGTAATTGAAACAGCCATGCTACATGTGGTTTATCAGACATTCATCTTTTTGTTTTGTCAGGTGACTGGAATTTGCCTTGACTTTGAAAATACTTCCCCACACCAAGAATATACTTGTCACAGTTCCTCAAGGCTTATTTTTCTTTCTTTCTGCTGTTCCTCACACATGAGTGCATGTGTGTGCAAGAGAGAGATAAAAAAAAAAGGGAGAGCGCGCTGTGAGGTATCTATCTAAATCCCAGTGAGGGTTACTAATTTGGTTAGCAATGTGGTTAGAGTCAGGGTTAGGGCTGGGATTCAATTCCACTTCTTGTATTTTGTGATCCCAATGGGGATTTCAGAAACTTTTTCTTTCAGGAAATTGGGAAGATGGGTTTGATGTTGCACTTTTTTGGTCTCTGGCTAATCTGCCTAATTATCCCCTCCTTTAGAAAAAAAAATCTCACTAGGTCATTTTTTTTATACAGAGTTGAAAATCTCAATAGTGTCCCTAGACAGCAGAAATATTAAAACTGAAAAGTTTGTAATGGGGGCCACCTAAAGTGCTTGCTTCGCAATTCTAGGGTTGACCCTGATATTTCCCAATGCCGAATAAATTTTGGGGGGAATCATAATTCTAACAATCCATCCTTTCCCAGCTGCAGAAGTAGTTCAGTAATTATATGTATGGGCAACTCATTGGGATGTGGATGTCTCTAGAGTAACTGTACCAGCACTCTCCATCTTTCACTGCAGACTGGATTGTTATTCCCAGATCCACTTAGCTGAGGCAATCCCTTCTGGCTGAATAGCTTGACAGACTTCACCATTCATGCCCAATGATGCACCGATGTACACAGATATACTACTATGTTTTAAGTGGGTGGGGGTGGAAATGGGCTGATGGTTTTCCATATTTGCCTGCAAAGTCAAATCTCCTTTTCTGTTTAATGTTTTATAGTAGTGTTTCACAACCTTGGGTAACCTAGGTATTCTTGGACTGCAGTTCCCAGAAGCCTTCACCACCAGCTGTGCTGGTGGGATTTTTGGGAGTTGCAGTCCAAGAACACCTGGGTTATGCAAGGCTGGGAATCTCTCTTATATGGGTTTATTGTAAATTAAAGACAGTGGACCAATCAGTGGGAAATAATCACCCTATTGTGCTGTATCTAAAATGATAGTCTACAGTGAATGAGTGAATGAGTTAGGAATTAATTAATTAATGACATTTATATCCCACCTCTCCTCCAATGAACTCAAGGCAGTGATAACTGCTCTTTCCCCATTTCTCTTCCAAAAAGGCAAAAACAAACAAAAATCTCCATAAGGCAAGTTGGACTGAGGGAAAATGATGGGCCCAACATCATACAAGAAATTCTATGACTCAGGGGTCACTAGCACCAGAATCTCCTGGTCTTCCAGTCTGGTGACTTTAAATATGCCTTGAAAACCAAGCTTTGAAAGCTATCCCCTCCCCCCAAAAAAGCATTAGTGTGAAATATTACTTTTAAAAATGTATCATGCATTAAGTGTTAGAGTAATTTTTTTAAAAAAAAATGTAATGCATTTGTGTTACCATTACTTAAAAATTAAAAATAAATATTAGTCCATTATATTTGAATTAATTTTAATTTTTAAGTCTTTAAAATGGAAAACTTTTTTGTAGGGCTATCTGGAAACACTGCACAGAAAGCAACGAAGCCATAGGAATGAACACTGACTAGGGAATTAGTAGTCCAAAAAAGGAAATCTTCCAAGCTGTCATACAGAAAAGTTAAATTCTACTTCAACTTCCACAGGCTACTGGGATCTTACCCGGCAGCTTATTCTGGTTGAGAGATTCTGGATTATGTAGTCAAAAAATGTCTGCTTTGTATTTCATCGCCCCCCACAAGTAGTAAATAAGAAATTGGTTCATACTTGGGCCACAACTTAATTAACTATTTAATAATATAACCTGAGGTGGGGCCTATGGTAGTGCATAACCTCTATGAAGAGAATGAGGTGGGCCAACCAGGCCCCTCTCCAGTCTGGGCTGAGCAAGTCTCTTGCCCTGAGCAGCTGTGTACCTGCTGGCCCTGCCCCAGCTGTCTCAGTTAGGGAGACATCCTTGAGTCCATCTCCATCTTAATCCTCATAAATTCAGGTTGGTCATTTCCCAAGGCTGCCTCAGAAGGCCATCCCTGCTTGTGTACCTGAATCTCACAATTTGTGGTACCCATTCAGGGAACCCAAATGCCAAATGGTACCTTGTGGGGCTCACTGCTACTACCACTCTCCCTGCACTACCCACCAGATTGTGACCTATTTATACATGACATTGCACTCAATTTGCCCTTCATGCCCCATAAGAATCAGAATGGGATAGACAAAAATCACCCAGCCCCCTTTTGTTCAATACACCAGTCATAGAACCTGGCTCCAAAATTCGTATCCTGCTCCTGTTAGTGACCAGACTTCACTCTGGCACACAGGGTGGACAGGTGGGTGGGCCATCGACAGCAATGACAAACAGGACAGTGTTGGGGCAGGGTTGGCTTTTAAGTGTCATGGTCCATCCCACCTCCTGATTACTGGAGTGGGGGATGCTCCCCCTCCTACCCAGCATCTAGAAGTGGGAGTTACAGAGGTGGTGTAGCATTCCCTGCTACAATATAGCTCTCAGCACTGAAACAAAACAGGAGCAGGGCGGGCTTTAGGAAGGATTTATATTACATAGCGGAAGCAAAACAGAGGGAGTGCCAAAATGGATTGGCCCTTGTTTTTTCGATTTCCAGCTGTCTCTGTGTCCATTTTTTTATAGATGAAAAGTGAAATGTGAAGAAGAAAATAAAGCTAGAATATCTTTCAGTTATAAGATATTCAGTCTGTATCTCTGATAGAAATCATATATTGTTTTTTCTCTTGATTTCTGCAATTTGCCCTTACTTTCCTCCAAATTGTTCCTGGCAAATCAGATCAGCACGACACTTCAGGAGGATTCCTACAGTGTTTGCATGGATCCATAGGATTTGTCTGTTCTCAATGAAAACTGATGGCAGAAAAAGACAACTCACTCATGAAAATATCACCAGAAGCTCCTTTTCATAGGGGAAAAAATGTTATTTCTTTATAGCAATGGAAATGACTTTTTATTTGACTTTTTTTACATGGTTCCCTCTCCTCATTTTACTTAAAAAAACAACCCTGTAGGGTAGATTGGACTGACATACTGATTACTTAAGGATATTATGCAGGGATTTGAACCTGGGTCTCTCTGTTCCATGTCCAGAAGCATGACCATTACATTATATGCTATACGCTATATGTTCTCTCACATTCGTCACTGGTTTCTATATAAATGATGCAACAGTGAGTGTGGAAAAAAACAATGCAAAAAATTAATAAGTTTAATTAGCAAAATATGCAAATTAGGCTTCCTAGAACTGGAATATGGGTTTTAGAATTTGAATATGGCCATCCTATTTGTAACACATTTCTTTGAAACTCTACTAAGCAATTTTGTGTGATAGTGGGCTGGGGATGGATTTGCCATTTGTGCTGATTTGTTCTATGCGAACAATCTTGATGAATTTTCCCATACTTGCCAATTGTGCAGGAACAATGTTTTGCATTTTAAACAAATTTGTTCATTAATCATAATTGTCTGAATATCTGATTAGCTTATGAAAAATAATGACCTGAGCAGAGTGTTTTGTTGTGTCAGCTTTTCAACATGACAAAAACTGTTTAAAAAACCACAGGCTTTTTTGTAACAGAAGACATTGGCTAATTTCTTAAATAAAAGCAAAGAAAATCAATATTTATTACAGTATAATGGATTATAGTGGTTTTATCCCACACACCCAAAAAGTAAGGGGGGAGGTGGATCAGAGTATTTCTGTACTTTTGTGATGCATGTAAACTATTGTTTGCTTTGTGATGACAACTTTTAAGCACAAATTAGAATATTCTGCCACTAGCTCTTCTTTTGGAACTCATTCTTCTGGTTCAGTGTCTGAAAAATCTGCAAGTTGAGCACTACTTATCCCTCCTCTCCCTTCCTAACTTTAGTCTAATAATAATGATTGTAGGTAGAGAATACTCAGAAGTGGTTTACTATTCTTTTCTTCTGGAGGCTTCTTGGGATTGTGCAACTTGCCCAAGGCCACACAGCCTGGCTCTTCTACAATACAGGTTGGGGAACTGAACTCCCAACCTCGGGCTTTGCAACCTAACTAATGGAACTATCCAGCCAGCACCCTTAGTCTAGCCGTCCTTAAAAATAATATGAGGATGATAGAAATTTCCAGGGCCTGAATTAGGGATCTGTGGTGTGTGTGCAACCGCTCTTCAACATGGCAGGTGACAGAGGCCTTCCTTAACTCTCTGTTCCCCTGATGAGTTATTCTACTTGTCATCCCTGGGGGAGCCTGTAGACTGCCTACTTTGTCTGGCGATGTTGAAAATTATGGTAAGACACATCTGGAAGGCAATAGGACACGGAAGGCTTCAGTGAGCCATTGATCTGGATTTGGGCTAGACAGGCCAGGTTTGGGGCTTTTGCCTGGCAATTGGACCAGAACTTGCCTGATCAGCTTGGACAGCCTTCCCTTTACAGGACCGGTTGCTGCCTCTCCATTCTGCTTCTGCATTTGAGGCCCTTTCACTTCCCTCTTCTCCAAGGTCACCTCCTCTCAGTTCTGACTTTCTCCTTCTCCAGTGACATCATTTGGTTTCTTTCTTTTTGAAAAAGGACTCCCGTTTTTTCTTGCTTTCCTTCTCTATGCATGAAGTGGTTGATGCTGTAATGTTTCTGTTTCTTCTCCCCCTCTTTGGATAAGTTTTTTTTTTTTGTTTCCTTTTTAAAAGAGAGGGGTTTTAAAATGGATTGTTGTGCCTTATTGCTTTTAAATGTGTTTTTAGTATTGATTTTATTTACCATTTATAATATATTTGCTTAATTCTTTTTAAATATTTGTATACTTACTGTTTTTAGCTTTTAAATACTGCATTTTTAATGGTGTAAGCCGCCTTGAGTCCTTTTTTGAGGAGAATATATAATATAATTGCATGCTGTCAAATCGATTCACTTCCAGGGTGAGAGAGAAGGCAAGATGGTGCTGAGAACATGATTAAGCTCCTAGTTGTTTTTGAAGGCATGTTAAAACTTAAACCCCCTTACTGCTTATCAACAGTGAAAAGATACTTGCCGAAAGAAAGGAAACAACAATATCACAGCAAGAATTCGCAAGGCCATACAGCAAAGATTTACTGCCTTCCAATTCTAATTAGTGTTGTCAGCGTGTTCAGCTTTAACTGCACGGTAAGGGCATTTTTTTGAGCTGGAGTTATTTACCTTACATTATCTTGCATTACTAGCATAAGAAAGAGAGATCTTCTCTATGCTATTAACTCTGGTGGATAACTGTTAAAATTTGGAAAGCCCGGAATTACCATCCCGTGGCTTTAGATGAAAACTTACTTGTTTCAAAATGGTTTTTACAAGATAGGCATGCAAAAAGCTGGCTTTCTCCCCTCCTGTATTAGACCTTCCTCGAGGGAAAAGATTCAGACAAACTAAAACTTTGTCCTATCTGTTTATAAATAAGGAAGGAAAGGAAGAAGGGGACTCAAACTGCTACACTAGTCCTCTTGACTGGACTGTAAATTATGCAAAGAAAGGGCTTGGTATTGATTTGAAAGAACTAAAAGAAACTGAATTGTTAGCAATAGACCTAGCAACAGAAATTGCCCATGCTGAATCAATAGTGGATCTAACCTCTGGGGGCTGGAGAAGCCCCGATCCTGTTTTCCAAGCTGGCATACCTGGGCCAATTCTAGAAAGCTCTTCTATCCAACATGATGAGGAAAGAGTTTCCAAAGTGACTCCAAGCACATCCGACAAGCCAAAACACTTAGAGGAAAATATTTTTACTCCAGCTTCATGTCCCAACTCAGCCCCAAGAAACATACCTACATTTCAGGAAACTGATTTCTAAGAAGACCACAGTGGAAAAATATCTGGTCTTTGTAACTAAAGATTTGAGCTTAATCGAAAGAAAGCTATGGCTTGTTAACTGCTCTGGCAGACTTTTTAAAGAATCATGAGAGGTCTCAGCTTCCAAAAGAAAACAATAATAGAAGTGGAGTGGAGTCAAAGGAGAAAGTCCTAAATACTGACCCCCCCAAAATGGAGGGGAAACTAAAGAACCTAGCAAGGATTTGAAGAAAAGGAGGAAGGAAGCTCCCAAGAAAAAGAGTAAAACCATAAAATCTTCCAGGAAAGGCCCAAATTCAACTAAACAACAGAAGTAAGTCCACTATGAAAGTCTGCTTATTCCTTTGTCCATGAAAAATCATATTTAAAAAAAATGTAAAGTTAGTCTTTAAGGTGCCACCACATTTTTGTCTTTTATTTGCTCTTTGCCCCCCTTACCCCAGAATAACGACGCGACACCAGAATTGTGGATTAAACACGGGCCACACTTTATTGAAATAATCAATGTTGCCAATCCTTTGGCAAAGGGGGGTCCTGCCGTAGTGCGGAATCAGGTTTAAACACAGAGGACTGAACAGACCCATTAAACAAACAAATGGGCGAGTCCCTGGCCCACATTTTTGCAGCTGTGAAGACAGTGAGAAACCCAGCCGGCCCAAATTTGACCACCCCTTGGACCTCAATCCACCCTCTCCTTGTTGACTGTTGGTCCAGGTGTGGCCCCAGCGCATCTCCCCCCCCCCCCCAAGCACTGTAATCGCACGATCCGCAGCACTGGGAGTTCAGATGACCTATACATTACCTGAGATTGCTATGGGACTCAGCAAAAAAACTGTTTTTTCTGCACTACACGCCTGTGTGACCGAAAATTCCACCTCAAATGTGCCAACGCACCCTTTCCAGTGTGGGATAGGTGAAAAATCCCTGCATCCAATGGCCAATCAGGATATGGGTCAAAAATTCCTATCCGGCCCCAAAGGCGACCAGATAAACTCACACTAGAATATAGGGCGGGCGGGCGGGTGCCAGCGAAGGAAGAGGAAGAGGAGAGGAGGGAACAGCCCTTAAATAACCTATTGTTTCCCCTCTCCCACCTAGCTGCTCGCACGAGATTGAAGAGATCTCGCAACCTCCGAGGAAGAAGGCAAAGGCGAGCCGCGCTGCTGAAGTTTGGCTCAGCAGTGGCTCGTTCATTTATTTTATTTTCCCTTTTTAAAACTTTTATTTTGTTTTTACCTAAAATGCTCATCCAAGAAGACTTCTAATCCCCAAAAAAGAATGGCCTCACAATTGAGAGATAGGAAGTATGCATTCCCTAAGAAATAGTTATCTAATGATCTCCCCTTCATGGATTGCTGCCTTGTCATGGTGAAGGGGCTTGAGTAATTCAGAGAAGCTATAGGCTATGCAGTGCAGGGCCACCCAAGACAGACAGGTCATAGTGGAGAGTTCTGACTAAATGTGATCAACCTGGAGCAGGAACTGGCAAGCCACTCCAGTATCTTTGCCAAGAAAACTCCATGGACAGAAACAAAAGGCTAAAAGATATGACGCTGGAAGATGAGCCCCTGAGGTCAGAAGGCATCCAACATGCTACTGAGGAAGAGCGGAAGACAAGTACAAGTAGCTCCAGAGCTAATGAAGTGGTTGGGCCAAAGCCGAAAGGACGCTCAGCTGCGGACGCACCTGGAAGTGAAAGGAAAGTCCAATGCTGCAAAGAAAAATACTGCATAGGAACCTGGAATGTAAGATCTATGAACCTTGGTAAGCTAGGTAAAGGTAAAGGTTCCCCTTGACATTTAGTCCAGTCATGTCTGACTCTAGGGGGCAGTACTCATCCCCGTTTCCAAGCCGTAGAGCCAGCATTTGTCCGAAGACAGTTTCCGTGGTCATGTGGCCAGTGCGACTAGACACGGAATGCCGTTACCTTCCCACCGTGGTGGTACCTATTTATCTACTTGCATTTTTACATGCTTTCGAACTGCTAGGTTGGCAGGAGCTGGGACAAACGACGGGAGCTCACTCCGTCGCGTGGATTCGATCTTACGACTGCTGGTCTTCTGACTTTGCAGCACAGAGGCTTCTGCGGTTTAACCCGCAGCGCTACCACGTCCCTTTTCCACCACGTCCCTTTTCCACCACATCCATTTTCCACCACGTCCCTACTTGTACTTACTACTTGGTAAGGTGGATTTGGCAAACAGGAGATGGCAAGAATAAACATTGACATCCTGGGTGTCAGTGAACTAAAATGGAAGGGAACAGGCGAATTCAATGCAGACGATTATCATATCTACTATGGGCAAGAATCGTGTAGAAGAAATGGAATAGCCCTCATAGTCAACAAAAGAGTGGGAAAAGCTGTACTAGGATACAATCTCAAATATGATAGAATGATTTCAATACAAATCCAAGGCAGACCTTTCAACATCACAGTAATCCAAGTTTATGCACCAACCACCCATGCTGAAGAGGCTGAAATTGACCAATTCTATCAAGACTTACAACACCTTCTAGAACTGACACCAAAGAAAGATGTTCTTGTCATTCTAGGGGACTGGAATGCTAAAGTAGGGAGTCAAGAGATAAAAGGAACAACAGGTAAGTTTGGCCTTGGAGTTCAAAATGAAGCAGGGCAAAGGCTAATAGAGTTCTGTCAAGAGAACAAGCTGGTCATCAGAAACACTCTTTTCCAACAACACAAGAGGCGACTCTACACATGGACATCACCACATGGGCAATACCGAAATCAGATTGATTATGTTCTCTGCAGCCAAAGATGGAGAAGCTCTATACAGTCAGTAAAAACAAGACCTGGAGCTGACTGTGGCTCTGATCATCAGCTTCTTATAGCAAAATTCAAGCTTAAACTGAAGAAAGTAGGAAAAACCACTGGGCTAGTCAGGTATCATCTAAACCAAATCCCTTATGAATACACAGTGGAAGTGAAGAACAGATTTAAGGAACTCGATTTGGTGGACAGAGTGCCTGAAGAACTATGGATGGAGGCCCGTAACATTGTACAGGAGGCAGCAATGAAAACCATCCCAAAGAAAAGGAAATGCAAGAAAGTAAAGTGGCTGTCCAACGAGGCCTTACAAATAGCGGAGGAGAGAAGGGAAACAAAATGCAAGGGAAACAGAGAAAGTTACAGAAAATTGAATGCAGACTTCCAAAGAATAGCAAGGAGAGACAAGAGGGCCTTCTTAAATGAACAGTGCAAAGAAATAGAGGAAAATAATAGAAAGGGAAAAACCAGAGATCTGTTCAAGAAAATTGGAGATTTTAAAGGAACATTTTGTGCAAAGATGGACATGATAAAGGACAAAAATGGTAGGGACCTAACAGAAGCAGAAGACATCAAGAAGAGGTGGTAAGAATAGACAGAGGAATTATACCAGAAGGATCTGGATGTCCTGGACAACCCAGACAGTGTGGTTGCTGACCTTGAGTCAGACATCCTGGAGAGTGAAGTCAAGTGGGCCTTAGAAAGCATGGCTAACAACAAGGCCAGTGGAGGTGATGGCATTCCAGTTGAACTATTTAAAATCTTAAAAGATGACGCTGTTAAGGTGCTACACTCAATATGCCAGCAAGTTTGGAAAACTCAGCAGTGGCCAGAGGATTGGAAAAGATCAGTCTACATCCCAATCCCAAAGAAGGGCAGTGCCAAAGAATGCTCCAACTACCGTACAATTGCACTCATTTCACACACTAGCAAGGTTATGCTCAAAATCCTACAAGGTAGGCTTCAGCAGTATGTGGACCGAGAACTCCGAAAAGTACAAGCTGGATTTCAAAGGGGCAGAGGAACTAGAGACCAAATTGCTAACATGCGCTAGATTATGGAGAAAGCCAGAGAGTTCCAGAAAAATATCTACTTCTGCTTCATTGACTACGCAAAAGCCTTGGACTGTGTGGACCACAGCAAACTATGGCAAGTTCTTAAAGAAATGGGAGTGCCTGACCACCTTATCTATCTCCTTAGAAATCTCTATGTGGGACAGGAAGCAACAGTTAGAACTGGATATGGAACAACTGATTGGTTCAAAATTGGGAAAGGAGTACGACAAGGTTGTATATTGTCCCCCTGCTTATTTAACTTGTATGCAGAATACATCATGCGAAAGGCTGGACTGGATGAATCCCAAGACGGAATTAAGATTGCCGGAAGAAATATCAACAACCTCAGATATGCAGATGATACCACTCTGATGGCAGAAAGTGAGGAGGAATTAAAGAACCTCTTAATGAGGGTGAAAGAGGAGAGTGCCAAAAATGGTCTGAAGCTCAACATCAAAAAAACTAAGATCATGGCCACTGGTGCCATCACCTCCTGGCAAATAGAAGGGGAAGATATGGAGGCAGTGGCAGATTTTACCTTCTTGGGCTCCATGATCACGGCAGATGGTGACAGCAGCCACAAAATGAAAAGACTCCTGCTTCTTGGGAGGAAAGCGATGACAAACCTAGACAGCATCTTAAACAGCAGAGACATCACCTTGCCGACAAAGATCCGCATAGTCAAAGCTATGGTTTTTCCAGTAGTGATGTATGGAAGTGAGAGCTGGACCATAAAGAAGGCTGACTGCTGAAGAATTGATGCTTTTGAACTGTGGTGCTGGAGGAGACTCTTGAGAGTCCCCTGGACTGCAAGGAGATCAAACATATCCATTCTGAAGGAAATCAACCCTGAGTGCTCACTGGAAGGACAGATCCTGAAGCTGAGGCTCCAGTACTTTGGCCATCTCATGAGAAGAGAAGACTCCCTGGAAAAGACCCTGATGTTGGGAAAGTGTGAAGGCAAGAGGAGAAGGGGACGACAGAGGATGAGATGGTTGGACAGTGTCATCGAAGCTACCAACATGAATTTGACCCAACTCCGTGAGGCAGTGGAAGACAGGAGGGCCTGGCGTGCTCTGGTCCATGGGGTCACGAAGAGTCGGACACAACTTAACGACTAAACAACAAAAATGATCTCTCTTTCCTCTGACTGGAAAAAAAATGAACTAAGGCCATCCATTGTTGTGTCGCATGACCCAGGACAATACACAGTAGCTGGATGAGCTTACTCAAAGATTAAGTCACAAGAGGTTGGTCAACATAAAAACAAATCTAACCCCAAAATACTAAAGTACTGGGGCCTGGTATTAAATTGCCAGAAGTGGATCTTTCTTAATTTTCCAAAACCCAGAGAACTGCTTTCTCTTTTGCAACACCAACCCCATTTTTTGAAATTACTGAATTGATATTGAGAGCCCTGCAGCCTCTCAATATCAATGATATTCTTACTATAGAATATTTATTTTATGACTATCATTCTCTTTTTACCATGGTGACCTTTGGGAGCTGGATGAATATTAAGAGGCTATATGAGGATAGGAATAAATTTCTTAATACAGGCCTGACAGTGGCTTGGCTCTTCAAAAATAATATTCCCATTGCTCTGTTTCATAAACAGCCAAGAAATAACATAACATTTAATGGGGTTGACCCACTAAGTATCCTGGGCAACACACAAATTAATCATCACAGGAGGTCTAGTCAGAGTTCAAAATGGCAACACCATCAAATGATACATGAGCTAAGTATTGATTTGGACCCAGAAGAATTGAAACTTTTCAACTTTTACATAGTCCTCCGGACTCCTCAGTCACAAGTGAAAATAAATGAAAGCCTTTCATCTCTACAAGATGTTCTCATCTACTATAGGACCACAGACAAGAATGCAGGACCTCAGGTTTGAGACATTGAGAAAATTAATAGTCAGACAAGGTTACATAACCAGAAAAGTGTCAGGAATTGCAATGTGTTCCCAAGTCCTCCAGTTCTAGTGGAAATAAGACTCAGACAACATAGTTCCCATCACCAGTCTATTTACAAATAGACAAATAGACAAACTGGCAACATCTCTGCCTCTGAATAACATGAGCTCTCAGAGCAGTTGAGTTCTGGATAGCATAGGCTCTCAAACTGAACCAAATTGTACATGTCTTCATACATATTTATATTCACAGCAACCAATGACAAATTACATCAGCTTTTTACATCTTACATCATCTGCTTTTACAGCATGACTCTTCACTTTTCTTGATTAGTTGCACCTGTTGTGTTTGACCTTCATCACATATCTGTTTGAGTTAATAAATTCTGACTTCATGAAAATATCAAAACCTTGACAAAAAGTGAAACCTGGCACCCAAAGTAGAATTGACATTATAATTTTTGGTGATGTTTCACCTCCTTTTTAGCAATGAAGCAGCAGCCACCTGGCTTTAGCAGGGCTACTTTTTGGAGCTTGACCTCAGTAATGAAAGTCATAAGTAATTAGGCCTTTTCTGGCCTAGAACAGAGGCATTCAATTTTTGCTTCAGTGAGTCTCTCTGAGAAGACTGGTTATAGGCCTTCACTGTTCCAGCTTGAAGATTCACGAAGGCAGTGGCTCTGTCTGAATAAAAACCATACCCATTAGCTGTTGTACTGTACTTGTCTTTGGCCCACCGTTGACCAAGATTGAACAACAAAAGTGGAATTGTCCTCATGAGGGTTTGCCCTCATTAAAATGGGAAAATCCAAACAGTGGAATTTTTATCAGTTAGAATGAGATTTTAATTGTACTAAATAAAGGTGTAAACTTACTTTTAGGGGCATAAGAAAACATTGTCATTTACTTGCTTGATTCGGATAATGCTAATATTCTATTTTTCAGGAATATCAAATTTCTTAGTTATACCTGCTGGGGAGTAACCTATTCATTCCCTCTGCTTATTCAATAATTCATCAGGCAAGAGGTTGGACAGCTTCCAAGCTTATATAAGATGGTAATACTGGATACCTCCTTGTACATACTCAGAAACTGTCTCATTGCTTATATAGTGAATGAAAAGAAAGAATAGGTTTTTATCCATTGTATTCCTTTAACAAGATGCAGTGAAGAAGAGCAAAACCTCCAGCTGGCTCCTGCTAGTCCAGCATCCTCTTTCCACGTTGGACACTTTGTGGACATTGGCAATCATAGCTTGAAAGTAATTGCTCTTTCCTGCTGTTGCTTCCCAGCAGCTGCTGTTCAATTTTAGTTCATGAAAAAGACAAACTGCTTCTGAACCTGGATATTCCATATGACTCTCATGACAAAATCTATTGATCAACCTAGTCCCTGTGAATTTATCTAATAACCTTCTAAAACCACCTATGGAAGTGAATTCCATAAATCAATTATGCACAGTGTGAAAAAATAGTTTCTTTCATCTGTCATGAATCTACTACCACCAACTAATTTCACTGCATAACCTTGACTTCTTCTAGTTTATAAGAGTAGGAAAAACTTATGTTTGGTCTCCTTCTCAGTACCATCCATAGTTTTATAAATTTCCATCATATTTTCCCATTTATTCCCCCCCACACAAACACAGACACATGCTCACATATTGAGGTATCTCACTGAGATGAGACAATGTCAATTAATGAAAATGAAGACTTTAGCAAGTATTCTTTACCTTCCTAATCCAGATGATATCAGTTTAAATATAACCGTAGGCAGGGGCAGCTCATACCTCAGGATGGGGGCCACACACCAAAATTTTGTGGAGAAGCTTCCACCCATCCCGATCACGAGCTGCCCATGAGTGTAAGTGTCTTCCCTTTCCCCACTCACATGGATCACTGATCACATGTTGCATCTCATTTTCCATGTTGATACCCATTTACCTAGAGGCACTCCAAATGAGGCTTTCATAAAATGTCTTGCTTCACTCCCTGAATTTTACAGGGGTTCCACAGAAGCCTGTTCTTCACTTGTAACTCCTCTTGTTTTTCCAACATTTCCTCTATCTTTTTTCTAACTGGAGGAAATCTAGTAAGGAGAAAAAGTTGGAATAGTTGCACAGTGCTTTGTACTTGCCAATGTCAGGAGCAAGTACATCAGGCACCTACATACCATTTTTGATACTTTTGCAATTCTTTACCATTGTGAATACTCTGATGTCATCTCAAAGCTCCACTAGACCTAGATGAACACTCCAGTTTTGAGGGAATGCCTTTTGATGAACATTAGCAGCACTGGAAGGCATAGTTTGGAAACGTTACACTTTAGACTACAGAACCCATTATCCCTTAGCTTAAGAATATGGATATTCTTACTGTCCCAGTATTTGTGCTGGGTAGGGCATTCTGGCTGTCTTAGTCAGAAAAAGTAACTTTTTCAAGTCTTGCTCAGAGGACAATTTTCCTTTCATCCTCTGGCTTTTGAGCTTCCTTGAAGCATCCATGTGGCTGCTGCATAAAAAATAGAACTGGACTCATTTTATCATACACAAATAGTTCCTGTTCTAGATTATTTTCCCTCTCTGACATTGTTCATAATTGTTCCTCTCCAGACAATTACTTGCAAGCCATTCTGGTTCTTCCTACTACTATATATCATGATCAAAACTATATTGGTAATGTTACTGACAGCCAGTCTAGTGTAGTGAATAACTGATGGACTAGGACTCAGGAGACCTGGACACAAATCCCTGCTCAGAGCACTGTGTATTGGGGATGGTCAGCCATTAAGGACAGCCATTCTTCTCCCCCCAGCCACCAACAATGTTTTTTTAATATTGTGATATAGCATCCTTTCCATTTGTCTTTTCTCATAGATGTTTCATCACATCAGTGGAAATCAATTGATTTCATCTCATAAAAAATAATGGCTGAAATTCATGTGGAACTTATGCCTGGGTGATGACGCTACTGGCAGGGAGTGATTTATTAAAAATATTTGTACCACAATTTTTCTGAGATCCATGCAAGCCATTTTATCATATGGAGGCCATTGGAGCTGCAGTGCACAAGAAGGAAGTAGCTAATTATCAAATATAACCCCCACCAAATGCCTAGAAGAAGTGATTTTCAGTAATTAAGACTTCCTCCTTCTATCCCACAGCTTTCAAAGCTTCCACAACTTCCACATGATGAGGTAGGATTACAAGGGATTTCTAAAAGCTGCAGGGCAGAAATAGGAAGTCTGTCATTAACAAAAAAAATGCTCTGTACCAGTGAAATCATCATCCTTCCACAAGTGTAAGTTACACAACAGGATTTTGGCTAATGTATTTTTCAGCTGCACTTTCTAACCACACGTTCCCCTAAACTGCCCAATAAGTACAGGTTCCTCAGCTCTTGGAACACAGCACAGTTTGTACTGAAAGTAGATTTGCACCTCCTTAGTTGATAAAAGACACACAAATCCTCTCCCTGTGTTAAGAGTCCTTTTTACATGAACAACATCATTCCCCATGGGAATAGTTCCCCCCGCCCTGACGTTTCATTTTCAATCTCAGTAAAAGGGGGGGGGGAATGTAATCAGCCTGACAAGGCCACACAAAGAGAGTCCTTCCAACTTGATAAATCTTCATTAATTTAGATCTAATCTGAAAATGCAGCAATTGCTTTGTGAGAAATTAATTTTGTTCCTAATATTTCTGAACATAAGGGACACCAGCATACCCACTGTTACTATAGTAATCGTATTTTTCCCCCCTGTATTCTAATAAATATTCTCCCCTATAACTTTGGCATTAACGTGAGCTGCTGAAATCCTGTGGGAGAAAGGAGGGTTGTTTTTCATGCTGTGCTCTGCTGCTGAAGTGAGATGCATGAGGTTAAACAGCATCAATTATCAGATACTGGGATACACTATATTCTTATCCTGATGCAATAGGGATTTGGATGTTCAACACCCTAGTGTTAATGGGAAATGCATGTGTAAATCTGCTGTGGACAGTAGAGCATCCTTTATGTAACACAAGCTTGGTTGAGTCAATCACAGCTGTTTGCAGCATAATACTAGCCAAACAGCACAGCAGGCAACAAGCATAAAATGTGGTTGCAAACTATTTTTGCTTCACAATTGCTTCATCTTCTATCTTGATATTTTTTTGGATAAGATGTTTTGAGAAATTAACTTTAGAAAAATAGCTAAGCAAGCAAATGCATACAAAAATATGACAATAGCTGCAAGTACAACTGGTTTCTCATCAAAATGCAGTAATTGTCATGTGCTAATATGATACCCATCATGGCCTCCTGTTCATGGCTATGGACATGGGAAAACCTCATTATTTCAAAAAAAAAAAAACTCCAGATGAACTACTATGCAAAGAATCCCCACGTCTCTGTGATTGCAATTCTCTCTCTTTTTACAATCCATATCCTCTTACAATCCACATCAATCATTCTCAACCCTTGGTCCTCTAGATGTTTTGGACTTCAATTCCAAAATCCATGACCATTGGCCATATTGGGAATTTAGCTTTTGAAAATTGATCTCCAAAAGATCTGGAGAGACAAAGCTTGAGAACCAGTGATCCATAACATACACCACTGCCCCAAAATTTCGCAGAATGAGGTTGATTATGCAAAGAGATCCAGGGAAACCATAGTTGAGATCATTCATCAGGAAAGCTAGAGCAGTACAGTTTATTTTTTCAGATTACCCAGAGCATGGGTGATGAACTCTTTAAACTCTTGTAGTGTGTGTGTACATGACTGTGTGTACATGTTCTGTCTTTGTCAGACATCTTCCCGGGATTGATACCTACTTGGAATCAAATATTCTGCTTTAATAATTCAAAGTAAACCTGAAAGGGCAAGTGTTTGAATCTTCTTCGCAAAACATGGGATAGTAAACGCAATTCTCAAGCCGTGTGTCTGAAGGGAATTGTGTAGACAAGGCAGCGTTCATGTCCTGGCCTTTCTGCCCTGAAAAGCTTTTGAGTGTGCTAGAAAGAGACTTCTGTGCAGACTTTGTACAGAGGAGGTCTTTGAAATTCTCATTGATGTGGTATTTTAGGCTTATTAAGAAGGTGAATGCAAGTGCCACGTCAAGTCGAAATCTCATCCTTGGGGGTTTTTAAAAATGAGAAATAACCTTGTAGTTCTTCTTTTTCTAGAATGCTAGAGTAGCTTTTTTCACTTGTTCATAAACTAACAAAGATCGAGCTTTAGCAAGCATGCAGAAGAATCAACTAAAAGCCCTCATTTGTGTCATTTTTTAAAAAAAATCTTATCCGGAGCCCAAACAAATTTCTATTTCCATAATTCTAGGTAGGACTGCTATAGTAAATCCATGGCTCATCCAAACCTCACAGATGGCCATTCAACCCCTGTCTAAAAACTTCAGCTAAAGGAGAGCCTATAACCTTCTAAGGTAGTCCCTGCCACTGTTGAATAGCTCTTATTGTCAGAAAATTCTACCTAATGTTTTTAATGGAAATCTCATTTCTTGTCATTTCTATCCATTAGTTTGGGCCCTACTTTCTGAAGCCACATAACCTGAACTTCCTTCATCTTCCATAGGACAGCCCTTCAAATATTTGAAGATCATATCAGCTATGAGTGGTCTCTTCTCTGGGCTAAACATATCCAACTGTATCAAACCATTCCTCACAGGGCTTGATTTCAAGATCCTTAGTCACCCTTCTCTGCGCATGTTCCTGCTGCCCAATATCTTTATTCAACTGGACTGCCCTGAACTGGACACAGCATTCCTTGTGAGGTCTGTCCAAGGGAAAAAATATAAGGGTATTATTGCTTGCTTTGATCTGAACATGTATTTCTATTGATATAAGCTATGGACAAAAATTCTAATGTAATGCCCTAGTATTATATTAGCATTTTTGTCCATAGGTTATTGTCTGCTAAAATGCTAGATTCTTTTCACACATACTACTTGCCAAAGAGGTCTCAAGCATCCTATATCTATGCATACAATTTATATTTTCCCCAGTTGAAATTCATTTTGTTTATTTTGGCCCTGTTCTCCAATAGGACAAGATCATCTTAAATTCTGATTCTCTGTTCTGAAGTATGAAGCTACTCTTTCCAATTTGGTGTCTTCTGTAATTTTGATGATAATCCCCCTCTACTCCTTCATCTAAGTCAGTGATTCATAACCTTGGGTAACCCAGATGTTCTTGGACTGCAATTCCCAGATACTCTGGGCAGCACATCTGATGGTAGAGGCTTTTAGGAATTGCAGTCTAAGAACCCCTGTGTTCCCCAAGGCTGGGAACCACTGATCTAAGTCATTTATAAAGATGCTGAACAATACTTGACCCAAAACAGAATTCTGTGGCACCCCACTCAGGATGATGATAAGTCATTGGTGAGCAGTCTTTGATTCTGGACAGTCAAGCAGCTAGCATATTCTAACCCTCTCTTCTTTTACTAGGTTGACCATAAGAATATCATAGGGGGACCTGACAAAAGCCTTGCTGAATTCAGGATTCAGTACATCCACAACATTCTCCTGATCTACCATGCTCATAAGCCTACCAAAAAGAGAAACAAGATTCTCACACCAGCATAAGTTGTATTTCAGGAAATCATGCTGGGTTTGAGTAATTGCTGAGTTCTTTTCTAAGTGCTCACAGGTCTGACTGTTTAATTATCTCTCCTAGAATCTTTCCTGGTATTGATGTCATGCTGACTGGTTAGTATTTGCCAAGGTCATCTTTTCCCCTCTTTCAGAGTTGGGGGCATTTGCCTGCCTCCAGTCTGCAGGGATCTCACTTGTTCTCTGAGAATTATACCTGCAGGTTTCTTTAGCATCCTTGGATCCCATTCATCTGGCCCCAGGGACCTGAATTTGCTTAAAGTAGCTGGATGTTCCCAAATTTCATCTTGAATGAGCATCATTGTTTCTGCTTTCACCAGGTTGAGAACTGTTTTTCTTTGTGTTTAAGACAAAGGGAAAGTGGGTATTGAACAGTTCTGGCTTCTACCTGTCAACTGTTAACATTCCTCCATCCTTTCCACACAGCAGACCTACAGCTTGCATGTTTTTCCTCTTGCTGTGAACACAGCTGGGCTGTGTGTGTCATTTTATTATTTCTAACCTGCTCTGCAAGTCTGAGCTCATTCTGAGCTTTAACCCGCCTGACCTTCCCTCTGAAAATATTGGCTACTCATTTATACTCTTCCTTGGTGCTTTGTCCTTCCACCCATTTCCGATACATGGCTTTTAAAAATCCCAGCTCATCTGAAATTTGCTTACTCAACCATCTTCATTCCTTTAGATGCCTCCCACTTTTCTTTCTTACAGAGATTGTCTGTTACTGTACCTTCACTATCTCACCTTACAAAACTCCCATCCATCATAAACTCCCTCATCTTTCAGTACTTCTGAGTTTGGGAACGCAACCCAACACTTTTTCAAACTTTTTTAACACCTGGAGTGTGTGTCACATTACCTCCAGCTTTCTATTTCTTCATTATAATGAATCTAAAGAAGGCACGGTCATATCTACTGAAGGTCTCCACTGTTTTGATTCCACTGACCAATTTGTCTCTCTTGGTGATAACCAGATTCATGATAACTGATTCATTTGTTCTTTCTTCCAGCTCAAGGACAGCAAAGTTACATGAGGAATATTTGGGAATTCTCATTCTTGGCAGAGTTGGACTTGCCTCATACTTCCAATACTGGGGTAGTGGAAGTTTCCCAATAATAACTTATCTCTCATCTTTGAATGTTTGATAATTTCATCTCACATTGGACAAAGAAAGAACCTATAGGAAGCTCTTAAGGACATTAACAAAGTGTTCAGTTGGGCTTGGAGGTCTGTAGTAGATGCTCCATATTGTAACATCACTGCTATTTCCTTCTCTTTTGACTGTTTCCCAAAATGTTCTCCACCAGGCTTCCATGCACAAAACTGAGGGTGTCCTCACACAGATAAACAACTTTTTCATTTCATGCCAGTCATCACTTCTACTTGTTTAGTCTATTTATTTTGTACAAGTTATATCCCTCAACAACTGCATTCCAGTTATTCCAGGCATATGACTCATCCCATCAAGTTTCAGTAAAGCTTGTTAGATCATATTTATCTTCATACGTTGAGAATTCAAACTCATCTTGTTTGTGTTCCATACATTTAAACAGATGAACAGCTGCACCACAAAATCTTACATTAGAATTTGTGACCAAACAATTGGAAAACAGTCCCCAATGTTGATGGTTTGAAAGTGGAAGTAGACACTGGATAACAGTCAGTGCCTCGCAGTCATTACGGCTACCCTTCTTTTGGCTAGCTACTGTGCCGTGAGTTCATGTTGGTGGTGACTGAGAGAGGTCTAAGGTTCTTTCACTATGGTTTCTTGTTCAGTTTTCCTCTTTTCTATGCCATAACCTGGGGTGGAAATTTTGGCACTGAGTCAAGTTGACTTGGGCAGCAAATGGTGCTTGTCTGCCTGTCTTCCGCATTTTGGGTATCCCCTTAAGAGATTTTGAGAGGATTTTGGCACACCTCTAGACTTATTGGACCAGCTTCACTCCAAATGACAGAAGAACCACAGATGATTGAATCCAGTGTTATATGAGTGCACTAAGAGTTTAGACGTTCATTTCTGTCTATATAAATTTTAATGAACTTGTTCAATTATAAAATACAGAAGTACTACATTCGACTGTGTATAAGAATATGGTGGAATCTTTAAAAATAATTTGCATTTGGCATAAGCTTTCATGGCCTAATGATGACTACATCAGACACAATGGCTGAAATCTTTTTCCATAATTTATACCATCTAAGGCTGATGCTATCATGGCAGTGGCAGTTTTTGGAAATTGGAAACTCTCCACCACCACTACCCATCCACATTGCCCAAGAGCTTCCCCAAGACAAAAGGGGTCCCACAAGACTGTTAAGACCTTCTGGGAGGAATCAAGGATTTTTTTTAATTCTAAAAAATTGCTGCACCTGTTTACCTCATCAGCCTTACATAGGGTATGTTATGGAACATGATTTCAGCCAATGAATCAGACACATCAAATTTAAAAGGCAATGCATCAGATGCAAGTAGAAGGGGTGCCACAAGACTATTTGTTGTCTTTGCTATGACAGACTAGCAAAGCTACTATCCTTAATGTCTCTGGAGAGGTTTATGTGTGGATGAGAACTTGAATTGCAGGACTTGCTATCAAGTTGGACTTAAGTTGCACCAGTGACTCAACTTGGACTTGACTCAGTTTTTTTTTTCAATGACTTGGACTCGACTTGCGACTTGGAACCCATCCACCCCTCCTTTTTTCGTGCAGAAAAAAAGCTTTTTTTTTTCTGCATTAAAAAGCTCAGACTTGGGGCTTGGGACTCAGGGCTTGATACCAAGGACTCACACTCACACTTGGGATTTGGTATCAAAGACCAGAACTCAGACTTGGGACTTAGTACCAAAGATGCAGCCTCAGACTTGGGACTTGGGACCAAAGACTTGGACTCAAACTTCAGACTCAGACTCAAAGTCTTGCCAACATCCCTGAGTTTTTGACAAAGGAATCCAGGAATGCAAAGAACCTCCAAGCAAAAAATGAATCATTAGAGAATTGAACTTAAGAAAAACATCCCTCTTTTAATAATCAAAAAGTTGGACATTTTCTGTCACCAATTTAAATTGCATTTTATTCCTTTATTTCTTTGCTGTTTTCTTTTTCCTTTCTGAAGTAAACAGTCTCTGTTCAGACCACCTTCATATGAGCCATCATCTCTTACCATAATCATTCTTGTTGCCCTTTCCTTAGCCTTATCTAATTAGCAATATTCTTTTTGAGCTTGGCTGATCATTATTGCGCACTATATTTTAAGTGAGAACAAACCGTTGCGTTGATTCATATAATGAGATATTTTTTCTCTTCACATTTATTTTCCACATGCTTCTCTAACCATTTCCTTGGGCACCTAACATTTGATTGGTCTTTTGACTTCATCCCATCATTAAACAAAGACCTTTCTTCAGCCAGCCACAGTACTCGAGTCTCCTCAATAAAATTCTATTTATCATTCATAGCCCTTCAAGATGAATGTACTGTTCTGCCTTCCCACTCAAAACACATATTAATTAATTAATTCCATGTATCGAGACTATTTTTCATCTATTATTGTCCTGCTCATTCAACTGTCTTAATTATATTACAGTGAAATTTATCACAATCTTCTCTAAAAATGGCTTAATCTAAATACCATGGGACATGAGCCAATCTTGCAACTTTCTGGGTCACTTGTTGGGCTCCTGCATATGTCTCTCTGTGTGGGAGGATGTCAGTAATTATACTGTACTGAGCTGAGTCTAACAGAGGAATCCAATTTAAGCATGAAGAAAGTAGCATCAATAGTGATAGTTTAAGGCTTCTGGCATACAGCTGAATTGGCTATTAATAACAGAAAAGGGGGGTGGGGAGAAAAATATGCTAATAAAATTCAGCAAGGCAGCAAAAGGTCATGGATTAATGAAATACATGTTGGGCTGTATAAAAATGTAGATTTGTTTTTGAACAATGTATTATGGATGCATATCCTCTCTGTAAAGTTCAATTCTGCTGTCTTGTCATGGCATGAGTACCAGTTGCATGAAGTCTATGCCATTGGGCTACAAGTTCTGGCAGGATTTGCCAAGCTGGTAGGCATGGCCCTGGCAGTGGTTTGCACATCTGCCATGCAAACACTAGTGTAGTTAACAAGACTGTAGGCTTATTACTAGGAGGTTGGCCATGAAATGATGATGTAGGCATAGTAACTCTGCACACAGATGGTGTAGAATAGTTGTAGCCTACTCCATCACTGGAAGAAGTACCAATATCAATGCCATAATGTATCTTCAAGGATAAGATATATCATGGGTATTTGTGGCGGGGGGGGGGGGGAATCAAGATTTATAGGTAAGTCTGAAGGAGTCATTGCCACCACTATCTTCTGCCTCCCACTGTTCTATGAAAGCGTGACAGAATAAAACACAAGACAGACTGAACAGAGCTACACTGCAACATTCCCATCTTATGGTGTGCTTCTGAATTACTATCATATAGCTATGATGGAAGACAGAAGCTGCCTCCGTTCGAGCACCACCCATAGGGTAGAGAAATGTTTCACTTGCTTCCACGTTCAGAATATTTTAAACTTTCAAATAAATACTCCTGCTCTTGTGCTGTCCAGATTCAGTAAGTAAAGCTTTCCTCAGCATGGAGAGGACTTTGTTGATAGAGAGGGCCATGATAGACCTCCCTGCCCTACAGGTATTAGAAGGAAGGAACCAGTCAGATAAAAAAAGTGGCAACCCTAACTGAACATAAGAGGCTTAGATATATAAAGATTTAAATCCAGATTTTTAAGAGTTACAATCCAGGCCTAAATGATTTAGTCTGTTAAAATTTCCCCCTTCCCCAGTACTATCCATGTTCTTCAGTCTCAAGTCCAAATATGAAGAAATTGGTGAATTTTGGTAGGTTCTTGAAAACTGTGTGGGAAGGCCATCTTTACCAATCCTTATCTCCAATACTATTCCTGTCAATAGTGATTGGCAGACATTTGTATATAAAGATAGTTCCCAGTAAATAAAGGAATCCCTCCTTGAAATTTGCAGGCCAAGCTCTAGGAACAAGCTGAAACAGGAAGCCTGTTGTGTCGGAACCAGGATTCTGTGGCCCTTCAGATGCTGATGAACGGCTACTCCCATCCCCTCTCATCATTGTCTAGAGTGAACAGGAGCTGAGTCCAGCAGTTTTGGAGGGCCACAGATCCCTGAGAAAGCAGGGGTGTAAATTTTTTAATTACTAAACTAATTCACTGAATTAATTAATTAATTTAATTATGAGAATTAAACATTTCAAATGCTTCCCCCACCCATAATATGGGTGAGATTATGAGAGTTTTGATGTGTTTTATTTTGTTTTTAAACTATTCGGGGTCTTTTCTTGTGAACAATTCACAGATCTGGTTTTATACATCTTTTAAAAAATTCAAAATGGAAGATTTTTGCACAAGGAACAGAGATGCTGCTTTTTGTTTGCTTATTTAGGCTAATGCTGCTGCTGGAGAACAAACAAACATCTATTTCTCCTGCTCTTGTGTAGGAGTGAACGTAATAGTTGACCTTTCTTAAATGTGTTGTCTCAATGTGTCATAAGATGCTTTGTCACTGAAGATGAGAAAATGTGTGGGTATTCATTACATCCTTAGTAGAAAATGTGTAGTTTTGGAAGCCTAGGACCATGCATTCTTAACTAATGTAAGGGTGCAATCCTCACTAACCAAGATGGCTGTGGGATGCCTGAGCTGAAACTTAGCCAGCTGAAGCTGTACAGAATTGAAACCCTTTCAGCCTAGGAATGTTGGAAATGTCTTAGGACTACTTTGACCTCGACCTAGCTTTGTGCCAGTATTGTGGCAGTGAGAGGGTTGAATGTGGTTCCTTCCCAATTTTTCCCCTCCTACTCCCCCAGTTCTCCCCTTTTCTGATTCTGCAAGCTGGTGTCAGTCAGCACAGTTGTTCTGCCAACAGAACCCACTGTGCCAGCAGATCTGTGGTCAGCTGTCACAATGGTGTTGTGCTGATCTAAGGGCAGTTGTACAGGCACAAGGGGCTATAGCCCATTCCAAACACAATACAGCTAGCACATCTTTGAATTTGGATTATATTGCTTAGAATAGTTCCATTTTCCCATATAAACCTGATAAACAAGCACTGTATAATTCTATTTTAGGATGATGATTGTGGTGAATGGTGATGATGGAGATCTCTTCTGGGCAATTCTTAGCATAACTATATATCTCAAAATTATTTGGGAGAAGCCAAGTTAATACCCCCAGAGTTAATTTGTAGGATAGATTTATAGGCTAAAGTTGCCTCTAATTGTTTGTTTTAAACAAAACCATCCTACGACTGTGCTGTATTGCAGTGCTTTGATGTTTCTAGAAACAAATGGTAAATGTAGAATCAATACAGCAGGTCTCATTTATTTTGCCACTCAAGGAACATATATAAAAGCCAGCATTTGTGCTATCTGACTACTGCATTCAACAGCAACTTGTCTTGAAGTGTATCACAATTATAATCTACAGCCATAGACTAGATTACAATCCAAACAAGACTGAAGCGACTCTTCCCTGAGACCAAAAAGACAGTTTTAAATTGGGCTTCCACAGATGAAACGCTACCACTTCATTAAGAGAGACATTCATCCTTCATGCTTACTTCTCTTTGGGAAAAAAAAATTATCCTGCAAGCATGCTGTGAATACCTTTGAAATAATATTGCAGCTCTTCTTTGATGAAGGTTGCATCCGTTTTGCTCTGCTCCGTAATTAAATAGCAGCTACATAATTTATATTAACCTTGACTTCCTCTTCACCCAGAGATGTCCCAGTTTTGTTTCTTAAGAGAAAATACTTTAAAAAAAAAAAACTTCTTTGCAGATGTACCATGTAAAAGAAACTCCTCAGTCGGTTCCTTTTCAAATGAGTTAGAATTTCCATAAAACCTATAATCTGTTATTGCTTCTCTGCAGAAATCATCTGGTTTCCAGAAAGTTTGGGTCCACCCAGAAATCTTCCTCGATGCGTTGCCTGGAACATGAACTGATCTATGATAATAATAATAATAATGATACTGATATTATGTGATTTTATCTAATAATGTATTCTTATTCTCCTGGTCATTGACCGTAATGAATATTAATAATGATAATGATACTGGCCAAATTGGGAAACTGTCAATCAAAGCCACATTACCCTCCTCGCAGATTTTCCGAATTCTGGTTAAGGAATGGCAACACAAGTATATTCAGAGTATGTTCATTTAAATGCTTTGGAGAGAGAAAGAGAGAGAGCATTCACTGCTACCATGAATAGTGTCTTTCAGTAAAATTTAGGCCCACTTTTATATGGCAAATTCTGTTGTTAAAATGCCTTATTGCATTGGTGTAAAGGGTCTATGGCTCGCTACCCTTCTGATATTTCAATTATTTGCTTGTAATCACCTAGCAAAGTCCATATTGATTTCCCAGGTATTCAAATTACACCTTGAAATGCATTAGCTGGCTAAAGAGCAAAAGGGCTGGCTTTTATCATTGGAAAATTGCATATAATTTGCTGAACCAGCCTTGCACCAGCATGATACAGCACATTCCTCTCTTTAAAAGCTAGAGGTTGGAGATTATCTGTGCGAAATATGTGGCACAGTGTTATTCATTTTCATTCAAGACATGGAAGGACATGTAAGGAGCCTCCCTGAAGAACATGAGGACTGTGAACACACTTGGACATCTCCTGAGCTGGATTGCTTCTGACACAAAGAACATTACAGAATGGAGTATGAGGGGGAAAACATAGTTCCCTCAGTAACAAAATTATTTTTGAATGAGTACAATAGATCCTTTTTATTTAGTTATTTTTGCCAAGTAGATGAGGACGATAAATGCAAAAATAAAATATTTTAATAGAAGACAATGCTCAAGCTTTAGCAGTGTACTTTGGTAAAAAAAAAAAAAAAAAGACTGGCAAAAGAGGGATTTTCTTCCCATTCTGCTCATGTTTCAGTCCTGTGTGGTAGCCCAAATCTGCCCCAGACAGTTTCCGTGCCTTCCCTAACAGGCTTTTAAGATACTGCAGGAAGGTATGGAATGGTGAGTCTTGAGGAAAACAGTGGGATCCAGAGAAAGTAGACTACTGGATTCTGTCCTATTTGTGGACACATTTGACCAAACTTTGTTTGCATGTTGTTGTTATATGCTGTCAAGTCACCTCCAACTTATAGCGACCCTATGAGTAAATGACCTTCAAAATGTCCTGTCCTCAACAGACCTGCAGAGCTCCTATAAGTTCAAGACTGTGGCTTTAGTGAGTCAATCCATATTGTATTTGGTCTTCCTCTTTTCCTGCTGCCTTCCACCTTTCCCTGCATTACTGTCTTTTCCAGAGAATCTTGCCTTCTCATGATGTGCCCAAAGTAGGACAGCCTCAGTGTCAATATTTTTGCCTCCAGAGATAGTTCAGGCTTTTGATATCTACGGCCCACTTGTTTGTCTTTCTGGTGGTCCAGGGTATTTCAAATGAATCTCCCCCCCCCGCCCAAAAGCTTTCTTTACTGTTCACCTTTCACATCTGTAGCGATCACCCTGCTTTGGCTCATGTATGAGGTTATTTGCATGCACCAATGGGAGTTGTTGGGAGGTGGAGCCAGAGAAATTAGAAGGGAGGGGTGAGGCAGATAAGAGAGCTTGGTCAGTTAGTCAGGGAGAGTTAGACAGTGAGGCAGTCTGAAGTGAGAGAAGTCAGTTAGAGAGTCAGGAGTTAAGGGAGGCAGTTGAGAGTATGGAACTTATAGAGAGTTAAGTGTGAAACAAGCTATTACAAAACTACTGAATGCTTTAAAGTCTCTGAAGAACCTACTTATGTGAACTGTATCCAATAAACCTGTTTTGGTTAAACTTTACACGCAGTATGGACCTCCATCTTTCTGAGTAAATATTATTGACAGAGATCAACTGGTGGCAGCGGAAAGGAGAGAACGTGGCGTGGGCCTCAGGCTAGTGAAATAATCTGGGGACACACGAGGGGCACGTCACAACACCTTTACATGATGATTGGGAATACAAGAGTGTGGATTATCTTGGTGTTGATCTCCAGTGACACATCCTTACACTTGCTTATCTTTTCTAGTTCCTTCATTGCTGCCCTTCTGAGTCTCAGTCTTATTTCTTGGCTGCAGTTTCCCTTTGGACTGATGATTGAACCAAGGTATACAAAATCTTTAAGAATTTCAGTTTCTTCATTGTCGTAATTAAAGTTGTGTCATTCTTCTGTACTCTTGATTTCTGTCCTACAGTTACTGTACTCCGTGGCATTTCCTTTTTTGTGGATTGGAATATATATTGAACATTTCCAGTCTGTGAGGTATTTGTTTTCATATATGTTGGCATATTCTTGTTGGGATTTTGACAGATTTGGTCTCTGTGGATCAAAACAGTTCTATTGGTATTCCATCTACCTCTGGTGATTTATTCCTTCCTCATGTTTTTCATGCTTAGGTCAACTAAAATTAGAAATTTAGTAGATGGATACATTTCTCTAGTTTTTATTTTTCTCAAAAATTATTTTTAAATACACAAATACGCACATTAACAAATCTCAAGTTCCCTCAAATTAAGAAAGAATCCGTGAATGTTAGTAAGGTCATATGAAAAAATGAACCAAACAACATCTAAAGAATGTTGGTTTTTCCATATTGATGTGGTTGTTTCAAGAAAGAGAACTTGAGTTAAAAACCTTGACAACTCACCCACATACAGCCCACCCCCATAAAAATCTAGGAGCTACTAATGGGACCATTCCACATAGACAAAGAGGCTGGTTGTGTCCCAGATTTTCCAATGAATTCAACTCAAGAGTGCTTTGAAGGCAAGATTTAGCTCCCATATTTACTTGCTTCACCAAGCATCCGCTCAGGCTGCTATCTATTGCCTGGCTGCTCTTGTTGTTTTTATGGGAAGGTGGATTGCCTCTCTTACATTCCCTCCTCCCCTTCAGCTCCATACCCAATGATTAATAATATAAATTAAAGCTTCCTTAAGTGTGCTTTGGCATGCTAAATTGTAGTGGCTCTGAAAAATCCATTAAAGCTATTATGTTAAGATTTATGTGTCATGCTGTGATTATACTATCCTGTCTGGAGATCATACGCACAAATGCAAATAAAATACATCAAGAGAGCAATCCCCCCCCAACCCTCTAATCTTATGTTTAAAACAATTCAGCTTTCAAGATGTTCTCTACATCATTGTTCCCTCATTACAAAATGTTCTAATTAAAAAAAAAAAAGAAGAAGACGAAAACGGTTCTGAGTTTTCAACGATGTTATGCCAACTTTCGTTTAAAGCGGACTGTGAAGAAGGACGTTATAAAGCACAGTGGGGGCAGCAGAGCATTAGTTCACATAACCACTTTCTGCTGCTATGCATAATGGTATGCTAATTATTTCCTATTTAGAACGTAGAAAAAAATATTTCTTTATACTTAGCAGACCGGGGTTCTTGTCATGGAAGTATGACCATAAGTTCCCAGGAGCTTATTTGTTGGACGGTTTCCCTCTGTATTTCTAGGTGGGGTGGGACCAACACAATTATATACTTTGAATAAAACTGTTTATTTCATCTTTTGGATGATCACCTTTTAAAGCTTGCATTATGGTGACATCATGGAACACAATGCAATTAATCTGTGAAACTTTTTTCAACATTCTAGAAAAAATAATTTTCTAGCTTGGTAGAGAAGAAGTTTTCGAAACTGTTTAGCATTCTCTATAAAAACATAAAATTATCAGATTAAAAAAAACTTTTTTGTCTCCTAGCCTGGTTAACGCTTCTGTGTTTGGATGTTTGCTTGTTTGTTTCTTCCATCTCCACAACTTTCCTTCTCATCAAAACAAAACAAAATGTTTCAAAGATCAAAACAGGGGTGGGGAAATTTTCACGTAGCTTGTATTTCATTGAGAACTTTTTTTTAAAAAAAATGTACATTCATTGTAAACATGAAAAAACTGGACTTGATTAAATAAAAAATAATCTAATGTGGTAGAAAACTGAGATGCGATGAGATGGCAATGTAGGGTTGTGCTGGAAGGAGTGACTTTGTTGGGTGCAATCTCCTTGAAAGCAATTCTTCCATGTCCTTTAATATGAATCCTATCACTCCAGCAGACCTTTTTTTAAAAAAGAGAGAGCACCCTTGCTGTTGGACCAAAAAGGTCTAGATTGGGCATGGGACACGGTTGGGCTGATTCATGATCTCTTGTACATCTTGTAGTCACTGGAAAATAGCTTGAACCAAACCGTGCCACAAGTGGTCTAGAACACAAGCTATACTATTGTCTGATTGTACCCTGAAACTGACATTGAGAGGGTTTTTGGTCATATTAGCTTCTATCAGTCTGACACTGAACCTCTGTGTAATTCAGCTGCTTTTGAATTATGGTTGCCATCTCTTCTTTTATGACAGGCTCCTCACCGTTAATAACTACACAGCCATCAGGCACACAATGATCTTTTCTGTTACTTAGAATAGCTAGACATATTGTTCATCAGCACAGAAGGCTGAAAATGTTATTCTCTTTGTTTTTGATATTAACTTTCAAAAATTTACACATTTCTTTATACACTCGGTGGATTGAACTTGAGAATTCTTTTTAAAAAGTTAATACAGGAGGAAATGAAATTGACAGCTAAAGGGCCTGTACAAAAAAAATGCATTTAATAACCTCTTCCCCTATAAACTGCCTTCATTCCATCCCTCTATTCCTCTATTCTTACCTTCATATTCCTGGCTAGAAAATGTGGCTATGAAATGAAACAATAGAAAAACAGAACAATGTGACCAGAATGTGGTGGGCAGGAAAGGGATTCTCCTCCACCCTTTCACAAACTGTCCCCCTTTCCCCCATCCTCCTTTGGTTGATGCATATTTCTATATATCTTGCCTAGTTCAATTCTATTTGAAACATCATTTTCCATTGAGAATGGCTGGTTCAAAACATACTCAGAACTACCTTTTTGTCTTTTTTACTACCCTACACGCTCTGGCACTTTTGCTGCTGATGGAATTCATACATCAGCCTTTAGCTTTATATAAGAGTTTCTACCTTATGTCAGACCAGCGTTCAGAAATAACATGTTAAAATTCATGCATTATTGGTGCCAGAGAGGGCACCAATATATTGTGCTTATAGCAAGATTCAGCATTCCATAAGCAAACTCAAAAAGTAGGTGCCCCAAATGAAAAATTATAACTATGAAACTGGAACTCAGATCAGCACCAGATTTGGCACAGATGTAGCAGAAAGTCTGCTCTTGCTCTGTGCCACATTTTGGGGTATTTGGTCAAACGGCTTTCAAGTTATGATTTTTTAGAAAGTAACACAGTTTTTACCCTGTGCAGAACCAAGAGACCTGGAGCTCTAGCTGATTTAAAGCAGATCAAATACATTGATAGGACCAAATTTTCATACATGGAGGAAAATCGTCCATCCCAGTTGCTTTTTTTATTTCACAGGAATTCAGCCATTCATGTCTCTGATTCAGTTTCCAAGTAGCAATCTTAAAACAAGATAACCTATGAGTTTGGGGGCTTTCTCTTATAATTTGCAAACATTCTAAAAGGACTGAACTTGTGACCCTGCTGCTCAGAACCCCATTCAAAGAAAATATTTAACTCCTTCCTGGCCAAACTTTATTAACTCTTGCCTGTGAAAATATTTAAAAAGACATTTTTTAAAATAGAGAATATTATTCAGCAGCTTACTCATTTAAGCTGTGAAATTGCTGGGGGGGTTTGCTTTGTGACTGGGAATGATCTCAAAGCAAATTTTACCTGGTTTACTTGCAAGTAACTTTATCCAGTTTACTCATGAGTAAGTTTGCCCAGTTTACTTTCAAGTATTTAAAAAGCTATTTCAAAAAATAGAGAATACAGTGGTGTCTTGACTTACGAACTTAATCCGTCCCAGAAGATGTTCGTAATTCAAATCAGCATTTCCCATAGGAATGCATTAAAAACTGATTAATCCGTTCCGGCTGTTTTTGTTCTTATGTTGAGGCGCTGTTTGTAAGTCAAAGCATTAGTTCCCATAGGAACTAATGCAAAACCGGTTAATCCGTCCTCTACCACTAGGGGGAGATTTTTTTTTTTAACCTAAGATGACTTAGGTTTTTAAAAAGGGCAGGAAAGGAGGGAGAGAGGGAACGAACACCTTTTAAACAGAACACCTTTAAAACCAAGCAGCTTTCAACCAAACCAAGCACCTTTTAAACCAATTTTTACATTTTAAAATTACAGTGCCAGGCAGTACCAGTAGTCAATTGACTAGATGGGCGGGGTATAAATGCAATAAATAAATAAATAAATAAATAAATAAATAAATAAATAAATAAATAAAATACCAGGCAGTCCAAAGTCCATTTCCCGCTTTCCCCGCGGTTTTTTTTTTTTTGTTCGCAAGTCAAAGCAAAATTTTGTGAACGGAGCTGTTCATAAGTCAAAATGTTCGTACGTCGGGGCGTTAGTAAGACAAGGCACCACTGTAATATTCAGAAGCTGACTCATTTAAGCTGTGTAATTAATGTTTTATTGTTTTGTGATTGGGGATGATAAAAGCAGGTTTTACCTGGTTTACTCACAAGTAAACTTACCCAGTTTACATGTGAGTAAGTTTACTCAGAAGTAAATTTTCCCTATTTACTCATGAGTAAGTTTGCCTGGTTTACCCATGAAAAAGGCAACAGCAGCCAAGGAGAGCTGCAGTGTGAGAAGAGAACATTGGGGTAAGGGTTAGAACAAGAGAAGGGAGGTAAAAAACCCCTTTCTCCCCCCTTCCTCACTGTATATGAGTTACTGACTTCCAAAATGTCCTATCATTAAGAGTTCTGCTCAGATCTTGCAAACCAACAACATCTCATGTTTGGTTGTTCTCTCTCACTCCTGTTTCCCTTCCAAAATATTGTCTTTTCCATTAAGTTCTGCTCAGATTTTGCAAACTAACAGCTGTGGCTTCCTTTATTTAGTCAACCCATCTCATGTTAGATCTTCTTGTTTGTCTATTGGTCTACCCCACTTTCCCCAGCAATATAGTCTATTCTGGTCACTTCTGAATTTCCATTATATGTGCATGGTAGGATAGGCCAAGGTTACTCACTTTTGCTCAAGGGAGAGTTCAGGCTTGACTTGATTTAGCACCCACTTTTCTGCTTTTCTGGCTATCTTTCATATTTGTACCAACACCACATGACTTGATTTTTGTCCCTGTGTTTTCACTGTATTTCTTTCACATAATAGGGATGATTTTTGCCTTGGTCTCTACTGACACTGTTTGGTAACTCTAACCTCTTCGTTGTTGTTGTTGTTTTACTTCAAAAAGCAAAGGGACATCTTTTGGAAAACATGCACACAATATGTCCATAGAGTTTTTGGTCCAATATAGTTTTCTTCCTCAGCTTGCCTAACTCAAAGAAAAGGATTAGAAATTGGAACATAGCTCTCCAGTCTGCATTTGTCAGAGTAGACATGACAACGTTAGTTTCACCAAGAGGTTAAAGGGTGTGCATGCTTCTCTATTGCATCTGTTGCACTTACACTTTTGCTTCACCATTTCATGAAATCCAAAAACAGCCCTTCAAAATATTTTTGGCACAGAAGGACTACAGCCACATCCCACCTGTTCTTGCTTCTGTCCTCTCCCAGCATTCACACCTGTCAAAAATTTAAAAATTGCTTGGTGTTTGGGTGAGAAAATTAACCACTGGGATTTTCACCTGCTTGGTATCTCTTTGTGAATGGTAAAGAGAGCACAAGAGGTTATCTTGTAAACTATCTTGAATGCTGGCATCGGTTTCATCAACATTCAGGCTGCCCTGAGCTACGTATAGCTTGCCATCCCTTTTCCTGCAGGCAATGAGGGCACGATATTGTGCAGGAATATCAGGCCAGTTCATGGTATTCTCAATCATGGATATAGAAGCACAGTATTCCACATTTATAAACCAGCAGTTTTTTGAATAATTGGATTGATACTAGTTCTGAACTCTACATGCATCAGCAAACACCATTAGCGCTGTCATGCCAATATTTACCCTTGCATACCCATGCTAGGAACAGGCATTCCAGTGACACATCAATCTCCTCTATTTCTAATGAGACAGTTCAGTAGCAATTATAACCTAATTAGGCAGAGGATGGTTGTCCAGCCACCCTGGAGGTGAACCTCTCTGATTGAGAGTTATGTGGGGTCCATTAGAAGGATAACTACTTTATTTGTCACATCAAGTGGAGAAAAATGAGAAGTAGTGCACAGAGACAAACTATTGGATCTGTGTATGTACAAGATGGTAAAGTGGAATTAATATAAATACAGATGCCAAGAACCCAGAGATCTATTTGACTAAAAAGACATCAGGGATTGTTTTGACTTCCTAAAATAGCCCTGGTAAAATTGTTTCTGTACATTGCAAAACTCAGCATCTGTTTCTTCCATCTGGCAGCAATTTTTCACACACATTATTTTTCTGTTAAAAGCTAGAATGAAATGTTTGCAGAATGCAGCATTGCCACTTCAGGATCAGAAGGCATGAGTGAATAAATCTGTACACCTTGCTCCATGTTGTCCACGGGCAAACGGATCTTAGGTTCTATGGACCAGGGGAACTGAATAGAGGCCTGGGCTCTAAATTACATTTGCCAGATTTTTATGTAGGCTTTTTTGCAAAGAAAACACAGGCTTCTTGAAGAAAAAACTGCAATTTCTCCAAGGATTTTAATGCACTGTAAAACTGTTTTTATTTTCAGGCTTTTCTTCTGCCTTATCTCACCATCAAGAAATAATGAGAATGACACAGGCCAGCCCAAAACTGCTGTTCATTGAATGATATTCATACTCGATCTAATCCAGTATTGTCAACACTGATTGGCAGAAGCTGTCTGAGGTTCCAGGAGCAAGTCTTCTCAGCCCTATCTAAGTATGTTGGGACTTCACTGGCAATCTTCTGCATACAGAGCTAGTGCTCTACCACTGAGCTACAGCCTCTTTCAAACAATGGGATAGACAAAAACAAAATTGTTTTGAATTCCAGTTTCATCTCCTGTCATTATAATGATCCTTCAACAGGAAAATCCAAATGAGATATACAAGTAAATGCCATAAAATTTAAATATGCTCCAATAATTATTCTTTAAAAATGGGGTTCATTGTCTTATGATTGAATGTGTCCCCATATGTGCAAAACTTCTTCTCAGGCACCTTCATATATACTTTCTTTGTTATTTATCCACATACAATACAATTCAAAATGTCTTTCTAAACCCATCTGTCTCCCATCTAAACTTCTCTGTCTCAAATGTTGTCATCATGATCATATCCCTGGCCTATCTATTTATTTATTATTGCATTTACATTCTGTCTTTCCCCTAATATGGTGATTCAAACAAAATGGCTCACAAAATGGTTAGAAAATAAATGCAGGTTAAACCTCCAGAACACAGCCAAACAGCCTGAAAAACCTACAACAACCATTGGATCCCGGCCGTGAAAGCCTTTGAGAACGCAGGTTAGACTGTTGGCTTTTTAGTTGTAACTTGTAATGTTAAAACTCAAACATATGATCTCATAAACCACTGAATCGAAACAGTTAAACATAATGTTTAAATGCATCATAAAAAAGCAAATAAAAATAAAAATAAAAAGTACAGTATCCCCTGTTAAAAGCAACCAATTCATTTGCCAAATGCTTGCCTGAAGAGAAGAGTATTTGATTGTCAATAGAAGGCATCCTCCATCAGACCTTCCCTTCATATGCACCTTTGCAATCCTTGTGACTCCAGCACTGCAGGAAGGGTCCTCGTCTTCCCACTTGAGAGAGAAATGGCACGGGAAAATCTGGGAGATGAGAAAGCTGCTCTACCTCCTTCCAGTTTGAGGGCTTTTACTCCCATATTTTGATATGGGAATGGTGGTTTCTCACTGATTCATGGGATTGGAAGTCTTTAAAATATGAAATATGAAAGCCCCTGCTCTAATTAATAGTGACTTTTTACTCCTTTCCCTAAAATATGAGAATCTGATATCATGTACTTCAGCTGAATAGAGGTAGATTCACAACTAAGATAAGGAAGCACCACCTGATGGAAAAGGCTTCAGGAGTTAACCTCGAGGCAAAATCCGGAGCTGGAGTCCCGGAGGCAGTTCGTGTCATTCTGGCAACTCCTGCGACGTCACTGGAACCAGTTGTATTGGCTCTTGCCTTTCCATTGGACTACTTCAGTGACATGGAGAGGGGGGATTTTCTGCTTGGGTAACAGCTTATCCTCCATATTATTTTACCCAGGCTTCGTGCTCTGGAGAGGACACTCCAGCTTTGCATACAGCGTCGAAACAACACGGGAAGTAGCAGTTACCGGTTATAAGTCTTTGCTCGATTGGCATAGAGCATGACGCCAGGGTCTACTTCCGATGGTGGGAGAGGTCATTGCACCTCACTAGGTAGCTACCACCCGCCTTAAGCTGGGCAGTCCCCAGCCAGTAAGGTGCTACCTCGCCATAGTCTGTTAACCTCACGGGGTGCATGGGGTTTAGGGTGAAAGCCGACAAGCAGATCGATAACCCTGCACCATGCAACAGTCATAAGGAAACTTCTGCCCTAAAGTTGGGCACCTGGAATGTTCGGACAATGACCCCTGGCTTTTCTGACGACCTGCAGGAAATAGACGACGTGCGCAAGACAGCTGTCATCGATATGGAACTGAGTAGACTGCAGATGGACATTGTTGCCCTGCAAGAGACGAGATTGCCAGACATAGGATCTGTCAAAGAAAAAAACTTCTAATTCTTCTGGCAGGGAAAACCATTGAATGAGACCAGGGAACATGGTGTTGGCTTTGCGGTGAGAAATACTCTGCTGAGATCCATTGTTCCACCTACTGTGGGGAGTGAAAGAATCCTGTCTCTGCAGCTCCACTCATCAGCAAGACCGGTCACCCTTATTAGTGCATATGCACCAACACTGTCATCCACAACAGAAGTCAAAGACAAATTCTACCACGATCTGGCAGCTACTATAAAAAAAAAATCCCCGAGAGAGAACCACTGTTCATTCTCGGAGACTTTAACGCTAGAGTTGGTGCTGATCACAATTCTTGGCCCACTTGTCTAGGCTGTTTTGGCATTGGGAAGATGAACGAAAATGGCCAACGCTTGCTGGAGTTTTGCTGTTATTATGGTCTTTGTGTCAGCAATACGTTCTTTAATACGAAGCTTCAACACAGAGTTTCCTGGAGACATCCAAGATCGAAGCATTGGCATCAGCTCGATTTGATCCTCACTAGATGTTCTGTAAACAACTGATTGGTTCAAAATTGGGAAAGGAGTACGGCAAGGCTGTATATTGTCCCCCTGCTTATTTAACTTATATGCAGAATACATCATGCGAAAGGCTGGACTGGAGGAATCCCAAACCGGAATTAAGATTGCCGGAAGAAATATCAACAACCTCAGATATGCAGATGATACCACTCTGATGGCAGAAAGTGAGGAGGAATTAAAGAACCTCTTAATGAGGGTGAAAGAGGAGAGCGCAAAAAATGGTCTGAAGCTCAACATCAAAAAAACGAAGATCATGGCCACTGGTCCTATCACCTCCTGGCAAATAGAAGGGGAAGATATGGAGGCAGTGACAGAGTTCACTTTCTTGGGCTCCATGATCACTGCAGATGGTGACAGCAGCCACAAAATTAAAAGATTCCTGCTTCTTGGGAGGAAAGCGATGAGAAACCTAGACAGCATCTTAAAAAGCAGAGACATCACCTTGCCGACAAAGATCCGCATAGTCAAAGCTATGGTTTTTCCAGTAGCAATGTATGGAAGTGAGAGCTGGACCAGAAAGAAGGCCAAAGAATTGATGCTTTTGAATTGTGGTGCTGGAGGAGACTCTTGAGAGTCCCCTGGACTGCAAGGACAACAAACCTATCCGTTCTGAAGGAAATCAACCCTGAGTGCTCACTGGAAGGACAGATCCTGAAGCTGAGGCTCCAATACTTTGGCCATCTCATGAGAAGAGAAGACTCCCTGGAAAAGACCCTGATGTTGGGAAAGTGTGAAGGCAAGAGGAGAAGGGGACGACAGAGGACAAGATGGTTGGACAGTGTCATCGAAGCTACCAACATGACTTTGACCAAACTCTGGGAGGCAGTGGAAGACAGGAGGGCCTGGTGTGCTCTGGTCCATGGGGTCACGAAGAGTTGGACATGACTTAACGACTAAACAACAAACAACAGATGTTCTAGCCTTCCTAGTATTACGATCACATGCAGTTACCAGAGTGCTGATTGCGATACTGATCACTCCCTGGTGTGTAGTAGAGTAAAACTGCGAGCAAAGAGATTGTATCACATGAAAAAGGAAGGAAGACCACGTATTGACATCAGCAAGACTCACAATCAAAGAAAAGTGGAGGAATTTGCCGAAGCGCTTGAGGAAACCCTTCCAGGCCCGGCTGATGCAAATGCACCTGAATGATGGGAACATTTCAAAAACACTGTTTATAACACTGCCTTCTCCACATTTGGCAAGAAGACCAAAAAGACGGCAGACTGGTTCGAAGCACATTCGGAGGAGTTGATGCCAGCCGTTGAGGATAAGAGGAGAACTCTAGCAGCATACAAAGCCTGTCCTAGTGAGTACAACTTGCAGGCTCTTCGACTTGCTCATAGCAAAGTCCAACAGACTGCCAGGAGATGTTCCAACGATTATTGGCTTCAGCTCTGCTCTCAGATACAGATAGCAGCAGACACAGGTAACATCAAGGGAATGTATGACGGTATCAAGCAGGCTTTAGGTCCAATACAGGAGAAATCTGCTCCCTTGAAGTCTGCTACAGGCGTGATCATCCAGGACCGAGCACAGCAGATGGAACGCTTGGTGCAGCACTACTCTGAGCTATATTCCAGAGAGAATGTAGTAACCAAAGAGGCACTAAATAACATCGAGTGCCTGCCTGTCTTGGAAGAGTTGGACAGCGAACCAACTTTAGCAGAAATAAAAGTGGCCTTGGATTCCCTCGCCTCTGGCAAGGCATCTGGGAAGGATAACATCCCAGCTGAAGTGCTGTAAAGAGATCATCACCAATGAGTTGTATGAAATCTTTTGTCTTTGTTGGAGGGAAGGTGGAGTACCACAGGACATGAAGGATGCAAACATCGTCACATTGTATAAGAACAAAGGAGACAGGAGCGACTGCAATAACTACTGTGGCATCTCTCTTCTCAGCGTTGTAGGGAAGCTGCTTGCCTGTGTTGTGCTGAAGAGACTCCAGGTGCTTGCAGACAGAGTCTATCCAGAATCACAGTGTGGATTTTGAGCTAATTGATCCACCACTGACATGGTATTCTCCCTCAGACAGTTGCAGGAGAAATGTAGGAAACAACAACAGCCACTCTTTGTGGCCTTCATAGATCTCACAAAGGCCTTTGATTTGGTTAGCAAGGATGGCCTTTTTAAAATACCTCCCAAGATTGGATGTCCACCTCGACTCCTTAACATCATCAGGTCCTTTCATGAGGAAATGAAGGGCACTGTAGTTTTTGATGGCTCAACATCAGATTCCTTTGACATCTGAAGTGGAGTGAAACAGGGCTGTATCCTTGCGCTGACCCTGTTTGGGATCTTTTTTGCTGTCATGCTGAAGCACACATTTGGAACTGCGACAGAAGGTGTCTATCTCCAGACTAGATCAGATGGAAAGCTCTTTAATCTCTCTAGATTGAGAGTGAAGACCAAAGTCCAGCTGAAATGCATGCAGGACTTCCTCTTTGCCGATGATGCAGCTGTTGTTGCCCACTCTGCTGAAGACCTCCAACAACTCATGAATCGCTTTAGCAAGGTCTGCCAAGACTTTGGATTAACAATCAGCCTGAAGAAAACACAAGTCATGGGCTGGGGCGTGGACTCACCTCCCTCTATTTCCATCTCCACACAAGAACTGGAGGTTGTTCATGACTTTGTGTACCTTGGCTCAACAATCTCTGACACTCTCTCCCTAGATGTCGAGCTGGATAAACGGCAAAGCAGCTACCATGTTCTCTAGACTCACAGAGAGAGTATGGCTTAATAAGAAGCTGACGGCATATACCAAGATCCAGGTCTATAGAGCCTGTGTCCTGAGTACACTCCTGTACTGCAGTGAGTCCTGGACCCTTCGTGCAAGGCAGGAGAGGAAGCTGAACACATTCCATATGCGTTGCCTCCGACGCATTTTTGGTATCACCTGGCAGGACAAAGTTCCAAATAGAGTAGTCCTAGAACGAACTGGAATTTTTAGTATGTATACATTACTGAAACAGCGCCGTCTACGTTGGCTTGGGCATGTCGTGAGAATGGCTGACGGTCGGATTCCAAAAGATCTCCTGTATCAAGAATTAGTGCAGGGAAATCACCCCAGAGGGAGACCACAGCTGCGATACAAGGATATCTGCAAGCGGGATCTGAAGGCCTTAGGAATGGACCTCAACAGATGAGAAACCTTGACATCTGAGCGTTCAGCCTGGAGGCAGGCGGTGCATCATGGCCTCTCCCATTTTGAAGAGACACTTGTCCAGCAGGCCAAGGCAAAGAGGCAGTCCTGAAACCAGCAAAATCAGGGAGCTGGACAGGGGACAGATTGTATTTGTCTTCAGTGTGGAAGGGATTGTCACTCTCGAATTGGCTTTAAAAGGGGTCTGGACACATTTGGAGACATTATAATCATTTCAAGTGTGTGTCTGTATATCACTTGCTGGGGACATGTGATACAGAAAATCCAGCTGCATCCACATCCTGTTACCGGGCTCCATACAGGAAACTGGCTGGCCATAGTGTGAAGAAAATATTGGATTAGATAGCCCTTATGGGCCTATGAAATGGTTGACAATACCAGAAATAGAGTGGCAAGTGGGAGGGAAGAGATTCTACAGAAAGAGAAATGAAAGGAGGGGGTATGCTGAGATTACAGTATAGAGATGGGCATTATAATGATCACCTCTCCCTAAAGAAAGTATGATGTTTGGACAGGGAGTCACTGTGGGCGCAAAACTACCACCTTTATCCCTGAGGTAGGTCCTTTAAGCCTCAGAAGTGCGTAGCATAAGCCCCATGGACTATCCTGACCTTAAAAGAAAATCTTTGCTTACTTTCAAAGTAAATAAGCATTGACTTTGTGCTTCCTTAGACAACACAACAGCCTGGTAAAGTAGGACCACTCAAATATAGTAGCAACTTAGTGACCTTCTCAAACTTCCACTGGATTTAGGTGTAAGTCCTGCTGTTTCAAGAAACTAGTCCTCTGTAAGAATTATATTTGTTTTATTAAGAAAATAAAGTAGTTTTCCTTAGAATACAGTTGTTGCAGTAAAGCAATAGCATTTAACATATCCATCTATTACAATAGTTAAATAAAGCTACTATTTCTAATTAAAATAAGAACAACTAAAAACTAAGCTAAGTAATCATTTTTACTTCCAAGCTGGGCTATTCACTCCCCCTTCTCCTCTTTTCAAAAGGCAAACCTTTTTTCTCTTACATTCTGCAAGCATTCCTCCACATGCCATGAACCAACATTTTACATACACAAACAATCATTTTTCTACATGTGTAAGACCTCCTTCTTCCTGACACTGTCTATCTATCAACCAATTAATTGAAAGAAAGCTTAACACAACTCTCCACCCATATTTCACATGAGATCCACAGGTGCCTTATCTCGCTCTCAATTAAGTGGTATTCTTGTTTAGTCTCCTTTCTAGCTTCTTCGGCCTTGCCTTCTTATGTTCTGTAACCAGGCATCTCTGTACCAGTCAGCTCTGCAAAAACAGTCTCACACATTCCATTGCTTTTAACTAATCTTACACAGAATCTAACAGACTCCATCTTTATATGACTACAATTCCCAGTATCCTTCAGTTCATTACAGGCATGAAACTCGGTTTGAAGTTTTATGCCAGTTTGTGTGTGTGGCACCACAGGTGACACATGTTCCCTTCCCCCACCTCCCCAGCCAATGACCCACTAACGAGTCGGAGACCACTAGTTGAGTTTTCCCAACTCCTATGTAATTCTTTTCATCATGTGGAAATTGTGGAAGTGACAGGATGGAAGAAGGACATCTTTAGTTATTGAAATTCTTTCCCTATGGAAGGCATCTTTATGAATTATCGAGTTCAGACTCTGTCAGAAGGCACAGTGGGAAATCAGGCTCACAACCTCTGGCTCCACAGCAAGACACCTAAACCATTGACCTACCCAGCAGTTCTTTAAAAGACCTCCTTCTTCCATCTCATGATTCTCACAACTTCCCACTATGAAAAGGATTACACATAGAATAAGCTGTGGGACAGAAATAGAAAGTTTTTAATTACTGAAAATTGCCCTCTTCTGGGGTAATTTTCTACACCTTGTCTTTGTTCATGAAGAATGATGACTTATTTGTTTCATTTTTGAATTTGTGTCCAAATAAACAAATACTTGTAGTTGATTCTCATTTATTTCATTCTGAAAAATCCTAGGAGATCAATCTAAATGATTACTTCATTCCATTCTTGGCAGTGATACATATTAGAGCCATTTTGTTTGTAATCCATTTTTGTCACTTAAAAAACAATGTAAAGTCAGACAGCTGTTTTCTGACATACAGTTTTGATATTCAAGGTTTTAGATATCAAATGGTATGTCTGAAACATACAATGAATACATAGAGTATCCTGAGATGCCAAAGGTACAAGCTACTGAAGTCAATTGTAAATCATCCATAAATTTTAATGGATTCAGAGTCAACACAGAATGCATGTAAGCTGTAAACCTTTGCACAATCATTTTACTTTGAGAACCACTGAATTGAATGGGATGTATTGCAGAAGACTGCCTAGTTAATCTCATTGGAAGCATACAAAACTTTCTGTGGGATTGTGACTCTAATATTCAGTTGCAGGTAGGCAAACAATCCTGGAATAAGTATTCAATTAAATAGATACAAGTAGATGATTTTTAAGTGCCTCCTTGCTTTGATGAATAATTAGCATTCATATTTATTATTTACTTGCTTTTCCGGAGCCCGCATATCATGGGACAATTTTCTGCTATCTATATTTATAGAATGCTTCCACTTCATAGTTAAAGGATCAAATTACACCATCTGAATCAGTTTTCTATGAAAATCAACTAATGAGCATTCGAATTGTTTGTGAAAATTTTGCATCAAAACAGTGAAAGAGAGGATCAAAATGATTAAAGAAGAGTGTGATTATTATCTCTTTGTAAGATGAGCTATAAAAATGTATTTGTAGTCAAAGCAATTAACACTGTTTTTCAAATGCATTTGATGCCAGCAGAAAGGTTTTTCTGCCTGCTCATATTCAGTGGTAGAAAATTATTGGCAGGAAAAGTCACTGTCAGTGATAGTGTCACTTCAGATTGGCAAGGTAGCTTCTGCTGGCGTGATGACAGCCTATCTCTTGAAGTCAACAGGACTGGCAAAAAGCCATAGCATCTCCTGTCTAGGCTACATAGGTAAGGTGGTGGACTGACACAGGCAAACCCGGAGGGTGGAACAATGGGAGCATTAAATGTACCTCTGTGGCAAGTTCAAGGCTGACCACCACTCTCTGGAAAGGTTATAAGGGAACCATGTAGTAATGCCAGCGATGACTGAACAATTTGCTCTTTGCAAATGCTAATATATGCTGACAAGATCTATGCACTCTGCAGTAATATTTGGACTGAAATGCTATTATTGCTCTTCAGATTTTGCAATATACAGAATTTTGCAATGCAGGTCTTGGCTCACAAAGGCTCTGAAATGTGCATTTTGGAATAAATGTACAAATGCATTTATTTATCCACAGTATGTTTATGAACAAGTATTGTGCAAAACAAAAACAACCCCCCCCCACACACACACATTTATTAATTCAGGTGTAAATGTATATTTATAGACTTTCACTCAGATCTATATATTCTCAGTTAAATGTACTCAGTTTACTTCACAGTGATGCAAATATACAGCAAGACTATGTAAATGTGGCAAAGTCTGGAAAGAGGCTGACCCATTCATCCCTAAATTTCCATGAAACGCATTGGACCATCCATTGTTTCCACAATACAAATTGAATATAATTCTCATCCTTCCTTAGTCATTGCAAACCAGAGACTGGCAAGTTTACTGTTTTTAACTACAGCTCCTCAGAATCCCATAGCCAGCCAATGGCCACAATGGTGGAGAACTCGGAGTCTCCAAAAGTAACATTTCCAAGCAAACTCTGGTGCAGTTTCAAAACTCAACAGGCTAATCATTTGATTCAGCATAAGGCAGCTTTCTGTGTTGCTTATGAGACAAACAGAAGACACAGGGTCTTGTGGAACATATGGCAAATAAAAGCATGCAAAGCTCGCTGTATCTCCAGTTGGCTGAATGTAGCGCCTTGTCCTTCATTTTGAAATAAGAGCACTTAATGGTCAGTTACGCTTTGACAGAAGAAAAGCGGATGAGCCATTTTGGGTGGTCTTGAAATATACAAAGCTTTGTTAACTCTTCTTGTTTTTGCCATGTGAGATTCTAATTTTCCACTGTGACATTATAATCTGTCATCACAGAAACAAATACATATGCCAGCATCCTGCTGTTCCTGTTCAATTTGCAAACAGTAAGAGAAAGTTTGTCAAATTCAGGTCTTTATGGAATGCTTGTTTCTTACCATCTAGCAGATTAAAAGGCCACAGCTTTAATGGCTGCAGGTTGGGTTTTCACAACAGAAAACAGGTGTGGGCTGATTACTTCATCAGCAGGAAGATGGTAACCGAAACTTCCTTGATTTCCATGTCTCCACAGCATCAACCAGAGAGCTGGAACATGCTGACAAACTGATTGTGTGATGAACCTTAGCCCTCAAAATTCCACATGCACAGAGACAACATTTCTATGTGTCTGGTGAACTCTGAATGAGAGCAAATATTAAAACTCAGCATCTGAACAGCCGTGGCCTGTTTTGTGAGTTGCTACACAATTTTATGCAGGAAAAATATTTTTCTACAGACACCTTTCTTCTTCTGGGGCCCCCCCTGGGACTGTGCAGCTTGCCCATGAATATACAAGCTGGTTCTTATTGCAGGATACACTGTAGGGAACCGAACTCCCAACCTCTGGTTCCACAGCCGGATACCTAAATGACTGAGCAATCCAGCCAGCTAACAAGAATAATGCCTAGACTAAACTGTTAGTCATCTATTATGTAATCTTCTTGCATTTTATTCTCTGAAAGATGGCAAATACATCATTTTATATTGGGAAAGCACTTTTTGAAATAAAGTTCTGGGAAACTTTTTTCCTCTTTTTACTTTTAATGAAAGCTTAGATTTGAGGAATACTTAAAAAGCTGCTGGAAGTCCATTGCTAGGCTCTAAATCCTCAGACCCAGCAGATTTCCCTTGCCTGTAGTTTCATATTGTCCAGGAGAATGAGTAATAAACAGGACAGATTTGAATTAATAATGCTCAGGTAGTGGTGGTAGTGGTGGGAGTGGTGGGGAGGTTTGAATGCATAGCAATTATTGAAACATGGTGGGATGAGTAACCCTGTGGGAATGTTAATGTTGGTGGCTAGAGGCTGCATTGAAGTAAATTAGCATGAGAAGTACCATGTTTCCCTGAAAATAAGACAGGGTCTTATATTAATTTTTGCTCCAAAAAACGCATTAGGGCTTATTTTCAGGGGATGTTTTATTTTACAGGCATGTCATCTTCTGGTTGCTGCACAATGGTGGAGGGCGGGGTTTCACTTAACTAGGGCTTATTTTTGGGGTAGGGCTTATATTTCGAGCATCCTGAAAAATCATACTAGGGCTTATTTTCAGGTTAGGTCTTATTTTCGGGGAAACAGGGTAATAGATAAAACTGATTTTTTTCCCCCAAGCAAACTTTTAAAGGAACAATATGGAACAACTGGATCAGTGTGAGCTGTACACATTGAGAGAGATTATTAATTAGAATACTATAGGTTGTGGGAAGGACATTGGCAGCACCTAATTGCCAGACAGCATAGCCAGTCAGGGATGATGAGATCTTGAGTCCAAAAACATCTGGAGGGCCACTACTTCTCTGTTCCTATTGTTGGATGAAAGTGAATTTCTCTTTAACTTTAAGTTAATGTCAAAATTATGTTATATGGTACTCAAGATATGTAGTACCTTGTATGATAGTATCTATGCCATTAAATGCTCTGAATCAAAGTCTTTGTGCCTTTGTCATTAGAGGGTATTTAATCTAGAGGCTATTATTTCTAGTTAAGAAATGTGGCTATCTTTCACCTTAAGAAAGAACAGCAGCAGCTCAGTTATGAGCCCCTTCCAGAACAATCCAGTTCAATTGCCCATTTTCTGTATGAATAAAAGTAAAACTTTGAAATACTCCTTGTTGAATCGTTTTGGCAATAACTTCTAGTACAAAATAGTGACAAGAACTGAATAAACATGTCTCCCCAACAACCTTCACAGGACTTCCATCTCCTATGAAGAGTGACATTACTCTATGGAGATTTATCACAATATTACTTCAGCATGTTAGTACCACACTAAATGCCCTATGAGTCACAGATTAAGACTGGTTAGTTGTGATTTTTTTTTTTACCAGTAAGTCATAACTTGAGATAAATTTTATGTGTCATTATTGCCTCACAAAGTTTGCTTCTGAACCTTTCAGTTCTAAAATATTTTAGAGAGTTTCCAATGTTCCCTACCAAAAAGCTTTAGAATGAACAGGCTTTCATGGCCTTGTAGCCGGATTTTTCTTTATATATTTGACTTATATTAAAAATAAAAAAGATTAAATAAAGAAGAAAATCAATCATATATTGATTAAACATTTTCCCCCAGCAGCCTTCACCCAAGCCTCTCACTTTCATACAGTTCATTCATTCGTAAGGATAACAATAGCCCTAAATGTTAAGAAACAGTAATAACTACATTCATATAAAAGTTAAGTACTAGTGCCTAAATGATAACAAAATATGGCACATCTAGAACTGGACCCAACAAAATGCCGATGGCTATGGTCTAAATCAACCACAGTACTGTCCCTCTGCTTTCAGAAGGCTATGAAATACAAACTGGCTCGAGTGTTCAACCAGGGTAGCAGCTGCAGAAATCCTAATGTTAGTAAGGAGAGGTTCCCTACATCAGACTTCTAAGCATGTACTGAAGTGGAAGTAAGGGGGTTGAGGGGCAAGGGGAGAAGACACAGTAATTCCAATTGATTGTCAGAAACAAGCTGACCAGAAATGAGTGTACAAGGGAATATTATGTGAAAGGGATAAGATGCTGTGTTGAAGGCTAACATGTCCCAACTTTCCCTCCTAAAAATGGTGGAATTACAACTACAGTGCAGATTATATGCAATGATTTGACTACAATCCTCACATTATTATTTACATCAGAGTAATTCCCCTGAAATTGTGACCAGCCCTAACCTGCTAATCCCTTTTAAACTACCCTTTATTTTTCCCTGGGCTTACCTTAAACCTAAATCATAAGAGTCCCACCAGTTTTCAAATTGAAACATTAAAAAAAGTTTTTTATTGAAACATAACAACTAGTAAACTACACATTCTTAAACTTGAGGTTACGTGAATTATATGTGTCAAATTTTGTACACCAGACTCAACGCTCCCTGCTACAAAGTAATTATCTTATACAGCCTACTTGAAACCCAAACTCCCTTTCTTTGTTACAGTTTAACTCCTTCTTCTCTCCATCCTCTTCAGCTCTCTCTTTTATATTTCTTACTGGCTTCTTTGGATTGGCTCTCCCTTAGACTTCTTCCAGCCAATCACTGTTTCTTCTGTTGTTGCTGGATGAAATAGGTGAGGGTTCCGCCACATGCAGATTCCTGTAATGTATCTAGTTTAAGGTGGGAATTCACCAGCTTTAGGATACACTCAGAAGTTATTACCAATTTCTAGATCTATCAAATGGGGAAAATATGCATTTGCCATCATTTATTTGGTACTGTCTTACAAAATCAAACAAGACACAACTTTTTTTGGTAAATAAATATAACTTTAAAACCTTCCCATAAATATTTTATTCTGAACTGCATGTTGTGATTTATAATCTCCTATACACATCAAGCTCATGCAAAGTGTCCCTATTTATGTAATCCAGCTGTAATTATCAAAATTCCTCCTAGAACAATGACATTTTCATCTTCTGCTTTCCATGGACCCCTGGTTGGAGATTAAATTAAAATATTATTCCAGGACCGTAAATTATAGTTCTAAACACAATGCTTCTTACAGAGGTTCTTATCTTTTCCATCCCCTGGTTTTAATTTTCAGAAACTGTACAACCAAACAATGTATTTCTGGATAGAAGAATAGCCCTTAGTCCATGACACAGACTAAAATGCTGCATTATCAAAATAGCCTGCAAGCTGGTGGAAAGATGCACAGATAGAAAGCTGGAGGAACTGAGATTGATAATTGAGCATGGATTGTACCACATGCTTACCTTCGTGTTTATATAAAATCAGAAGTCTCATAGGGACAAAGTTATTTGTACCCTCTGACAACACAGTCAACATATTCATATATTTGTTTCTCTAGATGTCTGAGAAGAACAATGCAATCTTTCCCTCAACTACATAGGTGGAGACTCTTACCTTGATACATGGTTAAAGAAGTTACATTAATGAGGACTACAGTTCAGTGAGTTGGAGCACCTGGCAACAGAGAAAAAGGTTGGGAGTTAGATTCCCCAGTGTACACACCAGGAAAAGCACCAGTGTGGTCTTGGGGAAGCTGCACAGTCCCACAGTACCCCCAGAATAAAGGACTGGTAAACCACTTCAGAGTATACTATACCTAGGAAATCCTGGAAACAATCACCATAAGTCAGAATCAAGTCGACAACACCTAATTATTTTATTGTAACACAGCAACTTTTTAAGTGGTTAATATGTGCCCCCTATTAATAGACCCCCCCCCCATTGGTCTATAACCCAACAACAAAGTACTGTGATGGCACATGGTCCAACCAGGAAGGACACCTCATCCCCCAGCTGTGAAAAGAGGTACCCTCCCTGTGTTGGACCATGGACCACAGGGGACACTGGGAAGTGCTGGCAGTGTAATTTTTTAGAAAGAATGGACAGGGATTATGAAAATTCTAAGTAGTTCAGGAAGGGAGCATTAGAGCTTTCTAGCAGGGAAGTCTAAGTGCCTCGTCAAACGACTTAACCCAGAATTCCATAGGACTGAGTACTGGCAGTTGGAAGAGCATCAAAACTCCACAATTGTGTCATGTAGATAAAAGTCCTAAGATTACCTACACATGCTTACTCCAGGCTTACATTCTATTCATATGGAAAGAATCAGGTTCTGTTTATCAAATTTCTAATTTATTGTATCAGTGGCATTTGAGTTGGAGCTCGTAATTAATATTCAGACTTTTTTCTTTCTTTCTTTCTTGCTGTTGCTAAAATCTGGTGATTTTTCATCTGTATCAAGAAATGCCAGCTCTCTTTAAAAATGTGCAGGGTTTGCAAGTTTAAAGATGATAAGTGAGCCTGTAAAATATGCTTTTTTAAAAGGTAGGTTTTATTCTTTGAAATATAATCACTGTGGTCTTCTGCTACAGTAAATCAAATATCCTACCTCTGGCAAATTTTGGTAGGAACTATTGACTTCTAATGGTCAAATTTATTTCTTCCTGAGGAACAGCAAGCAGAAGAATGCATTGCATGTGAAAACTGAGCCTATTAAGAACAAAAGCAAACTTCTAAATGGAATCTAACAGGCACTTAGAATTGTGATTTGCTTGTCAAAATTAAAATGAAGTTAAGACTATGTGTTCCATGGAGGGTATGCATTCTGAAAAAAATTAAAGAGTGTGTACGTTGGAAGGCATACATGATAAATTGTTATGGTTCATAAATGAAACTGTAAATGTGTAATGTACTTAAGTCTAGGTAATTGGGGAAGAAAGGAATATAGAATCATTTGACTTTTACTACTAGATACATCTGAAGGGAGCATAGAATAACCTCCTGTAGGAAAGGTTCCTAGTAGCAATTTATCCTCATCACATCCCTTTGAACAAAGTTAGTCTGAGAGGTAGCAATTTGTTCACGGCAGCACCAGGAAGGAAAGTTCTGCTGTGTTAGCAAAAGCAAGGCCTCTTATGAACTTTGGGCATAACAAAAGTGTCCTTGAATTCTTCCCTTCCCTGATAAAAAACTCTTCACTCTATGCCCACCCAGCCTGGAGGTGAGACATGGGAGGTGGGTTGAAATAAGGGCCACACTTTATTAAACATTAAATAGAACATCCCCTTTCACAAGGGGGCCTACAGTAGGGCGGAATCATGATCTGTATTTGGGGCCGGTGTTGCCACAGACCCAGACTTTCACTGGGTGAGTTCCCATAATAACTGGGTACCCCCAAGGACACAGGCTGGATGAGACTCCCGAGTCTAGGCGGTCTGTTTCCCTGAGGACCCACCCAGTGCAGAATCCTCGGGATCTTCAACACTGGGAGGTGCCATGGCTTACATCCCTAGCTGGTGCCCGTTGAACTCACCTTCCAACTCATGCCTTCCACCACTACCCACCAGTGTGACCAACAGTATGACTCCACTACCCACCAGTGTGACTCACCCAGCCCTACTGCTAAACAAGCAAAATTAAGAACAGGATGGGCAAAAACTCACCTGCTCCTTTAGTGCCAATTACAGGGATGGGCCAAAAATTCCCATTCGGCCCCGAAGCAACCTGCTAATCTCGCACTTAACATAGGGTGAGCGGGTGGGCCAATGAGTATGGGATCAAGAGGACAAGGCTGGGAGCAAGCAGCCTTTTAAAAGCAAGCCTCGCTCCCCTACCCTGCAGGCCATCATAGTCAGTCCTCCTGTGCATGGCTTGCCCAAGTGGGTGGGCAAATATGTATTTCTTTTATTTTTATTTATTGGATTTATACCCCACACCATCTGACAACTAGGCCACTCTGGGAGGTTAACAACAAGACAAACAACACAATATCAAAACACGATAAAAATAAGATAATACAAACATTCAACAGATACAATAACTAGTAGGATAAATTAAAACAGATGGCTATGAAGGTGATAAAAAGGATGATGAAAGGATGGCAAAAAGGATGATAAAAGGGAAGCTGAGATATCAAAAGTTTAATGTTCAGGGATGGCCTGGGGGAAGAGCCAAGTCTTCAATGCTCATTTAAACCCATCCAGCAAGGGTGCCAGGCGGATCTCCATGGACAGATTGTTCCACAGGCGGGGGGCGACCACCGAGAAGGCCCGGTTTCTTGTTCTTTCCCTCCAGGTCTCCTTCGGGGTCAAGGCCCTCAACTGCCCTGCCTGTGAAGAACGGGTGTTACGGACAGATCTGGCTGGAAGCAGGCATTCTGCTAGGTACCGAGGTCCTAAACTGTTTAGAGCTTTGATTGTTATCATCATAACCTTGAAGTCGATGTGGAAACGAACCGGTAGCCAATGAAGGGTGGCCAGAATGGGGGAGATGTGCTGAAATTTCCTCAGTTATTAATCTGGCCACCAAATTCTGGACCAGTTGTAGTCTCCGCATCAACTTCAAGCGTAACCCCATGTAGAGAGCACTTCAGTAGTCTATTCTTGAGATTATGAGTTCATGTATCAAAGTCGTGAGTGCACCCGCGTCTAGATAGGGATGCAGCTGGGCAATCCTCCGAAGATGGAAATGGGCTGTCCGGACCACAGACGTCACCTGGGTTTCCATGGTGAGATCTGGGTCCAGACAGATGCCCAAGCTGCGAACCTCATTCTTCGTGGGAAGAGTCACTCCCCCAAAGGAAAGGGAGTTTCACAACCCGCTGGTGCCAGGGCCGCCCACGCGCAAGATTTCCATCTTGTCCGGATTCAACCTCAGTCCATTTGCCCTCATCAACCCCAAAATGGTCCCCAAGCAGCATTCAAGGGACGGAGCAGCATCCACTGCAGTTGGAGAAAAGGAGAGGTAGAGCTGGGTACTGATAACACCGAGCCCCACAACTCCGGATGACCTCACCCAGCGGCCCCATATAGATATTAAATAGCATTGGCAAGATGATCAACCCCTGTGGAACCCCTAAACTGAGGATGGGTGGAAGTCATCTCGCCAAGCTGCACTCTCTGGGGACGGTCCCCCAAGAAGGAACGGAGCCACGCCAAAGTGAGGCCACCGATCCCCAACTCGGAGAGCCACCCCAGGAGGATACCATGGTCGGTGGTATCAAAGGCCACTGAGATATCAAGGAGGACCAACAAGGACATATTGCCCCTATCGGTCTCCCTCAGGAGGTCATCCTGCAGGGCAACCAATGCTGTTTCCGTACCATGCCACAGCCTGAAGCCCGACTGGAACAGATCAAGGGCATCAGTTTCCTCCAGGAGTGCCTGGAGCTGATCAGCCACCACCCTCTTGACCACTTTACTCAAGAAAGAAACATTGGCGACGGGCCTATAATTACCAATTTTGTCCGCCACCAAATTAAGTTTCTTTCAAATAGGCCTAATGAGTGTCTCCTTGAGGGCAGGGGGAACCATGTCCTCCTGGAGAGACCCATTAATTATTGCAGTAGCCCATTCTGTTGTTACCGGCTTGGCTGCTTTGATGAGCCAAGCCGGGCAAGGGTCTAAGGAGGAGGTGGTGGGGCTCCTGCCTCCACAGCCACAGCCGCAGAAGGAGTCTTAATAGTGCCACCCCATCTAACAGCTTATCTTTAGTTGTGACAGTCTCATACTCTCCCCCTGAACAAATTAAGAAATCTGGCCCATTATATGCAATTATAATAAGAAAAGGTGCCATTTGAACAAACATTATCAAGCACTGGTACTCTAAAGTAGGCAATTCATATCTCTAGCTAGCTCAAGTATTCTATGGAAGAGGTGTATACTCAAGGCAACAGGAAAGGCCAAATCGCTTTTGTCCCTTCCTTTGATGGTGTCTATAGATTTAAGACTCTCATCCTGTACAAACTACAGTACAGATGTCTCATGAATGACTTGGAGTTTCTTCCTGCAAAGATCTGCAAATAAAGAGGTTTCATGGCATAACATTTCCACAGAATTTCAGAATTTCTGTACTAGGCTGAACCAGTTACTAAAATCATTCCCCAAAGTGGCAAGTGTGCACAGGATCTTCAATGGAAAAGTAAATTGATGATAGTCAAAGATTATTAAAACTGATGAGATCCAGAAAAATGCAAAGGAAAGTGGTACATGGAGAGAAAAATGTAGAAGTACACCCTTCCACTGCTTAGTTTTAGGGTACTTTTGTAAAAGAGATTGGTGTTGAGGATCTATGATATATCATCAATTTAGACAACTTCTTTATCATTCTGATATGTGAAATTAGCCAGAAAAATAAGCAGTAGACACCTCTTTGGCAGTTAGACTCCTGATGATTTACAGAACAGCATGTTAACACCATAATCCAGCAGTCAGGTGCACATGGATATTTCCTGGGCTGTATTCTGTGACCATCTGGTTCAATCAATATCTACTAAGAGCCTTCTGCAAAATGGATTTTTAATGCAAACTATTATAGCATCACTCTTTGCAACATCTATCTTTAGGACGCATCATGTAATTTTCTGTCCTGTCTACAGGATATAGCTCAGGTTGAGATCAGTGATGATAAAGGCAAAGAGTTAAGTCTTCTAATAGTCAAATCTGTTAGGGGGATAATAATGATCTTGGGTAGGAAAGAAAAACGTAGTAGCAGTTCCACTATTGCTGCCTCTTGAATTCAAAATGCCAATATATATATATGATTGGGAAGTGATGCAGAGGGATCAAAGACCAAAGGTTCAGGGATCTTCATGCAGCGAATATTGGACAATATTCAACCATTTGAAGGGGGAAAGGACAGATATTGGTATAAACAGGTGGCATTCCAATGAACTAAAAGGAACAATGTTGATATTCATCAGCCATGACTTTGCCCCATGGATTTTCAGTGGCCTGTGCTTTGGCAAGCTGTTAGTACCGTGTCCAGCAGCTGGCCAGTGAAAGAATCTCATCAGCAGCAGATGAACAATGATGGCATTGGCATGTGTCCTCTTGAGCATTAGCAACGAAGGATGCCCAGCAACAGGATGCTTTCGCAGCTGGTCAGACAAAAGACATTGTTCCATATTCCAGCAGCTAATTGAGCATTCTGATAATATATGCTATGAAGAGAGTGACAATCTCTCTTTTTTCTACACATGCAAAATTCAAAATAGAAGTGGGACACATCAACATTCATAGCCAAGCTTGTCAAAGCATGTTGTGCTACACAAAGTCGTTCAAACAGATCTAGAAACATGTTGGGTAAGCAGACGTGTCTGTGTGTCTCTTGGAGTTAAACCTATTGCGTGTTCTCTGGGACTGATGGTTAATATGAGCTTAATGCAGCTTTCTTTCTTTCTTTCTTTCTTTCTTTCTTTCTTTCTTTCTTTCTTTCTTTCTTTCTTTCTTTCTTTCTTTCTTTCTTCTTATTTAAAAGAATGCTTACCAGAATATTTCAGCATCCAAATAAGAGAGTTGGGTGCCCAGAGTTAATTATGGAAGAGGGAAAGAATCTAGAAAGTGCAGGTAGCAGGTGGTTTCTCTCTTACATCAGAATATATTGTTGAAAGGGGGCAATACTTCATTTAAATATTCTACCTCCAGGGCTTATATTATTCTATTTTGTTCATTATAATGTTTAAGCAGTAGAAACCTATTCTCTGAGAGCTCAATAGAAATGATTGAGTGGTGTGCACAGGATGAATAGCTATCCCAGTAGATTTTGTAAACTATTGATAAAGATTTGGGAGAATAAACTGACAATGAAAAGTGAACACTATGAAAACAATAAAACCTGTATTTTCTTGGAATATTGCCTATATATATGGTTAAAGCATTCAACTTTCTACCGTGTTGCTGAAACTTCTGTTGTGTTTATGTATGTGAGTAATTTTATAGCTGTCATATTTCTTTATTCAAAAATGTCATCAGCCCCCAGGTGATATTTTGCATATTTTACTGATTGTCTTTGCTTGTTTCTGAAATCCATTTCAGCTAAGAGAAAGTACATTCCAGGTTTGAATTCCAGAATTATTTTGTCTGCCTGTTGTTTCCCTAGTGATACTACCTATGGTGGCAAACCAAAGTAACCCTTGTTGACATCATTGGCTTCTCAAGCAACTCATGTTGCCTTTGTATAATGAGATGCTCTAGGCAAACAGAATAAATTATAGGTGTGGAACATCCACCTCTTCTCCCCTCCTGCTGCTACTCTGAAAACTGGGAATAAAATAGCCATGGGAAGAGGGAGGCCTCCCACAGCAGACCATCTCTTAAGCAAAGAAGGAGTGGAGAAATGGAAAACTGTAACAGCCTAAAAAGAGACAAACAATACCAAAACCAGTTGTTGGTTTCCTTAAGGAACTCAAGATGGAAATGTTCACTAAATGGTGAGGTTCTCTTAGTATAATTTTGGCCTCCCTGCCCATCTCCTGGGGTTGTGTTACATATCTTTAACAGCTTATATATCCCACTCTATGCAATGTTTTCATAAATGAGATTGAGCCTTACTTGCTCCTTTTCCTGATAGGTTGCACCAGGAAAGCAGCAGATATGTTGGCAAGTCTTTTGGTCTGAGTCCCTATTTTTTAAAAAAGTTTTTTTCCCCAGAAAGAAGGGAGGGGTGGTAGGTCCCGAGTCAGGAGCTGAGTCTGAGTCATTGAAAAACAACAACCCTGAGTCCAGTCCAAGTCAAGTCACCAACGCAAATTAAGCCCAACTTGATATCGAGTCCCTGGAGAGCAGCAAGCTAGACTGAAACACAAGTTGACCAGAAAACATTACAATTGATTCTGACTCCTATACTAAGTAAGGACAACCATCTATATCCAAATTATGTTTAGCACTCTCCACACACACACACTGTAAACATTGTTAGATTTCAACCCTGACATTTAATATACATGTTTTGCTTGCATCTATTGGGTTAGCTCCAGTTCATATGGGCAGATGGATTTTACCTGGATGGCATTTGCTTCCCATAGGTGTATAGATTCCTTATGGTCCAGCAAAGGAATCCTTCTGGTGCAATGAATTAGGCTGAAATCTCCATGGATTGCCTTACTGTTTGTAGTTCTGTGTTTCCCAGATGTGCCCTACAGAGTTGGTGGAACTTCGTGGAACAATAAGAGGAGGTGGCACTGGGAGGTAGAAAGGGAGAATTGGCTAAGATCCCTTTTGCACCAAGAGAAGCATTCTGAGTGGAAATCAATCCAGACAAAAAGCTAGATTCAACTAAGCATCTTTGCAATTGGCTTGGCTTGGAGAGCGGGGCAGGAGGGGCACATGTTTGCTGTCTTCACCATTACGTACTGTTTCATCAATATGGCATTGATTACAATAACAGCAGCAGCAACAATAATTTTCAAGAATTCAAAAGTCTTCACATCTCTTTTCCTGTTTCTTCACATGAAAAATACTGAATGGTATGTAATGGCCAGAATCTTGCTACTTGCATATGCTGGTGTTAAATGCAACAGCATAAATTGCCATAGTGAATTGCTACCAGGTGCTTGTATTGCTTGTCACACATCAGTTCCATGACTTCATGTGCAATGAGAAATACAAGTCTTCACGTCTCAACTAATGGCAATTCACTATTGCAAGTTGGGGATGTGCCACCTGGTGATTTGTTCGTCTGCATTCCAACTCCCAGAATTCTCCAACAATTCCCTAGGAAGAATTCTGAGAGTCCTTGCCCACATGCCTACAGACATCTAAGTTTGACTCACCTGGAAGAAAGCCTCTTTTCCAGGCTGTCTTGGGTCTACTTCCTGTACATAAATGAAACTGGTCTTGTGCTTCCTGAAAGACCTAGAATTTTGCAGGTGGTGTTGTTTTGTTGTTCCTTGGGCTCCATAGAACTTTTAAAAAGTCAAAAATGAAAAAACAGACATACCCTTACCGCAGTTAACACCATTTTACATATACCAGCACACATAAATAAAAGGAGTCTAACCATTATGTTTCATATTATTTTCAAAACTTATCAAACAGAGATTTCCCGAGGGACAGGGTTGGAATTGATGAAAATAGAGAAGAGTTTACTAGCAGCATAAAAACATTTATTTTTCCTTAATCAGGTCAAAATTATTAATCCGATGTTTTGCTTTACTGTGAGGGTCTTAAAATGACAATGTTGAATATACACTGTGTATTTGAGAAGGGGAGTGGACAAATTTACCATTTCTTCCAGTGGGGTTTGGATTTGTTTTGACATCAGCCTGATCCTAAGCATATTTACATAGAGGTACATTCAGTTACAGTTCCTTGGAATGAAAAGTGTTTTGAATCAGGTCACTGCTAAGTTAAAATCTCGATTGCTTCGCTGTCACATAAAGATTAACCCCTGAAAGATAAAACCTGTCATTCACAAAGAACTTTGTGCTATCAGGCACAGCAGAAACCCAAAAGAGCATTCTGTCATATCATAAAAGCGATGAGCTTCTGCTGGTTATCCTTTGACAGCTACGCATAATGTTTAAACAATGAATCTGATTAAATGTCACCTACAGATTTTTATTTTTATTTGGTTAGGATTATGCATTCAGCTGATAAATGGTTTCATATTGCATTTTTGTCCCCACACAGAAATTCCAAGAAAGATGATGAGTGACGGGGCAAATAGGGAACAACTTCTATCAGCAAGTACAATGTTTTTTATGACTTCTCCATTTGATAAGCTAATATCTGTAACCAGAGATACATCCATATGAAATGGATACTCTCTAATCCAGTGGTTCCCAACTTTGAGTAACCCAGGTGTTCTTGGACTGCAACTCTCAGAAGCCCTGGCCAGTACAGCTAGCGGTGAAAGTTTCTGGGAATTGCAGTCCAAGAACACCTGGGTTATCCAAGGTTGAGAACCACTGATCTAACCCACAACAGTGTTGTGCAGTGGATAGAAGGTTGGCTTTGGACTGAATTGATATGGATTCCAATCCCTACTACATCAGTGACCCTAAACCCACTTACTGAAGGCTACACCCTACTGAAATCAGTGGGTCATTTCAGAGTTCATGTGGGCAAGATTGCTCTGTAAACTTTTAAGCTCATTAGATGGCCATTCACAACCTCTCAGGCTAGAGATGTTGTTTGCCCACAGTTCCCATTATCCTATAGTGGGTGGGACTGATGGGAGCTGGAATTCAGCACCTTTTGGAGTGCCACAGGTTCTCCACCTCTATTTTAATTTTGTGTGTGAGAGAGAAAAAATGGGAGTAACTCTATATGTGCTACCTTGAGCTCCATGAAGAAGGGCAGATTTACAGTGTGCCTATGAAATTGTGCAAACACATGCAGCCCTCAACAGAACAGCTGGAAATGGTAGCATGGATTCTAAGTGAGAAAAGGATCTGGTTTCCAAGCAACAATATTATTTTGTCACTCATTATAGGTAAAAACAAAATAGAAATAAAAAGTTAAAAAAGACATAAACATGGTGGCATCTTAAAGACTAACTTTTATATTCTTCTAATGTGAGCTTTTATGGATAAGTCCCCCTCCCCTGAAAAAAGGGAGGGGATGGGTGGGTTCCAAGTTGCAAGTCAGTTCAAGTCATAAAAAAAAAAAAAAACACGAGTTGAGTCCAAGTCAAGTCACCGGTGGTAGTTAAGTCCAATTTGATAGCAAGTCCTGCAACTCAAGTCTCCATCCCTGGCAATTTGTGTTAATTTTAGTAAAAACTTCTGAACATAGCAATAAGCATCACTACATGTCAGAAGGTACTTGAGTTCTTCAGAGGAAGTGTCTCTGAAGACTGTGGGATATTCTGTTCTGCACTTATGAGATCTGTAGGGCAAAAATAGGAGGAAATAATCTATGCAAAAATACATTGATTACGATTGTTGGCTTTTTGACATAAAGGCAGGGATGGGGACTCCTTCCTCTCACTTCTTACCTTTAGTCTAATAATAATAATTGTAGGTAGAGAATACTCAGAAATGGTTTGATATTCCCTTCTTCTGGGGGTGCCCTGAGACTGTGCAGCTTGCCCAAAGCCACACAGGTTGGCTCTAGCTTTCATGGTGTTGGCATAAGTTGAGGGTGAGTTGACAGCACATAACAACAACAAAGAGTTATTATTTCATTCCATGTAAAGTATACATCTGTCATGGAGACACATTGAAATAAAATGCTAAACCTTGCAAATTCATCTTACCAGAGCAATGCTGACCTGTGAATTACGGATGGCCAAAATTATCTTTCCTATTCGTGTATTGCTCAAGACCCAAATCTGTAGAAACAGCCTCATTACAGACTCCAAATCCTCATCTTAGCCAATGGATATGAAGGCAGATCAAATGTTCATGCTGTCCAAGGAAAATACAAGTGATTGACTTTTTGTGCTGTAATCAATAACGTATTGGCAGATGAGAAGCTAAATGACCCCCCCAAAAGTACAGAAATCAATGACAATGGGCCAAAGAGCAAATCAATAGCTGAATCTCTCATTAATGCAAAGAATGACAGTTTTACTCATTTTGACATAGGGAAAAAAACCCTTAAATCCCAGCCTTTCTGTCCTGTTGCATTGAGAACAAAGAGGGGAAAGGGTCAACAATGCATAATGAATGTGAATCTACAATTTCTTTAGATCAAAAAGCCCTTGAAGTTCTGAAATTCATTTTTAAACAGATTTATGTTCCCCTGTGTAAAATCCAATAGAAATCATTAGAAATTATGGATGAGCAGTTACAATACTGTGGAGGATTGCAGACCTTTTTCCACATACTTTATAGGCTTGTTTCATGCAGCAGTACAAAATAATGTTGGTAAATTCCCTGTCTACATAAATCAACCAATTCATGCCTCCCTATCATGGTGCTTCAGTTTTCAGTTTTTAAGAAAAATAGTAACACCTTTCTTTCTTTCTTTCTTTCTTTCTTTCTTTCTTTCTTTCTTTCTTTCTTTCTTTCTTTCTTCCTTCCTTCCTTCCTTCCTTCCTTCCTTGTACCATCACACCATCCTACTCAAGAGCACCACATATACTGCCCAAAAAGAACTGAAATATGTTTGAGTTCTTGTACACATGAACTGATTGATAGAAGAAGGAACACAAAAACATGTTTGTGATAGGTATGGAAAGAATAAACTATGCTGAATTCCTTAGAATAACCTATAGTGGTTTTCTCAAAATGATGAAAATTCTTGACAAGGTGTTTTAAAGCCCTGTGAGATGCCTTGTGTTCACCTGAGAGGAAGCACTTTGTTCTACTTCAATTTCTCTGTAATGTATATACAAGGACTCTAGTGCTTTTTCTCTTTCAGAAGCAAAGCGCACATACAGACCAAGTACAGAAGCCCTGGCTGATAAATAAGACAGATGCCAACAGCACAACTAATGCTTGAAATTCTTCAGTAAAATAGCAATCATCCTAATTTTGTACAAAAAAGAGACATTTTTACAGAAAGCGTTGTTCCACAGAAATAATGGGTCTCCCCAGTGGTGCCAAAACATGGATTCAACATAGAGATCCTCATGGAGCCACATGATTTTTCTGCAGGATCATCTCCAAACCACTGTCCAATCATATAGATCCTATCTCTGCCCACAGACTATAAGACAGAAATCATGGGTCCCCCAGCGCATGGCTTTGCTGTGGTGCAAAACACCAATATAAGTCAGAGATGCTCATGGATCCACATGATTTTTCTGCAGGATCATCCCTAAACCACTGTCCACTCATAGGCTTCAATTGTGTCCATAGGTTACACCATAGAGATCATGGGTCCCTCAGCACATGGCTTTGCAATGATGTAAAAACATGGATTCAACATATGGATCCTCATGGATGCACATGATTTTTATGGAGGATCATGCCCAAACCACTGTCCAATCATAGGCCCACACACTAAAAACAGAAATTGTGGGTCCTTCAGTGCTTGGTTTTGCAGTCATGCAAAAACAAGCATCCAAAGTACAGATCCTTATGGATCCACATAATTTTTACATAGGATCATCCCAAAACCACTAACAAATAATAGGACCCATCTTTGTCCACAGACCACACTACAGAAATCATGGCTCTCCCAGCACATGGATTTGCTGTGGTGCAAAAACACCCATCCAAGGCATGGACAACATCAATGCCAATGCCAATGCCAATGCCAACACCAATGCCAATAACCATAATGATAACAACAACAATCTTAGAACTGCAGAGCTGGAAAGGACCCTATAGATAATCAAATCCAGTTCCTGACAAGGAGGCACAGTGGGGAACTGAACTCCCAACCTCTAGTTTCTCTGCCAAAGACCTAAACCACTGAGCTATTCAGCAGTTCTCAGATCCACATGATTTTTACATAGGATCATCTCCAAAACATTATCCAGTCATAGGGCTCCTATGTGCCCACAGACTACACAACAGAAATTATGGTTCCCCAGTGCATGATTTTGTAGTGGTGCAAAACATAAATCTCATTCACAGATCCTCATGGATCCACATGATTTTTAACTAGGATGATCCCCAAACCACTGTCTAATCATAGGTTCCATTAGTGCTCATAGAATAAAACACAGACATCATGACTACAGCAATGTTCTGATTGGTGAGAATGCTGTGCAAATAGTTCAGTCATTTAGAATGTTCACATTTCTATTATATGAGCATGGTATGATAGATGCATGTAACTTATTTTACTCAAGTGAGAGTTTACTTGATTGAGCACCCACTTCTACTTTTCTGGCTGTCTTTAGTATCTCTACCAACATCACATTTAAGATCTTCCAGGAGGCTTTTCTCTCAGTCTCTCAGTCCCCAGCATGTGCCCCCCACCCGAAATCTCACTATAAAATCCACAAGGGATGAAATATGCCATTTAAATGTAATTTTGTGAAATAGTATGGGGAATCATGGAACCCAGAGACACTACAGGTTAATAGTCAAAGTGTTGAACAGGATTCCTGCAGCACCACTACCATTCACAAAGTGACACCATGCAAGGAAAGAAACAACCCAGAAACTGACTCCTTTTTTCATCACTTCACCACTTCTCACCCAAACACAAAACAATGGTCAGGGCTGTTTTCCAAAAAGTGTGAATGGCAGTGAGCAGAAGAGGGTATCCTGTAGACCATCTTGACTGCTGCCCTTGGTGTTGTCAACATTCAGGCTGCCTTTGCTTTGTAAAGCTTGGCATCCTTTTTCCTGCTGGCAACAATATTGTGCAGCAATATTGGGCCATTTCCTGGCTTTTTGAATCATGGGCACAGAAGCACAATATCCCACATTCATAAACCAAAGATTTTGAACAATTGAATTAATACATGTACACAGGCACTTGTAAACACATGCATCCACCCCTTCTACACACAGAGGCAGGCAGGCATTCACTGAGATACTTCCTCACTTTACCCCAATTGATCAACTACTTTGCTGTGGAACAAATTTTTAAATATTCCTACCTCCTCCTGGTGTCCAAACTGGGCAGTTGGTGTATTCACTCACATTCACTTTCTCCTTCCCCCACCCAGTTGCCATGCTTGCATGCACAAAAGTATGTCATTTCCCCTGATAAACAGCCTTCACTGCCCCTGATATAGATCATCTAGCAACTAAAATTCTGTGTTCATCAGCAAGGCTGTATGAAACTAGAAGCCACCTGCAAGCACAGAAGACCAATTACATTGAAAAATAGCAAAAAGCAATTACATTTTGCCTCTAAGGTAGTTAGAAAATGCAATCTGTGCCTGAGAAGTGAGCTGGGTGAAAGTTGCCTGAGGTGGGGCAGAGCCCTACTTGCTGTAGGTGACCAGCCTACACTTCATGATGTACCAGGTCAGGCTTGATATAGCTTTCATCTGCACAAGTTGGGAAATCGATACTCCCTCTCACTCAACATAAACAACTGAGCCATGTGGTATCTGATAATTTGTTTTATTTACTTTTGCTGTCAACTGCTCAGAAAAGTGCATTGCACTAATGGAGTGGTAAATAAATAAATAAATAAATAAATAAATAAATAAATAAATAAATAAGCAAGCTGCTGTACAAAGTGTGGCTTGTGCAAGTATAAATGCTTTCCCCTAGGGTCAAACCACAGAAGACATGTGCTTAGAGAGTTCTTGGTTGTGGATCTCCTTATCAAGAGAGGTTAAGGTAGCCCATCCCAGGTATCTTTTCCTTGGAAGCACACCCCCCCCCCCATATATATATAAGTAAGCTCAGTAGCTGTGGAAGGGGCCTTTAACTGGGTGGGTAGAACTCTTTTATTTGTACATCTTATTTTTTAAAACTTTGTTTTATAGTATTGCTTTATTTTACTGTTCGCCCCCTTGTGCCCCATTCTTTGGTGTGCATGCCTGTGTGCAGACATGCACACACACACTTTGAGAAAAAGATAGAGGGGCCATGGTGAGATAACCTGTAACTGGGCCTTTGTGAATCTCCCAGCTGGTTAACTCCCAGACAAAAGCTTAGATGATTTCCATAGCCGCTTTAAGTATGACCAAACCAAACCAAAGCAAACCAAAACAAAACAATGGAAGAGTTTTGAAATTATTTATCTCTGTTGTACTTAGCTGGAACATATCAAGCTATTGGGTGAATGACTTGGACAGAAAGGAACCATTTTCACAAATGATTTGTCCAGCTTCAAGGAAGAGTTTCATTAGAAGTCCAGTTCTCCTGGTTAATTTGATGAAATTGGAGAAAACACTTGTGCTGTGCAGTGACATTAAATTTGATGATATCACTGATGCTTTTTTAACCTTGAAACTCTATGAGAGTTGCCAGAGTGGGGAGTAGTAGATTTTATTGGCTATCATCTTTGCTAGGCTATGTGATTCACACATCTTGGATCTGAAGCAAGGGCAAGGATTTACAGTGAGTTAAGCAGCAAACTATTATTTCATATAGGCAGATCTTTACCCATTGTTTTACTATGGAAATTTTAATCTTTAAACTCCAATAATAGAGGTACATGGTTTTGTTTTTACATGGAACATTTATTCGTTCCTTATATTACAGCCCAGGAAATAAAAGCTGGCTCTTCAAATTTATCCCTGTTTGAAAGAGCACTTACAGATTTGTACATTTCAGAATTAATTGCTAACAACATATGCACTGACCCAGCAGTTCAAATCAACCACATAAGCCAAAATCCAGCTGCTAGTCTCAGCTAAGGTAGTTCCATTGAATCAATGGGATATAATAAGTGTTGACTTGCCATTCAGCAATTGATTTAATGGGTGTAATCTGGTTGGAACTAATTTTTGCATTTAAGGTATCGCATATAAACAGGGTATCTGCATGCATATGTGTGAGGACTCTACAATCTGTGGAAATTGATGTCTATTCATAGTATTGGACATTTAGTACATCCCACAGTACTGAAGTCCACAAAGGTGTTGCTTTCCTAGAACATTTGTGTACATCATAGCATAGGATTCACACCGTAGCATTTGCAGTTCTTGTGTATGAACAGAGCCAGCCCTATCATTAGGCACAGTGAGTCAAATGTCCCAGGTGGCAGATGTGCAGCAGCAGGCACAGCCCCTTGAACCTGAACCCTGTAGCTACGTATTTCACTTGGTTGGAAGACTGCCTGGTGTGCCACATGGTCCATTTTTTATTCTCTAACTTACCCTTCTGCTGTCAGGTCATGGTTCAGTTAAGGAAACTATCCCACCACCAGGGCTTAAGTAAAATTAGACTGCCATTCCAGTAATCGTATGTGTATAAGAAGAGAGAGAAGTGCCATCTTTTGCCCCAGTCAACCATATGTCTTGGGCCAGCCCTGTGGATGAAGATGGTGCATGATATATTTGCCCCAACATTTGAAACAGTAGTGATTTGTGACTACATAAACCTCAAGGGGTGGGGATCATGGCAGCAGCTGTCAATGCCCATTGAAAGAGTGAGAGAGTGTGCAAGTAGACATAAAATGTGGCATTATTTAAGTGTCCTGGAAATTCTTGCATCCACTAGAAATTATTCACCTCTTCAACCATTTTGCCTCTAGCCCTTAAAACTGGTCCCCAGATTAGGGGCCATTTTGGCGAAAGCAGCCTAGTTAGGACAAAGCCACCAATAGAATACCCCTCATTATCTTCTTGTGCAAGCAACTCTTTCTTTTGATGTTGCTTACTGTGGAAAAGAACTATGTCCCCAGTTAATCTGGTACATTAATTGTATTCAAGTTACATTGAAGATTTTTTTTAAAACAAATCTAGGTTTTTAAAAAAATGCCTTGCATAATTTATAAAAAAAAGGATATCATTTTGCTTTTAAACACACTTTAGCTAAAATTTTCCATCTTTATTTCTCCAATAAAAGTTTGCTGACTCTCCAGCAAAGTATAATGGTAAATTGGAGGAATGATGATAATCCTTTGCTTTGGGTTTTAACTTTTTTTAAAGCTTTATATTGATCTGTATCTCTTAAAAATCCATAATACAGTCCTATTATATATGTTTTCTGTTATGATAAGTGAAAAGTACTTCTTGCTTAAATTTTTAATAACTAGACTACAAACATGTGATAAGAATGACCCAAGAAATTTTACTGCCTGAGAAAGAAAAGGATATGATATCTCCCGTTTCACTCATTCCAGCTCCAAAAGCTGACTGGCCTGGCAAGTGAATTTTTCTTTGACATGGATAGTGGGTCCACACCTTCACATTATATGAAGCTAGTAGGATAGTTTAGAGGCTGTAGGATAGGCTGCTTAATCCGCCTAATGGTAGGATTGCTCTGGTGGAGATCCAAGATTAGATATTTTGACAACTGCTGAACTGATGATAGCCCCTAAATTCCCTGTTAGGTTATCAGGCCACAATGTGGGAGGCAGCACAACTATTATCATCATATGAATTTAGCATGCATTTCAGTGCAGCCAGTTGCCAAATTAATAGGCTTGGATTGTGGTTTTCCATATTAAACTATATGCTTCTGGCCCACTGGATGTATTGGTCTGCTGCTATTGCTTCTTTAAAGCATGGAACTCTACATCAAAAAATAAGCATTACAGTGCAAACGCATTATGAATATATGGTTATTACTTTGTTTCTAGTTCACATCATATTAATATTAAAACTTAAGAGAACTTGTGAATTGAGCTGTGGTTGCTGTGCAAAATGATGCATACTAGGTAGGGTGGCCTCTTTTAGAAGGACAGCCACCTATTCCAAAGGCCATCCTTCCTATTGTGGTCACAAGAAGGGAAAGTAAGGAAAAGGCATATGCATCTCAGGTTGTGAGAAGGACTGTATTTCTCTATATGGGCCTTCTTGACCCTTAAGATCCTCAAAGGAGGCCCTTCCCATGGTCCCATTGCCATCACCGGTATCCTTGATTGGGACACAAGACAGGGCCTTCTCTGTGGCAGCTCCCAGATTGTGGAATGCTCTCCCATGGGAAACTAGATTGGCCCTCTCCCTTTTATCCTTCCACTGACAACTGAAGACCCACTTTTTCAGACAGGCTTTTAATAATAAAAGAACCCTTTGTGCGGGTTTTGAGCTAAGAAAGTTTGTTTTTAAAGTTTTAAATGTTTTTGATCACTGAATATATTTTTAAAATTATTATAGTTTAATTGCTTTCCAATTATATAATTTATTGTGTTTTTATTTTTACTTGTTTTAATGTTGTGAGCCACCTTGAGTCTTCTCATTGGGAGAAAGGCAGCCTATAAATGACACTCGGTGAACAAACGAACAGATCATTCTTGCTGGCAGTTTCTGCATTTGTAAAAACAGCTTTCACACACATGGAGAGATTATCTTCATGCAGGGTACGCTAACAGCTCCATTGTTCCACGAACTCTCAAAAAACAGAAGATTTGAATGGCTTGTTTGAATATCTTCAATTAATTTGCTTCTCCTTCTCTGTTTGCTATGTGTGCTCTTTGCTTCATGAAAGGAAAAAGAGGAAAAGTAATTAGCAGTACTCAAAAATATTTTGCACAAAATGCACAAAAATGCACAAAAAAGTGCTTGTTGTTGTTGTTGTTGTTGTTGTTATGGAGACAAGAACTCTCACTGGTTTCCTATCAGGGTCCTTAAAGAAGGTGCCCATCCAACAGCAGACTCAGCAGGCACAGAGGTCCCCAGTCATGTTTATATATAAATTAGCATATGGAAATATATGTAAATCAGTGCCTTCTTTACTGCTCTTTTTCAAGATGTCAGTCTTCTTTTTTATGAGGGGCAAGTGACCACAGTATAACTAACAGCCAACATTTTTAAGCAGGAACCATGATTTTTCTCAGGGAGTGATTTGATTTTTAGTGGAGCTTACCACCCATAACTACCTCAGTTTGTCAATTTTGAACTAAAATAATCAAATAGATAAGAATCAGACACTGCCAAAATTCAGCACAGCACACTTTGAAAGCAAATACAGCTCAATCCAAATGTTAACAAAATGTGGACTCCAAAAAAAGTAGCATGCATTGAAAAGCAGTGCTATGTCTGTCAAAAAGAAGCCAACTTACCATGAGTTTTCAACAATATACCGTATTTTTCCGTGTATAAAATGACACTTTTTCCTAAAATAATTAGAGGAAAAATTGAGGGTCATTTTATACATGGTAGTAAGGAGGGGAAAAGCAGCTTTTTGCAAAGAAAGTGGAGGGGGAAAGCACTTTCCTCACAAGAAAGTGGAGGGGGAAAGCACTTTCTTGCAAAGAAAGAAAATTTGGGTTAGAACAGTGGGGGGTGTCTTATACATGGGGGTGTCTTATACACAGAAAAATACAGTACCTTTATGTATATCTACACCAGGAAATGGGAAGAACTTGAAAATGAACACATTCAGAGAATTTATGTACTAGGCATAATTTATAAAATGCTGCGTACCTCTTCCATCCATGTTCCAACAAAAGAGAGAAGAATGGTTCTCGTGTTGACATTGGTTGAGCAGTGTTATTAATGCATTACATTAATCAGCAAACAGGCCCCAAACATATAAGTAATGAATTGGACTTGGGTTATTGAATTTAATATTTGTACAGCACAATGTACAATCAATTTCATCATATGTACGATTGATTCTATCATTTTCTCCAGAACCACCATACACAGTCTTCACGGTTATTAATAACCATTTGTTTTATAGATTAATATGATCAACTGAAGTTAAATCAAAATAACATTGACATTGATTTTTATATATACACTTTCAGCATCTCATAAAATCTAGGAATCCCCATAAGGTTTGCTATTGTTTATGGTTTTTAAATGTGTTTTGTAGCTCAAAACAGAAGGAATTAACTAAATTAACTAATACATTTTATAAAGTTGAAGGAAAAAAGTGATTTTTGTTTATCTTTGAACAGGTTTCTTGTTTCATGTGAAGAGGTGGGAAAGACATCTACAGGAGAATTTTTCCAGGTGAGGTCAAACCTACATAGTGGTGTCTTATAATAGTGGTATCATAACACTACTGTAGCATAAAGGTAAAGGTTCCCCTTGACATTTAGTCCAGTCGTGTCCAACTCTAGCCGTCTCCAAGCTGTACAGCCAGCATTTGTCCGTAGACAGTTTCCGTGGTCACGTGGCCAGCAAAATCTGAATGCTACTGCAACACAGTGAGTCTGTCTGTGTATATTGAAATAATAAGTAAATATAGAATTTGGAGGGGCAAAAATCCTCTCAGAAGACACCCATTCTCCATGTGACCTCCATGCTCCAAAGCTGTTTCAGTTTCAATCTTTTAAGTCCTTTTTCTCTTCATCTCAGCTTTGCTAGTTTGTATCTATATGTGCAGTTTGTTTTTATTACAGCTCTTAGAATCCCCAAGTCAGCTAGGCCATTTGCAATGCTGGCTGGAATATTCAGGATGTTCAGTCCAAAACATTCTGGCCATGCTGACTAAGGATTATGTAAACTGTGACCAAGGAAGGAAGGAAGGAAGGAAGGAAGAAGGAAGGAAGGAAGGAAGGAAGGAAGGAAGGAAGGAAGGAAGGAAGGAAGGAAGAAGGAAGGAAGGAAGGAAGGAAGGAAGGAAGGAAGGAAGGAAGGAAGGAAGGAAGGAGGAAGGAAGAAGGAAGGAAGGAAGGAAGGAAGGAAGAAGGAAGGAAGGAAGGAAGGAAGGAAGGAAGGAAGGAAGGAAGGAAGGAAGGAAGGAAGGAAGGAAGGAAGGAAGGAAGGAAGGAAGGAAGAAAGAGCATCTCCCATCTCTATGCTATAGTGTGGCCAATAACATTCCAGAATGCTGTGCTACCTTCATATTGGGGAGATATGTCTGAGAGATTAAGCAATGGTTCATAACCTTAGATCCCCAGATGTTCTTGGACTAAAATTCCCAGAAGCCTTCACCACTAGCTGTGCTGGCCAGGATTTCTGGAAGTTGTAGTCCAATAATATGATTTAATATGAGCCCTGTGCCAGTCCAAAGATGATGTAAATTGTAGCCAGTGATAAATGTGGTCAATTCCACATCAACACTTCTTTGCATGTGTTTAATACATACCTTCTCATTGTGTAGTAAGTACTGCAAGCCGAGATTCCTGTAATTAACAATAAAACAAAGTGATTGGACTCAGTCAACAAATTACTTTAGGTTACAAGAAAAAAAGGGGGAGAGAAATACCCTTTAAATCTTGCTAAGATGTTTGCCCTATCTGCGGAGAGGGGAGTTGCTAAGCAAAGCTGCTCTTTAAGCCCAATACCATAAACATTTTCTCCCACGCTGTGCCCCCAGTAATGCTGAGGAAAGTTGTCCATTGGCCAAATATTCATGACCAAAGCAAAATAACCAAACAGATATAACATTAAGGTGAAAGAATCTGGTTAAGAAAACTAAATACCAAACAGCCAAATTAAATATAGCTGTTGACCAAAATAGAAGCCAATCAGCTAAACTGAGATGAGATTACAAGCAAATAAAATTAATTAGGGAATCACCCACTCCTACATGCAGTATGGAGTAGGCAGAAAAGAGTACCCAAAATGGACCTCCCCCAAGTCTACTCATCATCCCCATAGCAAAGATTAGGTCATGCTGTCATCAAAATTTGGGTGAAAACATAATTTTTCCTAAACTCTAATCACAACAAAAAGAGAGGGGGAATCCAACATGCAAAGTGGCTTGGGCATGAACCTTTGCTCATAAAAATGCTATCCGAATTTCCAAACCAAAACATGCAGCATACTAAAAACTGCCTTAAATAATGTTCACAAGTTTCATCATGTTTAGGGACATTATGGCCCGTAGATGTGAAAACAATCCTCAATGTCAGGATGGGTAGAGATGCTGGAAGTGGATTTGAGGTGAGTTGAGGCAGGTTAAGCTGCCTCCCAGTAGTCCTTCTGTCAGCTGGTAAATACTTTTTTATACCACCAGTCTTTTAGTGTTAGGCAGGGCTGAGGTAAAACAGTACATTTCAATTCAGGTGGATCTAAAAAATATAATTTCTTTGTGGGTTTTTTTCACAGCTGTTAATGTCGTTAGATTCAATCTGCTGTGTGTTCTTAATATCATCTATTTTATTCACATTATTGTAAGCTATCTTAAATCCCATTTTTGTGGTGGGAACAAAAGTGAGATATAGACCTAATAAACCTCTGTATGAATGTTGAAAGAAATGTGAGGTATTTCAGTGAAATGTTACATGGAGGTTTCATGTTGTGGCTTTTTCAATGGCTTCCTTGCACTTAAAGCCTCTCAAGTTTGCAATCTGATTTCATGTCCTAATGGTTCATTTTGTCCTGAGTCTACCTCAGAAGCAGTAAAAAGAACAAACTCCCCAAATGGCTCACTGTCTGCATAGAGAGAGATAGTCACACTGCTTATCTGCTCTAAAGTCTTCTTTCTTTTCTTGATTATTAGCAGGTTTGAGGCTCCCAAAGTCAGGCTACAGGACCATGTTGGGACCGCATGAATATGCTGCGAAGTTCCATTAAGTCAATTAGCTGTCCTTTATTCTAGTGTCATAATCGCTTATAAAAAGTGTGTGGATTAACAGAGATTTACATTGTTGCCTTCTATTTAAAGCAAGCCATGAGGAAGGAACGGAAGTCTTTATTACCTCCAATAAGCTGTATATCGTAGCATTGCCAAAAAAGTTTCTTTGTCAAATGATATTAAGGAGGGGGGAGAAGAAGAAGAAAGAGAAGAAAAGCGGATTCAGTGCATTATCCCCCATCCTCTCCCACCTCCCCACCCACCCCCATCCCCCCAGCTAGGCTAAAGAACTAACACTTGACAATATAACTTTAGGCTTTCAAATCTTTGGCTTTATTCCTTTTAAGTACACATGACAAGGGTGGGCACCGTACAATTTTGTATTTTCTTGTGAATATATATTTCTTGTGAACAGAAAAAATTAACATAAAAATTACTCCTGTTAGATTGCACAAGAATAATTGTTACTTAAATCAAATTAAATAAACCATTGTGAACTGCACTATTTGTTGGAAGAGCAAGATAATGAAATGAAGAGTTCATTCTTAGGGCAAAATACATCAAAGGTATTTCAGACAAGGATGGTATTTAGAATGAAGCTGGCAAATCCACTGAATGCAAAATGTTTATACTTTCCAAGTAAATTTTGAATCTGTAGCAAGTGAATGTATTCCTCTTAACATACATGTCATAACTGAATAACCTCAGCTAGTCATAGTGGTTATAAAAAGTTTATGTGTCTATGTGTGTATATCACTATCTGTATCCATATCTGTATCTCTATCTCTATCTTTATATATACTAGGAAGAGGTTGGATCACACCATATATAATATAGCCTGACCCCTTCCTTTTCCGATGAACACTGACATCTGTCACAAAAGGAGGCCCATAGTGCTTACTCCTGCTGGACTTAACAAGACATGATGAACTTTGATCTAACACTCAGCACACTGTCCATATTCTTGAAAAAACAACAAACCAATATTGAATCAGTCCATCATTTCAAGAAACAGCTGCTACCCTAGCATAGGCATTCAGTTTAACATGCTGCCATAGTTCAATAATCAGGTTTTAGAATCCTACTATTGACCCAGACATTGAAACAGCCAAATGTTTGACCTAAATTTGGGGTGACAGCAGCTCTGAGATTTTGATGGTATTGATTATAGTCATTACATTTTCCATTTCTTCCATGCTTTTTTCTAAAAGAGGATTCTAAGAATTTTATGGATAAAATATGCATAATTTTTTTAAAACCCTAAATACATAAATATATAAAACAACACCTTCTCTGAAGAACAAATTATTGCAATCATCAAATGCCTTAAGACCAATATTAAAAATTGGCCATTCATATCCCATTAAATGCCTGGGAACAGATAAATGTCTCAATGTGGAAACCAAAATACGATTACATTGTGATGGGTGGGCTTCCCTGTGGGGTGCATTGCATAGTTTGGGAACCACAGGAGGAAAATTCTTTTCTGTGTGACCATCTCTCAGAGGAGGTACCCAGAAGATGGCTTTACATGATGGGTATATGGAAGACAGGAGGGCCTGGCATGCTCTGGTCCATGGGGTCACGAAGAGTCGGACACGACTTAACGACTAAATAACAATATGAGCAGGTTCATGATGGGAGAGGAATTTTGTCATATTTTGGTTCATGAACCATGTAAGTTTTTTGCAGTTAAAAACAATATTTTGGAATAGTTCTAGAACTGTGTTAGCAGCTGCAGCATCTTGAACAAAGGAGATGTTATATTCTCAGATCTTCTGGCCTACATGATTAATCTGGCCACTGTATTCAGCACTAGCTGCATTTTCCTAACCACCTTCAAACACAGCTTGCCCATGTAGCTAGGCTACCAGCTGAACTCGTAGAGGTTATTCTGTACCACTGAAGTCGCCTAGCCTCAAATAAAAGCATCACAGTGCTGAGATGACAGAAAAAAGAATCTGTTTTCCCTCTCTTGATTCTTCACGTTGAAGTAGGTGAATACTGAACAATATGAATCAACTGGTTGTTGTGGGTTTTTCGGGTTCTTTGGCCATGTTCTGAAGGTTGTTCTTCCTAACGTTTCGCCAGTCTCTGTGGCCAGCATCTTCAGAGGACAGCAGTCAGAACTCTGTCTGTGCTCTGGTCATATGAATATAAATCAACACTTAGAGGCACGCCTGTGGGCTCTAGCTGTGTGGGGCTGCCATTTTCCTCCCAGCATGCCATTTGAAATGAGACAACATGATAGCAGAAATGAGAGGAGAACATTGCTGGGGAAAATAAAATATGGCAGCAGGGAAGCCATAATAGTGGCAGTAAGTTTTACCTCACTCAGGCCCTGAAATTTATCCAACCCCAGCTTAGACAGCTGATGCTCAACAAAGAGCCATGGAATTGAACTGGCCATTTTGCTCATGCTGCCCAAAGGAGAAAAAAGACCAGACTCTTGTCCCTCAGGAATATTTGTAGATGATAATTCTTTTCATGTGGAAGTACTAAATGCACCAGGACAGAAATATCCTGTTCCTCTCTCATCTGCAAGTATCAGCGTACTGTTGCTCTAACATATTATATAAACCAGACAGGTTCTCCCAAATAAAAGTTTAGTCCTCTGTAACAATATCTTCTAAAGAAGTCCATGAACAGAGGATCATTGGTGAAATAAATTGCTTCTTTGTGTAGGTGAATATATCTCAGCTGACATTTTCTTAGCATTCATTTCTTTATACCCAAGCTGGTCAATAACAGTGTTTTGTTTATTTTGATGGATGCCATGGATCATTCACCAAAAAAAGAGCTGACACTTTGTTGTGAAAATCATTATATCTTATTAAAACAAGGGATTTATCCTGTTAACAAATTTGCCCGCAAAGCCATAATAGTGGCATATATACAGATATAGTGGCAGATATACAGTATATGCCCACTATACTTAAGAAATTAAGCTAGGCTGCCTGAATAGATGCCTTAAAGGAATGGACTTCATGAAGACTGTCCAGTGACTTCTGGTTTTCTGCCACAGTGTATGAAAGACCATTTCTGCTAATGTGTTAGACATATTTGATTTTGGTTTGTTTTAAAATCAATTATGATTCAAGGAAGATGCATGTGGAATATGTAGACTTCAGTGAATGTTGCATGAAAACACAAGGAAATGCTGTGGCGAAATTCATACCTTTTTTCCCCTTGGGTCAGGATAAATTTGGTAAAACACTTGAAGAGTTTAAACAGAGGGGGGAACACAAGGACACTACAGGCCCCACAGTGCTCTTAGCAAGAGTCAGTGAGTACCACCAGTCTTTCTGCATAAGGTTTCTCAGTTTCATAAAAAATATTTCAGTTATCACATCATTTGGTTGGAGTTACATTCCAACAGAGTATAAAATGCGCGGGGGGGGGGGGAGCCAACATGCAACTCATTGGCTAATGCTTGCCCCCCCAAGCATCCTGAGAGCACCAACCCTTGATCTAAAATAATGCTCACAATGATTTTTCTTGTTATCAGTTTAAGTTGTCCCAATTCAATGGGATACTTTACAATGAGATACCTTAACAAGGAATTTTCAAGTGCTGTGTGATTCTTTGCCTCCAAGAGAAAGAAAGACACAAAATGCTGTTTTTTTCTTTCTCTGATTACAGTCTATGCCATTTGTGTAACTCTTGTATGTACACAACTAGCATCCTACTCCTTTGGGGAGTAGAGTGCATGCAGAAACCCAAAATACCACACAAATGACCTTTTTTAAAAAATGGTTCAAAAATACTCTCTCCCCTGTTCTAATCTGTTATGTCTTACCTGGCCAGGTCTTTCTCAGAGGACATGCCACAGCTAGAGGTCTCAGGGTGGAGCTTGAAGCCCCAAGTGGCAATGGAACCCAGAGATGCAGACATCAGAGTTTGGCTAATCCAGAGAGGAGTCATTCCCTTCAAATGGAGAAGACACCTTTGAGGAAGAACTCACTTATAACCCCGAAGAATGCTAGTAGAGCAAAGTACAACTGAGATGGAATCACAATCTTAGAAGAAATTCCACTGTTGAGATTAGATGGGTAGCTGCATGTGTAGGAAAGGAGCCACCATGCTGCAATAAGAAAAGAGCAGACCCCAAATAGCACTACAGCACAGAAAATAACTTCTGGTATTGATCTGTATTGATCCTTTATCCCAGATCTTAGCATTGCATGTCCCTTGATTGCTAAACCTCCCATCAGCCCAACTCAGAAGGCTGCCTGACTGTGTCTCTGTTTATTCCCTTGTCTGTATTGGTCACCTGATGGCCTTGGCTGGCACTCTGACTATTATTTTACTTGCTCCCCAGACTGTGTTTAACATCCCTCTGGAGTACCAACTCAGCTCAGCTTTGGATTTCCCCTGCACCATGGCACATAAAGGAAGAAATGGAAGATCTGAACTTTGCAGTGCTTGGTATCAGTGAACTAAAGTCGACTGGAATGGCATATTTGTAGTCAGACAACTACAAACTGTTTTACTCTGGAAATGATGAACTCAGAAGCAGCTCTAATACTGAGACAAGATGTAGCACAAGCATTTAGGGGCTATATTGCAAGGAATGACAATAATATCAATTAGACTTCTGAGGAAACCCATCAACATAACCATCATTCAAGTCGATGCACCAGCTACAGATGCTGAAGAAAATGAACTAGAAAGCATTTATGTAAGCATTAGAGATGTACATGAACTGGTGGTCCATGATGGTTTGTGATTCATCGGTGTTCACAAACCATGAACCACAGACGTTCATGATTTTCTGACAATTCAGGAATTCCAGGAGTGGTAGAATGGCCTTCACATGAGTTAGAGATACCAAACTCACTGTGAGTCTTCAGCTGACTCTCCTCCCCACTCCTTCAAAGTTTGGCAAAGATTGGATTAGGGACATCCGAATTATACCCCCCCCCCCAACAGCTCCCCTCAGGAAAGCACTCTTTAGCCAGTACTAATCATGCATTGCTAATATCCAACATTAAAGTAAAGTTGGAAAAGAACACTAAAAGAATCCCAGTGCCAAAACATAATTTAAACAACATTTCTGGTGAATTTGAAGTTCCTATAAAGAACAGGTTTGCATTATTAGCCACTCTAGATTCAGGTGAATGAGGAGTGCAAATTGGTGGGTGAAATATAAATAATTGATGATATGCAGATGACACCACTTTACTGGCAGAAAGCCGCAATGACATGAAATGACTTTTAGGGAAAGTGAAAGAAGAAAGTGCCAAAGCAGGATTGCAGCTGAATGTTAAGAAGACAAAACTCATGAGTACAGAAGAACTACATACCTTTAATGTTGACAATCAAGAAATTGGAATAGTTAGAGGTTTTATATATCTTGGTTCAATCATCAATTCAAATGGAGACTGCAGCCAAGAAATCAGAAGAAGACTGAGACTAGAAAATATCATCAAGTGTAAGGATGTGTCAGTGGAGACCAAGACCATGGTCATCCATACTCTTGTATTTCTGATCACCATGTATGCGTTTGAAAGCTGGACAATAAAGAAAGCTGACAGGGGGAGGAAAAAATGGTTCATTTGAAATATGGTGCTGGAGGAGAGCTTTGTGGATACCTGGGACCACCAGAAAGATGAACAAGTTGGATCAACTCAAGCCTGAACTATCGCTGTAGGCAAAAATGTTGAAACTGAAGCTGTCGTACTTTGGGCATATCATGAGAAGGCAGGATTCTCTGGAAAATATAATAAAGCTGGGAAAGGATGAAGGCAACAAGAAAAGAAGATGATCAAATATGAGATGGACTGAGTGCTTAAAGGCTTAAGTTTGTAAAAGGAGAGGACATTTTGGAGATCACTCATTCCTAGGGTTGTCATGTGTCACAGGCGAGTTGATGGCACATAACGTGTCAGGAATTGTCCTGTATAGTGCCTATCTCTAAGTCTGCAGGCATTTGCACCTGAAAAAAGTCTGTGCTACAAAGCAACAGCCACCATCATTTTGAGCAATTTGCATTATTTGCATCAAGGTATTTAGTGCATTCTTTGCTGAATTTGCAGAAAACCATTCCCATTTTTCCTCACTTTTTTTTGTCGAGAGAGCCACAAAATTCCTCATTTTCATGTGGGGCAAAAATAATATTTTTGTAATTCCTTGTCCAGGGACAAGACAGGTGAGGATTTACATTCCTCCACTCATTAATCTCCACACATTGTGCTTCATTTCAAAACTTGCCATCTTTCCAAGGCCTCTTCAAGCTTCAGCCTCACTGTGTCCCTGACCATTTTTACTGGTCTATATGCAATCCTCACTATTTCTTCCTAAGGCAGTATCTATTGCTACTGAGCCACAATGCTTGCATGGGGACAAACAACAAGATCATCATGCCCGGGGTAGGGTGGGGTCAATGGTAGGGCAGGCAATGAAGAATTCAGTGCTGCATCACATGTGGATTCTTCATTGTCTACCCTGTTATTCTGAGAACATGAGAACTATAGTTTTAATGTCTTAAATGACACAGTCCATTCTTCAGTATACTTCATACTGCAGATGGGTCATTACACAGGTATGCATGGAAAGGTAGGCTATTAGAGAGAAAAGGAAACTGAAACCCATCCTCTGTAATGCACTACCTTTCCACTACAGAACATATACAGGGATTTATTCGCTTCTGTAGTGTCCCATCTAGCTTGTGAATAAGTGCAGTAGTAGTAGTAGTAGTAGTAGTAGTAGTAGTAGTAATACATCCTATGTTTCATGAGATTTCAGCTCACTGACTAAATAATCTCCAACTCTATTATTCTTCAGTGAAAAATAAAATTTCACAGGTGAGTAGTAAATTGTCAGAATGTATAGATTTTTTCTTGTTTTTAAATAAATAGACAAATACCTAAATCATAAGCTGTGAATAAAGTGGAGGTTGTTGTAATTAACCAAAGATGGAGTTTGAAAGAATTTAATTTTGTTTGTTTCAAAATGAACCAATAAGCGCTGTTGGTATACGAGATGCCCCTCGTCATTATTTTTAGCAAAATGGATTTCTTGCTGGGATAAGTGCTGCAATTGTGAATTTCAGATTAAAATGATTCTGTCAAAGGCAGTGGGAAGTTTTTATTTGAACAGCCTCTTTTTTGCTGCTGGTATAAATAGTTGGAGATATGATAATAAGGAGCAACTTTAAAAATAAATTATAGCAATTTATTTCTTCTATATGTTGGGGTCAGAGAACATGCTAACTAACTTGGGAAGGAAGCTTTGTTCAGATCAGTGGTCTTTAAATCCAAGTAAATGCGTTCAGAATGATTGCCTAAATATAAAATTTTATTTTTGATATTCTTTTCTCTAAGTAATTGCTTTCATTTCTACTGATACTCATAAAGATCAGCTCAAGGCAAGAAGAGTATGGCCTTTATATGAAATGCTTACGCATTAATATATTTTCAATTCATCCACAAAGCCAACTCTTTTCACTGCTCGTGTCTTCATTTGGGTTGTAAACACTCACTTGTCTCATTTCACACATGAGGATGAGAAATAGGAACATTTGCCTGGCAAGGATGGCGTAGAATTCTCTGGAACTCACCCTGCTGAGGCCTATGTTTTGGGCAAAATTGCTTGTAGCTTGTATTTCCTCAAATGTGTAAAGACCATGTTAAAGCTTTATCGAAGCAAACAATATATGCTTGCCTTTACAAAACATCTACTGGGTGGATGAAAGGAAAACAAACTCTAAGGACCAACCAATATTATAGAAGAACAAGCATGAACACATGCCCTGCTGCTTTCCAAACTTAAATGCAACTACAGTGGAAGCATGAATTGAACTGGGCCCTCAGCACTGAATGTTAACCATTTCCTCTCATATTATTCCATCATCTGAAACTGAGATGCAAAACTGCTATTAGCCCCTCTAGCAAAAGAAGAAGAAGAAGACAGAAACATTGCCACGAAACATTTGGCTCTCAGGTAGTTTATGACTTTGTTCTAGGCAAAGAACAGCTACCATTTTTAAAAAATAATTAATCAGAGATTCATCCATGTAAGAACTGGGTTCTCCTGTTAGTGGGATAGGGCTATGCTGTATAAGATGACAGGTTAACTATAACATCTGCTTCTGCCTTTTAGACATCACCACCCAGTATACGTTTTGTAAAAACAATCCTATGTTGCTTGTTTTAATAAAGCTTTAACACGATCTTTATACATTTAAGAAAATACAAGCTACAAGCAATTTTGCCCCAAATATAGGGCTACACTGTATGGGTTGAACCGTAATGTCTAAGGCTCCCCCCTCTCCCCCCACAAAGCTTACTGGCCCTCTACTAATCCCACTGTACCTCCCCCCATAATCTCACCCATCAATGGCCACTGAGGGGAGAAACAGAGTACATTACTGCTAGAGAGATGTGATGGAAGCATACTTCCATGTTTGAAAGAGCAGACTTCAAAGGAACCCTGGTTTTAAGTGCTGAAGACCAATCACAATACAAAGTAAGCTAATTTGCTAACTCCAGGAGGTGAGAAAATCTCCTGCTGTGATACTCACAGACAATCTGCCTTTAAGAATTTTCCTCTTCAGCTGACAGGTTATCTGTAACATCTGTCTCTGCCTTTTAAACACCACCAAGAGCCAACAGAAGAGGGTATTTATTTGCATAACATTGTGTATGCCAATTTATATGTGCAGGTGGAAGAACAGGAATTAATGTTATAATTCAAGAAAGATTGCAATACATTTTATGGAAGAAAGTGGGGAAGTCTGTGATTGCATGATGAGCATGCTTGCTATTCAGACATCTTCAGGATCCCTGATCTCCTTTCTTACGGTTCTTTATTTTAAAATCAGACTGAACAGCCCTTCAAATAGGAAACAGCTACAGAAAGGGGGCCTTACTTTGGCAGTTCTTCAGGTAGAAGACTATCCTGTGTGAAGAGGGCAGAGAGAGGTCAAATTGTGACCTTGTTGTTTTCTCTCTGTCCTCTTGAGTCAGACCATGGTCTTATTTAGTCTGGCATCTGCTTTTTCTTGAGAAATCTGGTTGGAAATCTCATTAGATTTCTCAGAAGTTTTGTGGTTATTTTTTGGGGGGAAGGAATGACAAGCTGCACAGTGTTATTAAAATTCCTGTGCAAAATGGCATCTTTCCTGAGCAGGATTCACCACAAAGAGCATCACAGTGTGTAGGATTGAGCAGATTCCTGTGCAGAATAATGGGCAAAAAACAACAGGAAAAGGAAGAAACAAAAGGAAAATGAGACCAAGGTCAGAATAGGATATTTTTCTAGGAAGCCAGGAAAAAATACACTGCGAGGAGAAAAGGCAGATGTTTCAGGGAGTCTCAGCATGGTGAGGCTCAAGAAATCACTGAGAATGAGAATTTTTTCACGTAATCATCCCATCCCTATTGCAGCAACTCATGTTCAGAGAAGCTTTTTGCCTCTGGATGTAGCTAATAATCAACATGACTAATACCTATGATTAAGTAACCTCAGTAAATTGGTCTAAAGCCTATCCTGAGGTAGCAAATTCCATAGTTTAACTATAAACTTTGTGAAGTGACCCAGGGTTCCATTATTATAAGGGAGAAAATTTTATCTGTCCAGTTTTTCCACAGTGTTTTCATTTTTCCTTTAGATTTAGCTTCAAATTACATATTGTTTACATGGATCCAGAAGTCATGTTAGACTACAGTTTTCAAAACTGACACATCACTTGTCTATAAGGTGACACACAGTATGTAAACTATACTTGTATTATATCAATTGATCATTTAAAAAAATATCTAATTTTTGTATATTTATATACTTCTCCAAGTTGCTCAGAGACATTTTTACCATTCTGAGGTGGCTTCCCTGCCCAGACATTTCTCCATGCTTGACTGATGATTTAACTGTGCTCTGTACCTTCAGTCCCATCTTTTGAATAAAACTGGCATGTAAATCAAATAAATAACAAAAAAGGACTTATACTGTACTCTCTCTTCGTATACTCAGAAGTAGATCCAACTGAATTCAAGGGGACATGCTCCCAAGTAGATAGGAACACACTAATCAGAGAAGCTAATCAGAAACACAGTCAAAATGTAAAAGTTGATGATGTTCCTATCTGTGTCTCATGCTGAGGGATTTACAGTAATTCTATGAAATGGTACTAGATATTTCCTTCTGGTAAAATTCATTATTTCAATTATGGTAGAGAATTGCTACAAGACCCTTTGCAGATTGTATCCCCTATATTTAATAACTTGGAGAAAACACTGTGAATGCATTCTTAATCTGCCTAGCAAGCAGAGACACTGCTACGTTCACTGAATAGAAATATTTTGGATTAACACAGTGCACAGTGTCTAGTCTTTCCCTGAATCTAAAAAGTAGCACACACCAAACAGTATCCATTACCGTGACAATTTTACTGCCCTTTATGTTTGCATTCTCGATTAAGCTTCTGGGGTAATCATTACAAAAGAAATACTCATGCTTTTCCTGTGCTACTTCTCTTTATCACATGTTGTCTCAAAGATGGGTGAAGAATTTGTGCAACTCGAATTCCAGCATGAACTCCAAACAGAGATTACTGTTATGAAGTACAACATGGTTTTCCCCTTCAGAATCTGAATTTAATGAGAAAATCAAAGAGGAACTACTATTCAAAGTGGTTACAAAGCTGAGTCTCTAATGTGAAGAGGCACAGTTGTCAGCAGGCCATCACACTCTTACCCAAGGCCCAAATCACCCACTAAGCTACTGCTAGACTCCACTGAAGGGTCAGGAGACCAAAAGGGTGAACAGGTGGGCCTCAGAAGGGAGGAGAGTCCCCACTCCCAGGACAATGGGTCTCAAACCAACTCCATGCCCCTGAAGGTGGTGGCAGAGACTCTGAGGAAAGAGAAGTGACCCCTAGGGGGAAAGAGAAAGCTGGCTTGCCCCTGATGCCTGGGCAAAAATCCACCTTGGCACAAGCAAAGGGAGAACACCTGGTGGACCAAACCTGGCAGGAGACAGGCTATCAGACTGAAGATATCAGAGAGCTAAGCCCTGGCTCTACCATCAGAGGAGGAGGACCCAGAGGAAGAGACCTGGGTAGACACCAAGGAGGACTTCCCAGAGGCATATTGGACCAAGGAGTCCCTAGAGGAAGACCTGGAGCCCCCAAGAAAATGGGATTATATCTTTAAGGAAGATTCCTGGAGAGGGGATTCTGTGTAATTTCACATCCCCAAAGGAGAAGATAAAGAGGATCAAAACCCGCAGCCTTCGTACCAGTTGTCCTACTAGGAGAAGAGTATCCATCACTCAGAGAGGCAGAGGAGGATGGAGGGTAAAACCAGAGAGCCAATGTCCAGCTGCAGTGCTGGTGGAGAAAAGGCCAACCAGTGTACACAGGTTTTGTGATTTGATAATTGTCCAAGAAGAGCAATGTTTAAAAGAAGCATTTTTGAGAATCAGCAACCCTGTTCAGGGTAGGGTTAAACTGAACATCCCAGCTGAAGGAGCAGGCTAGCTCCTCCTCACAGTGTCCTGGCTCTTCCTGGGTGAAGAATGAAACAGGGATAGCCCATTCGTGGCAACTCTTCATGTGATCAGAAATCCTTTAAAAATCTTATAACCTAGGTCAAATTCCTTAGTGCAGACTAGTGCTGGTTTCTCTTTAAATAATTTGAAAAACAAATATGTGGAAAATATCTTCTTCATTGCATTTCTGCCACTGACTGAAAAGACCATGCTTCGTGTTTTGGAGTTCATGCAGTTATTTGAAGAGAGATGCTTGGACATGAATTAATATGTAAATGGAGAATAAGATGCAGCTAGCTCTGTAAGAAAAAAACTACCAAATCATTGAATTTTGCATAACCTTGGCAAAAAAATTTAATTAGAGAAAGAAGGAAAAAAATCTTGCTATTCTTGCACTTTTCAGAAAATAATATGGATAAATTTCTAGAACACTATTGTAACTGTCATTTTTTAATCTGTCCATATGCTGTTGAGTAGAAATCCTGAAAACGACGGTCACTCTATGTGACAATTTCAGTGGAGTATTAAAACGGAAAAGGCTTTTCAGTCCATATTCACATATGCATTGCCCACCCACATGAGTTCTACAAATGAACTAAATGCCATTTGTAGTAACAGTTAGCATTTCTTCCAAACTCAACATCAGTTTTTTTCTGTGATACAGAAAGACACATTTTTCTTGTCATTGTTCCTTTTGAGCCATCTAAGATCTTCTTTCCTTTCTTCTGCCGTCCATATTAGTTCTTATCAAAAATATTTTAAATATGTGCAAGAGAATGACTAAGTTTAGTGAACGGCTGAAAATATTGTTTTTGAAATGGTTGATACAAAATAAAACCGAAATAAATATTGGGTGAAATCCTACTAAGCAGTTCCACGTATCAACAGTGACAAATCACCACTGCTTAAATACTTCCTTTGGTGATTTTGGGGTTGAAATTGTTCTGAAGTGAATCTCTACAAGCTTTGTGTGTGCTTCAGTAAAGTAGCTCTATCAGTTTAGTTATAGTCGTTCTGAACTCTTTGCTAATTTTATTGTTTAATGAATATTAAGGTATGGCATTTTGGAGGTTCAGCCTGTGTTCCCTATTCTTTCTTATACCACAACCACATCTTCTAATTCAGACCCATCCTACAATATATGTGTTGTCATCGTTTTCACCATTATTTCTCAGCATTGCTGGTGCTTGGAGGCAGACCAAAGGATGAAGCCTAAAAATTAGAAATCGATTCTTTAAAATTTACAGGTGGGATGAAATGTTTGCAAAATCACTGGTTTTTGGATTTCAGGTAGCAAATTAGCAGCTCCTGGCAATTGTTTTAAATCAGTAACTGAATATTTTGAATCAACTCTAGGTGCTGAAAATAGTACATGGAGGAGGATGACCTAATCTCACTTACATATTCCTTTTATTCATTGCCTGAATGTTTGGTTCTTTGCCATTTTTATACTTTCTGTACTTGTTGATAGAATGCCAACATATATAAGGTATGCCTTTTGCTTTGTTATTTATACAGAAGTGCAATATCTGGCATATAGAAATGATTTGTTTTTATCAGTGACAACTCGCTTTTCCCCATATAGTATTGTGTTTTCATTTTCTAAAACTGGAGGTGGCAGGAATTTACAATATGGAAGAAGAGATGCAAGTAATCCATAAGATTTAGCCAACTGCTAACAAATGACTTTGCAAAAAATAACTTTGCAGTTGATCCTAGCTTAGCCCATTCAGTTAAGATACGTAGAACTGTTTATTTGGATTCATGACAGGCCCTATATAAATCATTTACACCTTGCTTCATAATTATTTTGTGATAGTATCTAGTGCTAATAACATGGTCTTGGATTAAGCATATGAATCCCTCAAGGTGGCCTAATTTAAGCTGTAAATTTAATTTATTGTTTATTGACATTATCATCCAGGAGGTAACTGGGGTGCTGTCCATGTAATGGTTTCTCAAGCCATGTGTCCCTGTCCTGTGGGTCTTTCATTAATGCAAATTGGTTCTCACTTGCAGGTTGTAATGCTGCTAGCCCTTTATCATTTTCTGCTATAATTTGATGAAATCATACCATGCTCCCATGTAAATAGTTTTGAAGTTTAACTATTTGACCCACACAGAGATTCTTAGGATTGAGTAGTCTGTGTCCACCCATACACCATGGCAAATAAAGGCACTCTGTACATGCCTTTGGGTAATGGTACCAATATTCTGACAGCATGACTTCCCCCCCTATTTAATGCATCTGCTTCCAGTCCACAATTGCAAATTAATATGTTCTTTAATATATCAGCTATTTGTAGTAGTAATTTTTACTTTTGCATCAAGTTCTGTTTTGAGTGCAACCTTCACTCAATCAAATTTCTTATTCCTGAACAACAATTTAAGTTCCTTGTAGTTTATATTGATATTTTTGTAGATTCCTAGATATTTAGGGGCTTTAGCATTCTATAAACTGTTCAGTAGTGAACCCTCTGAGAATTTGCCTCTTTAATAGCACATTTATTAACACCAACATTCATTTTGATATCTTTACTGTAAAACTCAGTGACGTTTAAGAGACTGTTCAATTTATCAGGAGAGCTTGCAAATAAATTAATATTGTCCATGTGTGTTAAGTGGGGAACAGTAAGATCATTGCTCAATAACTAGGCTTGTAGCCACTACCACTATCACTTAGCTAGATAGGGAGTTTAAAGCCAGACAGAACCAGAACCAGCTCAAAAAAAATCACCCTAAAATATTTAATATTTATATAAAATATAAATAAAATATTTTTCATCCTCTTCTGATAAATATATTGCTAGAGAGGAGGTCTCTGTACCTCAGTTTTGTCCTCCACTTTGACCTGCATTTAGCTCATAAAGTAATAATTCTATTATATATTTTGTAAATCCTCAAAATCTCAAGAAGCCATGAGTGGGACATAGAATCAAAAGCCTTCTAGTAATCAAACAAAGTAATTGATAAATGTCTGGAGTTCTTTTGAGCCTGATACAATATGAAGGAATCAACAGTGAGTGATTATGATTATGATTATGTTTTCAGCAACTGGAGTTGTTCCAAAATCTTTTCTTACCAATTTGAAATAATTGCCAGAAACTAATTTTCTTTCTAAAATTAAAAAAAAATCTATGATTTTGCAAACATATCTCACCTGCCAATTTTTACGATTGATCTTTTGCTCTACGCACATGCATCAGCCATGCTGAGAAATAAGTCATGAAAGATGATGATGATGATGATGCTATGCATATTGTACCATAAAGTACAGATCCCTTCCCCAGTATACATACAAAAACAATATCCACCCACCAATAAGATTCAAATCAAGATTTAGCCTTTTAAACCAAATTATACCCAAAGATGTATAATCCTGTACCCAAAAACCAAGTCATATTTACAATTCTTATTTAGCATTTCCCCTTCTCTACTGCCTTAGATAACTTTCTGTTTTAGCCTTATATGAGATGCATAAAACCATTGCTGTTAATATATTCAGTTACTGAAAGACTTTGATTTTTAATTTGGGAATGCTACCCAGTGGCATTTGTGATTAGCTTAAACCTGTGAACCTCGCTGAAAATTATTTTACTCCAAATCATTTGCTTTTGTTCCTATTGTAGTTCCTTTGCCCCAGATTGGTTCCTGTTTATACCTCAATGAAATGCCAAGAGCAAAATGCAGTATATTCCAGGTGAAGGCACCACCTGTGCCAGGTGGGGAGAGAAAGAGGCAATTATTTCTGTGCTCTATAACATAATGCTTTTGACTACAGAGCCTGAAATTACACTGGCTTCCCCTCCCCTTCACCACCATATCAAGCTGCAAACTGTCTAATTGACCATCCGCTATTAACAGAATGATGATTTCTGTTTCTAGGGTTGTGTTTCCTGCTGAGCATATACATTCATCTGAGCATGTGTGCTTCAGCTTAGCTCTCCAGAGATGCACTGGCTTGCATTTTATCCAAGCTGAATTTCCTATTTTTTTCTGCCCATGTTGCTAATTTTCAACTTTCTCTTTGTGTTCTTTCACAGTCCTCAGCTGTGTACATTGCACACTGTAATCGGCTGTCAGCAGATTTACTAAGGTGAAAATGTTCACTCTGTTTCTCCCTGATATCACCACAATGAACACTTTTCAGAGGAAAAGAGCTGATCCTGATCCTGGCATCTTTTGTCCTTATGAGACATCTTCCCAACAGGAAACCCTGGACCATCTGTAACTGTGGTTCGAAAAATGACCTTCAACCATCTCCCGTCCTCTTGGCAGAGAAGTATTATGAACCAGATGTATCATGCATTTCACTCAATAGTGCCAAGGCTAGTGGCTTTGATGATAGTCAAATAGTTTTGACTTGCTGCACCCTTTCAGCCAATTGTTCAGTCTGATGTGTTAGCTGCTTTACTGGTACAGATTAGTAGAAACACACTGCCATATATTGAACCTCTTTAATTCATACTGACTGCAGCAGGTTTCTGGGGTTTCAGATTTAGGCATTCTGGGGGTTGATTCACAAAGTGTTTTCCTAGTGATTGGCAGTCTCTTCTCCTGAACTGCCCTCTTAGGCTATCTGTGTCATCACTTCCCTTTGATAATGAAATCTGTAGCATTTGTCTAGACCTCCAGACGGCTTAAGATCAAGCCAACAGTTCCCTTGAAACTTGGGGAACATCCTTTTTGGGGGACTTCAAGAGTCTCATAGTCAGCCTGGCTCTGGCAATTCTGGGAGCTGCAGTCTAAAAATGTAACATTCCCCACCTGTGGATTCCATTTACCTGGATGTTGCCACAATGACTCTGGGCTTAGCACTTGTAAAACGTGTTGCAACCTTAAGACCTGTTGCACCGTATGAATACAAGCATTTGAGAGGTGCTGAAATACCCTGGCTAACCACAAGTACACACACACACACACACAAATAAAAATTAAGGAAGACTTGCTATGTTTGATATTTAACATATATACATGTTTTTTTTAATTTAAGAAGGTGATTAGTAGCAGTATCAATTTAATATAAATTGAAAATTTAATGGTAAATTCCATCCCACTTTTTTGCCCTTCCTTGTTCTATAACTATGTTCCCAGGTATAAGCAGGGAAACACAGTAGCCTCCTCCCCATCCTTTCCTTACTGTGCTATTATCCTCCCACCCCATTCATTAAATGCATACTTGAAACAAATGAACTAATGCACAGAACCATCCTGTGCAAAGATTTTGCAGCCAAACTTTTCACATCACAGCAACTGAGTGAATACCTGAGTCAGTGACAGCCATGTTGTCTCCCAGTTCTTTCTCCTTTTCTCTCTCTGTAAAAGATTGTAAAGTCCTTCCTTCTCTTGTTTTTTTACTCACAAGCAAAAAAATGAGGCATTGCAAAAATGTTCTCCTGCCCTCCATGCTTTTCTGTTCTCTCAACAAGCGTTCTTGGATTTGTGAGAATGAGTTTTGTGAAGTTGCACAAAAATATTACAACTAAGGCAATATTGTCCCTTTTTTTAAACAAAGAAGGACAGATTGGAACAAATTAGCTGCACGTTTCTTATCAATCAGGAAGTCTTTTTGTGATTGCTGTGGGGGACATGTTCACATGCACACGCATGCTTTGCTTTACAAACAAGAAAAATGGTAGGGTTCGTTCCTTGTCGTCAGTCTGGAAGTGAGAACGCTCACAGAGGCTAGCAATTTCATGACAGGGTGTTTTCCTTTGTGCTGTCAAGAATGTGTAATTTGCTCTTTGAACTCTTCATTTCTAGAATACTGGGTGTTCCTGAAGATTTTTCTTTTCTTTTCCTTTCAATCTATGATGAGCAAGATTGCAGCAGTTTTAACAATGATGTAAATAATTTAGTTCTCTCGGTATGACTAAAAGTACGAAATTAAAAGGGGGAAAGACATTTTAGGTTCATTAACCTACATCATATAATTCAGTTCTTCAAAACACGTAGTCTGTTTCTAGTAAGCCAGAGGCATCTTGATGGCACATGACAACAACAATGAACTGGAATGTTTTTTTCCGCCATCTTCCATCAACGTCCTACACATGGAAGTTGAAGAATCTGAAAAGACAGAGCCTCTAATATGCACAGGGCTCTCCACACATCAGTAGCCTGGAAAATAAGGGTCCTAACTCTCACAAAAACTGCCCAAGACAGTCAAGCTCTCCCTGTTCAAACTCCTCACCCTTTGTGTGATTTATGGTTACTATAAGTGGATGACCTCCAAAATGTTTTATTATTAACAGTCTTGTTCAACTCTCAAAAACTCAAAGACAACTTCCTTTGTTGAGTGTTTTTATATTTAAATATAACTTATTGTGAAACATAGGAACCCACTGAATGAAGCCTCGCCATGCTATTTGGTGGGGTAAGACCATTGTCTTAGACGCCAACCACAGATAGCAGTGAAACATTTACCACCACACCTCCACCGCCATCTCTAGCTCTCCCACTCATATCTGCTCTGATGCATCTTTTGCCATTTGCCCTCCGCCTCATATGTGGCAGCAGCAACTCCTATCCCATCCTCACACAGGAATGAAGGGCTTCCAGAAAAGGAGAGAGACAGGAGGAAGAGTAGACACATAGTTGTAGTGGGAAGAGCTAGTGTCTCCCTTCAGGAGGAGTAAGCAGGAGGAGTAAGCAGCCCTTCAGGAGGAGTAAGCAGCCCTTGTGGAGCAAGAAAGGGAGGAAGAGAAGGTGCAGTGTGGCAATGGGTGGTGGCAGCAGGTAAGCACCTGTCACCCTAAGAAAAGGAAGACAAGGAGGAAAAAGCAGTGGCCTTAGGCTGGTTCTCCAGAGCTGCCCCTATCATTAGTAAATGTCATTGCTTCTTGGAAGGGAGTGACCAGAAAAAAAATGCCTGTGCTGTGGTTTTATATTTAGCACATACATATATTTGAACCAATTTGTGCATAATCCCTTTAAGATGAATTTCATAACTCATTTATAGATTCAGTCACACATTTCCAATGTTTGTGAGCAAGGTATTATCATCTTAGCGACAGGAGTCCTTCTGGATTCCAGCTGGGAATTAAAAGGGAGGACTAAGTGCAAACCCTGCTAAAAATATAATTCCCTCTTGGATATTATTTTCCTAAAATATAGAGGCCACAACAAAGCAGCAGAATCATAAGCTGATTTTTCACAGGAATTATCCATAATTCTGTGGACTGAATAAACAGCATTTCTTATATATGTGCAGTCTGAAAGTCCCTTTCTTCACGTTCACAAGGATGGCCTTTCTAGTTGATAGTGAAGGTGGGTGAAGATGAAAAAAGGTTGTGCCAGGAAAGCAAAATAGGTGAGGAACAGTCTAAAAAAGAAATGTCTGACAAAACCCAGTGTGACCCACTTTCTCTTTTTCCCTAGACAGCAAGAAATGTGGAGTAAGTGTGGTCCTGTTCCCAGTACAGTAAAGTCCACACAAATGCTACCATGTTTGCTAGTTTGTTTAGTGCTTTAGTAAGCACCAAAGTGCTCAGGCCTCACCTTCCTGATGATGAATTCCTAACTGTGACAAAATACATAGGGATGCACTTTAAAATGTGAGAAGAAATTTAATGCAATAAGGCCTGTGTTATGTGCCATCAAGTCAGAACCAACTTATTTAATTTATTCATTTAAAATATTCGTATTCCCACCTTTCTCCTTAACAGGGAGTGAATCTAATGCGGCTTCTAAGGTAAGTGAGATACACAAGGAGTGGTCTTACCAGCTCCCCTCCTCCAGTGAGTTCCCGTGGCTGAGTAGGGATCCAAACCCAGGTCTACTGCCCCAGTCCATCATTCTATCCACTGCACCACATGGGGCATAATAAGGCCTACCTATGATCTCTTAAATTATAATATCTCAGAAGGCTGTGCTTTTCAGTTTGATCTCTCTCTCTCTCTCTCTTTCTCTCTGGATACTAGATAGTTAATTGCTTTGGCATTTTTTCTCTTTGGATTTATGTCTTATCCATTCTGACAAAGTGCTGAGAAAAGATTTTTGAGGCATTAGATAAAGCAAAGATAGGTGGGACAATGAGCTATGAGACCACTTTTTTCTTATTATTATTCAGCTATAGAAGCTGGGTTTCCATAACCACAGTATCACAATGTGTGGGGAGGTACGTTTGAAGGTGAACGTGAGATTTTTGTGTGTATTCAGTGGAGACATGTTTTTAAAAATGAAAAGGCCACACTGACTTGGATAATTCATTGGGCCTGCTCATTAAGTAATCAACAGCTCGATGGTCCCATTCCTGTGTTAATTAAGCATTGTCACTTTGTCTATTATCTATAACCACATCTCTTCATGGGGACATGCATAACATTACGGGCCATGTATTTGCACTGCAGTATGTGGGGAAGTGGACTTTGATTCACAAAAGCTCACATTGAAATAAAATGATTAGTCTTCAAAGTGCTATAGTATTTGGGTTTTCTTCTTCTTCTTCTTCTTCTTCCAACAGGCTGAGACAGAGTAACATGACTACTTCTTTGGAAATTTCTACCAAAGGTACAATGTTATGCAACCTGCCTTTACTGTAATAAAAGTTCATCCATTTGCCAATAGATAACAAGCTGCAGAAATGGCACAGTGGTTAAACGGAAGTACTGCAGTCAAGCCTCTGCTCATGGCCTGAGTTTGATCCTGACAGATTCAAGTAGCTGGCTCAAGGTAGACTCAGCCTTTCATCCTTCTGTGCTCAGTAAAATGAGTAGCCAGTTCACAGGGGGCAAAGCGTTCCTTGCATAATTATGTTGTAAACTGCTTGGAAAGTGCTGTAGCACTATGGGATGGTATATAAGTCAAAGCAACAGCAACAACAAATAATGGCCAGAATGTGTTACCAAATGTGGAGCAGAGTCCCATTGCATAGATGTCTCTCTTACCCACTCTGGCAGGCTAACAGTTGTATGTTTGTTCTTGCCCTGGCAGTTGATTGATCAGAAAGATCATATGGTGGGGAACTTGTCAGAGCATGGGAAATGGGGACAGAATTGCCCATCCATTCCACATTTAGTTAATGGAATATAGTCCAATAAAATTACTATTAGTAAGAATAGAGGAGTAAAAGATTGAGAGATTTCTCCCCAATATAGAAATATGGCAGGATGCTTTCGGTAGTTACATTTAAAAAACAAGCAAAAAAAATTTGGAGAGGCCTGCACAGTTTATGATCCATTGAGTCAAACGTAGCCCACCAGATGAGGGGGTGCCAAGAGCTTAATAGACCTCCTGTTTTTGCAGCCTGCCAGGAATGGTAAAAAGCATAGTTCTGTGAAACACTTGACAGCCCAAAATTCATGGCTGGTTTTGAGTTCATTTGACTGCAGATTTCCAGTTGTGCTAGCTGGAGGTAGAAGATGCAATGTCATGGAAAGAATCTTTTTTCATTTTATGCATTGGAACACACTAGGTCTTAGTATTTATTTATAAAAATGTAAGACACATATACTTTGGCCATCTCATGAGAAGAGAAGACTCCCTGGAAAAGACCCTGATGTTGGGAAAGTGTGAAGGCAAGAGGAGAAGGGGACGACAGAGGATGAGATGGTTGGACAGTGTCATCGAAGCAACCAACATGAATTTGACCCAACTCCGGGAGGCAGTGGAAGACAGGAGGGCCTGGCGTGCTCTGGTCCATGGGGTCACGAAGAGTCGGACACGACTAAACGACTAAACAACAAACAACAACAAGACACATAGTTTAATTCCTCCCCCACCCCTTCTCCCTCAGCACTCTGTTACTGAAACTCAGATCTCTGGCACCTACTTTAGTCAACATTTCAAGATGGCTCCCTGCTCAGAGGCATTTTTATGGAGAATAAAAGTGTATACTGACGTCATAGCAAACTGTGACAATTAACACATCATGGGATAAGCCATGGTTGGAAAGGATTTCTGAAAGTCAGAAAGAGCCTTTCCACTGGAAAAAAAAAGTGTGTGTGTGTGTGTTGGGGGGGGGAGTCAGTGCAGACAGGGAATGCAGGAGAAGAGACCCTCTTTGAAGTTCTGGCATTGGCCTGACTGTAAGAGAGCATTTGTTCTCAAGGGATGTTTGTCAGACTGAAAAAGGCTTCTACAGCTTGATTTCCCTATTTGTTTCTAAAGTCCAGACAGGCTGCCCCAAATCCTATAAGTCTGTGAGAAAGAGAAATATCGCTTTCCCGTTCCTGACAAAACTGAAGACTGTTCCAGCGATTATGTGCCATCTGTTGGTTTCAGCGTTTCCGTTGCCTCGGAGGCCCCGGCAAAAAAGAAATCTCATTCGTGATGGAAGGTTGAATGTATGACTCAAAGGTAACTTTAGCTGAGTGAGTGGCCGGCTAATCCCCTTAGCACACGGGGACAGGGCTGCCACCAGCTCTAATTGATTCTGAAACGAATCTGTATAGAAAATTAGAAGGTTTGGGTTCCCGAGTGAGCTTCAATAAAGGGCCAGGATGTAAGCCTGACAACTGAATAGATTCCGAAATGAAAATCTGATAAGCGGCTTAAAACTGTACTTAAGACCAGAAATGATTTGAATGCTCTTGTTAATGGCACACATTGTATATCCTCACCTAGTTAATTTTCTCCCGAAGATGAGTTCTGGCAGCAGAGCAAGGTATGCCAGCCTTTTGCACCCTTTCCTTCATGTGCATATTTATGAAATCCCACCTCCTACTCCATCATGGCTGGGAGGCAGAGAAAAAAGGATTAGGCAACTGCAGCTCCTCGGTAGCTGTCAGTTCATGGTGCCAAACTTCAAATATGAACTGTTGCATGTACTGTCACAGGCACATTGCCTTTACGTCTTAATTTGCAAATGGGGAGCTGACATTCGCTCTGCCTTGTGTTTGCACACAGTTCAGCTACATGAAAAGCAAAGACTGTCACTACTGGCTATTTTGCTTATGCCTTCACAGATAATCTACAGCCTATGGAGGATTGGTTTTTGTCCTGCCAATCCCTCCTCTGCACTGCCCCATTGCTTGGCTTATGAAAAGACTGATAGTCATGATGCTGCATGTTCTCATATTTTATTCAGGTGAAGTGCAGCGTATGAGGCCTTTGCTGCATTTGATCATAATCTTAAAACTGTATTTTCAAACCTTTCTTCTTTGCCCTGTTTCTCATTCCTTCCAGATGCGTTGTTTTTCTGCATACGTTTCTGTACATTTTATTAATATATATACCTAGGAATTTTATTATCTAGAAATAAGGAAAGGGCTTTGTTAATAGTGTTTGTATGGCAGTCTGCACATTTAATATACAGATTCACAGAGAAATAGATAGGTAGACATATGAAGCTCATGGCAATGAGTATCTTTTTTGCCTCATATTCATTTTCTCCACATTCTTGTTTTAAGGAAATGTTTGTTCAGGGAAATACATAAGAAAAATGTTTGTAAGCAAAAACCATGTTTATTCAAAATTCAAAACAGAATGTTAGTTTAAGTTTCAAAGCTGTATTTCTCACTTATTATTGCTATACATTTAAGGATTTTAGACATGCTGAACTAATGAAATTATTCCTTCTCAGATCAATATTTTGTTTAAAGTATGCCCCACTGTCATCTTTTGAAATCAAGACGTCTGATTCAAATTTTGAACATCATCCCTATTTGATTTTTCACAAGTATTTATTTTCATTTACCCTGAACTGGGCTCCCTCAATTATATTGCTGGTGGTCTGGAATGAATCACATGTTTGAGATGGCTGTCAGAATTTCAGCGCCATTCTGTCCTTATGTGCTTCAACAGCAGGGTGTTAATCTGAAGCACCTCCTCTAAATGCAAGGAGGGGGGAGTATCACCCATGCCTGCCCTAGCCTTACTGTCAACATGCCCATGAGTGTTGCTCACCTGACATCCCTCCATTCAGATGACTATCTCAGCTGGAAGTCTATGTGTCCACAGTTATATATGTAGACTCCATCCTCTAACTGGAAATTTGATTGTACAGTGAATACATACAGATACACTCGTCATGCAAAGACAATATTCACACTGATAAGCCAAGCCAAGATGATATTGGTGGAAAACAATGGGTAGTCAGAGTATCAAGGAATCAGAGAGGCCATGTGATGTTGAATCACCTGATCCAGCACATTTTCTTTAACCGAAGAATTCCTTCTACAACTTCCAAATAGCCAAGTATTCTGATCTTATGTCTAAGAAGCCCCCTGGAACAGATTTTTGGGCAATGTGAAAGCATAAGGATCAAACCTGCTTCAGCAGGATCAAGACTCAAGATTCCTGATGTAATAAAGCATACTAACAACTAGCACAGCCACCAACAAACTCTATCTTTGCAAAGTTGGGCTTGCCTCTTTCAAATTTCCAGGTGGGCAGTGGGCAGCATCCCATTCCATGAAGTAGCAGGGTCAAAACCGAGGGCTATGGGAAGGATCCTGATGGTGTCAAAGGGACAGTCCCTCATGTTGTGAATGAGTCCTTCCTATAGAGGTAGCTCAAGCAGGGACTGTGAGATGAGTTGGCACTGGTTTGGGCCAGGTGATTGTAGAAATGAGTACAAAGGCAATCCAGGTATACTATTCCAGAAATTGCTGCAACCTAGATAACCAGGTAATTTGGCAACCTAGAGCCAAGGGAAAGGAGGGGAATCAAATGAAGGAATTTTTAGTGACTGGGCAAGTGGCTCAATGTACCCAGCAACTGCAGTGCCCCCTCCCTTCTATCCTTCTGCCGACAGCTAAAGACTCATCTCTTCAGGCAAGTTTTTAACAGTCATGACCAAATCCCTGAATGCCTTCTTAGGAGTCAGATAGTTTTTAATGTTCACTTGCTTTTAATTATTCAATTGTATTTTAAGTAGCATATAGTTTAATTGTTTTTAAATATTTAACTTATTATTTTTTAAACTCTATTCCTTTAAATATTGTGAGCTGCCTTGGGTCCCCTATTGGAGGAAAGGTAGCATATAAATAAAACAAACAAACAAATAATAATTTCATTGTGGCAAGGGCTCAGATTTCATACAGCCTTACTTGTAGTCCACATGATAGGTGGGAAGTTGTTCCAGGTTCTTTTCCTGAGACCTATAGAAAACTCATGACCAGCACATGGAGAGTTTCCCACCCCCTTGGCTTGTGACTCGTGCTAGAGACTATGGAACAAAAAAGCTTCTGCTTGTGCTCCACTCTCTCCCAACTTGCTGTGGAAGTCACATCCATGTACTCACCACCCCTCTCTCCCTCCCAAATCTGCTTCCTCTTTGCTGGCTCTTCACTGTGCTGAAGCTGCATAAGCACCAACACACATTTAAACACCTCCATGCCAGTGAGACCAGATGCCAGTTAGGAATGGGAGGAGACCAACCTAATAAAAAGACATCATACACAGATTCAAACGTTTGCTTCCTCTAGCAATTGTCTGGATAGCTCAGTAGTTTAGATATCTGGCTGCGGGGCCAGAGGTTGAGAGTTTGATTCCCTGCTATGCATCCCAAAAGAACTAACCAGTGCGGCCTTGGACAAGCTGTACAGTCCCAGGACACTTCCAGAGAAAGATAATGGTAAACCACTTCTGAGTACTCTCTACCTAGAAACCCCTGAAAAGGGTTGACAGTCAGATTTTACTTGATGGCACGTGATTATAGTGGAACCTCTACTTACGAACTTAATCCATATTGGAATGGTGTTCGTTAGTTGAAACGTTCGTAAGTAGAAGCAAAATTTCCCATAGGAATGCATTGAAAACCGATTAATCCGTTCCGGCTGTTTTTTGTTCTTATGTAGAGGCGCGTTCGTAGGTTGAAGCATTCGTTCCCATAGGAACTAATGCAAAGCCGGTTAATCCGTACTCTACCACTAGGGGGATAATTTTTTTTTTTTTTACCTAAGATGACCTAAGGTTAAAAAAAGGGCAGGAAAGTTTTTTTTTTCCGTTCGTAAGTTGGAGCTCCGTTCGCAAGTAGAAGCAAAATTTAGCGAACGGAGCTGTTCGTAAGTTGAAATGTTCATAGGTAGGGACGTTCGTAAGTAGAGGTTCCACTGTATTACGACAGGGTTTATCCTGCCTGCACACCTAAGGAAGCTACTGTGGACTTCAGTCACTGCATGGGACTCACCATTTTACATCTGCTTTGCAGTGCACAGCAATATTCTATTTTGTTTGGTGGCACTTCTTGAGCAAAAGGTGGCAGCAATGTTAGATTTAAGAGAATTAGTAGCAAATGTAACAATTATCAGAAGGCCAAATGTAGTAAATTTTCAAACATTGTTCATGTGATTTGCATTGTGTTTTTGTCATAATGTTTTAGCACATACATTCCACATTGTTAACTTATCAATTCATTGATTTATTGAAATAAATGGTTAATTTCCTTTCAAAATCAGTTTCAGCTCAGAGAAGCAATTTTAGCTTATTATGCCATCCTGTGACTCATTTCTGGAATATGTGATTCAGCCCCTATTTTTGTTATAGAGTGTAACAACAACAACGGAATAAAATGATGGCCATGTATGTGGGATTTTTAATTATCTACATCAAAAGGGGTAAGGATGTCAGAGAGCTCTCAGATTCTTAAAGGTTTTTATGTAGTAGTCAGGTAGTTAAATGCATGTGTGAGTCATGAGTAAACTGCATAAATAAACTGGGGGAAGGTGAGAAGTAGGAGAGATTTTTTTTTAACCCAGAGAAACATCAAGTAGAATCAAGCTGAATCTTCAGCTGTACAGAATTGTTTTTTCTCATTTTAGAGACCCAACTTGCAATTTCTGCCTTTTGCAGAAATTTAAAACACATACCATATTTTGCTTTCTGCAGCACCATTCCCAGTCCTCTCATAAGTAAGTCTCATTGTGTTTAAAGGGTGCCATATTGAGGAGAATGCTCTACCCCCACCCCAGTTGTAACTGTCAACATGCAAAAGAAACAATCTAAAGAGTAATAGATTTTTCTATTACTTTCTGACAAAGTTAAAATAAACTAAGGGGGCAACTACATTGACCACTTAGCCCATGGTTTGTGTCAGGTTTGTTATGGACACAGTTGAATTAAAAACTGGCATGTGCATGGCATAAAGCTGAGTGGGGACAAGCCTGGTGAAAAATTGTCTCTTTTTATTCAGGCGGCAGGAATGGTTTGATTTTGTTCCAATTTGCTGGCATCACTTTTCTCTACTTTCTGCCTGTTCTGATGCAAAGGGGTACACATTGGGAGTGTCAGTTCCCCTCAACTGAGCGCCTGTTGTCTTAATGCTTTCCAAAGTCAGTGGTGTGACAGATTAGCACTGAGACACTTCAGGAAAAAAAATTATAAGAGGTGAAAGGAAGGGGTGGTCCAGGAGGAAATGGCCAATTGTTACCTCATCAGATTAGAAGTAGTTTCAACTGTTGGGGCTCCATGTAAACACATTCACAGATTTCTCTGCCTCTGCCCTTGCTGACTCCTGCAACACAATCATTTCTATTCTACTGGAGAGCTACAGCTGTTTCACCCATGGGAACTAGCAGTATCTGATTTGAAAAAACTTTGGATCAAAGCCAATAGAAGTAATTTTCCCCATTGTGTAATCACACGCTGACTTAAACAGTAATTTAACATGAACTTCACTGATAACAAATTTGGCCTCCAGCTTAACCTTGAATTGGTTTGTTGAGTTCACTAACAGTTAAGTAAATTGTATTCTCGAAGGCTTTCACGGCCGGGATCCAATGGTTGTTGTGGATTTTCCGGGCTGTTTGGCTGTGTTCTTAAGGATTTTCTTCCTAACGTTTCACCAGTCTCTGTGGCTGGCATCTTCAGAGGACAGGAATCAGAACTCTGTCTGTGCTCTGGTGCAGTTTGTTGAATAGTTGAGTATTTATAGCTGTGGGATCAGCTTTATTCAGGAGATTGGGTGATTATGGTGATCAGTGTGTTTTTTGTTGTGGGTGTATTGTTGTGATAAGGGGGAGAGATTATCTGTCACTGTGATTGATGGGTGTCGTTAGCTGGTCTTTTGTGTGCAGTGATCGCTGGTCCTTGTGGCTGGGTAGAGTTTGTTGACCTTTTGCAGGCTATATTTTTCAGTGCTGGGAGCCAGGCTTTGTTGAGTTTTAAACTTGCTTCTTTTTTGTTGAAGCTCTGCTGGTGTTTGTGGATTTCAATGGCTTCCCTGTGCAGTCTAATATAATGATTGCTGGTGTTGTCCAGTACTTCTGTATTTTAAAATAGAATTTCATGTCCAACTTGTTTTAGGGCATGTTCAGTTACTGCTGATTTTTCCGGTTGTTTTAGTCTGCAGTGTCTCTCATGTTCTTTGATTCTGGTGTGGATGCTGCATTTTGTGGTTCCAATATATACCTGGCCACAACTGCAACTAAATTGTTAACCATTTTCTACTAACTTTTCCATCTCTGGTCTTGAGATGAAACATTCTAACCTTTTCGCATTTTATGTGAGACAGATTAAATAAGAATTAAATTCTGTATGGATAGAATATTCTAAAGAGGGAAGAGAAGAAAGGCTGGAGAAATTTTCAAGTTATCTGGTTGAGTTAAAGTTCAAGATAACCGTTTTACACAGTTATGCCACACTGATGTTCCTGTTCTCATAGTCATCCACGCAGCCCATTGTGGGGTACAACTGGAACACCTAGCAGTATTTTCCTCACAACAACTGGATTCGTATTTACCTGAAATCTTAAAATGAGGGAAGGCAAAGGGTGGCCTCCCAAGATGCTGCTGGAGTGCAGACATCATCAGTCCTAGCTTGCGTGATTTGTTATCCTGCAATACTGGAGGGCTGCACTTTGCCCCACACCTGCTTTAAAATATCACTGAAATTATTCAGGCCTAAGTTGCCCCACAGTCCAAAGGGGAGGGGTGGCTTCAGAGAAAGGGAAAATAAATTGCAAGTTTTCCTTACTCGGTGATACCAGTTTAAGTTTCTAGAATTTTGAGGTAGATCCTCTCTTGCTCTTACTCAGTCTCTAAGTATCTTTCCCATATAGTGTTTTAGTCCTCTTTCTCAACCAGTTAGGAATTGGTTCACCTTCATACGCTGCTTAGTATTCCGCATCCTTCAATCTTTTCATGCTCCTGGCTGAACAGCCTATCACCAGTTGTCCCACAATGATGTGAAAAGTAGCTTCAGAAAACTGCCTTTTCTATACATAATTCCCCCTGGTTTCCTCAAGGTGGTACAAAATGATTTGAAACATAATATGGCGAGACATTACCATTCAGATATTGTTTTTGAGGCATTCTGTATTCAGGACTCAAGCTTCATCCATAACACACTATTTAGGTATATCACACCTTACTTGTTCTGACATGTGGAAATGGTGTCCTCAAATGACCTAAAAAGAAATTGTTCCACCCACCCCACTCCAAAAAGAACACCTAAAAGACTTGACTTTGTACAAGGTGGAATTCTAATTTTCCTGCTAGTGCATCAGTGTGTGTGTGTGTGTGTGTGTGTGTGTGTGTGAGAGAGAGAGAGAGAGAGAGAGAGAGAGAGAGGATGCCATGGACAACTCAGACACAATCTTTCCACCGCTATACCTAGCATCTTTGCATGATACAATCTTTCAAAAAGTGAGATGTTTGACATCTTTCTCATACACAGGAAATCCTGCATCTATTTTGACAGCATGTCTTTTTCACCAGGTAAACCTGTCTAGAAGGAAATAGAAATAACATCATCACTGTGTGTGTGTGTGTGTGTGTGTGTGTGTGTGTGTGTGTGTGTGTGTGTGTGTGAGTGAGTGAGTGAGTGAGTGTGTTGGTTGGTTGCTATGGCTAAACTGCATAGCAACAAGACTGAGGACAGTGGCCTACATTCTGGGGGAGGAATGGGGGGGGAATGGCCTTTAGCATAAGGTAGATCATTTCTAAAAAATGGAAATAACATATCTCATTGATTATTAATGCTTCTGAAGGGGGGGGGGAATGCAAAGACCCTAAGGTTATTTTAGGAAATTCGCTTTGAAAATGAAAACTTAATTATAACCCCTTATTGAGTAAAGCCACAATTTTTTAATGTGGCTGAGCTATTTAAATATTTGGTGAAGAGATACCAAAATTAAAGTAGCAGAAACTGTGGGGAAATGAAAAAGGAAGCAGAGGGAAGATACGCATAGGCTGAAAGTGAAACTTTTTTTTATCATCCCTGCTCTGTTTTAAATCTGGAACCCCTAAAGGTTTCACTCTACCCAAGGGATGGGTGAATCTATTTCAGGTCATGCAACGTGTTTTTAGGGATAAATCTGTTCCTTTCCATTTGTGCCAGAGTTTCTGAATGGTTTTTTTAAAACAAAAAATCTGGTTTAAAAAAACACAATTTTGTTTACACATTTCTCCTAATATACACATTTGGTAGGCATTTCACACCCACACACACACCCATATTTATCTATTTATTTCAGTAAGTTTAGAGACAACTTACTATAAATGAAATATCCCAAAGTGAAAATTAGGATCCCCAACATTAAAACATAAACCTTGTGATAATATATATATCTATGAAAGCAATTTCCTCTTGCATATGCATTTACAATGGTGTTTTACATATAAACCCATTTGCCTGGGTGGGAGAGGCTTTTTTGTCCTCCACACTTCAGCTGGAGGTGGAAGGAAGACAACCTAGAGCCTATTGAAAGGAAAAGGCACCAATCATCATGTGTAGAGCATCAAAAGTATGCTTTGTTGGCCAGCTATCTGGCTGTGGTGATCACAGCACCTTTCGCCAGCAGTCCCCCTACCCTCCCTTAGCATGGGCTGGTCAGGTTACCTACATTTACAACTGAGTCATCATTTTTAAGGTGCATGCTTGTTGGACCCCCTTTTTCATTTAAATCTTGTTTAATCTTGAGTGGCGGATAGTACCTCTAGTTCAATTGGTGTTAACTTGTATTTCAATTTGGCTACCCCTGCCCTGCCTCCTCTTCTGAGCAGGTACCCATGGAAGGAGGCAGGGCGGGGAATCCTGGGTGCCCACACAACCCCTGTGGGCCCGATCCATTGAAGCATTGAACCACAGTTCATGCCCATCTCTAGATTGACCTCATATCTGAAGTTCATACAGAACTGGTGTGCAATGCCATATCCTTCCTGCCATTTATCAATAGTTGTATCAGTGTGTATGGTATGCTTCTTTTCTTACACTCCCTCCATGGAACCATTTTATTTTAAAAAATAAAAGAGGGATGATTAGATATGTTTACCAATCAATGCATCTACTACACAGAAAAATCTAATTTCAGAAATTCATTACTCATCCTAGTCAACCTCTGACCACAACAATTTGAGGGAGTTTTTTTCTTTCTCTTTCTCCCCCCCTCCCAAGCTCTACAAAGCTCAGAATAAGAAGAGTTCTGCAGTACTCAAAAGGCAGCCTGTTTTTGAGATTTTACAGGTCTAATAGAAGGATCACCTGATAGCCAGAATGGGGTAGCCCATAATGTCAGATACAGAATCAGGATACTTGGCTTCGGATCCCTGCTCAGCAGGCAAACTCACTCAGGGGTGATGGGGATAGTGTGAAGGCTTACAAGTCACTGAAAAGAAGGATATGCATCACCAAAGAGGAGGATAGCTCTTCAAATGGAGGACTGTTTTCTCTAAAGGAAGACATATGATCACCCTACCTAGGGATTTCCAGTCCCATCCATGAAATGTAGTCCTTCCACACTCTTTGTGTTAGCTTGACTGTGCAGGCTATTATACTCAATAAAGTTGCACCCACATTTACACATTTTTATATACAATTGTCCCTAAAGTATACAGTTTTTGATCAGAGAAGTGTTTCATAAAACTCCAAGCGCAAAACTAAAACATAATTGATTTGGAAAGTTTGCTGTTTCATGAAAACTGAATGGGGCTTTCCCCCATCTCTATACAAGGCAACAAAGCTATGATCTTATATTGAAATCCACCATTTAATGTAGGTTCATCTGTATCTCCCCTTGTGTCTGATGTCTGGCAATAGTGTTGCTATTGCTAAATAGCTACTCCTCCCCCATGAGGTTGGAAATAAGCTGGAATAGTTCTCACAAGAACCGGGACAGGAAACAATAAAAGGGAATAGGTACAGCTAAGGGTATGATTTCTCATTCTTAGCAATTTTCCAAGTTTCATCATGCCGAGAGTCCCCAACAAAACTTCCTCTGACCCAGCTTTCTGCAAGAATGTGACCCCCACTGCCATTTTCCCCATATATATTCCTGTATAATGTGGATTTTTTCCCCTGTCCTTTCAGGATTAATCCTGTGCAGGGAAGATGTCATTCTGTACAGAAATTGTAATAATCCTAAAAAGATTGATATTCCTTCCTGAAAAATTCACCATAGAACTTCTGAGAAATCTCAAAACAAAGATAACAGGAGAATATGGAAGGCTATTGTCAGCCATAAAATGATATTGCATAAGAACTTTATTATCATAATGATTACTTCGGCAAATGGAAAGTGTAGAAGACTGACAAAACCTTTGCTGGATTGCTTGGATCAAGAGAATGTGGAGTTTTGCAATGTTGGCAAAGCTCATACATAAACCCAGAGTTACAAGAGATGTAAAAGAGAGATACATCTACACAAACTAGAAACTCTTTTGTTTTGCATGTGCAGGTTGCAAGGGGTCCAATCATATTTGGGTTTTGAAAGTTCATCATATATGATTTTGGAAAGACATTTAATTTTGGGAAGAGATCTGTCAAAAAACATGCATAGATAATTGAAGCTTTGACCATGCAATGCAATCAGTTGGCAGCACTGAACTTGATGTGAGGTAAACAGTCAGAAACACATCATGATCATTGCCTTGTAAAAACAATGACATTCATTCACACAAGATTTCTTGTGTAAATCAAAAAATATTTATTGGAGAGAAAATTGTGCAGAGAAATCTTACTGCAAAGAAAATATCCCCCTGCCCCAGGATTCTTCTTCAAAAGTAAGGGGCTGTAAGAGTCACATCTGAAGAAAAAAATGTTCCCAGCCTTATCGTCATTGTCTTTTGAGGAAGGGTGCAAACTCTTCAATACTGAGACCGAATATCAGCTGTTTAACTCTTAGGAGGGCTGAGGAGGGATGTTTTATGTTTGCTTTTGTTTTTGTGTTTTCCTGCTTGAAGTAATATGTGAGTCTGTATCGGGGGTTTTGTGTGGGTTTTTTTTATTTATCTTGTTTGTTTGTTTGTTTTGCCATTTGCCTTTTCTGCAATCTTCATAATCCCCTTGGGCAGTTTTAACTAGCTTTGTAGCTAGGTTAAATTCTGTTCAAAATTACCTTTAATGTGTAGTTTAGGTTGGTTGAAGATGGAAGAAATAGAAATGGGTTTTTCTTAGACATACATTTAATGGTCTTAGACTTTATATTTTCTGTATTGCAGAATAAATGCCTTTCTGTCCCCCCTCTTCTTTTACACGTAAGAACAATGGACATAAGTCTGTTTAAAAGAAATGTTGAGACAAGGAGATAAATGGAAAGAACATGTCATTTTCCAAAAGACTTTGGTATGAAACTCAATTAGTTCTAACCATATTGTTCTAATTAGTCTGAACTATACTGTGAACTCTGAAATAGCAAACATCTAAATTCTAAAACACCAGGATCTTAATGGTGTGCTTCCTTAAATATTGTTCTGTGTTAACATTTTAAGCTGAAAATTTGATCTTAAATTGCTGTTTACTTTACTTCAGACCCTGGGACCGCAACATCTCTATAAAAGAATCTTTTTCCTCCATGCACACATATAGGATTACAGAAACTGTTATCACAGTGGAAGGTCACTTATAGTCTGTTCTTTGGCCAAAATGATGCTTAAAAATCAATAACCGTTCCCAAATATTTCCACACCCTACTTGGCTCAGTGGATAAACAGGGGTCTTGTTCATAACATAGATTTTTTTTCCCCTTCAAAGTCACCTTTAAGAACCAAAGAACAACAAAAAAGGAAACTTCTCTTTTTAAAATTCTGTTGATTTTAGTACAGAATGGATTAGTTTTATATCATTTAACTGTTGGTCAATAGTCAGAAAAAAGACTAGCACATACAGTTAAATTCTGATGACAAAAGGTACAGAAAACCTAAAGAATTTTCATTAATTCTGGGTCTGGTCACTTCAGAGACGGAAATGGTGGTTTTTTTTTCAACTAAAAGCCTCAGAATATCTGGTGGCGATGCTTACTGGGAAATTCTGAGAACTGGAGTCAAAATCTTCTCCTCTTTCTCCTTCTCCTTCTATCTCTAGGTCTCAGTTGATGATGGGAGAATGCCATAGAAATGAATGGCAGAATTGAAGGCTGGAAGTACAGACAATACCATAAACACACTTCTTGTTTATCTGTGTATTTTGGGATGTTTTATACAAAGAGGAATATTCAAAGTCACATTGAAATGTTGCTTTAAGTGAAAACCAATGACCATTATTTCAATCAAGAGGATCAGAGTAGAGATGTGTATGAAATGGAATATTTCAACATGAACCAACATAATTTGCATTTCTTAACAATATTAAAAACCCAAAATAAATTGGCATTCAATTGCTTCTCTTCCTTAAATCTTGAAATGCAGTTTTCTTGGTAAAAATGCATCTGTTGGGGAGATCTACATTAAAAATTGCACAAGTGGAAAGAAATGTAATTTTTTTAAATAAAAAAAGAGAGGATGTTTCAGGGAAAGATGCTTCCAAAAGAACATTTATTAGGATTGATTGTGGAGCATTTGCCAAGTGAGGTGGGCATGGGATCAAATGATTCTTGGAAAAATGCAAATGTTATAAAAACATGGGATGGATTTGTTCATTCTCTGTTCTGACCCAAGGGACAGAATTGCCTTACAAGATGGTGTAAGGTCAAGCAAGAAAGCAAACATTTATTTATTTATTTATTTATTTATTTATTTATTCATTTATTTATTTATTTATTTATTTATTTATTTATTTATTTATATCCCGCCCATCTAGACCGAAGTCTACTCTGGGCGGCTAACAACACTCAAGAATAATAAAAAATAAAACAACAACATTAATACAATTGAAAATAGCAAATAAATTAGGTATTGACAGGAGGGAAGGCCTGCCTAAAGAGCCAGTTCTTGAGTTGGCTCTTAAAAACACCCAATGAGGGAGCCAGACAAATTTCTGGGGGGAGAGTGTTCCAGAGCCGAGGGGCCACTGCCGAGAAGGCCCGCTTTCTTGTTGTTTCTCTTCGGGCCTCCCTCGGCATTAGACCCCTCAGCTGCCCATCATGACTAAAGCGAGTGATTCAGGTAGATCGAGGTGGGAGGAGGCATTCTGCCAGATATTGAAATCCTAAACCGTTAACGGCTTTATATGTCATCATTAGTACTTTGAAATCAATGTGGAAATGAACGAGCAGCCAATGCAGGGCAGCCAGAGTAGGGGAGATATGTTAATGTTTTCTCACCCCAGTAAGAAGTCTGGCCGCCACATTCTGCACCATTTGAAGCTTCCGCACCAATCTCAAAGGTAGCCCCATGTAGAGCGCATTACAGTAGTCTAATCTCAAGACTACAAGCACATGGATCAGAGTGGTGAGGGGCCCCACATCAAGATAGGAACGCAGCTGGGCAATCCACTGAAGATGGAAATAGGTGGTATGGACCACTGACACTACCTGGTCTCCATGGTAAGCGCCGGGTCAAGATGGACCCCCAGACTGTGAACCGAATTCTTTGTGGTGAGAGACCCCCCCCCCCAAAAAAAGAGATGGAGTTTTCCAAACCACTGACATCAGGGCCACCCACCCTCAGGACCTCTGTCTTATCCGGGTTCAGCCTCAGACCATTCACCTGCATCCATTTCAATACGGCCTCCAGAGAGCGCTGAAGGGACGAAACGGCATCCACTGTTGTTGGAGAAAAGGAGATGTAGAGCTGGGTGTCATCAGCGTACAGATGACACGAAGCCCCACATCCCCTGATGACCCCTCCCAGCGGCCTCATATGGATGTTAAATAGCATTGGAGAGATAATCGAGCCCTGCGGAACCCCACAATTCTTGGCCCTCCATGGGGCCAAGAAACTCTCTCCAATTGGCATTCTCTCGGGACGGTCCTCCAACAAGGAATGGAGCCAGGCAAAAGCCAGGCCACCAATTCCCAACTCAGAGAGCCTCCCCAGGAGGATACCGTGGTCAACGGTATCAAAGGTGGCTGAGATATCAAGGAGGACCAGCAGAGACATTTTGCCCCTGTCGGCCTCCCTCAATAGGTCATCAAACAGGGCGACCAATGCTGTTTCTGTGCCGTGGCGCAGCCTGAAGCCCGACTGGAATGGATCCAGGGCATTGGTTTCATCCAGAAGAGCCGGCAACTGATCACCCACCACCCTCTCGACTACCTTGCTAAGGAAAGAAACATTGGTGACGGGCCTATAATTACCAATGTCATCCGCTGCCAAATTTGGTTTCTTCCTAATGGGCCTAATGAGTGACTCCTTGAGAGACCCATTAATTATTGCAGTGGCCCATTCGGTTGTTATAGGCCTGGCTGCTTTGATTAGCCAGGCTGGGCAAGTGTCAAGAGAGGAGGTGGTTGCACAACAGCGGTCAAGTGCTTTGTCCACCATATCTGGCATCACAGGCTGAAAGAGATCAAGTCTCATCGGGCAAGGCGGAGCGCTGGACGTCTCTGCTCAATCTACTGTGTTCAAAAAAGGAGAGAGCTCCCGGCGGATGGCCTCCACTTTAGATTTTAAAAATGCTGCAAATTGGTCAGGTGAAATACTAGTAGGAGGCCTATCACTTAGACCAATTCCGGATAGATCACGGACTATACAGAAAAGTTCCACCTGCTGATTTGAAGCTTCGCTTATCCGGACAGCGACGTAAGCTCAACTGGCAGCCCTCACCCTGGTAAGGTAAAGGTTAGTCGAGATCCTGACAGCTTTTTGATTATAATCCGTTGGGTTTCGTATCCACTTACACTCTAGCCATTCCTACTTTGCTTCATAGCTCGCAGCTGCTGGTTAAACCAGGGTGCTGAACGAGCTCTGCAATGGAGAGGGCATTTAGCAGCAATTGTGTCAACAGCCCTGGTAGCGGCGGCAAGCCAGGCATCAACCAGAGCCTCGACAGGAGCGCCAGTCAGATCAGCTGGAATCCCTCTTATGGAGTCCTGGAATCCTATAGGATCCAGTAACCTTTGAGGGCGGACCGTTAAAATAGGTCCTTGCTCCCTGCGGGAAGGGAAAGCCACTGAGAGGTTGCATTTAATTAGGCGGTGATCCGACCATGACAAGGGGACCGACACAAAGTCAGTCACCATCAGACCACACTCACTTCGTTCGGGGGAAAACACCAGGTCTAACATGTGACCGCCACGTGGGTGGGGCCATTGACATGTTGGGACATGTCCAAGGAAGCCATGGTTTCCAAGAACTCAAGAGCCGGACCGGAAACCTCTGCCTCCACATGGATGTTGAAATCACCCAAGACCAAAAGCCTCAGAGATTCCAACAGTGCCGCAGAGATGAAGTCTGCCAGCTCCGCAAAGGAAATGGCTGGGTCGCGGGGAGCGTGGTAACTCAACAAGATCCCAATACCATCCCTGGCCCCAATCAAAACATGTAGGGCCTCAAGACCTGGTGTCACTACCGTGGAGTGCATAACAACCTCTAAAGAGTTATTATAGACAATGGCTACTTCCCCCCCCCCCGCCCCTCCAGTCTACCCTGGTGTTGGACTGCATAACCTGGAGGGCAGGCAAGGGTCAAGGGAACACCCCCTTCCCCACCCATCCAAGTCTCAGTTATGCATGCCAGGTCTGCATCCTCCTCCAGGATAAGGTCTTGGATAATCTGGGATTTGTTGGATACAGACCTGGCATTCAGTAACACCAGATTTAGAGTGGAGGGGCGGCTGGTCTGACTACCTCGAGTCTGACGGTTGGTCACAGTGCCAGAACAGTGAACAGCCTTCAAACATCTGTTCACCGTGCTTCTGCAACGAGTTGGAACTGTGCCAATGCCATATCTCCCTCTACCCATAATCACTCTGATGTTCAGAGGACCCCTGCTGGGGGGGGCAGGCCCTCCACTCCATGTCAAACAAAAAGAAGGGGGGAAAGGAAAAGACCAGAAATATTACAAATTAATAAAACAAAAATACAATAATAATCAAATTAACAAAATTAATTAAACCATAACATAAAAATAGACATGTAATTTTAAATTAAACAATAACCAATTTAAACAATTAAAAAAATAAAATAAAAAATAAAAATAGAATAAAAGACATTCCACACCCAGACTACCCCCCCCCCCCGTCATACCCAGTAACATATCTCAGTCCTCCCAACAGGCTCGCTGTCAAAGATGATTCAGTCACCGTTAAGCAACAGGGTTGGTAATATGGCCAGACCTTTCTAGGGCTCAGCCATCGCCACCAACGCCCCAGCAGGTTACAAGGCAGCAAGCCTGATCCAGCCAGGGAAGGTGATGAAGTCACAAAGGCGGCCGGGGACAAAGGGCACCAGGCACCAAAAGTCTGAATCTCCAAACAAAAGGGAGGCAACAGGGGGGGCATATCGGCAGATTCAATGCGCCAAATGAAGTGCTAAACCTCAGCTGTCCGGACACCAGCCGACCAGCTTCGTTTCTCAGAGGCCAGCACAACGCCGACGTCCTCACGAGGCCAAGCCGAGGGTTCTCACCGAAGCCACCCTGCCAGTTGACAAAGCAGTGTCCCCACAGTGGAAGGCTTCCTCCACAGCAGGCACCCGTCCTGCTCTCCCCTGAGAGCAGGAATGCTGGTTTGGTAGGGCCCTGAAAGCAACTCCGGCTTTAGCTGACTTTTTCAGCTGACTTTTAGTTGACTCCCCCACATCCACTGGTCACATGAACAATCAGGTGCTCAGTCACAGGCCTAGCCATGCAATGTATGTCAAACCAGAAGGAAAAATGCTTGTACCATTGCTCTTATGGTTTTCCGTCTGTAGCTTTTTGGCTCAGAGATTTGGGTCTGATAGGCTTGCACTTGGGTCTTATCAAACGTATATGGGTATTTTTATTTTTATATTTTTCCAAAAAGCACAACTCAAAATATATTAATGAAAGTTAATATTATTGTGAAATACTAATGGAAGGTTCAAACACACTTTGTGGCCTCAGAATTTGATTGATTTATATGACAAGTTCACAATTTAATTTACAATAACAATTTTATTACCTGCAGTTAATTTCTATTACAAGATACAACTTTAATTCTACTTTCAGTAATGTATGTAACATTTTGGATCAGGATGTATAAGAAAATTGTGTCTTCTTTCTCTTGCACTAGAATTGAATCTCTCCAAACTTACCTCAATGAACTTCATAAGTAATAATTATTGTGTGCCGTCAAGTTGATTCTGATATGGTGACCCTTTCCAGAGTTTTCCAGGTAGGGCATACTCAGAAATGGTTTATCATTCCCTTCTTCTGGGACTGTGCAACTTGCCCAAGGCTACACAAGCTGGGTCTTCTCCAGTGGGAAATTGAACTCCCAACCTCTGGCTATGGAGCTAGATGCCTAAACCATCAAGCTATTATACATACATTTAAATGGTGACAGAAAACAAATCCACTGGGTCAACATTTCCATACAAGGCATCCATCATATATCTCCTAAAATGGGCAGAATGCATCTTACCTTGGAAATTCAAATATGTGGTATGTGTTGGCCAATAAAATGCACACAACGCCATGTGTATATTTTAGAATGAATATATTTGAAAAAAGCACATAAGCATGCTTTAATGGGAAAATGCATAAGAAATGCATACATTTTTTAAAAAAGGTATGACTTCCCACTTGGAAAGGGTCTCAGTGTGGAAATGGGATTGGATATGAATGCCAGTGGCAGTCTGAAAAACACTACGAAAATGAAACTGATTTGTATCCCTTATTTTATAGAAAACTTGCATAAAATGCAAGAAATTGATGTCCCCGGTTCCTTCCTTGGCCTGGGAAAGCTTAGAAAATAATGGTAGCTCCACTGAAAATATCCCCCAGTTACTGATATGACTGCTCTGCCCATTGCTTTATGCATTGATAATGCCAAGAAAACTGTTATTATCAAACAATTTATATTAATTTATTCATTTAAAACTACCATTCTTCTTTCGCCAGGATTGCCCAAAGTGATGTTCAGTACATGCAAAACATAAATCACACTTAAAGAGGTATCATCTTAACAAGCAGGTGAATCGAAATTGCAACGTAACAGAGGAAGTGAAGAATGAAACGAATAGGAGAGATCTGGCATCCCCAGCCATCAACAAAAGAGACACAAACCGAGGGTTTTTTTTGTGTTTTTTTTTACCATTTTGGTTCCCCGGAAGGTAATGAATGCAGCATAAATCTCTCTCTCTCTCTCTCTCTCTCTCTCTCTCTCTCTCTGTGTGTGTGTGTTGGGGAACAGATCCAAAGGGCAGGCATCTCTGCTGAAGAAGACAGTATTATATTCTCTCTTAGATTGTACAATGCCAAGTCCCCCTACATATAAATTGAAAACTTGGTAGATCAATGGAGCAGCAACAATGATAGCAAGGACACCTGGGGGCCTGATGACGAAAGCAAAATGCTTTGAAGTGTCCTCTCGGAGAGAATCTCTCTTCAAAGGACTGCTCAGCTGGAATGCATTTGTGCTATCGATCCCCTCTTCCCAGAATCTTCAGAAGTAGCACAGCAGCCACCATGTCTATTTCGCTCCCAGCGTTGACTGGGCCTGGGCTTTTAGTCCTAGGCCTCTTGCAAGAGCAAATATGTCAAAGGCAAAATACGTAGTTTGGACAGACCATTTCGAGAGCGCTGTGCTGGACTAAGAAATGCATTTAAGGACAGCAGATTCCTGCAGAGATAGGAAGAGCTCCTTGCTGCAAGCAAAATGACCTGTGGGTAAATGCTGACATGACACAAGCAGTGGAAACAGCTAAGAATCAAATGACAAAAGAATTTGGGTTGGCAGCCACTTTAGTCTTTAAGTGCAGCCTCCCCCCCCCCCAAAGAGAGACACTTCTATTCCTTTCTCTTCTAGCCCTACAAAAATGCATACAAAGTGTTGCCAATAAGAAAGGAAATAGATCGGTATTCTGACACTGAAGGAAAATTGTATGTCAGGCAATATGTAATTACCTCCACTCCTGTCTAGAGGAAGCACTCTGTAGCCTTTGGAAGGATGGCATGGGTTCATCAGTGTTCACAAACAAATGATGCAGAGGTATCATAAATATAAATAGCATTGTCAAGCACACCCCCATTTGGCTTTTATCAAGTCACGCTTTCTGAGCATCATTTCTCTTCCCACCCCCACCCCCACCCCCGGCAAATAACTAGGCTGCATTCAAAGGGAGAGAGTGCAGTATCGTTTGCAAGTGCAAATTCCAGGCAGAAGTATCAATGCAATTTAGAAGTCACAACAACCCATCAAAGGATGCATCACTAGAGTTGGAAGAAAACTACAACAACGATCGCAAATCGTATCGAGTGTTCTAGAGCAGCCATACCTTCCCTTCAAAAATAAAAGGGACAAAAAAAAAAGAACAATAATCCAAAATAATAATCTATTTGAGGGACAGGAGTAAATAAAAAGATTTGAATCTAATTTCTGCATCTGTTAATTAATAGATAACAGTGTTTTCCACCAAGGAAAGGACAGTGTTTTATTTGCCTTCTGTGAAGATATGTAAAGAAGAGGAACCTGCTAAAACTGGTAACCTTATTTCACATCTAACATGGTTGGATGTACAGATATTTTAACATTGACTTTTAAGAGTTAAGCAATCAAATTTTGGGGCCAGGTGGGCAAATCTGTCATTTTCTATTTCTTCACATTTGATTAAAAAAAAAAATCCCAAGCAACTTGTAACTTTTGGTGAATGAAATAATGAACTGAACTGAAATTCTTGGCTGCCTCTACTGTACATGAATGGCAAGCAATGATGAGAAGTGGAGATGGCAAAACATTCAGCAGTAATGAGGCCAGGTTAGATTTTACTTAATCTTATAAATGATAAGCAGGATAACTTGAAATAGGAGCTGCCATTTACAGTTGATGACACATTTCTCCTAATGTTCAGTCCATCTCTTCAGGGGCCCTATTACTTTGGAGTGCATGAATATATCTCCTTGTGGGGCAAAGAAGTTATTGAGATGGCTAAAAGGGGAACCGAGCATTTCAGTTCTGCTAGTTGGGCAGATCAAAAATGAATGTGTCACTTAACCGTTTCTGAAAGCAGTCGGGTCCAGGCCTTTAAATGCCTTGTCAAAGTATATCTCCTTGACTCTGTGCTATCTTTATATCAAGCACAGGGTAAATGGTTTTTACAGTGTCTTGGCTTTCCTGTACTTGATTGTGTCATCTTGACAGCGTGGAGCCCTCTCTGAAGAAAACACATAACGAGCTATGTCTTGTTGTATATGTTAGGCATTAAAAGGCAGAGGCAAACCAAAGTGGAAGAGCTGGATGACCCCGGCAAGAAATGCTGGCAAATCAGGGTCTTCCACAGTTTTGATTACCCTCTAGGCACCAATCTGTTAGTCTGAAAATATTCAAGTATTCTGCTGAGGGACGTGGGTGTTAAATGACAAATAACAGACATATGCTGTTGAAATTTCTTAGAAATTTCCAAAAAACCCTCCAAAAAAGAACAGTTTAAAGTTTATAATGCACATAAGAACAAGGATGGAGGGCAACTGAATTTAGTCCACATTGTTAAGTGAACCAATCTAATAGTCACATTCTGCATTTAACAGGAGGATCAGAACTCCTTCAGATGGTGCACTTTTTAAAAAATCTGGTGATGCTGCAGTTCGTAGCTCACAAACCGAATACAAAAACTGGGGAAAGCTGCAAACAAAAAGAGGCATATTGAGAAATTAAAAATTCACAGATTATGAAACTTGATGGGTATATTGGGAGAATTACATAATATAGATGTGTTAATTAGGTAAATCAGCATTAAATGTGCATTTTCATAAAGTTTGGACAAAATGGAACTATTATTCGACAATACATGTGAAATATATAGACTGATTTGTTTGTCCCTATTTGATACGCAAGCTATTGGCCATCATACATTTGGATTGGAATGGAAAGCTTCTGGTGCATGGGTCCAATCTGTCTGAATCATCTATGCCCCTCTTTTGGCAATGTGCCCACTTGCCTTTGACTTTTTCCCCCCTCTGCACATGGAATGTAAAATTGCTGTTACTGTATGGCCTGAACGCTCCTATTTCAACTGCTCTGTTTTTCAGTCTCTTGATTGGCAGAACATGTGTGGTTTGCTTGGACAGTCTTTCATGTCCTGACTTGATGTGACTTTCAGAATCCTAATGAGAATATGCCAAAAGACATGGAAGATGAAACAATGGCACAGACTGGAAACTTTCAGCGTGTGTTCCAGCCCCAAGAACGGAGACACAAAAGGATACAGCAGCTATAGCACCTTTGGACTGATTTCCCATGCAAATAAAGTGATGTTCAAGGTTTTGCAACAAAGTAATTGTCATGCTAGATTCAAAAAAGTCAGAGGCACCAGAGATCATATTGCAAATATGCATTGGCTTCCTGGAGTGTGTCAAATAATTTCAGAAGAATATGATTTTACATATTACAGCAGAACCAAGAGCTAAATATGTTTTTGCTGCTGTAAAAATAAGAACAAAATTAATTAGAGGTTGTCAGTGTGTATATTATAAACTGTTTATATTGGTGTGTGTGTGTGTGTGTGTGAGTGAAAGCCTATGGACCAAATAAACATAGTTTACAACAGATAACAGCAAAGACACTGAGTGTGTAGATCACTAAAAAGAAATGGATTTGCCATAAAACAGAGATGGGGATATTTGTAAAGAAATATGAATATACCTGTCCCAGCTGTACATAATGCGGGTCCGGCCCCTGGAACTGGCCTGTCCACTCATTCATCCAGGCACGATTGACTATATTATAAGAAAAGCTGGATTTGATTCAAATGGAGAAGGAATGAAAAATGGTGAAGACATTAAAAATGTAAGAAACTGTACTACTGAAAAAAAGCAGCAATGACTCAAAACAACTACTTGATAATTGTGGAAGAAGGGATTGCAAAAGCAAGATCATCTGAACATTAAGAAGAAGAAAAATCATGATTATAGAAGAATTACGATTTTAATATTGGCAGTGAAAAAGTTGAAATGGTTAAAGATTTTCTATACCTTGGTTCACAATAATTAATTCAAATGGAGAGTGCAGCCAAGACATGGGAAGACCACTGTTACAAGGAATGAAGCAGAAAATATTCTCAAGTGTAACAGGGTGTGTTACTGGAGATTAGGACCAAGATCGTCAACGCTATAACATACAAAATTATGATGTATGCAGTTAAGAAAGCAGGTAGGAGAGAAATTGATTTATTCAAAACATGGTATTGGAGGACAGACTTATGGATACTATGGGCTGCCGAAAAGACAAGTAAATTGGTGCTAGATCAGATCAAGCCTGGACACTCTGTAGCAGAAAAAAATAATGAATCTTGGGCTGCCATGATTTTGGCACATCATGAGAAGACAAGACTCACTGGAAAAGAGCATAATTATGAGAAAACGTGAAGATAAGCAGCCAATATGAGACAGGTTTATTCAATAAAGGAAGTTATGGCTGTGAGCATGCAAAACCTAAGTAGAGCTATTAAGGCCAGGACCTTTTAAGGACCGGACACTAATTCATAGGGTCACCATAAGTCAGAAGTGACTTGACATCATATGACAACAATATTTAACCAGTCATAAGATAAAGGCACATTACCCTCTGTTCATTTCTGTCCTGACACACATCCAGGGAATGCAGAACAGATAGAGCAATAAGCAGTGTATCCTCCTTCTCAGGCTGAAGCAATGTACGGATGTTTTCTTTTTAATTGAAATCAGAATAAGAATCAAATGGGGTGAGACAGGGAAGCAAATGAATAAGCTGTGAAAAATCATCTCAGCTAGGAAAATAGCATGAGAAGGGGCAATTTTGTCTCCTATTTTTATCTTAACACTCCTCGCATGCTACTTAAAGGCTTTCCCTGCAATGACATTGCTTTACGATGGTTTGCTTGCCATCATTTAAATGACCTCTGTTGGATCGCTATACTATAATATCCTAGTTTATTTGGGGGGGGGGGGAGCTGGCAGGTGAAAATAAAAGTTTCCCATGCAAACTATTATTATTTACTGTAACGGAAATACTGCCTGAAAAAAAAAACCTAGACCTGTCAGTGGTTGAATATGAGATTGCACACACACCAATATTTATGAGTGGAAAGAATATTCAGAAAGAAAGAAAATTGAACAAAAGATAACATGACTCCTCTAGGAAACACTGCTCATACTTTGTCCGGAAAGTTGCCTTTCCTCCACCTTGCAGGCTGTATATTGTAAAATCTGTTGATTGGCCACAATCTGTATTTTACTCAATTCCAGGCATGGCATTGTGCTTATTTTACAGCTTTCTAAAATACAGACACTCTTGGGGTTTCAAAACTTTTTCATGATTATTGTCCTTCCTTTTGCTTATCGTTGGCTGCAAATTCATCCTCCATACAAACTTCAAAACATGTCAGTCTGCTTTGAAGTATAAAACTGAAGTGTGGAGGTCATTTGCATTTATCCATTAGAACGAAGTGAGTTTCACTTTAAAAATCAAAATCAATTTGACAAGCATTAATGACAAAAAGAGGGGGAGGGGGAGGGGCAGTTGAGATTTGCACTACCTTTTCTTCCTTGCATGAAGCACACTGAAATTCAAAAAGTAGTGTTAAGGATATTGCAGGAAAAACAAGGCCTGGTACTTTTATATGAGCACCAGTGCATTCCCACCAAACAATGTTTTTCATGGCTGTCGCCAGGCTTGGTTTTAGCATCCATGTTACTTGGAAGCATTGAAATGTGTAATTAAGAAGTAATTAGAAGCTCTCCTTCTGAAGTGATTATCTTGGCATAGCTAATCTCCTTATCCACACTCCATACCTAAGGCATAAACTGACACTATTTTACATTGAATTTCCCTTGATTAGATTGCCTGGAAGGAGGCTGTGTTCAGTTGTCAATGGGCCCTATTGCCAGTCCGTGCTAAAATCTCATTGTTTGCACCTTTCTGGGGTTTTTCTTCAATCTTTCCAGATAAAGAAGAGACCAAGCCCAGCTGGATGTAAATGCACATCCTTAGAAATCCTTTCCCTCCGGCTAATGCATCAACTTGCCTTGTTTTTTCCCCAACTTAGGTTCCCATGACATTCAGAAATAAAGCTGTTTCAGTGTCAGAGACCAAGAGAAGCACTCCCTCCCTCTTTTTCTTTCTTTGTAAGTTCTGAGCCAAACATGTCAGGAAACAGATAAAAAAGAAACCTAACCCACAAATAATTAGCATTTGTCAACAAGAACCATTATGTTGCCAGGTGCGAAACAAAATTGCTTTTGCCATTGGAGGGCTTAAGAGCGTCCCAGGGAAAGAACTGTAGGGGAACTGAAATTAATGATGTTTTAGGAAATGCTGAAACCACCCTTTCCTTTTTTGCAAAAGTAAGTAAATAAAAATATCTTCTTCTTTTCTTAAATGGCAATTAGAATGTAACAAGGAAAATCACATCAAGTACAAGGTCTTAGCAACACTTGAACATACTGAAATCAGCAGGAGACATTAGTGACAGGCTCTGCACTGTAATAAAAAGAGTGTCGTGATTTTAACAAAAAGTAAAACTTGAAATGAGCCATGTCACAAAGATTAGGGGGGGAAAGAAACAAGGAGACAGATTTATGTACATGAAAATGCATACAGGCAGGCAACACAGTGGTATTCTGAAAAATGTTAGCGTAATGGAAGAAAAATGTTTAACTACAAGCTTATTTGTCAACATGCCAATAACAGAGTCAGCTTTCATATGTTTATTCATACCCTAACATTTAGAAGATTTATTTTCACATCCTATGTGCATCTTGAATGTTGCTCTATTGATATGCGTAGAGGGACTTATACATGAACCTTGGATAAACACGATGTAATTCTGTCACTGACTATCATCATTCATGGATACTGAAGCACATAGTTCAGTGAATGTGAGGGTGAAATCCAACAGTGCACGTCCATGGAGGCAATGAGCACTGGTGAAGATACAGATTATGCTTTTCTCTGCATCCCCCAAAATATGTTCTTGGTAGCTGAAGGACTCTTGGGAGCAGATTTACTGAACCCATAAGGAGACAAGGAGGGAAATTTCCATTCTGCCATGAGAGTATGCCATTCTGCGTCAGATTTCTTCCTCTAAGTTCTACAAGAGTGATGTTCTTTCTACACCACTCTAATAAAGTATGAACTGGTGCTTCTTCATGCCCTCTGTGGTGATTGACATTTCTTTCTGGCTTCTCTGCAAGCTTTCAGATGGCATTTGGTTGTCCCTGAAGCAGTATTGAAATGTATGGGGAAGCCCTCTAGAGTGGATGAGGAGAAGGAGGTTTAAACAGACACCAACACTTTTGTTTCATTAAGCATTTGCTTGTTTGTAAATCTGGGCCTGTTGCTAGATTGAAGATCAGAATGATCCTTCTCTTTAGTAAGCCAGATGTGAAGGCTCTGGAAATCCCTGTATGGAATTTAGCAGAAACTGTATTTACTTTTTAAGCACTTAAATATTTCTGACACAACATGACCGTATCCTGAATCAAGAGCATCAGGCAATAAGATAATTAGAATACATGGAAATATGTATTAATTACTATGAAATAGGAGAAGTAGTATAATTTAAGAGAGTAATGCATTTGGCAGTGCTTTAAAAACATCACTATCAATTTAGAATTGTTTGTTTTGAAAGCTTGACTAATGTATAAAGAAATCATAAAACCAATGGTATATCAAAATGAGAACAAGTGATACATGTTGGCTGAAATCCTGCTGGTGCAGCTGTGTGTGACATCATCAGCTATGATCTTTTATCACTAATTAAAGGTTTCTGATTGAGGGTCCCTAGGGATCCCTTTCATCCTGAGGAAGCCTCTGGGCCCCTTAGGATGGGGTGCAATCTTTAATGTCAGAAAATCACCATTGGCAGTTCTGGTCCATACAATTACATTGAAAAACACTCATAAAAAGAAATAAAATATGAGGTGAAAATAATCAGGAAAAAAATCAAGGCTATGCATCAAGCTTTGGCAAAAGACTGAATTACTGACCAAATCATTCTGATTCAGGCTAATTTGTATGAGGTGCAGATTGAAGCATAGTAAGCAGATATGGTTGAGGGAAAACTGAAGGGATTCAAATAATTTTGGTGTGACCTGGACATTTGGATATCTAAAATGAGTCAGGGAGAGCCAGATAATGTGTCTCTAGCAAGGTGGTGTGATCAGGAAGAGAGATAGCTGTGTTCATTGGCAGTTCTAACATGCAATTTGAGAGAAGAACCTCATTTCAGTGTTCAGTCACTGTGCTTAAGGGAAGTATCATGTAAGGTGACTAAAGTGATGTGTCATTCTTTTGTTAGCTGTAGCAAAGTTAGAAGTCAGAGTGAAAGACCTCTGAGAACATAGTTGTGTTGACTGTAGTCAGAGCTCTGGGTTATTTCTGTAACCATTGTCTAGTTAATGTACTGAAATTTCTCTCTCTCTCTCCGCCATTCAGGAAAATACTCTTGACTACCATATTTGTTTTTATTGCACTAACCAATGTAGTAGTATGTTCACTTGAAGTTCAGATGCAGAGATGGGCTTTAATATGCCCCACCCACACCTGGAAAAATTATGATTGATTTAGCTGCCTATCTCTGCCTGTCCACCTGGGCTGACCATTTCTGCCTTTCTGTCTGCCCAGTATTCACTTTTGGTGCAATATAGAGATGGGCACAAACTGCAGTTTGGTGGTTCAGCCCAGTTGGGCACCACGCCGCACAGGTGTTGTGCCCACTCACTGATCACAGCACGTGCTTCCCTCCTCCATCTCCTCCGGTGGCTGCCCACTCAAAGGCAGCACTGCAGGCTTGCATGCCCCGCTTCCTCGTCTGAAGAGGAGAGAAGCATGCACTGCAATCTGTGAGTGGGTAGTCATACTGGAAAAATGGCCAAGTGCAGAGAGGAGGCAGGAGAGGGGAGTGCATGGCCATCTCTAGTGCAATAATTTCACCCACCTTTCTAATACTTGTTCTTAAACTGGCTCTTCTTTGGTACAGTTAAACACATGTCAACTTGATGGTTTTCAAAGGGCAATAGGAAGGTTCTCATAATACTATAGCAATCATTCTGTTTCAAAGAAAAACATGGCTTCAGTTATTTTAAGAGCAAATATCCAGTGGTTTTTAAAAAGGAAGGGATATATTTGAAAGCTGCCTGTCAAAATGGAGAGAGGAAAAAATACACAAATGCATGTCTGTATTTAAACCAAACAAATATCATCATTCTTCTGTAGTTCTTAAAAGATACACTGTGAGGAGCAATGATTTTGCAACCAATATCTGTAAAACCCAATATTAATAGCGAACTAATAGAAAGAAAACAGTAATAGAGTCTCCGATTGAGCAAATGAAAAGCATTATCTTTCGGGAGATAACTAGCAGTTGCCACCTTCCCCTTTTCTCCAAAATGGGTGGTACAATTCCCAAGCTGGACAACAGTAATTGTAAAAATGACCCTAAGAATGAGACAGAAAGCAATTTGTTCAGAATGCCATATGGCGACAGAGGCAGTAAAGCTAGTCTGTGTTGGAGATGCAAAGCAGGAAGTTACACATTGGGGAGCTCTAAGCCCAGTCCATATGGCTGTGGTGTGAATATGCCTGGAACATGGAAGCAACACATTATCAGAATAATATTAACAAAGTAGTTGACAGAAAGCCAACGCTTTTTAAAAAATAAACAATGATTTTTTAAAGAAGAGACTAACATGATCTTCTATCTTACCTATGTCTCATTACCTATTGATTTAAATAGTGTTACCAGAGTGTTATCTCTGTGCATTTGGAATTAAGATAACAAGCAAATATAAAACTTAGCTGGTATTCTATTCAGTGAATGTGAAGTGGAAGGGCAATTGCATAAGAATGTAGAGTGGAAGGGCAATTGCATCCCTTCCCTGGCAGGCTCCCTATTGTGTGCTTGGTCTTGCAATGGTTGTGACATCAGTCACATGACAGGGAATGCAATAGGGAGCATGCTTGCCTTTCCACTCTGCTGAAGAGGATACTGAACAAGAACAGGATACTAGCCCAAGTCTTCAGGTAAATAGTTTATAATCCTAGAGCTAATCTCTTTGCTTAAATTCCATTTTAGTTTTTAAACTGAGCTAGTAGCATCCTTTCCAATCTCTGCAGGTATTCACTTTTGATCTCCAGAAATCAAAGTCTTGATTCTTCTCATTGAGATCTTGCTAATTCATGACCATGTGTGTGCACACCTAATTTTCAGTCTCCTCTGTTAGCCACGTCCACCTACTTTACTGATGACTTCTGTCCTACTCCTTTGACCATACCCAGTTTCATACCGCTATTTATTTACTACACTTTGGTGTCCCTTTGCTTAAAAAATGCTCAAGAGGGCTTAAAAATGCAGATCGTAAAACACTCAAATAGCAGTTGTAAAAACATTGCCACATCACATGAATGAAAAAGCTTTGAGAAGAATGACAGAAACCAGCAGAACAGATCCTGTACTGCAAAGGAGCTTAGATGCCACAGACCTTTCTGAATAACCATGCACTTGCTTGCTGGCAGGAGCAGCACAGAAATCAAACTAATCTGTCATCCTTTTGCTGGGATGGGTTCTAGACTTTGGGAGCTGCCACTAAAAAGGCCTCCTATTTCCTTGTCAAATGTGTCTTTACCTCAGTGGACCAGAGACTTGTCTTATGGATCTAATCTCCACGTGTACCATTATCCAGTATTTCCTTGTCTTAATGCAGGTCCACCACATATGGTAGAAAGTGCCATCTATCACTTTACACTTCCAGCAAGCCCATTTGTAGTTTGTTACTATCTTTTCAATATCTTTTGGGGTAATGTACCACCAGTAGAACATGTTGTACCAATTTTCCCTTAGAGCTTGACAAGCTGTAAATTTAATGTCCTTTTTCCGTAATTTCCCCAACTTTGTAGAGATATTTCTTTGTTGAAATCTTGTATCCATATGTATGGATCTAATCTCCATAGAAGACTTTACCACGAACTCTGATAGCTTCTTTAACTAGTAATATTCTAAATTTGCATAGTAAAGACAAATAGCGAAAAATTCTTGTGGCTACTTTATGAGATATTCATTCGTTCATTTGTTTGTTTGTTCATCCATTCATTTTGATTTTGAAGGACTTTTTAATTAAAAATTAAAACTTTTAAAATAGTATCCAATACTCAAAACTGTATGGAATCTTTAAAAATACATTTAGAGATGTAAAATACACAGCTATAATGTACTGTAATATAAAATTCCAAACAAAATTAAACTAACTGCAGAAGAAACTCAAAGCAAACTAGGAATGTGTCCATGGCAGTGTATATCAACAAAGGTCCTGTAAATCTTCTCAGTTTCATTGTTATCTTGCCTAAAAACTAGTAAAAGCTTTAGTTGGCTTTCTGGCTGGAATCTTTCTGGGATTTTGGTGGCATTTATTATACTCCTTTTAAAAAGAGTATCTTTCTTGTCTGTTGGTTAAATATGACATACTCTTAATATTTAATCCCATATTTGTGGAAACTGACATAAGTCTCACTGAGTTGAAGGCGGTCCTCAACCCCATTTGTGCAGTTAGGCAGTGGAGCCATATTTGCCTTTCCTCCCTCCTTTCAGTGAAGGAATGAAGACCATTACACCCTCTTCTTTTTCTTCTGCACAAGGTAAGAGGGTCAAACAAAGGTAGCAACTAGTTATGTCAAAGCCTCTGAGCTGCCAGCCCTTTTTCTTAAGTAAAAGTGATTCCTGTGGCAATCCACTGTCCTGCTCTCTTCTCATCTGTTTTGCTTCCTAGAGGAGGACAGGAGAACATTCTGGTATGTTAAGAACTGCATACTAAGAGGTAAAGGTAAAGGTAAAGGTTCCCCTTGACATTTAGTCCAGTCGTGTCCGACTCTAGGTCGCAGTGCTCATCCCTGTTTCCAAGCCATAGAGCCAGCGTTTGTCCAAAGACAGTTTCCGTGGTCACGTGGTCAGAGCGACTAGACACGGAACGCCGTTACCTTCCCACCAAGGTGGTACCTATTTATCTACTCGCATTTGCATGCTTTCGAACTGCTAGGTTGGCAGAAGCTGGGACAAGCGACGGGAGCTCACTCCGTTGCGTGGATTCGATCTTAACGACTGCTGGTCTTCTGACCTTGCAGCACAGAGGCTTCTGCGGTTTAACCCGCAGTGCCACCACGTCCCTGGCACTAAGAGGTTAGAGAGACACAAAAATCCATGTATTCAAATATTTTGTTTCTTTAAAGGTAAAAACACAGAGGCTCTCAAACGATTTTACAGGAGACAATTGTCAGGCAAAATGTCAGTTGCAGCATCTTGTCTTTGTGTACTCTTTTCAGTCACTGTGTACTATTTTCAGTCTTCAGTATTTGATCCATAGACAATGACTTAAGGTAGTAAAAATTACCAGAGCATTTGTTGCACAACTATTTTCTGAGCTTCTCTATGTCATTGTCTAAACTAGTCACAGAATCAAACAATTGTAGAGCTGGAAGACCCCATGAGGTTTTCCATGCCAGTTACCCCAAAAAGGCAGGGAACCTACAGCTCAAGCAACATTCCCTCTAAGCTGCATGGCCGGTGGGAGTGTGCCGCTCCATTGGGCACATGCAGCCGAGCGCATTTGCCCATTTGCTTTTGTTTGCAGCTGGAACTCCCTGCGGGGAGGGGTGGAGCCTCTGCGCAGAGCTCAGGAGAATTAGAGGGAATGTTGAGCTCAAGCATCCTTGACAAGTGGTCATCCAGCTTCTCTTTCCAAATTTCCAGTGAAGAAGAGGCCATCACCTTTGAAAGCAGTCCGTCCCATTGTTTTCCAGCTCTTACCATCAGAATACTTTTCTGAATGTTTAATCAATATCCCCTTTCCTTGCCATTTGAATCAACATGGAACAGAAGTCAAAAGGGAACTTGTGCTCCTTGCTGAGGTAGTCAGAAGGAACACAAAGAGGGGACAAACATCCCATAATCAATGGAATAGGCAGGAAACAGTTACATTTGGACTTCATACTTTGAGGATGGAAGGAAGCTAATAATAATTGATACTAATAGTCCAGGAGACTCTTATTGCTCATAGAATCATAGAATAATTGAGTTGGAAGGGGCTATAAGGCCATCAAATCTAACCTCCTGCTCAATACAGGAATTGAAATCTAAGTAGATGTGAAAGGTGATTGTCTAATTTTCTCTTGTATTCCTCTAGTATTTGAGAACTCACTACCTACCTCCCAAGGAAATTGGTTCCATTGTTGTATTGCTCTAACAATTAAGAAGTTTCCCCTTATATTTAGCTGAAATCATGAAGTAGCTATCACTCTCCATGTCTGTGCTTTACCAAAAAAAGAAGAAGAAGAAAAAAGGGAGGGGTGATGGAATTCATATCCTGTCTTTCAGTTCTTTGGAAGGCAATGGAACTGAATTCATTCTCCCTTTCTCCTCCTGATCAGCTGACTGATGGGATGCTAGCCTTCTTTACCAAAATAACACATTCAAACGGGCATGTTGCATCAAGTTGTGGAACTGGAAAAACAATAGCACCTGCTTTCACATGGCATTCACCCTCAATCTAGGAACAACTATGTGGAGGCCTGCTTCCCCATATACTTAGTGTCACACTGAATCAGGATCATCTAGAGACATTTTCAAAATTACATATTTAAACTGTTTTGCCATTAGGCAAATATGCATTTCCAAATCCTCAAACTTTCATTAAATACAGAAAATAACCGCCTCAAAATATTGTGTGCCATGTACATAATTCCTTCATTAACAGTTTAGTAATTCTGTAGGACTTTATATATAGTATTGCAGCCTTTCAATCTCCATATAAATTTTACCTGTATTTTTATTTGTTATCAGTAGCTATTTTTAACTATAGGCATCAAAACATGATTAAAAGAAATAGGGTTTTTTTCCCCCTCAGATGTTTCCATGCTGAGCACAGCAGTAAAAAGTAATTGCTTCTCTCTCCTAGAAGCAATGTGTGGGTTCTTAAACTCTAAAGTAATAGACACCTTCTTTAGACTCAAATAATACCCCTTTCCTCAGGAGGGAAAACTGTTGTTCCATATAGTAAAGCTGATTTCTTCTTTTTCTTTTAAAGAATTGACCATTTCCTGCTTAGAAATTTAAGAGTTTTGTTGACTTAACAAGGGAAAAAGAGTAATTGGGTTGGATCCTGTCACAGTGATCCAGTGGTGGTTAAGGGTGGAATCCTAGTTAGTCAAGATGGCTAAAGGCTACTAAGCCATTTGAAGCTGCATGAATTAACTACACACAAACAAACACTCTGTTGATGGATATTGGAAGGTAGTGACTACCATCACTTTTGGCTGATTTTGGGCTGGCATAGTGGTGACATCCCTGGTCTGACAGATGTTCACATGAGGTATAACTCAGCTCCTGCCTCATCCCAGCACTTTCCCACCACTTTTTGTTCTTTTTGTTCTCGCTGATTTTAGGACAGATTTGCTGGGATTAGTGACTGGATTGAGCCCCTGGAGGCAACAAAAAAAATCCCCTACGCTAATGAGTAGCAACACATACCCATTGGCTTATAGTTTGTTGTAGTTCCTTATGTTAGCTAATACACCTGTAACAGTTTATCCAATGGTTTGCATCAGTATCTTCATTTTGGTGTGGAGAAAGGCACTCATGCAAGATAATCTAAAACCATGCACTTCCGTGTACAGTAGTACCTCGCAAGACGAACGCCTTGCGCCACGAAAAACTCGCAAAACGAAAGCGTTTTGTGATGTCCTAGGCACTTCGCAAGACGGTTTTTCCTATGGCCGTGCTTCGCAAGACAATTTTTTTCGTCTTGCAGTGATGCTCGCAAGACGAAAAAATGGCATTCGTCTTGCGAGGTGTTTCATAGGAATGCATTGAAGGCAATTTCAATGCATTCCTATGGGAAACCGCGCTTCACAAGACAATCGTTTTCGCGATACGAAGGGACTCGCGGAATGAATTGTTTTCGTCTTGCGAGGCACCACTGTACAAGGAACAATTTCTGTGCTTCTCAAGGAAATAGTTTTGTATTTCTGATTCCCTTATATACTCCTTTGGTCATTGAAAAAACTGATTCCCCTCCTCATGGGGGTGGGGTGGATTTTTGCACTTATATTTGAACAGTTGAGCAAAGCCTTGATGTAATGCAAGTATAATTTGTGTATTCACTGAAGTTTAAAATGAGTGCTAATTTGTAGCATATGTTTGCAACAATATAAAAGAGAACTGAGCAAAGAGAGATTAATGCAGAATTATGTATTATGTATTATTGTGCTCCAAGGCATCAACTACAAACAATGTTCAATATTTTCTGTTTGCTGACTCCTAACAGCAGAGGAATAAAACTGAGATAGACCCTGGGAGTGAGCAACCAGGAGTTTCATGGGAGAGTAGTGGTAGTGAGGGAAGGGTCTAGTGGAGGAAGAGACAAAAGAAAAATAAGAGCAAGGAGACAAAGGCAGAGCATTATATATCAGTGGACCTTCCCAGCATCCTTCAAGGCAGAGAAGACAAAAGAAAGGACACACATAGACAAACAAGAAGAAAGTAAAAGGGTAACAAGGATCATGGAGGAAAGAGATACTTCTGTGATGGCTCCTTGCAAAGTGTGTACAATGTTCATCTTCATGCCTTGTGGGTGATCATGGAACAAAGGAAGGCTAATTGCCTTAGAGAGAGAACAAAGGAGTCGACAGTGAAAGTCCGAGCCAGCGGAGCCAACTGGCAACGCCCTGAGAGCTCTTTTATTTACTTAGCATGATTGCATAGTATGTTATGAGAGAAACAGATAGGATACTAGTTACCTAATCGTAACTAGGGTTGGCTAAAATAACCCTTTGATCTTATGCTCTACCTCTAAGCAAAAGGGCAGAAGAAGGGGCTACCCTGCCTGCTTGCAGCTGCCGCATCCTGCCAGGAGTGTTTGCACGTCACTGGAACAGAATGCAGCTACAATCTTTAAGCAGAAGTTTCTCACAATGCCTGAGAACAACACTGCTTACACATGCAGCAGTGCAAACTGGTTGCACTATTGGAAGAGAAAGTGAGAGAATTGGGGCAATGAGTAGCCACACCTAAGGCAATAAGAAAAGATGAAGAGTACATAGATAGAACTATTGAGCAGCCACCGCCAAGGGAGGCACTGGAGGTGGATGAACAGCAAGACAATGTAGAGGAGGAAAATGCTGAGGAAAGAATAAACATAGTTGAGGGAGCACCATGAAAAAGAGTCACAGGAGCAAAAGAAAGACACTCTTCACCAATGGAACTGCAAAACCATTGTCAGGTTCTTAAAGAGTTTAGAAGACAGCATGCAGAAGAAGAGATAGAGGAGACCCTGTGGGGGGGCATGAGAGAGGATGAAACTCAGCTAAGCAGTCACTGAATCCACACCCTACAAAAAGAAGAGTAGTTGTAGCAGGAGACTCCCTACTTTGTAGAATTGAGATTGAAATATGCCAGGAAGAGCCAGGTATTTGCAAGCTATGCTGTTTCCCTCGAATACAGATCAGGGATGTGACAGAAGAATTGCCATTGCTCATAAAACCCATGGATTCATATCCCTTTCTTCTCATCCATGTGGGAACAAATGACACAGCCAAGAGGAACTACAAAGAAATCACATCAGACTCTGAAGATGTTGGAAGGAAACTCAAGGTCTTTGGGGCCCAGATAGTCTTCTTGTCCATCTTACCGGTGCTAAGAAGAACAGAAATGGAAAGAAAAATATTCTGAGTGGACAACTAGCTATGAAGGTAGTGCCAACATGAGGGATTTTAAATTTTCGCTTTCTGGAAGGTGGACTGCTGGCAAGTGATGCATTGCACCTGACTGGAAAGATTGGGAGGAATGTGTTTGGCCACAGCATGAAGAACTTCATCTGGAGGGTTTTAAAATGAATTGGAAGGGGGGTGGAGACACAAACTCAGAAGTAAAGGCAGGGGGTTTACACTCAATAAGAGGAACAGACCAAGCAGCTTTAATGGGGCCCAATAATAGTTTTCCAAAAAATATGTGAAAGAAAGCAGCCCACAAATCATACAGTCTCCAGTGCCGATATACGAATACCTGGAGTATTGGAAACAAGCAAGAAAAACTAGAAATCTTAGTTCAGGAAGGCATAAGACAATTGATAGGGATAACTGAAGGTTGGTGAGTTGATTGCTATTACTGGAATGCAGCAATTGAAGCATATAAATTGTTCAGAAAGAATAGAAAGTGTGATGGAGTCACACTACATGCACATTTTTCTATGCATTTTGGGTGTGTGTGTGTGCGTTTATGTTCCTGAGAATTGCATTACAAAATTCTGCAACTACCAAAACAGAATTGTTTTCTGGATCACATCTTGCTTTGGGAACTATGAATCTAGTAAGTTAATATCTAGTAAGTTAGCTGGGAAGGCAAGATTTTAGAATATTACTCTACCCTAAAGCATGTGAGTGTCACTCTGGATCAAACCCTGACCTATTGAAAAACATTGTCTAAACACCAAACAGAAAGTTGCCACCAGAAATAATATACTTAGGAAACTGGCTGCATCAGACAAGGGTGCACACCCACAAACAATAACAACAACAGTTTTGTTCCTATGCTAATCCACAGAAAAATATGCTAGTGTCATATGGTATAAAGCAGCACATGCCAAGTGGACATAGCTCTCAGTGAATCATGTAAGATTATTACTGACCGCTTGAAACCTACCCCCTTATGCTAAAAAAGTCTATTATTTGGCTGATATTGCCCCTCCAGAAGTACATCAAGAGGTGCTAGTAAATAATGAACAAAATAAGGTAATACAGCACTAGACCCATCCACTTCATGGACATCAATCCCCTAAACAGTTGTTAAAGTTGACAAAACGTTTTCTGCAGACATCTCAACTTTGAAACATTAAACCAGAAGAGGCTAAGCTAAACCTAGAGAACAAAACAACACACCTTGCCAAATGGATGAATGCTGAAGAGTGTCTCCCACCAGGGCAAGACTATCTGGACCACCTGCAAACCACTTAATAAACTTTGAAGCAAACTAGGAAGATCATATAATAATTAAGTAAAATGGGGCTAGTTGTTGTAGGTTTTTCGGGTTCTGGAAGTTTTTCTTCCTAACGTTTCACCAGTCTCTGTGGCCGGCATCTTCAGAGGACAGGAGTTAGAACTCTGTCTGTGTTCTGGAACACAGAACACAGACAGAGCACAGAGTTCTAATTCCTATCCTCTGAAGATGCCGGCCACAGAGACTGGTGAAACGTTAGGAAGAAAAACCTCCAGAACACGGCCAAACAGCCTGAAAAACCTACAACAACCATTGGATCCCGGCCGTGAAAGCCTTCGAGAATACATAAAATGGGGCTACTTGGATGCAGGACAATTTTTCTGTGATTGTGTTGAAATTCAATCAATCCAGCACTTATGTTCATGCAATTTGTGTCCTACCACATGTACAAAATAAGATTTAGCAAATGGCCAAGATAACACTATTGAAGTAGTCTGCTTCTGGTCTAAGTATCTTAACATTTTAAACTCTTTTTAATTTTACCTATGTTCAGATACATCCATAATTTTAAATTGTGCAATGCTCTGGTGTGAATAAAGAGATATCAAAATGCCAACTCAGCCAATATTTTCCCCATCCATAATGAGATTCTGCTTGAAGACAAGGGCTGAGTGAGAGTATACTTTTGGGGTGATTGATGCCAATAGATGCTTACCTCTTCTTCTCACATAGGTGTAAAGCAGGGAACCAATAACCACAGTTACATGAACAGAGATTATTATATAACCAATAGTGTGGGTGATCACGGAACAAAGGAAGGCTAATTGCCTTGAGAGAGAACAAAGGAGTCGACAGCGGATGTCCGAGCCAGCGGAGCCTACTGGCAATGCCCTGAGAGCTCTTTTATTTACTTAGCATGATTACATAGTATGTTATGAGAGAAACAGATAGGATACTAGTTACCTAATCGTAACTAGGATTGGCTAAAATAACCCTTTGATCTTATGCTCTACCTCTAAGCAAAAGGGCAGAAGAGGGGGCTACCCCACCCGCTGGCAGCTGCTGCATCCTGCCAGGAGTGTATGCACGTCACTGAAGCAGAATGCAGCTACAGCCTTTAAGCAGAAGTTTCCCACACAATAGCATGACTCTTCTGAAACAGTTTTTCATGGGCTTCTAATCTGTATTACATGGTCTCGGGCAATATTTACAGAAAAGTCTGCTTCCTTTAGAAGAATAAAATGGCTTGTTCATGAGGTGTGACACCAGGACGTTAGCAAAAATGTCCCAGTCCTGTTTACATTCAGTGTTTGTAAATTCTGTCACAATCTATCTGTCAGCATGACAATTTTGGGATGTAAAAATCAGGAAACCAGTCCTTTTTCCCTGCTACTGAATTTTTCAGTAAAGAAGTCTATAAATCCTGCTTAGATCCTAGAGGCAACATACAGATTTTATACAGTGTGTTAGGCATTGACCTTGGAGAGATCTGACAAAATAGATGATTCCTGGAAACTAGGACACCCCTGAGACATAATGAAAGCTTATTATTTTTCCCCTTTGCAGGTCACCTCTAAGAAAACTCTTCTTTCTCACTGCCTCCTCCCCTAGCCTAGAAATGAATGAAGGACACTCTAGCCTGTAGATTGCAAAATGGATGAATAATCATGATGTCCACATCTGAGTGAAAACAATGTTGTCACTTAACCAACCATTGTGAAACAGACAACAGGCAATATTTCACCAGGGCCATTTGCTGTGAATATAGAAACTCAGATGAATCTATTAGGTCCCGTAAGGCTGTGAACCACCTTGGCAGCCATGCTTTTGACAAGCACAAGCCCTCAGTTAATGGCATACTCATAAGATGCAGTAATTCCTCAACTCTGTTAACTTTGCCAACGAACACAAAGTTTCCCTAAGGCTGAGTTGTTCTGACTGTGTTCTGTAGACAAACAAACCTCAGTGCATTTTAGAAATCTGAACAGAGACTGAGATATAGGGATTAGGAATGTTTGAATCTATAGACCTGAGTTTCACTGAATTTTTCCTGTGCTCAGTTGCAAGCTATATTCACATCAGTTTGCAAATGTCATAAAATTGGTTTGAAAGGATTTTTTAAATTCATTTTTTGCAACTTTCTCCAAGGATATGAATATTTGTACATTCATTTCCTATTTTATGCACATTTCACAAGCCTCCCCTTCTGTTTTTGTGTGAAGTTTCCCACAAGATATGCATTTTTATGCAGGTCTCTTCTGGCTCTCTACTGTGTGTACTTGGATGACACATGTTTTCAAGCATGTGTTTGTCAAGAGGACACTTTACATTTTTAAGGTGTAGATGCAAAATGAAATTAGACATATAAGACATAATGACTGAAGAATCCTTAAAAATTAAGTCCAAGACCTATCAATGATATCATTCAATGTCCACTGGATCAGTTCACTCTCTCTTTCCAACTACTGAAACATGAAACCAGTTGTTTTATAGATGACACAGAATGTGTTTCATTCAAAGGAAGCCCTCCTGAAGAATTTCCTTCCAAGTTAAGCCATCAGGTTGCAAACCTATGCACACTTACTCTGGAGTAAATCCTGTTCCAAGAGATTCATGCCTGAATAGACGCAGGACGAATAATTTTTAAATAAACATATATAGTATGGATTGTATATGTCTGCATGGCTAACAGCATAGAAAAGCCATATATATCCTTGTGCTTAGAACACTGATTCTGGAGTAGACCTATTGGCTTTACTGAGATTACTGTAAGGGAAACTGTTTGAAAAATGGACTTCCCATGCATGCTGTTTTACAATTTTCCGAACTTCACAAATATCCTGCCATAGACTGTGGAACAATAAATGTCAGAAGGCTTTTAAAAACAAAATTATCCCATTAATTTTCTCTTGCAACCTTGCTGTCAATGGAGTAGAGGGAATAATAAAATCAGTGACAGTGCCTAATGTACCTTACATACCCAGTGTGCCTGCATATTACAGAGCTCTGAAACAACAACATATTTCTTCCTTTCATTTTTATTTATTAACTTAGAGGTGTGTGACTTTGCTATCAATGAAATGCTCTAAAGTTGACAACAGTAGAACAAATCAAATCTCTTTTCTTTTTTTATAGCTAGAATATGCAGATTGGTACATAAGTTAGGACATTAAAGGTCCCAGGTCCCTTGTCTCTAAAATCTTTCTCCGTATTCACAAACATGCATGGGTAGCGCACACACATATATCAACATTTTACATTCTCATGAAATACTTCATTTATAAGTTGCACCTGAAAAGTTCTGACTATTTATTTATTTATTTATTTATTTATTTATTTATTTATTTATTTATTTATTTATTTATTTATTTATTTTCCATCTTGCTTGCTGTCAAGGTGACACACAACAGCTAAAACAGACATAAGTTAAAATCACAATTCTCTTCCCTGGAGATCCCAAAGACCAATGGATGGTATATTTGAGAAGGGTTGCACCCTATTGGTGTCCCTCCACTGATGGAAGAGTGATCTGTCAGAGGCATCCAGCTACGTAGGGGGAAGGAAAATGACTTTTGACAATGCCCCCTTTCATCTATAGACCTTCAATCTGCTCTGGAGTGTTGGGAGGCCTTTTTAAATGTCATGGGAGAGGTCTGTGGAGCTGCAGTGGGGAGTAGCACTGCAGCCTTATGTTCCATTCCACTGATAGCAACCTGGTTCGATCTAAGAGGTTTCTGTCGGTAGAGAAACATTCATTACATACACTCCACTGTTCAGAACATGCTGAATGTTTGCAGTCCTGGATAAACTTTGTTGTTGTTTCCTGAGATTCAATGGAACACTAATGAACACTGAGGCCATGGTCACACCAGCAACACAAGGCAACTTGCCATAAAAAGTATGAGTAAAGCCATGAATGCTGGATACCACTGTACTTGTTGTGCGATGAATCCCACAACAAAAATTGTAGAAGCCTCCCAAAGAGCTGGATTTGATGTCGAGACAGCACAGAGGCAGACCAAAAGATTCGTTAATGGCCAGGTGTCATCTGACCACCACCAAAAAAAAAAAAGTCAAAATCAATGAGGAAGCTCTGAGAACTTTTCACTGGTGTGATCATGGCCTGAGAGTCACATTTACGAGATTGTCACTGTTCACCAGTAGATTTCCAATAACAAGGCTAGGTACTAGTGATTGCTGACATTTACAATGTTCATCATGAAATGTCAGCCATCTCACATGAATGCAGACATTTAGTAATTTTTGACAGCATACACACATAACACATAAACATGTATAGATCTATTGGATGCAAAATAATCCCAGTCTGAAATGTGTAACAACTCTATTAATTCCATTTATGCATATTCCTCTATGCAACCATATGAAAACAAATTCGAAGTACTGCAGTAGATGAAAACCTGAGAAAATAAATAGCTTTTGTTTCAAAGGCAGACAATTTAATTGAGGAAAGAAGCAAAAGGCTTATTAAAAACCCTCTGATGGAAGTACACAGTGTTAATTCTTTGTCTGTAGCATTCTTCCTCCATTCCATCCCAAGACAACATGCAGACAAGGACTTAACAAGAAGGACACTTAAGATACAGCTTTTCATTATTTTTAACATCTTGTCTGGTGAATTCTTGAAAGCTTGCACACTTCTTTTGTCTTGTTTTGCCTACTAAATGTATCACCTCAGTACAAATTCAGTGCATGCTGCGTGATCCTGCAGAACAAAGCCAAGGCAAGGAGGGTGGAAATTGTTGAAATTAGCCGGATACATGTCATATTGGATTAGTACGAGATAAGAGGCTGGCATTATGGTCTCTCTCTCTCTCTCTCTCTCTCTGTGTAAGGGCTTTATGTTGCAAGGTGATACAGCCCATCTGCTTTGTATAGGTGGCTAATGGTCCAATCACGGGGTGCCTCAAAAAGTTGGGGTTAGCCCCTCTTGCTTGGACCATGAGTCAGCCCCATCCTTTGGAATCCTTGTTATCGACAGGGTCCATTCATTAGAGGGTTAACATTGCAACAGTGGTCGAAATTTAATTGGGATTTTATGCTTGTGTCACACAAATGCTTTTGGGAGTGAATTGGTGTATTGCCTTAAGTTAAGAAATCACTATAGACACTGTCTCTTGAGCACCAAGTTGAATAACTCAGTATACAACAGACAACGTCAATGGTGCTTCCTTCACTGGAGGCAATTCACTTCCCAAAATTATATGGCTTGCCTTACACTTGTAATCATAACTCACATAACTCACCTCAACCTCGAGCCTTGTTCATCCACAGGGTCCCTGAAAACAAATAAAAATAACAATGTGTGTCTTCTCAGATGCTCTCCTTTCAGCAGTTTTTTCTTTCCTTGTCTGCTTGCTCAAGTAGTGGTGCATAAAGTTGCCATTCCTCTGAATTTCAGGGCTAACGATCTGTGACCGACTGTCTAAGAATTTTTTTTACCAACTGGACTGTTATGTGCTTTTCATGTGTTTTTAGTAGCATTTTTATCTATTATTTTTAAATATTTTTAATATTGTAATAATTTATTGTTTTTAGCTTTTAATATTGTTTCCTTTTTAATACTGTAAGCCACCCCGGGTTCTTCTTGGGAGAAAAATGAGGTATAAATATTTTGAATGGAATAAATAAATAATAAATATATAATTGTACATCACCTAGTTGCTGCACAAAAGTTGCAAAAAGCAGCACTGAAACGAACAACTTGTAGTTGTACAGAGACTCAAGCCCCATAAATCTTTCCACTGGAGTGCTGCTCTTAACAATGAAGTTAATTTTTTATTATTATTTCTTAGGTGAAAATACTTTGTTATCTTGCATTCAGAAGTGGGTCAAGTTTTTTAATTTTCGCCTTTGCTCTTGCAGCTTTTTCACACCATTCTTTCTTTGATCAGAGGTAAAGATGAAATTGATGAGAGTGAGGTGGGAGCAATTTTTTTTTTCCAATTTAGTGTTGAAACTGGCGTGCTTGAATGGGGAGAAGAGAGAAAAATACACCAATTTTCCATTGAAATTGCCAAAGGGAATTCAAAACGCATGTTAGTTTCACCTCTACAGTCCATACTTTTTGGAAAGTGCCTGTGGTGGTGGCAAAATTAATACAACTGCTGCTAATTGCAGCTACAAATAACCATTTATTTGGAAATAAATGGGTACTGTGTAGTTCTGGGGATGCCCCAAATATTTTTTTAAACGAAAGGAGCAGGGACTAACAGAAAGTTGCAACAGGATTTGGAAGGATACAGAGGTAGATATTTCTATTCACGACTTTTACTTCATACTTGAAATTTTCAGTAGACTATGGTATACCCTGAGCTCAGAAAACAAATTCACTATGGTTAAATGTGGCCTATGGGACAAAGAAAATTTATTTAAGTAGTGTACCTATATAAGTTTACTGTATCAACACAGTTTTGATGGTAACTTTTTGAGACAAGCAAGCTTTAGAAGGTAAGAGTTTGCACAACATCCTACTGTGTCCCCACCCGGCTCCTTTCTGCTTCACCGGGATACATATTTTGTCCCCTGTTAAGTGACATACCATTGTATGGGAAAGGAGGAAGTGAGTAATTAAATAACCCCTTTTTCTCATCCACTGGCCTCATATTATTTGTCCACTAAAAACTGTAATCCGTACCAAAAAGATAGGAAATAAAATGCATACAGCTGCATATATAACATGTAGTTTGGCCCTAGGAAAGGAGTTGAAACTGTCAGCAACAAACTGTATACACAACCTTTCAAAGACAGTCAGTCAGATTCCTTGTTCTATTTTTCTCTGCTGCAGGGCTAAATATCTGCAGAAACTAAGTAGAGGGCAGTTGTGCTGTCACAAATGAACTCCGAACAACTAAAGCTACAGCAGAAATATCTGTGGCCTCGAAATAGCTGGTAGATTTAGCATAATACTGAAATGTGAAACCACCTAATACTGAAAATAAGATGCAGGTGATAGAGTGTGTGCATGAGAGAGAGCTTCTTGATGGCTTTAGATATGATGAAGTTCTCTAAATGCAGATCATAAAGGGTACTACTGTGCAATTCTAAGCACTTAGGTAAAGGTTCTCCTTGACATTTAGTCCAGTCGTGTCCGACTCTAGGGCGCGGTGCTCATCCCTGTCTCCAAGCCATAGAGCCAGCGTTTGTCCGAAGACAGTTTCCGTGGTCACGTGGCCAGCACGACTAGACACGGAATGCCGTTACCTTCCCACCGAGGTGGTATCTATTTATCTACTCGCATTTTTACATGCTTTCGAACTGCTAGGTTGGCAGGAGCTGGGACAAGCGACGGGAGCTCACTCCGTCGCGTGGATTCAAGCGTGGATTCAATCTTACGACTGCTGGTCTTTGACCTTGCAGCACAGAGGCTTCTGTGGTTTAACCCGCAGCGCCACCACGTCCCTGGCTCTAAGCACTTACAGGGGAGTAAATCCCATTACCTCAGTGGGAGCTACTTTAGAGTAAACCTGTACTGAAATAAAGCAATTACAAAGGAGATCTTTTGTCTTGCTTGTTCCTTTGAAAGATTGTGAGTACTCTCCTAAAATGCTTAGGTAATTTGAAACATAATTACAAATTAAATAAGAGTGCATATTCTGAGACAATCACCCTTTCAGTACTCTTCTGAGAAAATTGGGTTCCCATCCTATTTGGGACGACTTCTAGCATGGGAGGTTTAGATCAGGACAATAATTTTGTATGTTCATTGGCATACACTAGTAGGTCTAGATCAGGACAACAATTCTGGGACTGGATATGTTTGTTGTGGTGGCTTGTGACACAGTGGTTAAACTGCAGAACTGCAGTTAAGGCTCTGCTCACATCCTGAGTTCATTCCTGACAGGCTCAGATAGCCAGCTCAAAATTGGCTCAGCCATCCATCCTTCTGAGGTTGGTAAATTGAATACCCAGCTTGGTGGGGAGTGGGGACAATGTGTAGCCTGCACAAATAAATTGTAAACCACTCAGAGAGTGCTTTCGCCTTTGGTATATAAGCAGCACATTTTGCTTTACTTTGCTTTGCCTACCACTACTACCCCCAATTTTGGTGTGCAGCATGCCTCATCCAAGTCTATAAACTGCCCATAATTAAAAGGACAAATAATTCCACAGAAATTGAAATTCTATTTTCCACTACTGTTTCAAATTAAAATATTGGCATGCATGCCAACAATCACAAAGTAACCATTGAGGAGCACCAGTTAAATTATATAATGGAAGGTAGGCCTATCAGTGCTGTGCTCTTGGAAATCATGCTATGAATCATTTAAATTAATTTTTTTTAAAAAAATTCTTTGCCTTTCTGTGTATTGCCGATTGAAACTGCAGCTACACAGACAGGCAAAGAAAAAAATGATAATTTAATCAAAGTGATTTGTTGTATCAGTGATGATCTAGCAGATATTTTTTTAAAAATCACTTCCCATGACCCTCTGCAGAGGATTAGGAGAAGTGTTTAATTGCCAGTGGAATGAGCTAAAGGTCGATATGCCGTTTGGTTGGGAGGAGCACGCCAAATGACACATTGCTCCTCCCCTCCAACCTCAAACAACCCTTTATAGCCCGATCCAGCCTCCATGAAAATGGCCAGGGTGCACACACCCTTAGTGCTAATGTGTCTTCCAACAAACATGATGACTGTGGTTGGGACAGAGGAGAAACAAGAACTATGGCAGGGCATTTCTGAACCCTTCTGCCTGCCTATCGATATTTCAACATAGAGGCAAAATCTAGTGAGGCTGGTGAGCATAAAAATCCATTCTTAGAGTTAAATGGTAACTGATCATATCCTTAATCTGTGAAGGTCATATGCAGTAAGAATATTTTTTTACCACAAAGCTCTTATTGAGTTACCAAGGTCTTATATACTACTGTCAACTGTCTTCTTTGTGGGTCAGGAGGTAGGCAGCCTTACAATCCCCATACCACTGCTAACATCACCAACACCAGAACTACAGCAGTGAGTACAGGAGCCCTGGTAAACCTCAGTAATTTGCAGCATCTTTTCAGATAAAAGAAAGTAGAAAAAGATGACACTTGCTCCCGGAAAAGCCTTAAGTGTCTGAATAATACATATACTTCAGAAACACAGGGCAACATGATTCTGAAGATCATGTAGTTTGGCTGTCAGTTCCTAGGTATCAAAAACTGGGATAAAGCATATACTTAAGGACAAGATTATAACCTTAGCAACACAGAACTGTAGCAGCAGCAATCACAATGGAAGAACTCTGTCAGATCTATGACTACAACTAGTGTAAAATACCAAGTATTCTGTTAATTTACATCCATTTTAGAATGTTGTGTGTATATATCTTTCCCCACAAGTAATCATGCATTGCTGATGCCTGTAATTGTGTCTGATGACATACTGCTTACCAGAAGTTTTATTTAAGACTTCCAATTTGCACAATCCTATTAAAAATTAACACTAAATCATTCCAGTAAATGAAGTCTTAAAGATTTAGCTGCTTTGTCAGAGGCCTTCCTAGAATAAATTAGAATGTAAAAATGTGAACTTACAAGATGTAGAAATGGTCAAACCAAATCTTTAATATCAAATGAGCCTAATCTTGATAGAAATAGGGTTTTAATAGCTTGCTTTGTTTAAAGAACCAATAAATGTTATTAAGCAACATTAAGGGATGTATTCAACAGTCAGAGCACTGAACACACTTATTCATCAGTTTTTGAGTGTGAGGAGCAGAGCTATGTTGGCTTACAGCTTCCTTGTGTAATGGAGCGAAATTAAAACCCTACCATTTGCTCTCACATTCCTCCACAGTATTCTAGTAACAGCAAGTATTTCAAAGGAGAAGAAGCTGTGGTTTCATTAGAAGATCACATTTTATTTCCTCTTTCACAGAATCATACATGTCGAAGGGGCCAGAAGTAGAGATGTAAAATTTCCAAAAAATTCCATTTTTTTTGAAAACACACACAGAAGAAAACCTTTTTTTCCAGAAAAAAATGGAATTTTTCAGAAATTTTACATCTCTAGCCAGAAGTCATCTGATCTAGGGACGAGCAAGCCTCCCCAGCTTCAATTTGGATAGAACTCAGCAAAGGCCAAAGCGAGTTGGGGGTGGGGGAGAGAAAGGCAGGGAAAAGATTTTATTCTTCTAGGAACCTTAAATTTGCTAAGGATCCAGGCATAGATTAAAAATTATTATAACGCCTCTTTTTGTTGCATGGTACAAATTCATAAGAAATATCTTAAAAGCAGAAAACGGCACCAAATCTATTTTCCAAGTGGTGTATGTGTGTTTGAATGTCTACATAACTATGTGGTACAATTCTGAATCTGCTTTGGTCTGGCTTCTTTTACCTGGAGGTATGCCCTGCTGAACTGAATTTTAGAAACAAAAGATGTTGGGTTATACTGTGGCAGAGCAAGCCACATTCAACAATATGCTGGTGGTAGTGGGTTGCCAATAGGCACAAGCCTGTTGTGCTGCCACAACTATCCGTGCACTGGTGCAACCCCTTTGTACTGGTTGATCTCAGCTCTGCTGGCAGAACCATATCTGCCACTGTGACTGCTATGGTGGCTGAGAGCAGCTGGCAGAAAAGCCAGAGAAGGGGTAGTGAAGGGAAGGTAGAAAGGGGAGGAGTTGATATATATCTTATACTATTCTAACTCTGATATGGCTGAAGGAAACTTGTGTGATATTTTGGGATGGCCAGCTCACCCTGGGAATAATTGCTTTGCCCTCTCATTGGTCAAAAAAGGTACAATATTTGTCTGCTTTGAGATTTTCCCACAGAAACCGTGCACATCCATTATCATTGGGATTCAGCCCCTAAAACTTTGGGCAGAACCTTCTTGGAGGCCTAGTTGAAGATCTTTATGAGGATACTGGTGCTCTGAAGTACTGGAAATTGGAAACGGTAGGTTTTTTTGGATTATTCTGAGAGTTGTTGCCCCAAATGTAGCTCTTCCAGTCATGTGAAGTACAAATGAATGCCAGCAACATTCATTGAATTTGGCCTGAGATTAAAAACTTGAGGTCAGACTTATAAAAACTTACTTCAGATATATGAGCTTCATAATGTCCCTCATTGTTCTCAGGCTCAAATTTTCATCCTCGAGGTTGTTGTTGTTTAGTCGTTAAGTCGTGTCCAACTCTTTGTGACCCCATGGACCAGAGCACACCAGGCCCTCCTGTCTTCCACTGCCTCCCGGAGTTTGGTCAAAACTAACCTCAAGGTTAGTGATAGGCAAACTGCCTCCAAAGATGGTGAAAAACTGGAAGATAAAGAGTCTATACCAGAGGAAGAAATGCAAAACAAGTCCTTTTGCACAAGTGAAGATCAGTTCATTGCATTATGTCATCCTAAGTATTTTCAAAATTCCATTAAAACTATTACTTTCACTACACAAACCCTTCTGTTATTACTTGTCCACAAAAGTGCCAGGATTTCAAAACCCAAAATTGTGCTTCTTTCTCCAAAAGTCGCACACACACAAAAAGCATGGAGTACTCATCTATTTCCCAGGTATATTCAACATTTGTGCTTGCTGCTGGAGATTACTATGCAAACAAATGGACAATGTTAAACTGAAGAATAACACCAGCAATATTTCTTTATTCACCCTGGCTGCAGGGCTCAATATATTCTCACTTAATACATGTAATTTGAGGCATAAACAATATATATTGGGAAAAGGAAGTGGATGGTGTGTTAACATGAATATTTTTAACCCATGACCAAAGACAGATATTAAAACATACTGGAAGTTAAATTAGATGTCCATAGATGCCATATACAATTAAATCATTTCATGAATGTGAATAACGGAAGGCTGGAAAATCATAGGCTGAATATATACAGAAAGAGATACATTATAATCTCAGGCAGAAATAATTGCGGGTGGCAGAAGAGTATCTCTTGCTTCAGCACAAGGTGCAGATAAGAGTTGAGCTCCTAAACAGGTATTTATTTACTTGAAGCATTAATCCCCTGCATGTTTATTTGAGGGTAGATCCCACTGGAAGGTTGCAGGCTATATCTGTGTTTCCTTCACGGCACTGCCTTTCTTCCTCCAGAGTGCACCCCTGCCATGTTTAATATTAAAATTAAACTTTAAAGGTTGTTTATTAGATTTAGTCAGCTGAAACAAAACCTAGACTCTGTGTCCATGGTGAAGAACAAGCCAGATCTTATTTATGTGTGCTGGGAAATCTTGTACATTTCTTCCAGGAACAAAAAAAAAAAAGGAATGCAGGAACAGCAGCAGAAAGCATGAAATAGCCACAGAGAAAAGTGTAGTAGAATGTCATTAGAGGATTGGAGAAAATTACATTGTTAGGCTCACATAATGTCAAATTTGAAAACATTGCAATACAGTGTAATGCAATTTATTTTCATATAACCCTCTTAATGGACATTATCGGGAAAGTGCTATCCAGACAAGACCAGCGTAAGTGCTGTGCAGTTTGAAAGTAAATTCAAGGCCATCAAATGTTTCAGGCTTTACTCTTCATTTTATTTATTTATTTAACTCTCTGTCTCTTGATTTTTACTGGAACACATCTCAAGTTATTTTCAAATGGACTAATGGTTTGAATTATTCCCAAAGAATCCCATATAATTTCATAGGGACCATTATCTTGATGCATTTGAATAGCTTCTAACAGATCTGTAAAAAGGTTACAATACCAAGACTGTGGTATAACCAATAGGGCCTTATTTAAAAAGGGAAAGAAATCCTAAACCATGTAAATCTGACAATTGAGAACTGGTGAAGTCGAGCACCTGAGCATGTAGCCAGAGGTTGGGTGCTTGAATCTCCACTGTGCTTCCTTGGAGAACTGTCAACCAAGATCATCTAAAGCATGTGTGGCTGATGGGTTACATGCCCTGCCACCTGTGTGGCCTTGGGCAGTCTGCATGGTCCCACAGCATCATGCATGTTGTGTCTATAATGTTGGATTTGACTATAAGTTATATACATATATTTATAACTGCTGATGGCCAGTCTATTGATGTGAACCCTATGCCTTTTCCTTCAGTATCTTATTTTTGCACTTCCTACTGCAAGTTTACACTGCACATATCCTTTAAATTCTTCACTGATCATGGGCTTTCAATGTAGTTCCACATTACTGACAGCAATGCATTTCATTGGTGGCTGTAGAAGTGAAAAAGGAAAAGGGCATAAATACAGAATGACCCAAAGCTTAGGATTGTTTTGTTTGTTCTGTCTACTCTGTCTACTACACTACAGTGAGTATTAATGCCACTTTAATATATTACAAATGAATATATAAACTTTTAAAACCCATAATTATAAGCCTCAATATTCTATCAACTGTACAGATGCCTCTTAAGCTAGTAATTTGAAACTCAGTAGCCATTATCTGCTTGAGGAGGTCTACAAACAAACCAGATTTCAAATTGATTTGATAAAGACTGCCACAGCTACAGCTGGTTAAATCATAATGAACATTGACACATTGGCTGAAATCCAGTAGTAAATCGCAACTAAAGTAGGCTTATAAGAGCAGTGGGGATCTGGTGAGTCAACTCCTCCATAGGTTCCATTGAGTCCTTCTCAGATGAAGACCCAGACCTCCCAGCAAACTGTCTCTGGAGTTGCCAGAGAATGAGGCCCAGGTGGAGTCTAGGCCCTCAGCAGGGATGACTGAAGATTTGTCTCTAGCCAAGGAAATAAGCACTGCTGTAGAGTCTGGGGCAGAAGCACTCCCTAACCTTTTGAGAGCCATGGTGCCTAAAGAGGCAGAACAGAACTGTGCTGTTTAAAAGTGCTCAGGTGTAGAAGAGGACTCCTTATGAGTACGGAACACTTTGTGAGGAGGACTTCTGAAAGCCTCTGACCTGCAGGAGCAGCAGCTGGGTTTTTGCCACCATGGCTTTCCAAGGTAAAGAGAGCTACTGTCCCAGGCACTACAGCAGTTCTTAGTTCCTGTATGAAAACATTTGACAGAGATTTGAGAAATTGCTGAAAATATTTTTTGTGTGTGTGTGAGTAAGAGAGAGAGAGAGAGAGACTAAGTAAGTATGTATGTATGTGTGTGTGTTTATGTATGCATGTATTCATTCTTAATAAAAACAATCATGTGCCATCTGCATTATGGTGTCCTTTTCCAGGATCTTCTAGTTAGACAGAGCTCAGAAAAGGTTTACTTCTGAGTACTCTCTATCTAGAAAATCGTGGAGTGATCCTGACTCACTGGATCCCTGGAATATCTGAATCCCTGCTGTTTTTACTTTACTAGGCTCTTGAGTTTAGAATGATACAGGATACAGGATTTTGATTCTCACATTTGGATTGTTGACTTACCATGTAGCACTTTCTCTGTCTTGACCTTGACTTTGTTGACTTTGAACTGGCTGATTCCACTAGTGCAGCGATGGCAAACCTATGGCACGCGTGCCACAGCTGGCACGCGGAGCCCTTTCTGCCAGCACGCGAGCCATAAGTCGCCGGATCGCTACTCCCCCCTCCCCCCCTGCAGCCAAACCTGAGCAGGCGGCTGCAACCGTGGTGCTGGTGCCCAGACAGACGGCGGGTCAGGATCCGGAGCAGCTGGTGCTGGCGGCGGATCCAGAGTGGGGTCTCGAGGCACCTCCGTACCTGGGATTCCATCTTCTGCCGCCACTTCCGGTTCCGCCACCGCCACTTCCGGTTCCGCCGCCGCCGCCGCCATGGCGGCACACCGCCCCCTGTTTTTTTTTTCCCCAGTTTGGGCACGCGAGCCCAAAAAGGTTCGCCACCACTGCACTAGTGGAATCTGACCAACTGCAAACAGCATACATTGACTGCCCACTCCCCGATCTCCCCTTTTTGAACAGGCATATCATATATTTCTGTCACTTTTTAATGAAAATGTTATCTGGACTTTATTCAGACTTATTGTAGAAGAAAATTATGTTTTAGTGCAATTTGAACAACAGTTTATGTTACTAAGGTGTTATGCCCCATTAAATCTATGGGATGAAGTACTGGCCAACCTACGCTGTGCAGACTTGGTGTTCATTCGGAGGCATAAAGACCTATTGACCTATTATTGGAAATTAATCAGCAACTACAGCTTTTTTGTTTTTTGTTAGTAGAGGGCAATATTTTCAGAGTTAGTAACCTATTATAAGTGGATTTTGCACCAAACGTCAGACAAGTAAGTGCAAGTAGGTTTATGCTATGCCCCTTTACGTTTTTATTTCTTGACAGAATTAGATGAAACTAGCAGTGGAAGTTGCCCCTTCAAAGGGGCAGATTTTAGAGACTTAAGACCAGGATAGACTTGTTCAAGAAGCAGAGATGGGGTACCCTTTAGTAAAGATCTAGGCACAGGGGGTGGGGAGAGGGAAGGCTCTGCCATTATAAGCCTTAAAAAGACCTGGGCTATAAATGTGCTACAGTTCACACTGATCTGAGGAACACTTTGCAGAGCTATAGCATGTTTATTGCAAAGGAAAATGCTCAGAATGGACGCATTGATCACTTTTCCTCTCTAATTTTCATACAGGCAAGTATGTATTTCTATCCCTCCCCCTTTTTTGGGTGAAAACTATTGATGTGCTTTATTTAGGCATACTGAGGAGAAGTTGCTTTGATGGCTTTGGAGATATTCTAAGCAGAAGACTATTAAGACAAATAACCAAGGGTATTTTGTGTTGTGAGCTTTTAAACACGAGTACAGATTGCAAAAATGTATGCCAAATAACATTTGCTAGACTTCTGTTTTGTTTTTAGGACCAGTGTGCGATGGTGCTACTTACTGTTCTGGACTAGGGCTTAGGAGTACTGGATTCAAATCCCCACTTCAGCAGGTGACCTTGGGCTATTCATGCTCTTTTTGCCTGTCCTACTTCACGGGATAGTTGTGAGGATACAGGGGTGGGGGTTATATTGCCACTGCCTTGAGTTCACTGAAAGAAAGAAAATAAATAAATACATAATAAAGGTGCCACAGGACTCTTTGTTGGTTTTGCTGCCACATGGCAAGTCACCCCACATGACTTATGCTCAGCAGTTCTCCTGTCAACATGCTGACTGAGGGGGAAGGATGGGGGCAGGTGGTAACACTGTGCTATTTTTGTAGGCTGAGGGGGGGGACTTCCTCTTATCCTGACTCTGGAGCAGAGTTGTCTGTATCTTCAGGTTCAGTCTCCTCAATATCTTTTTTGGGGGGCGGGGGCGGGCAACTCACACTTATTGTAAGAGTCTTCCTGTGGGTCTGTGATCTAAACATTCCAATAAACGGCTTGGGCCCTGGATACCTGAAGGACCACCTCCTTCCATATAAACCTACCCGGCAATTGAGATCTAGCCAGGGGGCCCTCCTGAAAGAGCCATCCCTCAAGGAGGTAAGAGGGATGGCTTGTAGACAAACAGCATTTTCGGCAGCTGCCCCCAGACTATGGAACGCCATCCCGAGGGAGATTCGTCTGGTGTTGACGTTGATGACGTTTCGGTGCCAGGTCAAAACCTTCCTGTTCCAGAAGGTTTTTAATTGAAATAATATCAACTGTGGGTCCTGATGGCAATTTTTAGAGCACTGTATTTTTAATTGTATTTTAATTGTTTTATCTTTTTATTGTATTCAAATTGTTGTAAGCTGCCCAGAGACCTTTGGGCAGTGTGGGCGGCATATAAGATAAATAAATAAATAAAATAAATAAGCCAATTTTTACAAACAAGGATTTTCCTTGGTGTTCAATGTACACTGAGATTCAACTATATGCAAAACTTTCTGAAGGTGAGGTATATTTGCATTCCAGCATGCGATCTCTTTATTTAAGTGATTTCCACTTTCATTTCTGGTACAGCAAGTATTCTAGCACTTTAAATCATTAATCTTTATTATTTACATAGCCCAGGCTTTGCTGCATGACTTAACGAACATATTTTAATTAATTTTCCCCAGAAGAAAGCAATGAACCAAATTAGACAGAACAAAACTGAAGAAAACATTTTACTGAGAGTGTGTGCATGGATGTGTACATGGATACATTCACACAAGTGTGCGTGTCTGTGTGTGTGCAATGCAATACATTTTTAAAATAGTCACTATTGCCTTCTTGGTGAAGAATATGTTTTCATGATATAAAATTAAATTGAGATGAAGGGTTTTTTTTCCCCATAAAGCAAAGAAAAATACAAAAGGAAGCAAGGGAAAGAAGCCTTCCATTTCTTCCCAAGCTGCTGATTCAAGGGGGGAATTTTTTTTTCCTGTTGTATGCAGGTGTCTCCTAAGGGTAGGCTTTTTCATAATTCTACCCTTAGTAGGTAGGGCTGTGCACAGAGAAAAGAAAACAAACATTTTGGAATCTGCTTCAGTGCTTCCTACGGAGGGCTGTTTGGATTACCTCAGAAAAGATATCAATGGACATTTGATCTAAGACATGTGACTCATGTAATTCTTTGTTCTACTAGAAACATTGGCCCTCTGGAATTAATAAACTAAATACTGAAGCCTTGTTTTTTGTTTTTTTCTTTCCTTTCTAAAACTAAATCTGATGTGCACAACTGACAGGCGACTTGTGTTATCTCCCATTGGATGCAACAGTCATATTTGCTTAATTCATTTCCAAATGCATTCCCTCAATTCTAACCATTCTTAAAGTTCTTGTTATTATTTTATACCTAACATTTGGATTTAGAGCAGGTATAACAAAACAAAGTAAATTGTTGATGACATTAGTGTTGCTTTTGTACTTTTACTTAGAGATCCTTAAAGTTACCATGAACTTTTCACAGAAACAGGCTAGAAAAAAATCATTCCTGTCTCTCCTCCTCTATTTAAGCAGTGAATGATGGAGTTTAAGAAATGAGAGTTATGATTTGGCTTAATATAAGGCTGCATTTTATATTTGGGAAATATATTTTAATCAATATCCCCCCCCCCCCCCGCAATTTAACTGTAGATTCCACTTTCTGGGACAGATCCAGCATCACACACTATGCTTATCTTTGATTAGACTCAAAGAAAACAATGGGACTTCGATTAGGTGTGGCTGCCTTGTCACATGTATGGCCATAAGTCTTGTCTAACAATGGTGCTGTTTGACTCTAACTCAGTGATGGAATGGGAGTGACAAGGTGATAAAGTCAAGCCAGATCAGCTGAATTCTGTACTTGTGAAATGCATGGAGACTTCTACATACTTACAGATGTGAAAAAGGAACAATGACTCAGAATGTGACTAGACAGGGATTTGTCTGGTCTGGTTTGGAGATGGGCTTGTTCGCTCCTTTTTCTGGTGACCACATGTCATATGAGCAATAAGGAATGAACCCAACCCTGATCCATGCCTACCCATACATAATCTTTTGGGCCTTTGCTTTCCAATGCTGTTTTACTTTGGTGGCATGCTGATGCAGTGGTATGCAATCAATCAATCAATCAATGCAGCTTTTCCCACTCCCCAGGAAGGGCGAAACAGAAGCTGGGGGTGGAATCTCATTTTTGTTTTTGCTCTTTCTTTATAATCTAGTCCTGTTTCACTTTGGTGGCAAACCACTGCAATGATATGTTCTTTTTCCAATAATAAAATACAATAAAAGTTCCTCCCTGCCATGGAGGGGGGAAACATTATAGATGGAAGAGAAGGGGGAGACAGAAGAGAAAGTGAAGGGGGCTTTTCTCTCTCACACTCACTCACTCCTTTTCTTTACAATCCAGTGCTTTTGGTGAAGCGGTACTGGAGTGATGTGCAGTGATACATCATTTACCAATATATGGGGGGGGGGGGGAATCCAGTTTTCCCCATTACCCACAGAGTGAGAGACAGAAAAGGACAGAGGGACATGGGAGCTCAGAGGGAGGAACCACAAAATAGGGTCACTTTGAGGGGCAATGAAGCTTCCTGTCCCAAAGCCACCCAATCCTTGCATATGGATGCAAGGCTCACCCCTAATCTCAGACTGTATTTTCAAATGTCTCAGTTTAGCCCAATGCTGTCTGAGATGCCTTCTCTGTCTAGTTGCACCCTCATCCAGGCAGTTTTTATTATGAGGAAAAATACTACAGAAAAAGGGTGAAGAGGGGACCTGGAAAATTTTTCACACTGGTTTTTCTTCCTAATAAGATGGGTGATGAACTGAATAATTAGGTAGAAAGAGAGAAAAAATCTAATTAATTGTAGATAATAATTACTGGGCTCTGCATGAAAAGACAGCTGGAGCCTTGATGCCTGGTCTTAATTTTTTAACTTTTTTTTGGCAGTGGATGAAGTGGGGGCAATGCTATTGCCACAGCATTTTCAGCCTGCATCTGACGTTGTCAAGAAGTCAAGAGTGGGGAAAAGACAACTACTATTTAGAAATGTAATATATCCAATTCTTTAAAAAGAAACCTTCCATTTTGTCAATGTGGGATATTGTGCTTCTGTGTCCACAATTCAGCATATCAGGAAAAGGTGCAATATCCATCCCAGCTTTCTTCACACATTCAATGCGGAGTATGAACGAGAGAAGTTCCTGCTCATGGGTGGGCTATCCATGTGACCAAGAACCCAGATTTTCCATGGCTAGGACTGATATGTTGAGACCTTTCTTTTCCAGACTTGGAGCTGAAAGTGTGAAGAAAGTAACGACAGGGTGGGGCTAGGCACTTCCATCTAAGTGTGATCCCAACACTGGATTCTATAATACCTAAATACAGCTTTCTTTTTAAATAGGTGTCCAAGTGAGATTTTAAAATATCCACCTGGAATTAGAGCAGCAGTTGTGAAAAGCTTTTTTTTTATTAATGATAATGATAAGAGAGAGGAGGATACACTTATATCTTGAAAAAAATGAGATCTGTAACAAAAAGTGAGTATAGAGTGATCCTGCTAACTGCACCAATTATTTAGCCTTGCCCTTCCCCATAGGATTTCATTTCATCCCTTGCTTCAGTCTTCTATTCTTGTACATACACTGTTTATGTAGCCACTGCACACACATCACCCTCACTGTTTTGGAGATATTCTTTCCCCTTTTAGGGTCCCCATTTCAGAATTGCTTCTATACTTCTGAAAATATGTTATGTTTTAAACTTGTTTTGTTGTTGTTGTTTTAGTCGTTAAGTCGTGTCCGACTCTTCGTGACCCCATGGACCAGAGCACGCCAGGCCCTCCTGTCTTCCACTGCCTCCCGGAGTTTGGTCAAATTCATGTTAGTAACTTCAATGACACTGTCCAACCATCTCGTCCTCTGTCGTCCCCTTCTCCTCTTGCCCTCACACTTTCCCAACATCAGGGTCTTTTCCAGGGAGTCTTCTCTTCTCATGAGATGGCCAAAGTACTGAAGTCTCAGCTTCAGGATCTGTCCTTCCAGTGAGCACTCAGGGTTGATTTCCTTCAAAATGGATAGGTTTGTTCTCTTTGCTGTCCAGGGGACTCTCTCCTGTGCTATAAGGTGGACTATAAATTTTTCAAATAAATAAATGAAAACCTGTTAATACTTCCCTCTGTAGTGTGCGGATGTTGCTCTTTTGGCTACATTAAGGACTAGAGCTTTAACCTGAATGCTGGAAACGGAGAGAATGATGGAAAGCTGAGCACTGAAACATCTAAGCAATGGAAAAAGCTTATATAAAATAACTTCAGTGTTCTCATATGACAAATGAGCCGAAGGTTTCCTCAAGATGACTCACCTGGAATTAGGGCTGGATTAATTTGAAAGATAAGTGAACCTTAGGGAATCTAAGATAAGAACTGGATTGGTAATGAAATTGCTATCAGCCAAGTTTCATTTGATTTGGAGTTTGCATTTAACATTTTGCACATAAAGTACACTAATATATCGGCTGAATATTAAATTTCCAAAGATGGTGGTTGGATGTTGGAGATGAGGAGGGGAAAGAGAGAACAAGAACATTTGGTATAAATGAAATTAGAAAAGTCAACATGAGTAATGATGGGAGCATGATCTAACAAATTTATTTTTAATAAGAACAAAATGAACATAATAAATGAAAACCCTGGGATATAAAACAAGATGAGCTTGACTGGCTGTACAGATGGCAAAATCAATAACTGGAAGAGAAGAAAGTAGAAGATGGAACATAAGTGACAAAAGATCAGATTACTATGAAGGCCAGTAGTTAGTAGAATGGTAAGACAGGACAGCGAGGTTGACTTGACAGCTTGTTCTCCAAACCTGGCTGTGTGAAGTAATCTTTCCTTACCTTCCACAGACCTAATAACAATGATTGTTTACTCATTGGGGTAAGCCCCCAGCCAGTGTAGCTCACCTTCCATTGTGCTCACAGGATTCTTAGTTATGGTTCCTACTGCAGATGCTAGGAGTCTCCCACTCTGTTAGTTCAGTTGATGGAAGCAGCTTCTTAGGATATTTTAAGTTAGGTGAAGTGGTAAAGCTGAAGCAACACAGAATGGCAGTCCATTGGCTGACTTGTTGGCACTATAAGATGACACTCTCAGGTGTGTCTAGTTAAAATGGAAAGCCGAGGGACTTTCAACAGCAGTGTTGCACACCCTTTTGTCATCCAGATGTTTTGGATGTCAGCTTCCAGGTTTCCTGACCCGTGGCCAAGCTGATAGGAGACCTAGGGTATTGTGGGAAGTATAGTTTTGCTGTCCATTGGGCTATATGTAGGGAACCTTCAAAGAAAGGCACTTCCCACAATACTCTAAGCCTGCCAGGAAGCACTGGGGCAGGAAGTAGCCCCCCCCCCCAGCCTACTGACCTACTCAGCTGGGCAGCATGGCAGTGGTGGAGGGGAGGAGGCATCCTGGAGCAAGTAAGTAATTCAGACATGATTTTTATTGGGAAACCCACCTCCCCTCCAGTAGCTGATCCATGGTCAATTTCACTTCTATAGCTCTTATCTGGGCATGGGAAAGCTGTGCCACCCTAGACTGCCTCTTTAACAACCCTACCATCTCTGTGTTCAAAACAGAGTCTCAATTTTCCCTTAATGAGATATCTCCACATAAAAAAGGCTGTACTGATAGAGAAGGATAAGACAACATCCTTCTTAATCATCAGTTTTTCAGGGAACCTGGTGCTACTGATGGCATTTTCTCTCACATATGCAAATAATATCTCCTGTTTTGATTATGAGTAAACATCACAATCTGTGTTGTGTTCCCTCTCAAAACTTGACCAAGTTACTTTTTTGACTACAATTCCAAACTATATGGACTACGTGACCACTGGCCAAGTTAGATGGGTTATTCTGGAGTCATAATTGAAAAACAACAACACTTTTTTCCAAGCTCTGGGGTGCAGTGCAACCCCCACTCCTGCTAGTCCAAGGTTTAAAATGGAATTTTTATCCCATTTGTTCACCCTATATCTGATATTCAAGGAGTTTTATAGATTTGAAGGAGAGCAAAGAGATGGTGTGTAAGGGACACCCTATATTGGACTATTCAAAACAGGTTTAACTAAATAAACTAATATTTTTGTAAATAAAAGAGCTTTCTTAAGAGTTGCCTGGAAATATAAGGCTGAAAGGAGCCTTTTTCTTCAAGGGTAATGGAGCAAGGGCTGGTAGTTATAGATTTGCAACAGAGAGGAGGGCTGCCACCCAGAGCCTGCTCTGCAGGTTTGCAAAAGCAGATTCATCAGGAGGACAATCTTTGATCTCCTTCATCACCACCACCATTCTTGAAAAAAGTATTGGGAGATGCTTTCTACGAAGTCAGACCATTTTATTACCTAGCTCAGAACTGTCAATAAGGGCTTTGCACCAGATATCTTTGAAACTCAAATTACTAATGAAATTACCCTGATTTGGACTAATCGATATGGCATTCTGAATCAAAGCAGGATGACTAGCTATGGTTCCAGGGTAAATAGAAGCAGAATTGCCTTCAGATCTGGGGCACAGATGGATGCAAACCTTAGGCATAAAACCCTTCAGTCTTTTTAATTTTTTAAAGGGAAGGGAGCCAACTTTAAAGGGAGCCAAGTGCACAAGTCACTGAAGTTTGCTTGAAGTTTGGCAGGCTGACTCCCCTCCTTAGGGTCTATGATGTCTCTGAATTTCATTTAGATCAAGGTAAACATAAAAATGTTAATGGCCGTTTGGGTTTTCCAATAGAAGTCAACAGGAGGCTCATGATTCGCATTTACAAATCAGTTTGTTTCTACAGTACAAATCAAACTGGATTGCATACAGAGTGCTCCAAACCAAAATAAGATCCTTTCCAAAGCCCCTAACTGGCTTCCAAACCAGACTGGGAGAATGTGTGCCTAGCTCTACTGTCCACACGGAACAGCAGTAGCTCTTCAGAATTTCAAATGGGACTATTTTCCAGTCCTGACAGGAGATACCAGTTATTCATCCTGCACGTTTTTGCTTGCAGAAAATGTACCGTGCCACTGAGCTCCACAAGGTGACTTGAGCTGCTCTATTACTCCAGCTATCTAGCAACCTTTTATTTTTCTCCTCCTACTCAGTGTTTATTTTTGGAATATCATGAAAAAAAGATGCTCAAAAGTATGTTGTTGTTTGAAAGCCCTTTTTATCATTGCAGGTTTCCCTGTGCCCCCTTTTTTGTTTAAGGGCTACGTTGAGTTGGATAACATTGCAATAAATAACTAAATTTGCATAGACAATCAGGGATGAAAACAACACAGTCAGACAGCTTGTTCTCACACTCCCACATATGCACAACTATTTCATTTCTCTCTGATTAAAAAAACCTCTTATGGTAACTTACTGAGTGCTTGCAATGTAGGCTTTTCTGTATTTCTTTGCCATTACCATTTGCCTGTGTGAGATCCTTCTGGGAGATAGCATGCATTGTCAACATGGAAGGTAATTTTGGTATGAGATCATAATACCTATTCTAAGACAACAGTCCTACATAGTACCCCTGAGTATGATGCTGTTTATATCTGAATAAATGTTTATAGGAGAGTAGCAAGAGTGTCTTTAATTATTATAAACCCTACCTTAATAGAATAACAAACACAGAGCCCAGCTATTTCAGTGCTTTATGCAAGCGATATAAAAATTGCCCTCTCCATCATGGTAAAGAGTGCATTGAGCCCCTATTAATTGCTATGTTTTGCAATTTCCATGGGAATTCTAAACCTTGCATTATGGCATTGATTCTTAACCTGTGGTCCACAGTCCCCTGGGGGACCGTGATGTCATCACAGGGAGTCCACGAAAACTTGAAGAAATGTTATGACCTTTTGAAAGGAAGGAAGGAAGGAAGGAAGGAAGGAAGGAAGGAAGGAAGGAAGGAAGAAAGAAAGAAAGAAAGAAAGAAACATAGAACAAAATCTTAATTTCTCTTGCTTGTTTGTGTAAAACTTGGCTTTTCTAACCTACTGTCTCCCTTTAAAACAAAGTAAAAATTGGTTATGAAAATAACTGTTTGATAGCAAATAACTGTTTGATATTTCTTCACATGATGAGAACATGCAAGTGAATGATGCTGAGTGGCTGAGAAACAGCAGGTGACCATTCTTGCTACTGTGCAGTCAGAAGCTGTGGGAAGAGATTCAGAGTCAGCGTGAGTGTTCGGATGGACTTCGTGATCATGTTTCTTTTTCAATTTCTGCTAATAAAACCATTTGATTATTGTCGGGTAAAGTGACTTTTCAATATTACCACAGTGAATTTAGTAACAATACATTTCGGCTGAGCCTCAGAATGGGTTGCTGGCTGAATCTGAAAGGTAAAAGAACTGATGCTGTTGATAAGGGTGAATCCTGTTCAAAGTAAAATGAAACTTCTTCCAGTTATCTTAAAAGGTATATTCATCGACAAGACCCTTCATGAGAAACTTTTAATAAATATTTATTTCAACTTTAAATACTTTAGGGTTTTAAATCTTGCTTTAACTCTTGGTGCTTCACGGCAACAAAAGACATTTAAAGGGTGTCCGTGGTAAAGAAAAGGTTTAGAACTGCTGAGTTATGGTATTCCTAGTACTATATGCACAAACAGAAACACAAGCATGCTTTCAAAAGGGGCAGGACCATTATTTTATTAAGTGTGACAGTATATATGTATGCAGTTGTGGTAAGTATTTTAAATCCACCTTGCATCTTGAGATGGAGACCAGTATACAAAAAATATTATAACCAAAATGAGCCTTGATGTAATAATACATTCAAAAGCATAAAACATTCCAATAAAACGTGCCATGAAACAAAGCACAGTGAGGCAGGACAGTAGTGAAAATCATCACACTTGCATTTATTTGACCAATTTATTAAAGTACTCAGGGGTGAGCATTATTCATTGGCATAGTGTTTTTTTTAAAAAACAGATCATTTTAATTTCAATTGGTATTTTTAATTTTATTTCAGTTTGTAAACATCATATCTATGTTCTGAAAGATTTCTTCAGTGGGAAAGGCAGAATATGAGGACTGTTAAAAAAATTGTTTTGGAAAAAACATAACATACAATGTCATAAATATTTTGTTTCTTAGGCTTGTAATGATGGAGAACCTTTTTGAACATGGATCTGATCTGAAAAACGGCAGGGCTGATTCCCTCTCTCTGACAAAAGCTATCTGGTTAAAAATCTTATTACAGCGTTTTCTATCATGTATTTTTAATGTCATCCACTGTCAATACATTTCCTCCCTTCAAACTGAGAAACTAAAAGTTAATCCTCTAATCCATTTATCCTGTGACTCGGGGCAGCCAGAAAGGCTGTGGGGATACCTCTGACTGTGTAATCTTAATTAAAGCTCAACAAAAAAGATCTCTTCTGCAAGATCCACATGCTCTGAGATTCTTATGATTTTTGACTCATCCGGAGAACCATATTTCTAATGCTATACTTATGCCTTTCTACTCCACTGGCTGAAGTAAAGGGTGAACACATCCTAAGCAGCGGTAAGATAAGTTATTAATGCAAGTATATGTTAGCATTGTTATGTGCCATCAAGTCGGAATCAACTTATTGTGACCCTAATAGGGTTTCAAGGTAACAGAGATATTTAAGGAGTGGTTTTACCAGTTCCATACCCATGTTGAGTTTTCATGGTGAAGCAGGGACCTGAGTCCTAGCCCATCACACTGTTGTTGTGGTGGTGGTGGCTGTTCAGAAACACCAGGCACAGTCAAAATTATAAAAACATTGATCGGTATTATATAACAGATTCAAGTTTTAACCAAAAACCTATCTGTTAAATATCAGCACAGTATGTATGCTGTTCCTAATTTTGTCATTTTGTAGCTCTGATGGTGTGATTTCTGAAATCTGCAACTGCTTATAGTACTGTGTGAAATTTATTGTTACTGTTCCCAAAGCCCCAATGACTACGGGGGCCACTGAAGTGTGTTTCTTCCAGAGGCAAGATGTTTCGATTGCCAGGTCTCTGTACTTTGTTAGTTTTTCCAATTCTTTATTTTAAACTCTGGCATCCCCTGGAATTGCAATGTCAATGATCTGGACATTTTTTCGTTCTATACTATTGTGTCTAGTGTGTTATGTTCAAGGTGTCTATCCGTTTGGATCCGGAAATCCCACAAGATCTTGACTTCCTCATTTTCTGACACCTTCTCTACCTGATGTTCCCATGACTTTTTGGAGGCCAGCAACTTATTTTTTTTGCATAATGACCAGTGTACTAACTTTGCCAGTCTATCATGTCTGACTTTGTTATTTGTTTGTACAATCTTCAGACATTCACAGATGAGATGTGACACAGTTTCATCTTTTTCTTGGCAGAACCAACATTTACTGTTAGCACTCATTCCTTGGATAATGATGATGATCATCATCATCTTCATCAAGTCCAGCACCTGTTAAGGAGGCACAGTGGGGAATCAAACTCCCAACTTTTGACTCCATAGCCAGATACCTAAACCATTAATCTATCCAACAGTTCATTACACCACACTGGGTATCAGCATATACTAGTACTAGGGGTTTAAATTCACTCAACTCTCATTTTCCCAAGCCAAACAAGATATCACATTGGCTGTTCTCCTCTGCATGTTTTAAATTATTATGCAAAAAAACTTAACACATCATGTAGTAAATTTACACATGTAGGGATACATACAAACTATCACTAATGACTGAAACCCTGACACATAGCCATTCAATCTTCCTTTAAAAAAATCTAGTGAAGGAGAGACTATTTCATACTCAGAGGGTGATGATTAATGGGTCCTTCTCTAACTGGGAGGAGGTAACAAGTGGGGTACCCCAAGGCTCAGTCCTGGGCCCGGTGCTCTTCAACATTTTTATTAATGACTTGGATGAGGGAGTTCAGGGAATGCTTGTCAAATTTGCAGATGATACCAAATTGGGCGGAATAGCTAATACCCTAGAAGACAGAAACAAAATTCAAAATGACCTTGATAGGATGGAGTAATGGGCTGAAAGTAACAAAATGAAATTTAACAGGGATAAGTGCAAAGTCCTGCACCTCAGAAAAAGAAACCAATTGCACAGTTACAAGATGGGGGATACCTGGCTCAGCAAAACGAGCGAGAAGGATCTTGGAATTGTCGTAGATCACAAGCTAAATATGAGCCAACAGTGTGATGTGGCTACAAAAAAGGCAAATGCTATTTTAGGCTGCATTAATAGAAGTATAGTTTCCAAATCCCGCGAGGTGCTAGTCCCCCTCTATTCAACACTGGTTAGGCCTCACCTTGAGTATTGTGCCCAGTTCTTGAGACCACACTGCAAGAAGGATGCTAAAAAATTGAAACAAGTTCAGAGGAGGGCAACAAGGATGATCAGGGGGCTGGAAACCAAGCCTTATGAGGAAAGGCTGAAAGAATTGGGCATGTTTAACCTGGAGAAAAGAAGACTGAGGGGTGAGATGATAGCACTTTTCAAATATTTGAAAGGCTGGCATACAGAGGAGAGGCAAGATCTGTTCTCGATCATCCCAGAGTGTAGGACACGCAACAATGAGCTCAAGTTAAAGGAAGCTAGATTTCGGCTGAATATCAGAAAAAACCTCCTAACTGTTATAGCAGTATGACAGTGGAACCAGTTACCTTGGGAGTTGGTGAGTGCTCCAACACTGGAGGCATTCAAGAAAAACTTAGATAATCCCCTGGCAGATCTGCTTTGATTGTATTCCTGCATTGAGCAGAGGGTTGGACTTGATGGCCTTGTAGGCTCCTTCCAACTTCACTTTTCCATGATTGTGGAACAACTAAGACAGTTGGTTCCACTGCTGAACAGCTCATACCACTGGGATGTTCTTCCTAATGTTCAAGTGCTATCTCCTTTCTTGTAATTTGAATCTATTTGTTCAGTTCCTACCATCTAGATAAGCAGAAAACAAGCTTAATACATCTTACAAATAGCAGCATTGTGTGTTTATTTAAAGATCGCTTCTCTTCCCAGCTCCCTCAACTATTTCTCACAGAGCTTGGCTTTGGACATACTCCAGCCTGTCAGTATCTTTATTACACTGGTTCCCCAAACTGGGCACAGTACTCCAGCTCTGCCCAAAGGAGAATAGGGTGGTTCGATTACTTCCATTGATCTGGAAACTTCACTCCTGTTGATGCAACATAGAATCTAATTAACTTTTTTTTGCTACTGCATTGTTGACTCATGTTCATGCTGATATTTCAGCTCTAATACTGAGCTGTGGTTAATTGAAACCAGCCATCCACTCGGTTTTGTGCTTGCTCCAGCTTTTGCCAGTTGAAACATATCAAAATATGTTTCCTTTTTGGATGATTTGCATTTTGAAAACCAGGTTGATGTGGACATAGAATGGAATTGTGGCTAAAATCATGCATAGATTCAATCTCTAGGATCCATGGAGATGTGACACCTTAAACCAGATTCCATTAAGGAACCTGGCCCCTTTTCACTATACATTTCAGTTCCAATTCATCGGTGCAGACAGGTTTCATGATTAGAAGCTAATTGGGAGTCCAGAAAGTGTCACAAAGATGTATTCTCCATCATTTGTGCATGACACATATGGAGCAAATTGTCTGCCTGGAGCTATCTAAGGTACTGAAAGTAAGAACAACTTGGTCTACCACTTGACTATCTAAACTACTCCATCCCAACAAGAAAATATGTGCAGGTCATTCCCAGAATTGATTCTTGCCTCTTCTAAATCGCAGGAGTCCTTGAGGGGCAGGCATTTGAAAGCAGTTCAATATACTAAGCCTGAGTCATCATGAGACTGCAAGAGTCTCAAAAATCCTTCTCACATTGTCACATGCAATGTGGGAAACACCAGGTTAAACTAAAAAAGGAGCAGAGCAGTAATAAATTATTATTTTATCATCTACCTATGAAAATGATCAATTTTATCAAGTCAAAATATCAAATAAAATAAAAAGGCAATCTATATGATTTGAGCAATTGCAACTAGGCCACTATTGACCTTTAATAAGCATCTTCTAAGATGAGCATTAATTTCATCCTTCAATAATGAAAGCTAAAGGTGAGAGGAAAGGGAAGGTTGTTTCAGCTTTACCTTTAGCCCTTCAAGATGGGTAAAATCTGTCAAGCACAGACCTTTGGTTCTGCTACAAACACTGTTGATGAATAATTTGTACTCCACTGTTCTCTTTGCAAATCATCCACTTATATAAAATCAGTGAACCTGGTTGTATTGCTATATGGCACTCTTTATACCGTGTTTGAAGAGTTCTGGTTGCATCTGCATCCATGTGTGTGCATCTCTGATTTGCCAAAGTAGAATGTAGAATTGTTGATAGATGCTATAGAAGGAACACACACATGAAGTTTTAATGCTTTAGATTATGGAGTGAACAATGGATAGTATTCAGTGTAAACAAAGCAACAACAACAACAGTAACAGAGAAGTGTGTCTATATGTATGAAAGTGACACACACAGAGAGGATATATGACAACATAATTCAGTAATGTATGAGAGGTGCTACAGAGACACAAAAAGAATCCGTGTTTTATCAACAGCCAGTCATAGAACAGAGTTTAAATAATACCGAGGATTGAATAGTATATCTAGGTACTTAGAACAAATATTCTCCCCATCGTTTTAGAGTGCACAAAGTTTGTTAGTAGAGTAAGTTAGCATTTTTAACAAGAAAGCTACCCAGTTTGTGCAATGCTTTGGCAAGCAGGACCAAAGAGTCATGGTTACACATCTAAAGTTTGTGGATAAGATTCTTCTCACATGAAATAAGGAGTGTATCTACATCACACAATTGTATTTTTTAAAAATTATTCATTTAAAATATTTTTTACTCCGCCTTTCTCCTTGAAAGGACCCAAGGCGGCCAGTAGTTTGGTATCACTTTAATTACTAGAATCCACCCCTTCCATAGAAACCTGGGATTTGTTGCTTGGTGAGGAACAGGGACGTGGTGGCACTGCGGGTTAAACCGCAGAAGCCTCTGTGCTGCAAGGTCAGAAGACCAGCAGTCGTAAGATCAAATCCACGTGACGGAGTGAGCTCCCGTCGCTTGTCCCAGCTCCTGCCAACCTAGCAGTTTGAAAGCATGTAAATGCAAGTAGATAAATAGGTACCACCTCAGTGGGAAGGTAACGGTGTTCCGTGTCTAGTTGCACTGACCACGTGACCACGGAAACTGTCTACGGACGAACACTGGCTCTACGGCTTGGAGACAGGGATGAGCACCGCACCCTAGAGTCAGACACGACTGGACTAAATGTCAAGGGGAAACTTTACCTTTACCAGGAACTTAAAATTCTGTGTTATAGTTTTGGGGAATGCAATAAAGTTTTCTGGCACAGAGTTTTATGTACCTCACCAAACTATAAGTTCTAATTTTCTGTAAAATGGAACCATGATAGCTATAGTGATATCAAGCCTCTATAACTTTGTTGTGTAGGTAACCACAAGTAGATTACATTTTATTCTTAGTTTAGTCAAAGCTTGTGACAAAGTTTGATTGGTCCCAAACTTTGGTGAGTGCATTTGATGAAGTAGGCTACATTCTGTGAAAGCTTATGCCAAATAAACCTTGTTAATCTTTACAGTACAGTGTAATACTTGAAGTCATGAATTCCATGGAATGTAATTTGTTTGCACTAATTTTTGCTGTGACGGTCTGATGGATCTTTCAGATGGAGCATTCAATCTCCATAATATACCTGATTCATTTCCAATGTTATTAAGACAAATAAATTTTCCAGTTTGATTTCTGCACATTCCTACACAATATGCAGTATCTGACAATATTGTAACTGTTGCCTTCCTGAGCAAAAAAACTAGCAAGCATGTTAATGTTAGCTGGGTTGTTCATGTGTTTATGATAAACCATCCTGTCCTTTTTAAAGCTGCATATAGGCAAAGGTCACTAGTTTTGTATGGAAATACATTAGGGGAGAGGGGAGTTTGTCATCTTATACTGGAAACAAGATCTCTTGCAGGAATTGGTGAATCCTTAGCAGATTGCTTCACCATACAAAAACAGCCTACTTCATAATGCTTCATATTAGGAACATCAGAACATAAGACAAGCCATGATGAGTATCAAACCCAAAGCCCATATATTCCAACATTCTATTCCCACAGTGGTCAGTCAGATGCCTGTTGAAGCCTACAGCAGAACCTGAGCACAACAGCACCCTCCCACTCATGCTGACCAGTAACTGGCATTCAGAGGAATACTGCTTGTGATACCAGAGACATCATGTAGCCACCATGAAGCCAGATCTATTGCTTAGTTTGGTCACCCATTATATATCATTTAGAACTAGAAGAGTGTCTGCCTAGCATTTTGACTTCCAAAGAGTTTTCCTATTACTAAGCTAAAGAACACTAAGCTGATTAAATAGTAGGGCTCAGACAATGGTTTATAACATCAATGACAATTATAACATGGTGCAATGTCTTTATTCATGCTTTCTGACACATTCTGTAATGACCACATGCAGAAAGAAAACCAGTCTAAAATCAATGGATCAGCATTGATTTGAGCCCTGTGAAGATTTATTTTATTTTATTTTTTGGTCTAACTTTTGTTAAGAAAACCATTGAAAGATTTTATGGGACAAACCGCTCATTTTAATAATGGACAGATAATTACACTCATGCTTTGAATGAATGTATTACAAGTTTCAGGGAATGACAATTGTTGCTGCTGGACGCACCAAAGGGATTTCTCAGGTACCTGAGGATTTTAAGTTTTCTTCTTATCAGTAATGGTGAAGGATCTGTGTGGTTCCCCCCCTTTTGTCCTCTTTCTCATTGATCACTGAAGCTTCAACAACACAGTTATCATCATAATGATTTTCTTTCATGTTTTCCTGCTCCTACAAACTGTCAGCCTTTATGAATTCAGCAAAGGTCTGAAAGGGGAGAAGACAGTGTTTGTGTCAGCAGTTCTCCGAACTTAGAAAAGTTATCCTTTTGAATGACTTCAAGAATCCTATGGCCACAGAGGTTGTGGAATTTTAAGGGACGTACCCCAAAAGGGCAAGTTTCCTAACTCCGGATCTTTTGTACAGCTAGGGACTTCTACCAGACAAGGCTTCTGGAGGGGAGTTCCTTTCAGTGAGCTCTCTTTCAGATAGTCACTGAAATCATGGAGGCCAGAGAGATGGGCCTAGACATAAACATGGTATATGGAGGATATAGCCAGCAGTGCCACCCTTCCTTTGTCTCAGGTTTTTTTTATATATATATATGACTTCTGTTTGAACCAAGCTTTGTAGAATTCAGCATTGTGAATATGAGAAGTCACCAGCCAAACTAGCATAGCTGGGCTGTGTGATCTTTTACTGCAAAGTAAAGGAATGCCCAGTATCCTGAGATCATCCTTTTTCTATACCCTCTCCCAGCAGCAGCCCCTGATCTGAAGCAAGGTTGGTGGGAGAGTTCAAATAAATTATCTTTTTGCTACAGCTCCATGATGGGATGTGGTGGCGCTGCGGGTTAAACCGCAGAAGCCTCTGTGCTGCAAGGTCAGAAGACCAGCAGTCGTAAGATCGAATCCACGCGACGGAGTGAGCTCCCGTCGCTTGTCCCAGCTCCTGCCAACCTAGCCGTTCCAAAGCATGTAAATGCGAGTAGATAAATAGGTACCACCACAGTGGGAAGGTAATGGCGTTCCGTGTCTAGTCGCACTGGCCACGTGACCACGGAAACTGTCTTTGGACAAACACTGGCTCTATGGCTTGGAAACGGGGATGAGCACCGCGCCCTAGAGTTGGACACGACTGGACTAAATGTCAAGGGGAACCTTTACCTTTACCTTACAGCTCCATGATTACTGCATCTGGCACATCTGGAGTACATATTCTGGCAGTTGTGCTCCAAAAAAGGAAATGTTCCTGTCTGTGGCTGATGAAATACATGCCATGATGTCATGATGTGTGGCAATTGTTACTTCATGTTACAGGAGAGGTGAATTTAGCATGGCAATACAATTGTTGGCAATAATCCCATATTGTTGGTAATATATAATTTTACTAGCAGATACTCAGGAGTTCCATGGAAAATTGATGGAAGGAACTTGAATCCTTGTAGATGGGGGGGGGGGGATTCCACCTTTTGAGAAACAGATAAAAGAGAAGAAACTTCAGTGGCAGCACTAATAGCAGCCTCATAAAGTTAAAGAGGTATTTGTTCTCCCCTACTAGGAAACTCTAGGGGGAGATACCACCATCTGTTCCTTTCTTTATTATGCAGTTGAGACAGATTAACTTGTCACAGAATGTTTTCAGCCTTTGGTGCAAAAAACCCTTGGCTTATCTGCCTCAATCGCAAACACATTTTTTATTTTCTGAACACTATCAGATTAGGAAACAAAATCAAATAGTTAATTAAAGCACAATCTTGAGGATATAAGTTAAGAAACTGGCATCTTTTAAAAGAGAATCTTGTGCACCAAAAATCACATTTAAGATACTCTTATCAATCAGTGAAGAAAAGACACTAATCCATTCACACTCTTTGATTAACATTTGTGAGTTTTAGGCTGCATCCAATAGAAGACACATCAGCTAACCTACAGACAGCTTCTATTTGTATGTTGTATTCATCCTTTACATCATTGGACCAGGAGGGAAAAAAGACTCTACATAATCCCCTGCTAGGTTTACTGTGGAAAATCACATTGTGTTCCAAAGCCATAATCATTCTAGCCAAAGATAAAGTTTTTAAAGATTGAATTGGACCCCTGTGTTTCTCTTAACTAGACACCTGAGAATGAAAAACACAACTGTCGAGATGTCTCCTATCTGGCAAAGCTAGTAACTTAATCCATTTACTCACTAGCCGGTGTCCTGCTAGCAGGGAAGCAAGTACATACTAATTAAACGCTTGGGCTATTGTTTAAATGCTTGCACTATATCCCCAATAAGAAGAATCTCCCCAGCAACTTGAGTTTCTTCTCTTTCATTCTTTTAAAGTTCTAAGTGGAAATGTTATTCACAAACTAAAGGCCACGGCTAAAGTAAATGGGAAGCAGAAAAGTAATTACTGCTGCAAATTATTTTAGAGGTATTAAGGAGGATGGGAGCCAAAGCGATATTACTAATAGAAATTAAATGGAGTTTAAGTGGCAACTCTGTCAAATAAAATGATGCAGAAGATGTTTTGTGGGAAATATTGAACAGACCCTGTTTGAAAGTTTTATTAGAGTTCTCATGCTGATTGTTGCCATTTTCTCCCAGGGGAGATATCACCATTGGAAGAAGGTAAACTTTCAATTCCACTTTGATTTTCCCAGGGAGGTAATGGTCTGTAATCTGTTGCAGAAAACAAAACAACCAATATAGTCCTGTGTCACTTTAAAGACTAACCATTTTATTTGGCATAATCCTGGAAATTTTTTAAATGCATCAGAAGTGTGCTGCAGTCCACAAAAGCAAACACATCCTTGGGAGGAAGAGTCACTACAGTTCATAAACACTTATGCCAATCAAAATGTGGCAGTCTTTAAGATGCCTCAAGCCTCTTAGTCAGTTTTGCTGTACCATCTGCTCTAGTTTCAAATGCTACGACAAAAGCCTCCTCACTGTGCGTGTGTTAGGACTGATTGTAATGAAGAATCTGTATAACCATAGACCATGATGCCTCTTTACTGACAACTCTAAACATGATAGCCACATGAAATATGGACACGTGGTGTATAATCTAGTGATAATAATTTGTTTATTATTATAGCTTGAGATTTTATGGATGCACCATCCACTTTCTGAGATATGTGTAGTATAATCTCAAGGTTACAGAGAGATTGAGAGAGAGAGAGAGAGAGAATGTGCAGGGTTGGGGTGGGATATTAACAGTGATGTCAGAATGAATTTAGATGTGGGAAGAAAGGACAGACAAGTACTTTATTAACATTGTTCATTCACAAAATGTTTGATGACAGCACAGGCTTCCTGGCAGTTTGTAAGAGAGTTACCAGGTATAGTATAATAAGCGGTATGAAGGTCTTGTGCAGATTTACCAGTTCTTACAGTCAAAGAGATGTTGGAAAAAATGACTATATGGAAAGAATGTTGTACATTATCCAGTGTACAGGCACAGTTTTCAAGAGTGAGTGACTGTGTCGAAGCCATTTGACTGCCTGGCCCTTCTTGAAATCAATAATTCACAAGAATCCTTCTTTCATTGACTCCATGAAATATTGGACCACCCATGCTTAATTGATAGAAACTGGTCTATCCTTCATATCAACAATTGCAAGCTCCTAAAATGGGTAATTGTAAAGTTAAATCTGAGAGTTTTTAGGAAGTAAAAAGGCCAACAAAACCCGATAGGTGAACTTAGTTATTTTCACGAGTGACTGCATTTCTTATGCTCAGTGCTGTGTGCAGTTCATTTTATTTACCACCCAGTATGATGCCTTTATGCTTTTCAAATAAATGTGTGGTTGATTTTGTTTTCCTTTTGCTCATGACAAACATTTCCAAGAGAACAGCAAAGGTTCTGTAAGTCACTAAAACTGAGAGGCTTCTCTAATGAGGGTTCTTGACACAGCAGATAATTATAAGAAAAAATGTGTTGATTTTTGTCGTTAAGAAAGCAAGCAGACCCTGTATCCACTGGAAATATTTACTGTACCTATTAAAAATGAATTAGCCAAAAGGAAACATTTAACTGAAGCTTTTATCACACATCCTTCATTTCCATTTAAATGCAAATTTGAAATCCTCTTCTCCAAACCAATAGGAATCAGAAGAAGAGCACAGGTCTTTGCTTCACTCAGGGTGGAAGTTCATTGCAATAGCACATGACTGTTCACAAGATCACCAGAAGAACAGTTGTTTGTTTGTTTATAGCTTTCTATTAGGAAAATGTATTAAATTAATGAACTTAACTTCATTTATACACCTGTATATAAAATGCACCTTCACATCAGTCTTGACTTCAAGCCCAAAGTTTTTTTCCTCACCTTCTTCGTCTCTCTTTACTTAAAGTTTCCTCAGTTTTCTGCTCCCTTGTTTAATTTTATTTATTCCTTATCTTTTCTGGCATTGTTCCTTTGCAAACTCTTATGGTGTTTCCCCATTGCTTTCACCTACCCAGTACAATATATATATATACTTATTGCCTATTCATGACAATAGCTGGCTGGATAGCTCAGAGGTTTAGGTATCTGACTGCAAAGTAAGAGGTTGTTTGATTCCCCACTGTGCCTCCAGAGAGAAGGGCCAGGCTGTGTGGCCTTGGGCAAGCTGCACAGTCCCAGGGGGCCCACAGAAGAAGAGAATGGTAAACCACTTCTGAGTACCCATGGCCTAGAGAACCCTGAAAAGGGTTTCCATAAGTTGGAATTGACTTGATGGCACATTTATTACTATTATTATTCAAAAACACTAGGCACAGTCAATCAAAATTATAAAAACATTGACTGGTATTATATAACAAATACACGTTTTATCCAAAAACCTAAGTATCTTAGCTTTCATCATGTTGGTTTGGAGTGCTCGTTCTTGTGCAGCAAAAATCAAGCCTTCAGTTTCTTTCTTAATGTTCCCCAGTTTTAGCCATGCCCATGTTGAATTATTATCATGCTTTCCATCAATATTCTGTTGTTGTTGTTTTTGTTTTTGTTGTTGTTGTTGCTGCTGCTGCTGCTGTTGTTGACCATAAAAATAGAATACCTCAGAGTAAGGCCACCTGCCTTCTCTTGCTTGCCTCAGAATAAATGGATGAAAAAGACAGCAATGAAAGAAATGTTGTGCCTATATAAATCATATTGTAATTTATATTGAGGTGGGGTGGGGTAGAATAATAAAGGCAGAAAGAAGCTTTTAAAAATGAAAATCAAGCCCAAATGTGGGGAAAAGAAATAGTGACTCTGACAAGTCAACAACTACAGCTGTAACAAAGGCAGGCCAAGATGGGTTTTAGGGAAGGATTAGCTAATTACAAAAAAGTTTAGAATATAATTCTATTTTTGTCTATTAGAAACTAGGACATTTGGGTGTTTTATTCTGTTCTTCAAGACACTGTTGTGTAAAAGAACCAAGGGAGACTTAAGAAACTATACGGATGCATGTTAATTCTCTGTAGAACAGCTGGATGACAAAGTGGCAGATCATCATATTCAAGGCCTGGCAATGACACTTTGCTGCTTCCCAATATGAGGAACAAGATGGTTTCCTCCCTGTTCTATGAATAGAGCCAACTGGACTGGCAGTTGGCTCTTGTTTCAACATGGGGATGGCAGAGTGCCCTCCACTGCAGCAATGATGGAGGAGGATAAGCTGCAAAGAACACATAACTCTTCTTCCATTATGGCCATGCTGTTCCTCACCCCTTCCAGATCAGTAGTCATCTCAGCATTCCTAGATTGCCACAAGGTAAAATGTTTTTTTGGATAGACATTCACAGATAGAGTTTGGAGAAGTTGAAGGAATCTAAGCATTGGATTAAAAAAAATGTTGCCCAATCGCTGTTCAAAGGTAGAAGATCCATTGGTAGATCGTAGTTCTCTTCAGCAAATTAGTTTAGCTTCTATGCAGAAGCAGGAAGAATGAGAGGATTAGTACGAAGTTTTGTGCACCACTCCATCTCTCTCATTTTTTTAACCAGATGCATCCTGTATCCATGGATGTTGTCTATCAAAGACCTATTCTGTGCCCCCACCAAAAAACAACAACAACAAAAAAAGTCCATGACAGCTCTCTTCAAGCAATGAGTGTACTTTCTACACATGAGGAGGAGTGGAAGGTTGAGTACATTAGTTCTGTGCCTCATTTCATCTCTGTCTTTCCCTTCCCTTGTAAAAGAGGACCACTCTGTGCATTGCAGAAACTTGGAAAATCAGTCTTATAAATTGTTAAGAGATGTTATATAGAGAGGAAATGCTCCTTGTTGCAGAGAGTCACTCTACATATGGCAGGTGATGGGAAGGTCAATGAAGGTGGGAGTGTATCTCCCTCCTTTCGTGTATAGCTGTCATGATTCAATAGACTATCAAAGAGGATAATTTGGCCTTTGTTGTCATTATTTTTAAGACTCTCTTGATGCTTAATATAACTTCAACAAAAACAGATAAAAAGCAACGAGCTATGACGAGTCTGTTCAATCAAGACTTCTATAGAAATGCATATCTGATGATGAACTAATTGTCATGGATGGTTATTAGGACTCTACTAATTAAATAAATCTTTCTAACTGATCTTAAAGAAATGCATCTGATAACTCAAGCAATTAATTGATTATATTTGCATTTGAATGAACAGAGTGGCTTATATGCAACTGTGTCCAAAGTACTGGTGGAATGGATTTGCAGCTCCTAAACCTGAGACAGAGGGCATGAGGATTACAACAAGATTCATAGGAAGGAGACAAGAATTAGGCCACCCATGAATTAGGCCATTTTGTGGTTCATTCCGTGGCACTTTGGGGAAACACACCTGCCCAGAATGAAAGACTGAACTATGGGTGTTGAGGATTTGTTCACTTCATAGTTCATGCAATTTGGGACTTCTGGGACTGCTAAAGAGCACTCTCCTGGGGGGACCTGCTTTGGGGGGGCTATAATTTGGATGTCCCAAACTTCACCAAACTTGGAAGGGATGGGGAGGAGAGTTAGGTGAAGACTCACTGTAAGTTTAGCAACTCTAATCCACACAGGGGCTGTTCTGCCATTCCTGGAATTCCCAGATTGGTCAAACCACAAAATGGTTTGTTTTGTTGGAAAGTTCGTGAAAGTTCATGGTTCATGAATAGTGACAAATTATGAACCATCACAAAATGCCATTTTACTGGTTTGTGTCCATCTCTAACAAGTGCATGTACACTTACACAGTGCTGGACACATCCCAGTAAGCAAGAAGATATTATTTTCTGTTTTCAGAATGTTTCAGAACAGTAGACAAGAGGGCACTGTTAGGACACAAAAGGGAGAAACAGAATGGTTTCCCATTGGCAAAGATGTCAGACAAAGGTGTATTTTATCTCCCTATCTGTTTAGTCTATGTGCTGGGTTAGGTTCAGATGATGGAGGAGGGAATTTGACACATGTCAACAACATCATCTTACTGACAGAAAGCAGGAGTGACTTGAAACCACTACAAAGGAAAGTTTAAAAAGAAAGTAGAAAAGCAGTACTGCAGCTGAACATTAAGAAGACATAAAGCATGACTACAGAAAAATTACATAACTCTCATGTTGACAATAAGAAAATTTTATTTGTTTGTTTGCTTCCTTGCTTATTTGTTTTCATTTTTATGTCATCTTTATCCCAATTAAGGGATTCAGAGTGGCTCACACGTTATGGCTAAGGATTCCTTATATCTTGGTTCAATTGTCAATCCAAAAAGAGACTGCAGTCAATGAATCAGAAGCCTTGGAAAGCCCCTTTGAAAGAACTAGAAAAGTTCTTCAACTAAACTACGGTACTTTGGGCACATTGAGAGTAGTCAAGACTCACTGGTGCTGGCAATAATACTGGGAGAAGTAGATGACAGCAGGCGGAGAGGAAGTCTGAATATGAAATTGATCAATTCAATGCAGAAAGCCACAGACTTTGAATTTGCAAGACCTAAGTAGGTCTGTTAATGACAGGACCTTCTGGAGATTATTCATTCATACGTAGGGTTGCCATAAGTTGGAAGTGACTTGAGGGCACATAAGGCATGAATCTTAAAAATAATGAGATATTCAAGCATTTCTAGTGAAAGGGAGTAGCTGAAATCTTGGTACTTAGCACAGTAAGTCACAGTACAACAGGACTATTGAATCATTGGGGATTTGGTGAATCAATTCCTCCATAAGTTCCATTGATTCAAATGGACCTACTCTAGTTGGGGCTTAGCAAAGACTATTGTCTAAGATTTCTAAATCTCATGGAAAACCTGTCTATATAAAGGAGGGTCCTTACTGAAGCTGCTTAACCTCTGCAAGTTCAGGGCGATAAGAAACAGAGCAGGAGAAGTACAGAACTCACACACTCATCTCCCCACTCTTTCTCTTTCCATATAGACGACAGATGCTTTAACTGAGCTTGAAGAAGGTTAGAGTCACACTGCTCAAAGACCTTTTATCTGGAAACAGCTTTTGGGCAAGATATTCTTTTGGACCACTGATCATGCTGGTTAGGGGATTCTGGGTGTTGTAGTTCAAAAAGGTACCTTGTCTGAACTCTGCCCACACTGCAAACTGCTGTGAGGTGGAAAGATCTCACCTGCCAGAAGACAACTAATTCATTTCAGAAGCTTCTGAATTAGGATGATGACCAGATGAAACTAGATCAACCGCTGTGTGCAGGCTAACAGCACAATCCTATGCAGAATAAACGGGCAATGAACCCCTATTAGACTCAGCAGAATTTGGTTTTGAGTTCTTACAGGACTGCATATCCCATCCCTTGAAAACAAACAGCATTACATTTATTACAAGTGGCAAACAAAATGAGCTGGAGTGAGATGTTTATAGTGTCTGATATTCAGCAAATTCCATAGATGACACACAATATCTAGTATGTGTCACTAATCATGAATTTGTGTTCCTTCACAACTTGTAGAAGTATGGATGTTTAGGACTATGGCCGAGTAAGGGTGGGGCTGCCTCACCCTCACGTTTTGGAAAGCACTTCCTCATTTCAATCACAAGCAGCCTTAGAGGATGCAGCCTTACACATTTTCATGATTTTCTCTCTCCTCAACTTTGCCACATTTATCTTACTGTGTATGGAGCAATTAGCTAGAAAATGGCTGGAGATACATATCTTTTTCATATATCAAATAGTGAGACACAATAATTCTGAAGAACGTTTGGCAAAGTTCCCTGACACTGGCTTGCCCAAGGACATCTTTGAATCTTCCCAGAATTTTGTTTTTAATGCAATAAAAAGTGAGTTAATCCTTATTCTGTATCCATTTGTGTTTTCTTCATGATGTACTTAATGGTGTGTCAGCAACCTTTCTGTTTTGAGGAGTGACACACACTCATCCTCCATAGAATTTGTACTGGAGACTGATTTCAACTCTATAGCTTAAATCGAGTTGCTAGTTCTAAAGGGAGTAGATCCATTGGCTCAACTGCTCAAACAACACATACTGTATGTAAGCCCCGTTAATTCAGTGGTCTACTCTAGTAGGAACTATTGGATTTGGGCAACTAGTTTCTAATTCCACATGTGCCAGAGATATTCTTCAATGACGCTCACAGGCAGGGTGTGATAGCCAACCACTATGTCTGCCCAGTGTCTAACATTGTAAGGTATACGTATTGCCGATGAATATGAAGGTTCAAGGTTTGCTACTATAGAACTACTCTGAAACTATCTTTCACTAATTTGGTGAACCCTCCTTTAATCCTAGGTAGAGTTAACAAACATTATAGTCATATCTTCTGGTGGAATACCACATTCATGGTAGAGCATTTTGGAGAGAGATTTAAATAGATGTTGTTGATGATGATGATGATTGGATGCATTTTTATCCTGTCTCTTCTGCAGTGAGCTCAAGGCTGCACAATCATAGAGTTAGAAGGGACCTATAAGGTCATAAAGTCCAACCCCCTGCTCAATGCAGGAATCCAAATCAAAGTACATCTGACAGGTGGCTTTCTAATTTTTCTCTTGAATGCCTCCAGTGTTGGAATGCTCCCAAGGTAATTGGTTCCATTGCCATACTGCTCTAACAGTTATGACGTTTTTTCCTCATATTCAATCAAAATCTGGTTTCCTGTAATTTGAGCCCATTATTTTGTACTCTTGGATGATTGCGAAAAGATCCTGTCCCTTCCCTGTATGACAATAGTCCAAGTATCTAAAGCATGCTGTCATATATGTATTCTCGAAGGCTTTCACAGCCAGGATCCGATGGTTGTTGTAGGTTTTTCAGGCTGTTTGGCTGTGTTCTGGAGGTTTTTCTTCTTAATGTTTCGCCAGTCTCTGTGGCCGGCATCTTCAGAGGACAGGAGTTAGAACTCTCTGTGTGTTTTGGTGTAGTGTGTGGTATTTGTAGCTGTAGGATCAGCTTTTTGTTCTTTTCAGGAGATTGGGTGATTACTGTGATCAGGATGTTTTTTGTTATGGGTGTATTGTTGTGATAAGGGGGGAGATAATCTGTCACTGTGATTGATGGGTGTCATTAGCTAGTCTTTTGTGTGCCATGATCACTGGTCCTTGTGGCTGGGTAGAGTTCGTTGACCTTTTTGCAGGCTGTATTTTTCAGGGCTGGGAGCCAGGCTTTGTTGATTTGTTGTTCTAGAGCAGTGGTCGGGGAACAGGGGTAATTTACCCAAAATGGGGTAAAAATGAAAATCCTGGGGGTAATGAGCAGAGTGCTACCACCCCACCCCACCCCAACCCTGCAGCCGAACCTCAAACTGGAAGCCACCTCTCCTTCCTTCCTTGGTTGCGGCACTTGTAAATCCTCCCTTCTTTTAGAGATCGGAGATAAGCTGGCTTTATTGTTTACGGCTGTAGCCCCGGGCAGTCAATCCCGCGGCTTGTGAATGACTACTTCCCGGAGTTGAATAAGGTGGGAAGGAAGGTGCGAGAGAGGGAAGGGTGGATTCATCAAGCTTGTTTAAAGGTAAGATTGTAGAAAATTTAGGGAGGGAGGGTCCAGCCTTTCTCATGATGTATTCTGCATATAAGTTAAATAAGCAGGGAGACAACATACAGCCTTGTCGTACTCCTTTCCCAATTTTGAACCAATCAGTTGTTGCATACCCAGTTCTAACTGTTGCTTCCTGTCCCACATATAGATTTCTCAGGAGATAGATGAGGTGGTCAGGCACTCCCATTTCTTTAAGAACTTGCCATAGTTTGCTGTGGTCCACACAGTCCAAGGCTTTTGCATAGTCAATGAAGTAGAAGTAGATGTTTTTCTGGAACTCTCTGGCTTTCTCCATAATCCAGCGCATGTTAGCAATTTGGTCTCTAGTTCCTCTGCCCCTTCGAAATCCAGCTTGTACTTCTGGGAGTTCTCGGTCCACATACTGCTGAAGCCTACCTTGTAGGATTTTGAGCATAATCTTGCTAGCGTGTGAAATGAGTGCAATTGTACAGTAGTTGGAGCATTCTTTGGCACTGCCCTTCTTTGGGATTGGGATGTAGACTGATCTTTTCCAATCCTCTGGCCACTGCTGAGTTTTCCATTGATGATGATAAAAAAAAAAATAGCACACTGGTCCTTTGATGTTGGGCTGTGGCACCAGGGTGGGTGACATGACCTTTAGCCTGGTTTGTTCCTTTTTGCACACCACACACAGAATGATTAAAGTGGTAGGAAAAGCTTCCCCCAACTCTGCCTTGGCTGTCTCTAGCAAGCACGTCATTGCTAGCACCACTCTGGCAGCCATTGATGGTGATTAAATCCTCTGCGAGCTAGCAAAAATTTAATGCAACTTGCTAGGCACGTTGGACACCTCACTACTCACTATACCACCCCATGGATGGTGTGCAATGTGTTCCAGCAAAAATAATGCACATCTTTATTAAATTTGGTGCATCCTGCTAGTTCGGTACACAGCCTGTGTAGATTCAATAAGATTTTGAATTCAAATAATGTATGATTTCCTTCCTTTCAAATCAAGGGGGTAATGTCGGCTTATATAAATTTTTTGGGGGGTAAAAGGTAAAAAAGTTCCCTGACCCCTGTTCTAGAGACTGGTTCCATGTGTCAGCTACACACATGGAACCAGTCTCTAGAACAAACTCTATGGGTTGATCTTAAGAACTATAGTCTGAAAAAGTAACTTTTCTGGGCTATAAAATCCACTACACCATTACTTAACATGCTCGTTTCATTCAAATCATTGTGTTCTGACCCTATAAGAGTATGTAGCTCTGTTTATAGAATGGACATTTTATGATTTTTCATCATGCCAGGTCTGGCCTATTAGATTTCTCTACTCATGCTTTGTCATATCTATTAGCTTTTCTTGACAAAGAGTGGATGGAAAGACAAATTCTAATTTCATTAATAGTTTTTCTAACAGATTGAAGAGAAATAGGATCAGATCTACGCAGTACTCATTGTTATATAGGATCTGCTTGCCTTATCCATTTCCTTTTTTACTGTAATTGAATAAATATAGATTTGAGAAAGATGTCTAATGCAAGAAGCAGGAGGATGAAAGACATCTGAAAGAAACACAAGTCATATCTGGATGTGAGTGTATATGAATCAAATTATTTATAGCCTTTTTGCAAGGTAATATTCTTTCCCCTTAATAAAAGTTGTCCATTGCATATTAAAAAATATATTTTTGCATGTTGATCGCTTACATATTGACTAAAATGAGAACAAACCCATTCAGGGGGAGGCATATTCATCATCAGTGATTCAATTATTGTTGAACTAGTGTCGTAGCTTACAAAGAAGAAATTTATTCTTTATCATATAGACAAACACAATGTTAGGATCCACATAATCCAGGCTCTCTTTAAACAGCTTATTTTATGCTAGTGCAGCTCAAATGTTCAGGACTGAGGTGTGGTTCCATGGAAATCTTTCTTATTTGCACATGAAAGGACCACGTTTTCTCTTCACATTTAACAATCCTCCCTCATTATAATATTATATACTTCAGTAATGGTGATGCATCATAAGGAATAATAGAACCTGACACACCACGCAAAGGAAGCAAAGGCAGCTGAGATTCTTATCCTTTTTTTTTTGTTTCGCTTCTGGGTAGCTCTCATTTGCTGAATAAGCTTTCTGTTTCATCCACGTTTTATGCAAGTATCAGCTGTTCACAAAAAAAGGAAGTTTATGTGTCTGTCGGGAAGACAGCAGGGAGAAGTCACTCAACTTTTACTCAGTCCAAAAGATATATTGTAATTAGTGATCAGTTAAAAATTCAGATAGGTTTAACAACTGGGAACAAACACACTGAGCTCTGATGAGAGTAGTCCCCTCAGAGGCTCTGTTCTTGTAGTTACTGTTAGTCTAGGATAGGTAATGTCAAGATTATGCTGGGTCAGAGAGGCCCACATTAACCACTCAAACAAATTGCTCAGACTTTCCTGGTAAGATTCAGAAGGGCCAAATGTGCTGATGACTGGGGAAAATCTTCCTGTTCAGCACCCTCCCAACACCTTTAGTCACTCTGAATAAGCAGTGCTCCATGGAGTAACCAAAATCCACAAGGTTAAGCATTTTGACTCTCACACCAACTCTGAAAGGCAGAAATACCAAAATAACCCACAAAATACACAGGCACCTGGTAGATGATTGAAGCAAAGCCTGGTTTTGAGTACCAACAACCCTCTTACTTCAAAATGAACAAATAGCTGTAAAATATTATATTTTATTGAAGATGGTGAAAAAGGTCAAAAGAACGTTTCAAGACAGTTTTATTGGAGCAAATAAGCAATAAAAAATATTTTGAGTAAAAAACAGTTCCAGAAAAATCTAAGAAAATAAGGAAGGTAGCTATCCTAAGCTAATATATTCTGGCAGAACTTCAGCATAGCTCCAGAGCATATGCAGAGTACAAATCAGACAGAGCAGCAGATGAGCATAGCATTCTCCTATGAGATAACTAGGCTAAACTAAGTACCTTCTCTCCCCATTATTGTACCCAACATCTAGAGGAAATCAGCCAATCAGGCACTGAATTGCCCTTAACCTTTTTAAAGAGAGAGTAACTTCTCCCCCTTCTTTCACTTCAGCTGCTGAAACAATTATTTCTAATTAGCATTGTACCAAGGAACGAATTCAGGCCTTAGAGCTTTTGCTCTCAGAAAGATAAGGTGCACGTGGTGTTTCCTCCAGTTAACAATGGGCACTTCCCCCCTTCTCCTGGTCAGCTCATCCCAGGCATGAACTAGAAAGCCTGTGTTCTAAAACAGCAACCAAAACTATGATCCTGTAGTTTCCCGTTTCTTGACAGGTGAGTCTGTAATTGTTGCATATTATATGGCTTTTCACCCTCTACCATTTTTCTTTCTAGAAGCAACTGCAGGCAGGGCAGCACATTATTGGTATAAGTAAGAACCAATCCAGCCTTCACTCTGAATAAGAAAAGAGTGTGTGCTTCTAAATCCAGTTGATGCACAACAACACAAATGGTTAGTGACATATTTGTAGACAAACTGTCATGTACTAGCTTATTAACAACCACAAATTATTTGTGAATTGCAGGCATGGATCATGAAACTTTTGCCAGCCTCAGCAGCTGGCAACATTTCTGTGAGAAACAACCAGTCATTCAAATCATCACTGTCAGCCCCACAAATAGATTAGTTAGACAGACAGACAGATGTGCATCCCTTGGAACAAACATACCTATTTTTGTCCTATTTTGCTGAATGTATGTAGAGAAATGAAATAAAATTGCAGTGACTGGTGTATGGCCCTTGTCTCACATCCCTCTGCAGAGGGATAAGCAGGGGTGTTGGCAAATCTTTGGGTCCATGTCCCAACTCCAAGTCCAAGTCTTGGGGTCCGAGTCTGGAGTCCCATGTCTCGAATCCAAGTCTTGAGTCCCTCTTAAAATTCTTTTTTTTTTCTCAAAAAAAGGGGGTGAGGTATGTGAGGTCTATGGATTGTGTGCAGTGGGAGGTCTGAGGCTTGTGGCAGGGCAGAGAGTTTGGGCTGGCCCAATCCTAACCAGCCTATTTTCCCCCCACCTCTTTTATCCCTCCAGGGGAGCCAAAAGTTGCTACTTTATTCCAAGAGGCCTGAGGAGGAGGAGGAGGAAGGCGTGCCCTTGTCCCATAAAGCTCCAGTGCAGCAGTCTTGTGAGAGGAAGCCATTTTGGAAGGGATCCACCAATGGAGGTCTGGAGGCTTAAATAAAAACTCAACCCATCCCTTTGGCTCGCCCAGATGGATGGCTGCCTCTTTGACTCGGCTGAGGTAGGATGCTTTGGGTGAAGGCTTCCCTCCCTGTCACTACTTCCCTTTTTTCACTGACTTGGACTTGACTCACAACTCAGACCCATTTTTCTGAGCTGTGTCCCTATTATTTTAATGGAGACCTGCAGGAGAGGCAGGCAAATGGCCTCTCTTGTAGGTCTCCATTAAAATAACAGGGGTGAGTCAAGTCTGAGTCAGTGGAAAAAAACCCAAGCTGAGTCTGAGTCGAGTCACGGGTGTGAGTTAAGTCAGACTTGACAGCAAGTTGTGAATCCCCATCCCAGGGATAAAATTTGCTGCCTCTTATGTGGGGGAATGATCCCATGTGGTCTGGGAAGATAGAGTAACAATATAAAAACAAATAGGCGAAATGAGTGAAAATCCTTATTTGCCTTCCTCCCATGTGCTTCTAGGGATGTGCCCAGGGGAAAAAAAATCATGTTTGCTTTGTTTTGGATTCTTTAATAAGGACCTCTTTCATTTTCATCTTTTCCACACATGGTCCTTTCATCTGACACAAAACAGAATGGCTCTTTTGGGCCATTTCATTTTTTTATCCCCTCCATGTGTATTTTACAGCACTAATTCAAGTGCTATGAAGAAATCATAAAAAACTACATCAAAATGGCAGAGGTAAGGCAAGATAGAAACATGCAACAGTACATGAGAAAGAAAATTCATCATCAGGTCCAACCAACAATCAAAGACCCTCACAGACCAGTGGTGAACTGGCACAGTCACAAATTCCATCCCACGACCCTCCTATACACTCTCACATAAGCAAACAAAACTGTCCCCCAAAACACTCCATAAAAATATATACTTCTAACACAGTACATACACAGTGAATTAATCAAATAACAAATGTTAAAAAACACACACAGAGAGAAAAGCAATCCTCTCAATACACATACAGGAATAAAAATACATTAAAAAAAAACACCCCTCCCTCTCCTCAAAACTAAGAAAAGCAAGTAAGGAAACACAGACAAAAATGATTTCTTTCGACACTATGATTATATGCCTTCTCTTCTCTGAGTCCAGTAGGCAGTATAGGCCAAGGCAGCAAAAAATAAACTAAGAAAGGTTAAAAAAAAATCAACAAGAGGGAAAAGATCCCCAAAGAAATCAAGGGAGTAGAATGATTCAAGATGAAGTACACTAAGATCTCTCTCACACAAAAGGAATGACTGAAAGAAAGAGTACTTCTCAATAGGTTCCAGCCAATCTAGACCCTTTTACAGATTCAAAATTCCTTCTCCCACCCCCACCCCCAGACATTCTGATTGGCTGCTGACATCAGCCCTCACGATGCTATTGGATGAAAAATGTCCTAGGTGATTTGACAAAGTGTTACCTGTGAAGAAACTGGAAAAGTTAAATGAAGAAGGAAACACAAAAAAATCCACAAAACGTCCATGTATTCTTCTTTTATTAATACAAACAATTCATGTTTAGGAGGCTTTCTTTTTGATGAGAGAGAGAGAGAGAGAGAGAGAGAGAGAAACCAAACAAAAAAAAGTGAATCCATCACTATGTGATTCTCTAAAGACATATTCCTAACAGAAAAAAGACATTACTTTAGGTTGTTTAGAAAATACATATTTCTACATTCTGGACTCATTTTGTATGGAGAGGGGAAGGTGGTGTGAGCTGACAGAGACTGAGAAGACAAGAGGAATATTTTGCTGAGCTGTCTGCTTCAGCTGTAGAGCCTGTAAAAGGTGTACAAAATGGCTGAAGAAGTGTCTAAGCCATTGTTATCCGGGGATCTTTCTGTGTGCAAATGGTTTCTCCGGATGACAATACAATAAGAAAATGTTCATGCACACATTGAACACAATTCAGCACAATAGTTTTGCTATACTGGACTACTGGCCTGCTTCTCCTTTAAAACCATTATCTTCATCGTCAACTATGATGAAAAGATAATCCTCAGTGGCAGTCTTCTCCAAGTACCATTAGTAGAATAAATGACATGAGGGAGATAGCCTGCTAGGCTGTATTCTTTTTACTTTTTTAAAGTTTAATTGATTAATATATGTCTGTCTTTATTTTCATATTATGGTGATGTGTATGTGTTTACTATTTTATGTGGCTATTAGTGTTTAATTTTTTGTAAACCACCCAGAGTGGCCTTGGTAGCTAGATGGGCAGCGTATTAAATAAGTAAATAAATAAATAAATAAAAAAGTTGAACCCTAGTTGTGGAACATGCTCTCTATCTCTGTGTGAGAGACACTGGCATTGTGTTCTTCTTGGCACCAGTTCAAAGCCTGTTGATCTCCTCAGTCATTTTATCTGGCACATCTTATGGTAGTTTATTTATTTGGTGTAAGATCTGTATATAATGCAGTTGCTGCCCTTCATTGTTGTACCTGATGTTGTAGTCTCATTATTTTTACCATACGCTGCACTTGGAATTTTCTTTAGAACATATGTAGCATTCTAAAGAGAAGTATCTGAAGATGAAAAAAGCAGTGCAAAATATTTCATATGAATGAATGATACTGTCAGCATGTTTGTTTCTGAAGAGTCTCCAACCTCACCCACAATTGCCTTTTTAACCTTCCTGAGATGTCCTTCTCCTCATCACCACCAAAGTGTAGAAGTTTGATGTGAGAGTAGCTACAGAGGCTATGATCTGTTTTTCCAGTAGGTTTCTGTATTGGCAACTCTTGCAGCAAACTTTCAAATTGCTTTCACCTATGTAATATCTCTGTGAAAGGGGCTTTATACAGACGCTCATTTCGGGAGAGTAATGGTTGTCAAACTGTGTTATGGGAAGGACTTGAGTTCCTTGGAAGCTTATCTGGGATTTGTCAGTGAGAAGTTCAGTAATGGCAGGCATGTTTTCTTGAATGACAGTTTGTTTGCCCGTAGCACTACTAGTAATGATGACACCTCTACAACTAGCTTCATCTTCATCATAACTACCACCACCACCTTCTTCATCCTCATCTTCCTCTTTCGATTATTTCTGTTAATCGTACACCGGACTTTTCTCCCCTTTTGTATTAAAACAAGAACTCAGTCCCACTTCACAGGATTACAATTCAATAGAACAAAATGAAACAGGAAAGTGATGGCAAACAAATAGCAGAAGTGTCTCAGATACTCTATATTTTGGTTGTTGAGAAAGGTGGAGGATTTGTTTTTCTTTACCAGATTAACATAAATTGTTTATAAGAAAATTAAACTGAACATGTTTATCAATTTATTTATTTATTTATTTTTTAAAAAATCAAGCTTTATTAAAGAGATGATACAAATATTCGGTATTTCATCTTTTAACTGGATGCTAAACCTCTATTTTCTGTGTTGGATCGGCAGCTGCAATAAGTAATTGCACTGCATAATCATGAAATCTTAAATAAATGGTTGCACTTGGTGTCAAGACTAAACAAGGTCAAAGCTTCTAATATATCCTTGACAGAACAGCTACTAAATATATACTAGTGGAATTGGAAGAGCATTCTCACGTTCATACATGTGCAACCAAAGATAAGGAAGTTTCTACAGAACACGAATTAAGGCTGAACATTGGACAGCATCCAAGGAATAGCTTTGCCTCAGAATTTTCACTGAGATGACATATTTTGAGCAAACCCTCTTTCTAGGCCTTACAGACTTGTCACAGAAGAAAAAACTGAGGTATCACTTCTTCACTGGGATGTGAAGAAGCCTTCCCACTGGCTAAACTGGTGATAATGGTCAGCTATACACAGTGAGAGAACAGCTCAAAGATACTCCAACCCACTCAGAAGAGAGTGAGATGCCAGATTTTCCCCCTCTGTCACAGAACATACACCTTGCACAAAACTCTTGCCTGTGTACCAAACCAGAGGGTATTTTTGTGAAGCTAAGCACATACACACAGCAAAATGTCAGGCTAGCTGGTCACAAAGTCACGAACAGCCCATATTATGCTGCTACTTTTGTTCGTCCCTGCAATTAAAAAAGAATGGCCATATTTTGGATTTTGCAGATTTTACAGAATCAGTCTCAGAAAGCAATCTCAGAAATGTGCAAGTTTTCTCCAAGGCCTGGGGCGAAAAACCCTCACAATCTTAGAGTAAAGGTTCCTCCTCCTCTTATTCTCTTATATGGAGTCTGGGCTTTGGAATAACTAATAAAAGACTACCTTTAGTGGAAAGAAAACTGTTTATTAGAGAACTATATTTTGAATGTGGTTTTCCCTCCTTTTTTACCTGACTGACAGAAAGAGAAATGGGAAGATGTGAAGTCAAGCCTAAGAGTGTCAATCTCGAGATGAAAACAACAAATAGTTCTGTGACAACTTTAAGACCAAAAGGTTTTACTTGGCAGAAACTTTCATGGACTGCAATCTGCTTCTTGCAACCAAGGAAGTGGACTGCAGTCCATGAAAGCTTATGCAAAGTGAAATTTGTTCATTTTAAACATGATTCAAGATCCTGTTGTTTTTACTGCTGCAGACTAACAGGGCTATTTCCTTGAAAAAAGTATATGGGTGAGGAAGCAGCAAAATTGACAAGACAGGAGGGAATAAACCAGAAAACCCTACCTACTTGACTCTACCTCTGTTGCCTGCTGTGGATACACAGTTATTTGGGCAAGCATGTCTGCAGACATCTCCATTTTGACAATACTATGACAGACAGGTTGGCATAAAGAGAGTTTTCTGATGGTAGAAAGTTCCAGAGGTCTGAGGGCCTTACACATCCATCCCTTGATCTTGGAAGTTTTCGCCTGCTCCTATGTTCCACCCATCCCAAAATAGTTTTCTTTTAGAAAGCTGTTGTTGTTTAATTGAATAAACCCCTCACATCCTCAACTAGCCAGTTTCAAAATAAAAGTGGAGGCATGGAATACAGATATGGAGTGGGAAAACATGACAAAGTTGTCTCTCACATCCCTTAAATGGTACAAAAGGACTTTCTGAGCCAATTTCTTTCAAAAAAAAAATTTTGGTAGGGGTGCGGGATCCCATGGGAACTCTCAGGAGTGTAGATAGTTTACTTTGGACCTCTGGGGACAGCTCACCGCTGCTGTAGAGGAATGAGAGTGACAGGGCTTGGGATTGCTTTTAAGAAGAATGAATAATAATAGCCTGATGCAGTGAGGCATAACTGAACAGGATAGTTGCAGGACAATGCTATGGCTCCCCATTTATGTGCTCTGCCCTACCCATAGCAGTAGCCCTTGACAGTGATGCCAGTGTCATTGGATGCTGAGGGATCCTAACTATGCATGATGAGTAGAATCCTATTGACTAGTCTTCTAATCTCTAATTACAGCCACACCCCTAATTCCACGTAAATTCCACATAAGTAAACTGAACAGTGAAATATGCTTAGACTGGGCTGCAAGATTCACATTTGATGCATGTTAAACCAAACATGCTTGTATTTCTTGCTCTTAATTACCAGGACAATAGGCTCCTGACAAAGCATATCTGACAATCTGTAATGGAATTATTTTAAAAGATTAACTGCACTAGTAATTATCCAAATATTCTAAAATATTAAAATTATTACAGATATAGAAATGTTTCTTATATTTTGCTCAGGTAAGACTGCAGTCTTTAAGGTAAAGGTTCCCCTTGACATTTAGTCCAGTCGTGTCCGACTTTAGGGCGCAGTGCTCATCCCCATTTCCAGGCCATAGAGCCAGTGTTTGTCCGAAGACAGTTTCCGTGGTCACGTGGCCAGCGCGACTAGACACGGAACGCCGTTACCTTCCCACCGTGGTGGTACCTATTTATCTACTCGCCTTTTTACATGCTTTTGAACTGCTAGGTTGGCAGTCTTTAGCATGCCTTTTAAAAAATATGTCCTCTTGAATACAGGGGGACTTACTTGCAGTTCAAGATGCATAGGACTGAACTGTATGACATAATAGTTGTCATCTTGCTTTTTGCATTCAGGTTATCTCCATCATCAGGAACAACCACACTTACTTCACTGATAGTGCAGTTATATGCCTTTACATCCTCCTTCTTTGCACATGTTCGCAGGCACTCCTCAAAGGCTACATTCAGAAATGCTGGCCCCAATCCAGTAGCAATTAAACTGAAGTTGCATTGTTTTCCATCAGACTTAAGTGCAGCTAAATTAATTGGATCAAAGCCAAAGTCTAAAACATCTTGGAGTACTGACTGGTAAATTGAGGGGGTTTAAAAGGAGTAGGCATTTTCTTTATTATTATGCTGTAAGGACCAAGTTTAATTAGAAGAAAAACTGCAGACAAGAGTTGCCACATTTATACATGTCCGAATGGGCTCTACTTGAGATAAATCTGAAGCAAAATGGCAAGGAAGGAAAACAATAAAGTCTCCTTCAAAGGGGCCCACAGGTCAGTGGCAGAACACATAAGTGTGAATGATCCTGTCAAAAGTAAGCACATTTAACTCCCATCGATTCTAATGGATCAATTAAGCACATTCTTAAATCTCTCTCACTGCAATCGAAAAGAATTAAAAGTGCTTGACTTTGGCCATCTTGAGCACCTATTTTGAGCAATGATCAAGCTACAAGATGTGCGTAATGCTCCCAACTATTATCTGTGGGAATGGAAAGCATTTAACTTCGGATGGATTATATCCTGTATGCTAGTATTAGCCTTCCATTTTAAAATGTAAAATGAAGCCATCTTTCTTTTCTTTAAGCCCACTAGCATGCATTTTAAAGGACAGTGCAAAGGTCACTACTTATAGACCCATAGGGTGCTTGGACACAGATGAAAAAGAAGCAGTGAGACTGGTATGAAATATTTCCCTTCAAATCATACTTTAAGCAAAATGATTCATCATAAAATATGAGCATGTTTCATAAAGGTCACAGCTAAAATGGCCCTTTGTGGCTTGGTCTCTTTCTCTCTCGATCTCCCTCTTTTTTTTTTCCTCTTTTAAATTTAAACTTCAGTTGAATATCATTTTTAGCACAGTGGAAAAAGTTAACATTATCCATAGCCTAAGTGAAAAAAATGAATTTATCCGCCTGCTGCACAAAGGATGGCAATACATTTTTCAAAGGGTTTATGGCCATTATCCTGAGTTGCACCGTAATTTATACTCATTTGGGGGAAATGTATGCTGAAGAACTGCCTAAAACATGAGTGGCTATAACACACGGGAAGTGGATTCTCTCAGACATTGGAAATTTCCCTTTTCAGGACCTTAGCTTCCCGAAGCCTACAGCCAACATGATCCTTGGGTGGCCTGGTTGTTGGATCCTGGGACTGCAATCCATACTAGCTATATTATACTGGCAGATTCTGGGGGTTCTAGTCTGAAAAAGTTACTTTTCCAAGCTCTGACCTTGATGTCAGTGATGTGTACTGGGAGAGTGAACTGCCACAAGCAAACCATGACCCTGTTGACCAGGCAAAAGTAGGTAAGCAGAATTCTTATATTTACACCAGGCTGAATTGGTCCAGAGTTTCATGTTACCTGGCAGTCACAGAGGCCAACATCATTGCATTCCTTTCTCCTTCTTAAAGAGATCTTGAAGGCCCAAGCACACACTCCTCATGGAAGTTTGTTAAGCAAAATCTAGCTTCCTGTAAAGAAGTGTCTAATTCCGAGTACTTGCTTAAAAGTGATCTTAATGGTAACTTTGAACAAAATAGTTTTATAACTCAAGGACACTTTAAGCTAGCTCTTTGCAAAACTTGTCCTTTGCATTTACCCTTGACAGGATTTTAAAAACCGGCTGATAAGAGGAAGGCTCCCATTTGATCTGCTTGCTTACCTGTCTGCCTGCCTCAAAGTTAGGGGTCCCTTTCCAGCACAATCACATCACTGGAGTGCTCTTCAGTCTTGACTGACTGCTCAGTAGTAGATCAAGTTCAAGTGTTTGGTTCTTGTCTTCAAGAAGCGCCACAGGACCGGCCAGAAGTTTGTAAGGATTTGTCTCTCACTATGTGTGGCTGACTTTTCAGTTCAGGGCTGTGCCACTGTAGTAATAGAAATGTCAACCACTGAAATCAGTCTCTACATTTATGGCAGACACAAACTGGCACATAAGTCTAGAACTTTTTCCCCAAAGGCATCAGGGTTACTGTAAATGAGTGTTACCTTTTTACAGCATAAAGTAAATCCCATTTCCTTTAAATGTAGCTTTCCACAGTAATGTATGAATGCCCTTCAGCACAGAGCAGCTAAAATTTTGAAAGGTCACAGAAATAAGTACCTGAAACCATCAAAATCCTATTCTTATCTATTATTAGTATCTAAATTTTTGAATGAGCTTTAGATAAAACTAAAATTAAAGGCCATGTTTGGCATTAAAGAAAATATAACATTCATTACATTGGGTTGGCCCAGCATCTTAGAGTAGTACCATTGAACTCAAAGGAACATTTGTTATCTATGATTAACTTAAATCCCACTGTCTTCACTGAGTCTATCCCAAGTATGACTAAGATTGGATCCAATCCAATTCAATATTTATTTGGTAAGGCATGAATAAATTGTTAGTTCAAGGAAAAAGCATTGTCACTCACCATTTCTCACCACTACAGGCATTTAGACCTTTACACCTTTGCTGATCACCTGCTACTCTTATGCAGGCATGGATTCAAATGAGAAGAAGCAGACTGTGCTTCAACTAGTCCTTCTCCCCATGAATTATCATTTGTTAATGGTGATGGAGTGAGAAAGAGCACAAGAACAACAACAAGAAAAATGGACTGAATCTAATAGCAGTGTTCTCTTTCCAGAATGTTTCTTTGATCTGATAGAGATTTCTGTGAGCAGATCTCTTTCAAATATGTTTTAGATGATTGGGGAAAACCCTGGAACAACACAGGTGGCATGGAGGCTTCTGAAGGAAGAGAAAATTATAATCAAAGGGGTATTCCAAGCAAAGTGTTGGTTCTGCCTCTGTTTATGTACAGTACCTGGCTGCAGAGCCAGAGGTTGGGAGTCCGGTTCCCCCCTGCCCCATGCCTCCTGCGAGTAGAGCCAGACTGTGTGGCCTTGGACAAGCTGCACAGTCCCAGGGCGCCCTCCAGGAGAAAGGACTGACAAACCACTTCTGAGTATTCTCTACCTGGAAACCCTGAAAGGGGTCACCATAAGTCAGAATAGACTTGATGGTACATTATTATTATTACTACTATTTATTACTATTGCTATTACTATTACTATTATTGATCAAAAGTGGTTACTTCAATAGCGTTATCTCAGCCATTTACTAGATCTTCTTTAGCACACATGGTGGGGCATAAATTGCATGCACATAAACAAACCAACAATGAAGATGCAGATAGCTTATTTTTCAGATTTACTCGAGTAATCTCAGTTTCTTCATTTCTCTTTCAGTCAATCTGTGATTTAACATAGGACTCCAGGAAAGAAATTTAGAAAATTGAATTCAGTTTTTTAAAAATTAAATTCCACAACAAAATGTTGTTTGTTTGTTTGTTTGATGACATTTAAAAAGCCCACCTTCCCAGCAGCTGGCATACAAAGGCAGCTCATTCAATGCCATTACAAGTCTGTTTTCACAGCTGAGCAGCATAATTTTAATGAAACTGAGCTGGCGAAAGAATGTATTATCATTCTCAACAAGAACAAGCTGTAGAACTTTTTTCTTCTCCCTCAGAGGCAAGCATACATTAACTGTGGTGGGGGGTGGGGTTGGCTGGTAACACAATTGTGAGTGTGCTTTCTGATTCCATTTCCCTTTCTCTTGAGACATGGGCTCATATGGAACACTGATGCTTAGCAGACTCCAGAAAAAAAAGAAAACACAACTTGCAGCAGCTGTTGTCGAGTGACAAATTTCCCTTTGCCTCAAAAGAAATCAATTAAACAAACACATTAAACAAAATTTAAGTGTGTCACTCTTTGAAGACTGTGATATATAAGCCTTAAACATACTTTCAGGAAAGAGTGGATAAGGGGAACATCTCGGAGCATGATGGAATCTCAAGGGGAAGGGCTCCAAAACTTGAAAGCTGATTGCTTTTTTTGTTGGCTTTGATGGAAATCATTTGTCTGTCCACACCATGATGGTTTTAATAAATAGCACTGGGAAGAGAGACATTTTTCAGTATGACACACAGTGACACACAGCGCCTAGTAGAATGGAATTTTTTTCTCAGTGTGTGTCTCTGGAAAGATAAAGGTTAGTGTCAGATTTGTGTAACTTATTTCAAAGTATGTAAAAAGTTTTGTCAATGAGGTTCAGGTAAATATCTAGGGAAAAAGTTGAAAGCACGAGAACAACCTCCCACCTTTCCTTGTTCATCTTTATTTTCCACATGGGGGAAAAACTTGATTTTCAAATAAAATTATTTTTAAATATTTAGGACATGAAAGCCATGCATTGGATGCTCACAAATCCCTTTCCCAGGAGCAGCATGAAAGATTTCTCTCCAAAGTTTTATATGCATGAACTTATGAAGTACATTCAGTGCAACCTCTGTGTGTCTACGATGAAATAAGTCCTACTATATTTATTCGTGCTTACACAGTAAATGCATTTAGGGCTGAATAGGACTGCAGTTTGACTCAGGTTTCTATTTATGATTCTATGTGTGGACCACTCGAATCCGGGCTAGGTACAAGCTACATATAACCAGGTCTGTTGCTGCAGATATATTTGTGAGTTATTTTGTTGTGGTGTTCAATACAGAACAAAAGCATATGCACAGTTAATAATAATTATGTGCTGTCAAAACAGTTTTAACTTATGGCAACCTGTTCCGGGATTTTATAGGTACAGGAGACCACAAAACAAGCCCATTTGTTACAATAGTCTAATTCAAGAAGATGAAATGAATCATCCATTCAGAAAGAACAAACATTTGTAAAAGTTCAGTAGTGTTGTTCAGCTTAAGAGTATGGGTGAGAATTGCCTTAGCTGGCTTAAAACTCAAACCTTTTGTTTTCCCTTGCATGGGCAATCAAGATACTTGGGCTAAAATGACTGCTGTTCCCTGCCAGTTGTGCTCTACAACCATTTTGGAATGGATTTTGCAGTTAATGTAGAAGATTTCCTTGTTCCGCCAAATCACTGGCTCAGAAACAGCAGATCCTATAAGCCTCAATACAGAGTGACACCATTAAGTGATATCGTATCAACCTTTTCCTCATTTACTGAAGTGGTTTCACATTTAGCCAAAAACTCAAAGTTTTTCTTTGGTCCTCAAAAGCCTGTGAAATCTGCTGGCATCTGAACAGAGATTGTTTCAATTACTGTATTTCACTTAGGCTCCTGCTGTCCATTTCTTAGATGGACGGGGGTGACAAAGGAAATCTGCAGACAATCTTTCTGTGCTGTAGAAAAATGCCACCTGTCATTAAAGACGCTGTCTCTGGACAGTGCACAATGTCCAATTCATCAGCGTACAAGGATGAAAAGAGTCAAGATGCTCTGTGTCTTATCTTTGAAGAGTTATTGACTCAGAAGCACCATATGCACTGTCAACGGCAAGCGTGGTCAAGATTATCGTTAGGCAAGCCACACGCCCAACACTAATTCCAATGTCATGAATTCATTTTCTAGGCAGCTCCATTTTTGGCACAACTTCAAAGCTAATATGCAAAGTCAAAAAGCTTTAAAATGTGCAAGCATATTTAGATTCTTTAAATGGGCTGGCTTAGTAGATTTGCAGGCATTTGAGGCTTTGTAAACCACTGCAGACTTTCAAAAGTTAATCGTTCCAACTAAAGTTTTTGAATAACACAACTGGATTCATTTCAAAGTATTTTTCTCTTTGCATCTCAGTTTAGGTTTCCTTTTCTTCAAGGGTATCGAGGTGTTTACTATTATTAGGGCTCTACAGAAGTTGCACATTTTCAACATGGACAATACTTATGTGTAGGAAACATGTCTGGAAAACTGCTGCACCAATTTGGTGATGTTCAAAGCAGAACATGGGAATTCCAGAACAGTCTGTCCAAACAATGAATGGAAAAAAAAAATAGAAAGGCTTACAAAAAGGACCATGAAGGCCTGTTACATATCTTACACATAGTCCCTCAACTCTGCCACAAAAGCTACAGCTTGTATTATGTGGACAATCATTCCAGTTGAACATGTATGATATAATCAAGTATGAACCAGCCATGACAAACTCCCTCCATGTAGCATTTTTATTTGTGCGACAGCCAGTGGCCTATGTCTGACAGCCATATAGTGAGATAAAGCTTATTATTTCTACTATAACTACTTTTTGAAACGTTATCAACAAATCAGCTATGGTTATGTACTTTGATAAAAGCCAGTTCAGCCCCATGGATGCTTGTAAGTATTTATAAGTGGATAAAATAAACTATGGAAATGTTCCTTTCTCTAAAATGTCAGCCAAAACGGCATATTATGTGAATTGTTCACAACTTTTTTATTGCTCACAATAAGCCCAGCATTCTTAAGTCCTAATAGAGAAAGCTCTCAGTTTAGATTCAATGAAGCAGCTCCTACTGATGTTACATAATGAGTTTTATTGATAATGAGTCCAGTGACAGAACAGCATTTACAACATTATATGGAAAAGAGGCAGCTATGTAAGGGTAGGGGGTGAAGCAAAGGACTTGGTGTGAAACAGGTGGTACCCTAGAATTACCACACAGATGGGACTTTGCAGGAATACCATTCAAATGCAGTTCCAAGTTCATTTTGGGAGTCTGTCTGATGCCAAAGGTACATTTATGTAAGGAATCCAAGCTCATTAAAGTAGTACATAATTGTCAGAGAAGAATCAGAGTGTAAGGCAGCATTTTGCAACAGGGCCTCAAGCCAGAAGCAGCTGAAAGGTGTAGGCATCCTGGTAGGCTGTGTGGTAATAAATAATAAATTGAATAATACATTGAAATCAATAAATCAAATGATAGGAAAATGGTGACTTTTGTGAGGTAGCTGGAGAAAATGACTAGAAAGAAAGAAGTCTAGGGAGACAGGTACAGATTAGTTGGGGTGCAAATAATTTGGATCCGATTCCCAGGAGCAGTTGTTTACTGTTGCTAATAACCAGCTCACCACATATGAAGCTAGAATAAAGGTAAATCCACTCCACATGTAGAAAATACATGAAAGGGTCATCTTGTCTGAATCAACTGATGACACATAACTATTGTTATTAAATCTAGGAATAATTTGTCTAAAATTTTCTATCAGTTCCAATTCATTTGAGCTTTCAGGTTTACAGTTTGTTTTAAACTGGTGATCTCATATGGTGACTAAGAATCATAAGGGAGAAAAACAGTACATACATTTTAGTGAAGAGCGATGGTTACTTCTGAATTAAATGATTAAAGGACACCGTCACCTAATATCTAAAATGGTGAAACTATGATGGCCCAGAAGGTTTTTTCTTCCAGCCGAGGCCACCCTTTTCTCTAACAGTAATGGCATCAGGTGAAAGGCCTCAGTCAGTGAATGTAACTCTCAGACAGATTCATGTTGGTACTTGTGGCGGAATGCCCACGTCACTCCGGTCCATCATGTGGAGCTCAAGTGCAGGAGCCTATGATAGGACAGGAGGGGCGGGATCAAGAAGACAGTTAGAGAAGAGAATTGAAGGAGAAAAAAGAGAGAGATTGAAAAGTTGGAGCTTTAGAGAGAATAGGAAAGAGTTAATAAGAAATAATAAGAAAGTAATAAGAAACAGATAGATAGACAAGGATTGTTGAAGTGGTTAATGTGAAAGTCGCGTCCACCCAGTTTCCCTTGTTTGTTCTCCCCAAACACAGGTCCACTCTCTGGATGCGTTTACTCTCTTTCCGCCGCCACCAGTGGATCTATAGTCCACACTATACCCAATAGGTATCACAGACACGTGTTGTCAAAATATAACTGGTTTATTCAGGTTTGTAAATCACAGATGTAAATCACTGATGTTCTTTTATTACTGTTTAAGATCTCTCATTAAAGTACTTGAATTTGATTACACGTTTCTTGTATATACTTTCACAGTATACTTTCCTGACAGCTCTGCTCAAATTGTTTTTAATAATAATATATATTGCAATAGAGATTTTTTAAGTGACTGTATGAGAGTTTTATCTGATAGCTTTTTGCTAAGAAAATAGCCTTTTACTAAAGGGAAATAGGTTTTTTTTTTCCTTATATCCTTTGAATTACTAAACTTAAAGTTTATGCTGTTTAAACAGAAGCTCATACTTTATTAGAACCTATGTTTTTATATATATAGAAGAAATACTATCTACATATATGAACTAGAAAATTTTGTATCAGAGGACAGTGATTTTTGTAGTATATACTCATGTAGTTTTATATATAATCCAACCATATTTTATATTTCTGGCTGTTACTTAAATGCTTGCTTGCTAAATAAATCTTTTAAAGAAGAAAAGGTTTCATTTTTGAATTTTCGAGTCAAAAGACTAAAGGGTATCCAGGAATGAAGCATGACATATAAACAAGGTACAATATCTTCTAAGACCACAAATAAATTTCTTGTCTGATATGTAAAGTACACAAATCTATAAGTCTCTCAAAGGGAGACTATAGATCAGGAGCCCTAAAGAGGCCATTCAGATTTCCCCCTGTGGAAACTGACAGAGTGCTCTCTGTGTGTAGTGTATATGTGTCTGAGCTTAGTGTGCTTTGTCAACAGTACAAAGCAAAACTTTTCATTCTAGCAGAGAATGAGATTTTAAAAAAACAAGACAAAACTCCATAGATTGAATAGGTTGCACTTCTTGCAGAAAACGGACTCCGGAAAAGGAGGCCTAACTTCTTCTAATTCCAGCTGAAACTCCTCTGCAAACACCAGATTCCATATCTGTGGCTGTCTTCCTGCTTTAGGGTATTTGACAGTGGTGAAATACAGCTTGATAACTGATATATTTGCCTGTAGACAGGCAGGCTAGGGATCTGTGTGAAACAAAGGGCAGACATACACCTTCAAACTGGCCACAGCTTCTACAGTTTAATATACTGGATCCCCCAAATGGTCATCTTGTACATATTTGTCTTTGAGTATGTCCTGTCATTCAGTGGGACACACTTCTGCAGGGACAACATAGGACTGAACCACAGAGATAGGAGGAAGAAATGACAAGGAACAATATGCTGTGCAGTTATAGTCATCAGATAATAAGCATCAGCTGATGCTTCAATGGAACAGAAAAGGAATATGTATTTTGGGCCAATCGATTTCTGAAGCTTCCAAGACAAGCACATGTGCCGTGCAATGCAGTAGTGTATCCAGAAGATGGATAGTGGTGGCTGAGTTTTCTCTTTCTCTGAATATCTTCACAATGCCAAAGAGCAGCTAATGTGCAGTTGTCTCTCATTCAAACTATGCTGCGATGTTCAGAGTTTGGCAAAGGTTAAAGAGTTGTTTAGGGCTGGTTCTTCTACTGTGTAGGCAGAAGATTCTGAAGAGAGCAGTAAGGAGTTTGATCCATTAAAAGGACTGTGAGTACAGAATCAGAAAAATGGCACAGCAGATTGATGAATGTGGATCCAAGGCAGTCCCACTACAATGAATTCTCATCTTTATTTTTGAATTTATGTTTATTCTTCAGGACTGTAGACAAAATAAATTACACAGTACATTCATTTACATACTTTACACTGAAAACAAACAAACCATTCCTTTGGAAATATTCTAATCATGGTCAAAACCTTGGAGAATTTAGCAGATGTAAACGAGAGAGCTTTTGGTGTTCTCGACTGTGCTTTTATACAAATGCAGTACTTATATGGAAATGCCACTTTTAGCTAACCAAGAGAAAGAAACAGCTTACATGATCTATGATTTTGGCACTGAAAGAGTTTGCTCATCTTGATTTGTATTCAAGCTGCAGGGGTTTTGTTTTGTTTTCTAAATTAGAGTTCTCTGCTGGGATGTATGCTTTTGCTTGAGATAGCATTCTGTAAGTGGAAAGGGGGGGGGGGAGGATCTAAAGGGGATCTGTGGAACACAACTAGCAAGACCAAGGCATATCCCAAAGTAGTGATGCACCAAAGCTATTTGTTGTGGCCACAGGGAATTAATGTCAGAAAAGCATTTTAAATAACAGTGAAAGATCAGGTAAGCTGTTGAGAACTGCCAGATAGCTCAATGTTTTAGGTATGTGGCTGTGGAGCCAGAGGCGGAGACAGGGGTTGGACTCTGTGACCCATAGGGTCCCTTCTAGCCCTGCAGTTCTATGGTGATGGTGATTAAAAACACTAAGTGGGAAATGTCTGGATGATTTGCAATGCTGTGGCATACTTCTCAGTTGAAGAGAGACAAAAATCCTTTCTGCACTATAGGTTTTTAAAAATGCACTCTCAAAATACTAAAGTCACTTTTGTTATGTTTTGGTTGTTTGGACTTTTTGTCCTGAGATGAAACCAGGGTAGGGGCTAAGGGGTTTTTTTTATGTGTGTGTGTTTCGGTCTTGAAAGCATCAACACAATTCACATGAGAAAATGAAAAAATAACAACAAAAACATATAGAATAATTAAAATAAATCTAGCCAACAGCAACAATTTGCACGTATTGCAGAAAAATTGATGAGCTGATATAAAGATATTATCAGAATCTTCTTTCCATAGGAATCATCTTTCCATAGGAATCCACAATAAGCTGGAGGAATGGAGCCATTATAAATCGCATAGTAGTCTTTAAAAAAGTTGTAATTTTCACAGAAAATTGAATGACTTTTTCTTGTCAGATTACCTTGGGTCAGTTTTTGCCATTACAAGAATCCAGAGCCTGTTTCTGTATTGTTCAACTGAATATATATATATATCCCCCACCCCCCACATACATACATACTCATTTGTTTTTCAAGCTTCTTATATATGTCCTTCTCCCAAGCCAAAGCAATTTCAAGTCTTACAAGAATCCAGAGCCTGTTTCTGTATTGTTCAACTGAATATATATATATATGGAAAATGGAAAGCAGTGTCTCATATTGTTTTAGTATTTTGTATACTTGAACTGCATATGTTTACTCATTGTTAAAGCTTAGCCCTTTGGAACGTTTTAGGCTATTCCACATAAGTTGTCAGAGAAGCTTGAAAAACAAATGACTATGTATGTATGTGGGGGGTGGGGGATCTATGTATATATTTTAAAAATTCTCATACTTCCCCTAACTCTTAAGGTACTTTACGGTTCCTTTTATGTCCACTTGATGAACAGTCTGTATTTTGAAACAGCGTTCTTGGGACATTTGGCAGGGAAAGGATTCAAACATGCAAGAACAGCAGTTTTGCAGTCCTTGACACACTGTTCCAGGAGTAAAGTCCTGATTGATCTCAGAATAGGTAGCGTCGTGTATACCACTCCCCTCTTCCCCCTGCCAAAAAAAAGAAAAGGGAAAAAAAGACACAAAAAATGATGGCATTTTAGTTCCCAGTCAGAGACAATTCTGATTAGAGAACTATATAAAAAGCACAGTGGGACTTCTTATACTGCTTTTTTTAAAAAAATGTTCCACTGTTCATGTAAAGCTCTGTTTCTGTGCCATGAGCCTGGTTCCCAGCTGTGATGGGATACTACTTAGTCAGCCACCCACCACTATCAAGCAGTTGGCCTTATGCCTGCCAATCTCTTCAGCCACTATGATTTTCCTCCTTCCCTGTGGCCTAGTGATAACTTTTTTCTCCATCTCTCTCTCTCTCTCTCTCTCTCTCTCTCTCTCTCTCTCTCTCGTTCTTTTCGCTTTGTGTAGTTCTGCTGACCAATGGATGCTATTAAGGAGGTGCTGAAAGATAAAATGTTACGTCTTGCAAAAGTGCTAATAGCCAAGATGGACAGCAAGTCTTGCAGTTGCATCCTAAAGCATTGATGTCATTTCATTGTTCAGTTGATCTCTTTGGATGATGTGCAAGAACATGATTTTTCAAAATATTCAGAAAATGAGAGGAGAGAGAAAAATGGAGGCCTGAAAAGAGTAGTAGTCAAAGGAGGGTCATCTGCATGTTTCAAATTTTATTTAGGATCTCATATCTCCAGATCTGCTACAGAGTTAATAATATTTACATAAGAACATAGCCCACTTTACAGTTTTGCCTTGCAAAGATCTTTTAAGAAAAATATACTCAGTTCTAATGGAATATTAAATCCATCAATATTAAAAATGGGCATTTAAAGAAAAGGGAGAAGAGGCTAAAAAGAGAGACCCTTTGTTAATTTAGTAAGGGGTTGAGAATTAAGACCAGAATCCTATTGGTGTTGTGTCAGGTTTGCATAGCCGTCTTGAGTTCCCTTATCATGAAAAAGGTGGTCTATAAATAAGACAAACAACTCACCTCAACTAATTGCAGTGTTGGATCACTTCTTGGTTATGCAATTTGGCATGTGAAGTGGCATGTGACTGAGATGTGCTCTGCCACCTAACCACGTAAAGTTATGCAAACATGCCCAAACACCAGTGGGATTCTGACCATTATTGACTGAAGACTGATAGCAACATATTTGAAATACATTTATTTTTTAACTCTTTATCCATGGTATGTCATCCCATATAAACATTTTAAAAATAGCAGGCTAACTGAATACCTGTTGGAGATTATTTGCTGGTTAGGAATGGACTAAAAGTTACGTATTTTCTCATGTTAAGCAACAGAAGTTCTGACATTAATTTTTTTTAAATAAAATGAAATTACATTTTTAAAAAACTTACTACGTAGGATGGAGGAAGCAGGACTAACCTGCCCCCTCTGCTCATGGGTTTGGAATAATCCTCTTATTGAATGCCTGAATAGGTTTTTGTCATTTCTGGTTCTTGGCGGATTAGAATTCACAAAAGAAAAAGAAAAAGCTCTTTTCTGCCTTTGTTGCCATGAACATAGGCACACATAGGTCTGTACTGCTGTTGGTACAAGCACCCAAACCCAGGGTTTTCTGGAAGCTCCAGTATGAGCATGGAACTGGTCCATGTATATGGGCTTTACTTTCACTGTTAGGTCTCCTAGGTGGTCTTTTGCCTCATGAATTTTTATTTCCTTCCTTTTGTTGCTTGGCTATAGAATGTCATAGGATTTTCCAGGACCACAGTTCTAATGAGAAAGTTCCCCAGTGCTATGCTGTAGGAGACCAAAAGCAGATTCTGGAGGCTGGAGTGGCCACTCAGGGATGAGTTGTGGTGTGAAAGTCTGTGTTGCTAGTGGAGGATGGCCTGGCGCTGATACAGCTCTTGTCAGCAGCCTTCCTTTTTCCTCTATTCCCACTTCTGCCAGTCTTGTACTGCATCCTGGCAGCAGCACCTATGCTCTCAGTACCTTGGAAAGTTAGCAGCGTGTAGAGAAAGCTGGAGTTTCTCTACACATACCTAACTTGTAAACAAGTGTGAAGTCTGCCATATTTCAACAAGCAGGACTCCAAGACCTATAGTAATATTATATGCAGGGCTTTACTGACTGATGCATTCATGCTCATGCTTAGGGAGTGCCATAATGATAAGCTCCTCCCCCAATTACAAGGCAAGGCAAAAATAAACCAAGTATTTGAGATGGAACAAAAGAGATGCAGGAACCCATTAAAAGCACTGTAATCAAGCAAGATAAAAAGAACATCATCTGGTTATTGGAGAAATTCCTGTTAAGATCAGTGTAAAACCAGTACTTAAAAGGGGAATTAATGCTCCATCCATATGAGCCCTGAATTATAGATAAATTCCTCAGTTTGGTTCCCTGCTGTGCTTCACAGTAGTCATGTAAGAAAGTATACAAGAGATAAAAACAACAGAAGTTAGGTGTATACTGTAGATTATTGTTGTGTTGCAATAGGACGCAACAGCAGTAAGGTAGAAAAGTGGAGTATCTGGTGGAATTTTTATATGGCTGTCCGTATCATTTATCTAATGTGGATTTCCTGTTTCTTAACAGCATTGGATACGTAGCTTCTAACCTATGCTAAATACCAAAGAATGGACTTAGAGAAGATATACAGCACAAGTTATTAAAACACTTTCAGATCTACAAGGTTAAGTGACAAGGTTAAGAGCCTAATTTCTGCATTGCTTTTATATCCTGGGAGCTCTTAGAATTTCCTTAATGATAGGATTAAATATGGTTCCCAGCTACAAACAGTTACTTGTCAGTCCCTATAGGTTTGTCTCTATACTTTACGCTTATCGCACAAACAGAGAGGAAATAACTTTCTAGGTCTTTGTGAGGCTCTTCAAACTCACCCACTTTGGGGAAATCATATTTTCTTGCAGGAAATGAGGCATGACCAATCACACAAAACGTGAGAAAATCCCTTGATAGGTGACCTTTGCCACATGTAAAAGAAGCTGTTCAGTGGCTGAGGTTTCATGGATTTGCAGGCATGAAAATCAGATTTTCTGGCCACCAATGCTGTTCGGTAAATAAATAATCCATCATTGTGTCAAACAGTAGAAACATGGAGATGCTGCTGTCGCTTGCTGAATGGAGACATTTAGTTTGTCACTTCAGCAGGTAGTTCGCATGTCTGCTTCAACTGTTGCAATGATATATTTTGACTCCAAACTTAGATTTTAATGACATTCATTTGTAACTGGAAAGTAATGAGGACAAACAGAGGCACGCATATATGTTTGTTCAAAAGTACACATCTAGTTGCATGTGATGGGAAAAGAAATTCAAAAGGCAGTTGTTCTATACAATGAATTTGCAATGTCTCATACTTCAGTCCTTGCAGTATAGCTGAACGCGGTGTTTTGGGAAATAAAATACATTAAGGCTTTTCTTAATGACTGGTGGTCTGAGAGGGCTTTTTAAATGGATTGTTGTACTCTGTTGTTTTAAATGTGTTTTAGTATTGATTTTATTTAGTGTTTTAAACATAATACTTGTTTAGTTATTTTTAAATATTTGTGCGCTTATTGTTTTTGGCTTTTGAGTGTTGTCTTGTTGATAATGTGGGCCACCTTGAGTCCTTCTTGCAGAGAAGGGCCTGATAAAAATATTTTAAATAAATAAATAAACTAAAATCCTCTGCTTGCTTACTTGCTTGCTTGATTTATTTATTTATTTGTTTGTTTTGGAATCATGTCCTGCTGGTTAAAGAATAGAATAGCCTTGCTGGGTCAAACAGAAGACTTATCCAGTCCAGAATCCTGTTTCCAATAATGAGATACTCTTAAGGATTTTGTTTGCTCTGCATTTTTGAGTGATTTGCCCAGATCTATGTTTCCTGCACTAACATGCACAGCAGACCACAGTTATCCTTCAACTCTAAGACCTCCCAATGTTGCAATAAAATTGCTGCCTCAAATATATATACTAGAATGCCTGTATACTGAAGATTGAAATTTATACAAAACTGCATGTTTAGGTTGAAAGACAAAACAAGTGCATGTAAGAGTAAAGGCATAGAATATTGTTAGATTAAAATGGATGCAAGAAATGTGTTTTTCTCAGGTGAAATACACATTTTTGTATGGCTTTTAAAAAAGGAAGTTCTTAGCTAATGAGGAAGTGAACAGACTGATGAATGAACAGAAATGAAACTGAACAGAATTGATGTATTCTAATTCAATTATTTTTAAAAACCTCCTGTTTATTAATGTGGGATATTGTGCTTCTGTGTCAATGATTCAAAACACCAGAAAATGGCCTGACAATCCTGCATAATATTGTGCCCTTGTTTACAACTATCATTCACAAAGTGACGCCAAGCAAGGAAAAATCCCAGAAGCTGACTAGTTTTTTCATTAGTTAAGCACTTTTCACCCAAACAGAAGCAGTTGTCCAGTCTGATTTCTGACAAGTGTGAATGGTAGTGAATAGAAGAGGGTATCCTGCAGACCATCTTGACAGCTGCCATTGGTGTTGTCAACATTCAGGCTGCCCTTTGCTATGTAAAGCTTGGCATCCTGAATCGAACAGGGGCTTGGACCTGGTGGCCTTATAGGCCTCTTCCAACTTCACTATTCTATGATTCTATGATCCTTTTAACTGCTGACAATGTGGACATGATATTGTGCAGCAATATTGAGCTATTTCCTGGTCTTTTGAATCATGGATACAGAAGCACAATATCCCACATTCATAAACCGGAGGCTTTCTGAAGAATTGAATTTCTTGGCTTTTTACAATGGAAATTTACTTATATGTACACTACACACAAATTCCAACAGAAACTTCCCTCATGTAGAATTACACATTGATAGAGGATCCCAGAAGATGGGCACATGATCTGTACTATGGTTTATAGAGGAGGGCAGAAATAAGAACAGCTGAGATGTTGCTACAGTCCCTCTGGGCTAAAATATTTTGAAGGGCTGTTTTGGATTTAATGAAATGGTGAACCAAAGTGTGAGTGAGTGCAACACTTATAACAGAGAAACCTACATACCCTTTAACCTCTCAGATAAACCACTACATGGCAAAATATCCTCCTTTCTAGAAGACTGTCACTCCATTACTTTCTTTAAAGCAAACCTGTTTTTTATTTTACTTTTTAAAAGAAAGAAAAACAGTCTTTTCCAACTGTTTCTGTGACTTTTCTCTCTAAATATCTTCCTCCCCCACCTACAAATGTATACAATGTTTCATTTCACAAAACTTCTTCTGGCTAGCCTGTACCATGCATGCTCAGTCTTATAACAAAATGGCTGTTTCTTCTTTTGAAAGGCCTTTTTTGAGGATCAGTATTACAGCCCCTGCAGCCTGGATTCCTTCCAAATTAAAAAAAAACGGCTTGGTCAACCATTCTCTTTCAAGATAAGTAAGACTAGTCTATATTTGATCTGTTTTAAATCTGAGGACATTTTTGGTTGTTTGTTTCTGCACTGGGGAAAAAGATTTACTTTTTAAAAACTCAGAACTCCCAATCATCCTCCTGATCATCCCCTTCCCTTCCTTTCTAACATCAGAGCTTGAAAACTGGAAAAGGCAGAGGTGTGGGATTTTTTTTGTCTTAGGACAAGGAAGAAGAATCCAAAACTGGATCTCCTCTTGGATGGTTGGTGTTCTTTACTTTGGAGGTGGAATTCTGATTTATTTTATGGCTCTAGATGTTCTGATGCCTCATTGAGTAGTCCCCAAGTCTCTGTTCCTTTGATTCTTAAAAAAAGTTTCTGCTTTAATGTAAGCTGTGTTAAATAACACAGCTGTGTAATCTTGTTTCAATTTTTATCCACTTGTGTAACAACAATGATTTGAAGGTAATCTTTTGCCTTTGGAAAAACTGTTTCAAGAGTTTTTTTTCCCCTACACTAATTTACAAATTTTAAAAATAAAATTGTGTTTGTCCTGAAAGATATCCAAAATGATAAGAGCTAGAAACATTAAATTTTGCATAAATATTACTGTTTTCATATGCTGGTCACATTTTAAATCAATTTCCCCAGCATTCCAAGTGGGCCCACTAATATTTCGCTTTCAGTATCATCTGATCAGAGACAGTGTACTCTTCTGTTAAAAGTGTTTTATATATATAGAAACTACTGTATCCTTTCCCTCTGGCTACAAACTAAATTGCTCTTCTCAGTTGCCCCTAGGATTCTGTTCATAAGCCTCACATGAAAATTTATATTGTAATGTATATTTGAGGGGGGGAAAGGCTTGGGTGTGGTATATTACCAAAAAAAGTATAACCTGTAAATTAATCATAGTTATGCACCATCAAGGTGACTGACTTATGACATCCCTTTAGAGGGTTTCCTAGGTATACAATGCTTAGAAGTGGTTTGTCATTCTCTTCTTTTGGGGGTGCCTTGAGGCCATGCAGCTTGCCCAAGTCTACACATACTGGCTCTTGTCCTGGGGACACCGTGGGGAATTGAACTGCTGACCCAGGAAGGAAAATGCAAGAGAAGGGGTCCAGAAATCCATCACCAGAAAAGCCAATACTTTTCAAAGGAGAAATACAGAAATAAACATGAATAGGATGTAGCCATAAAACCATTGTTTATTTGGTTATTCAGTCAAATATAAAGGTTATTCAGCAATTTCATGTGTGTGTGTATGTGAGAGAGAGAGAGAGAGAGGAGAGAGAGCTGGGAGATCAGGGCTATCAGCAACAATCTGATGACAGTTTTAGGTTTTTTAAGTTATTACTCCATCCAAAGGCTTCCCAAGGCTTCCCAAGGGAAAACAGGAGCTCTAGATAGCCCCAGAACCCGAAAGGGATACAAAGTTTTCAATTAATTTAAATTAAATATTCCCCTTGCCAGATGATGACATAATCAGGTTTACATGGACTAAATTACACCAAAATATTTATGGCCAATGTAGCCTACATAGAGATATTGTGTGCATGTACTGTTGTATGCATGTTTGTGAGATATCAATTGAAGAAATTCCTTTTTTTGGACAATAGCTCCCAGAATCTGAAATATTCTGAAAGCTGTAGCCTGAAAAAGTAACTGTCTTATACTCTGATGTAAGGATTATCACATCTTACTCCTTATAAACAGGCCTCCAAGATGGTAAAAATAATTTTTTTGGAAACAATATACCCAAAGCTTGGAAAATTACATTCCAATGGAACTCATTGCATTACACATTACTTCTCAGCAGCTAGGTAGCTATTATCATTACTGTCATTCCAATTTTGCCAGCAAATCAAGTTTATGGATTTCTGTTCAGAGGAAGGAAGGAAGGAAGGAAGGAAGGAAGGAAGGAAGGAAGGAAGGAAGGAAGGATATGACCAGCATAGAAATTTGGAGAGCATTCCAAATGACAGATACATTATCACTTGTTACCTTACAATCATTGTGAAATATATTTTTGCCTTTACTATTGGCAATAATCAATTACGTATAAGTAACTTTTCAGCTGTAACAATGTACTTGTAAGTTTTTTATTTCCTCCCCTAGTTAGGGACCTCCTCTTCAGCAGGTGGTTATTTTATATGTCTTGGCTTTTCCTGGACAGAGTGATGATGATATAGGTGTCAACCCAACCTGACAGCATTTCTGTTTACTTTTACTGGTGATGTGGCTATTATTCTTATCAATAAGAATTTGTAATTGCAAAATTCTTGGATATCACTGAGTTACACATTTGACACATTCAGAAGCGTGGCAAAGCATGAGAAAAGTACAACGGGTGGAATTTGCCCACTTATCATTACAAATTACTTTTCTCATCCTTCGCCATGCTTCTGAATGTGCATGTAGCACCTCTGTTTTGACAAAGATATGTCTCTATTTATAGCTTAGGATTTGAGATGGGTACAAACTGGAAAACCGGTGGTGTGTGATGGTTCATGGTGAACTGCAAACCAACTGGAAAATGAACCTGGGGGCCGCTACCTGTTGTCTCCACCATCTAAGCCGCCACCTCTGCTGCTACGGCCTCTGCCACCACCTCTGCCACTGCAGGTGCTATCCTCAGAGGCAGCAGGCAGCTCCTGGCAGAGAAGCCAGGCCCACTGCCTCTGAGGATGGTGGTGGTGGCAGATGCAGAGGCGGTGGCAGGCAGAAACAGGCACACGGAGGCGGCAGGGCCAGTGGGAAGGGATGGGTGGGCATCCCCTTTTACTGAATGAAACACCAAAGAGAAGAATGTTCGGTGTTTCATTTCGCTTCGGCAAAATGGGATCCCTGAACTGGGTCATGAAATGAATCACAAACCAGCCTGTTTCATTGGGGGGTTTTGGTTCATGGTTTGTTTCGTGCTCACCTCTACTTAGGACTGCTAAGGTTGTTTGTTAAATTCTTTGTTCTTGTCAGCTGGGGCTTTAAGACAAATTGTGAAGCCCCACAAGATTTCTCACTTGAGAATAAGGCAAGTGGTGCAATTATCTCTCCTTTCTGTAATTTGTGTGAACTGTTTTTGTCCATTACCTTGGAGAGGCACTGCACAGAGTCACATGCTGTAAATGTAGGGGTGACTGTGTGATTGTTGAGAAAGATGCAAAAAAACTCTTCCAGGGTTTTCAGTTCTTGAAAATCTGGGAACAAAGCAGTAGCCATTAGCATTTTTAGATTTTATGATATTTGAAAATCTAGGAACAAAGCAGTAGCCATTAGCATTTTTAGATTTTATGATATTTGAAAATCTAGGAACAAAGCAGTAGCCATTAGCATTTTTAGATTTTATGATATTTGAAAATCTAGGAACAAAGCAGTAGCCATTAGCATTTTTAGAATTTGTGATATTTGCATTATTGTGTTGTTTACACAGTTTTGCTCAATTTTTGCAACAAAAAAAATCTCATGGTGAAAAGCACAACGAAATATTTCACCATCTCAAAATAAACCCACAGTTCCTCATTTTCACATGTGAGGATGAGACAAGTAAGGATTTATGTCCCTGTTTTACACTCCTCCCAGTATTTTTTTAAAAATTTGTTTTGTAGCCCATAACTGGGAACCACACAACACTGCCAGGGAGGGGGAGGGTCACTTGTAGTAAAGACTGTATATCCCTTCAGTAGCAACTTGTTTCAAGATTATCAGTTCTGTGTCTTGGCTTTTACATCTTCTGTTGGCTAACAGAAATGACCCCATGAAGCAGGAGCCATTAGTATTCCCACTTAGCATTGTACGTAAAATATATTTTGCAATAACAATTCCGTAGGACATATCTACTGTCTGTATTTTGACCAATGAAGCATATTTCTCAGGCAGCCAGGGTAAATTGTTTAGCAATATTGTTTTCTCCTCAAAGTCTTGTGGTTTGCATACTTGCAGTTTTTATCCATAAACACAGAATTTATGATGATTTAAAATCTGTTTATTTGCAACATTGTTGCAGATGCTGTTTCTAATACTGCTATTATTTAATGAAAGATCTGGAATGGTTTCAGTGACAAATGTAGCTCAGGAGTGGAGAAAGCAAGGGAAAAATGAATAAACAATCCCTTTAGAAGAAGTCTGTTTTATGAATCTGGAAAATAACAAGTAATCATTGCTTGTTATACTTTTTGACAGCTTAAGTATAAAAAAAAATCAATTACTATGAAACTAGTATCCAGATTAATGTTGAAAATAAACCTGCTTCTAAGGGTACCTGCTAAAAAAACCATTGATTTTTTATTGTTGGAGGGAGGCTAGCTATATTTAATTTCTTTTATTGATTTTTTTCCTCTTAAGCCCTATATTCAATGCATGTGAGATACAATGCAATTTCTTATAGGGAAGCAATGCTCAGTGGCAGACTTCTGAATTAATTTTACATGAGCGAGAACAGTGCTTAGTAATTTGCTGAGTATTTCAGAGCAAAGCTAGTAATTTTCCCCTTTATTATTTATAAATATCAAGAGGTCCAGAACTGAGCAGGCTGGTGTGGGTTCAAATGAGAAGACCCTGCAGTAATTTCTAATAGCATGACACATCAGGACCTCATGTCTTATTTCTCATGTACTTTGAATGTCAATGGCTGGAAGGAGAATAGGAAATGTATAAGAAACTAGTGCATGATTCTTTTTGGATGTGGTAATTCTGAAAAATGCCTTTAAATGCACACAGAGAGACAAACGGACACAGAGACACAAATTAAGCATTTAACAGACTATTGTAATTAAAAACCCAAATACCTGAAGACAGTACTGTTCTTTGGAAAAAAAAATGACATTAAATGATCTGCATCTAACAGCCGTTATGAGTGGAATTTTAATGATTCCTGTGTCAGCAAAATGAAAGCTGTGTCCTTGTGGTAAGAGAAATGCACAGCTTTTCCATCAAACAAATTTAAAATACATTAATGCCCTGCCAGAGGAGAAAAGAATGGAATGTTGACAGCACTCTGCCTAATAGTTTGGCTTCCTTAGTTTTGCTCATATTGTGTAGTGGATTATAAATAAACAGCTGCTATCGCGCTCTCTCTCTGCTATTCTATGGAGGATGTTCTTTGTACAGCTAGCAGCCTGGTACGCCCGTAGAACTCAGGCAGTGGGCTCTTCAGCAGTTAACCACTAATACAATGTTGCTGAAATGGGATGCCAGGAAGCAGCAGAGCAAAATTTGACACCTGAAGGTACTCTATGTTTGGAGCCAATTTACTCCAGAAAGCAAAGCATCATAGTCCATCTCGCTCAAACTGAAGCAAGCTGTTCCTCCTCTGACGAGATTCTAGAGTTTAATAAAGATGTCACAGCTATACCTGGGATGGTCTGATTACTTCTGAGCTGTGATCTAATTGTTGAACCAGTTTGAAATGGAGCAGTGGGTGGCAGTGTGACTCTGCTGCTTCCCAAAATGGCAGGGAAATCATCTCAGACAGAAACAGAGGAATTGGTGGAACAAAAATTTAAAAGCTTTCATTAGTATGAGGAGCTTTTTCTGGCATCCAAATATATTAATCAAATAGAGAGGGCTTATGTCCTGTTCTACTTTCCCTGGTTTGGAATGGCTGCGGGTAAAGATTTGTGATGCATAAAAAACAAATGAAGAGTTTGGGTTTAAATATACACACATACAACAAAAATCTAAGCTAGGCAACAAACATATTAACAATGTGTATCAAGAATAATGGGCAGGACATTACCCCTCATCACTGTGATGTATTTGTGGCTAATATATTAAGAAGTTTTACAGTACTGTCTTAAAGAAAGTTTACATAGTATTGAGACCCAAGAAAACCAGTGAGAATTGAAATTCTAAATGTGTTCGCTTAGCAAGAAATCCCACTGACTTCATAGGGACATGATGCCAGATGAGTGTGAGGAGGTGACAAGTCCACTTTCTGGAAATTTGCCTTCTTTTACAACATGGCATTTTATTTATTTAATTTATTTATTTAAAATATTTCTGTCCCACCTTTCTCCCCAAAAGGACCCAAGGCGGCTTACAGATTACAGATGGGTGCTATCTAAAATAAGAAAGTTACTGAGGATGTTATAGCTATTACATGCTTCAGAAAAAAACCTGGAAGACGACCGAGGAGGGAAGAAATGATGTCATCTCTGAGAATATCGGTATACATTAAAGATGGGGAGACAACAGAGAGAAGGAAGGGGGAGCACTCACATGGCCTAGTTTTCTTCATCACTATTCCACTACATACATAGTTTTCAAAGTTTGTTGTTAATGTAAAGCCCTTGGGGCACTGTTCTCCATTTCCAACAAGAAGAAATGGAGGAAGAAATGAAACATTTCATTTTTTTTTTAAGGCTAGCTGGGTTTCCAGAAAGCTTTTAGAGTTTGATTTGGCTGGAAAACTAGGCATATTTGACATGTGGCTAAACTTCTTTTCTTTTCTTTTTGGAACTTAATCAGTCAAAGAAATTTCATGGGCAAATCTCTGTCAGTTTAATTGAAGATAAACCCCATTGAACTTAATGGAACTCCCATGTGTAGAACTATGCTTAAATTTACGTAGAAGCTGTGGGAAGCTTGATTCTGTAGGCATCTTTTTTTATACTAGCCCCACTTACCGTATTTTTCCGTTTATAAGACGACCCAAAGTATAAGACGACCCCCCCTTTTCTAACCCCAAATTAGAAAAAGCAGGGATCAAAGGGCTCCCTTTTTGCTAAGCCCCGTGCCTTGGCAAAAGGCAAGGAAAGCGGCTGTCAAAGTGACTGCCGCTTTTCCTTGCCTTTTGAGAATGCATGGAGCTTAGCAAAAAGGAAGGGAGCAACGCCTCCCCTTCCTTTTTGCTAAAGCCCCACGCCCCCTCGCCTTTTGAGAAGGCAGAGAGCTTAGCAAAAAGGAAGGGAGCAAAGGCAGTGGTAAAGAGCTGACTTCCGTGTATAAAATGACCCTCAATTTTTTCTCAAATTATTTAAGGAAAAAGTGTCATTTTATACACGGAAAAATACGGTAATATAATAGAATGAACATAGGATTGCAGCCTTAAATACTCTTTGGAAATATTTAATTAAATGCAATGTCCACCCAAATCAAGCTTGTCAACAAACTATTTAGTAAACCTAAACATTTCCTATAATGTAAACAAATAGCTACAGGGCAAACTATATGCTGAGTAATAGTGCTGTAATTACACACAGAGAGCCTTCTCCGTCTCTGATAAATCAATCATGTACTAGCATTAAGTGCATAGGTGGTTGTAAATAATCATATGAAGTTATTTTAATTGGAAGTTTGAATAATAAGAATGGCCTGTTCATTACAAAAATTATAAAAAAGCAACTCTGCAGGGAAAGGGCTGAAAATTAATGGTTCAAATTACACACATTTTATATTGCTGTAAATCACAAGTGTTTAATAGAATATAAATACAAAATGAGTTGCTTTGCCAGAAGAACACTGAGTATTTTCTTGTATTTTTGTGTTTTCATATGGGAGCTCCATCTCGACCATTGGAGGTACGCAGTGTGATCTCATAATGACATTTTACTCACATGGCAGGCAGATCTTCAAGACTATTACAAAAGGAACTGTTGGGTTTTTTTTCCTTACAATGCAATACAGCCATGCATGTACCTTTTTCCTTTAATAGCCTGGCTCTCTTTTTTTTCTTTCTATCATGTCTCAGGGTAATAGATACACCTGTTCTTCTTTATGTTTTTTCTCCCGAAGCTAAGTCATTTTGTTCTATTTTACCAGCAACCTCTTTTTGGTATGTATTTTTTTGTCTTGTATGTTTAGTAAAGTTTATGTTACATTTTTTACATACAAGCTCTCAGTTTTCTTTTATTAAGCCGTGCATAGCAAATGGGTGGTTTTTAAGTCTGTTTGATATTTTTATAGTAGATGTATATTGGGTTACTTCTTTATATACAGTGGTGCCTCGCTAGACGATTGCCTCGTTAAACGACGAATCCGCTAGACGATGAGGTTTTGCGATCGCTGTTGCGCTTCGCAAAATGATTTCCTATGGGCGCTTTTCGCTGGACGATGTTTGGGGGCCTCTCCCGTGACCCACCCCACCCCTTTCAGAAGCCTCCCGGGGCGCAGGGGAAAAGCGGAATTTTTTTATTTCCAGCTTTTCCCCCTGAATTTTCAGGGCAGAGAAAGCCTCTTTTTAGCCCGCCCATCAGCTGTTCGTCGGGAGAGGGGAGGGGGAAGGAGCGGCGAAGAGGACAAAATGGCTGCCGGGGCTTCTTCAGCAGGTAAACATGCAGTGGAAATGCACCCGGCAAGCCTCTGAAAGCAGCACTTTGCAGTGGGGGTGGTGGTGGGGGGGTGGCAGACTTTCTTTTAATTTTTTTTAAAGTTTCTGTGCTTTTCTTTCCCATCGGAACGCATTAATTAAATTCCAATGCATTCCTATGGGAAATTTGGTTTCGCAAGACGATGTTTTCGCATGACAGCGATTTGTCTGGAACGGATTAACATCGTCTTGCGAGGCACCACTGTATATTGTTTGTTTGCTGACTTCTTTTTCATTCACCTTCGCTGCTCACTGAGTATCCTACATGGCTGTGGATACTCTGGTGGTCCTTTCTTTTTGAGCCAACAATTCCCAGCATTTATCTGGAAATATCTTTAATAGCAAATAATCCAACAGGAACTTCTCTTGGTCTCACAGTTAAATTCCTCATAGACCAACACCTTACATAATGTTGGCTGCATTTGAATGATGTTTTCTACTCTGTATTTTTTTTCTCTTATCTTACCAGGATTATTGTTCACATTAAAAGCACATCCAGGAGCCTCTTACCAAATGAAACTCCTTATACATTGAAAGCTCATCTTAGGGGGTTGCTGGTTTGGACTAGGCAGCCATGTTCTAGGTACATGATTTGTCCAACTTTCTTTCTTTCATTGAGAAGCTCTGTACACATATGGGCTCTTTTGCATAAAACATTTTTCCTTCTCCATGTAATGGGGTCTACACTAATTTCACTGAGGTTTCTCTGAATTTGTCCAGTGTTTTTCCTTTGACTTTTACCTGCCTTTCAAAACCTATTAATGGCTAGGGGTTTTGAACTGTTCCCTTCTACTGAGGATGGAATTCAGGTAGTAAGATCCTTCCAGTCAGCAGCTGTAGTGCTAAACCACTACTAAACGAAAGAAAAATCCAGGAGAGAAGGTCACTTTTAAATGGTTTATTTGAACAGTTGTTTTTAAAGAGATGCTGATTTCACAGGGGAGAGAAGTGGATTTGCAGTGGATGCCTTTTGTGGGATTTTCCCAGTGTGAATCTTTTAGTTTTAGCAATAATCTGACACCATAACATTCACACAAGCAAAAGGGGAAAAAAAAAGGGGGGGAAGCCACAATCATTTTAAAAGGATTTATTCAAGTTTTTTTAAAAGAATTCGTAAAGAAATGACAAGAGAGAGGTGTGGATTTTAAAAATAACCTTGGGCACAAAACTCATTAAATGCTGCACTCATTCAGCAGCAAGCAGCAGAAAGGGGGATGGAACTGTTTTTTTTGCTGATTCTGCTGCAGTAGAGGGGGGGGGGATTAGTGAGAGTTCTTCATATTACTGGGCTTTTTGGACTCCACAAATGAATTGAACGCTTTATCAGTTCTCTCTCTATAAACATTTTTCAAGCAATGTAGCAGGGCTATGAATGAATGGGCACCAGATCCTAGGAAGGTACTGTAAAACACTGGTTGAAATCCTGCTGCTTAGGTATGCAAGTGGAAGACAAACAACATAAGACTCAGTGGCTTCTTGCTGGCGATTAATGAGTAACCACTGAGATTCTTGGGGCACACATGCCCATTGGTTTGACATGCACTCGAGAATTCCACTGGGGACCTGTCAATTGCTGGCTAGAAGGCACTGAATTATATTGTTTGCTTTCCACATCCATTGCTAAGGAATTTGGCCATGACATTATTAAATGTAAATAATAGAATGCCTAAACCAAAATATGTAAATTTTTCGTTGTCCTTTATCCCTAGGAATAAAGTTTTTATTTCAGATATATACAATACTGCATATGGCTGTTGGAAACAGAATAATGGATGCGTTTTTCTCATGTCTCACAGAATCTAGTTTTTCCAAGCTTATTAGGTACTACAACAGGACTATAAATGTTAGACAAAAAACACTGTATTATGAAAAAGACATGCTAAACCTTATTTATATACATGATGCTTTCCAGATATACGTAACTATGCACCAAACAATATCTTGCAGAGAACCTGTCACTAGAGTTGAAATTATGTTAGTGTTCCAGTTATGATTTAGGCACAACATTGTTTCAGAAAAATTGAAACAGGTTAAACAAAGCCTGTGTTTAGCTCCTGACAAAGAACCCCAAAGGAGAGCAAACTCATTTTCAAAATGCGGATGAGAAAAGCTGCTGCTGTGACCATCATATGCTTTCAGTTGTTAAAGAATGCTCTCTTTTAATGATTATCTGTAATGTATAGTTCAGCCCTGTAGTTTCTGTTCTCACCAGTCAGCATGACCATTGGTGATGGTAGTTGGGGATGACTGGTGATTAAGGGTATGGCTACATCAGCAGCAGAAAGCAAGCTAGTGTGGACCACTTGGGAACAGTCAGGTTGATTAGAAAAATCTAATCAAACCTGATCTTTCACACATAAATAGCTCCTGTGAATATTGTGATGTTGCTTAATAAGCGAGCCACTTCAGAATATTGGCAAGTTAATCACTTCCCTTGCTCAGCAGAGGGCAGATGAAGCGGAAAAATGTATTTTGACTGTATATTGACTATTGCTGATGCACTGCATCCATTATTTAAATATAGATATATATTTGCCTTTTCTTAAAGGACTGGTTGAGAAACTGCCACTGCTGTGAATTTGACTGCAGGTAGTTTCTTAACTAGTCCTTTAAGGCAAGGTGATTTAAATATATATATTTATGGATGTGTTTTATCACAAAATCAGTTTTGTGATAACTGATATAGTGCATCAGCAATAGTCTACATACAGTCAAAAATACTTTTCCACTTCAAACCACTTCAGATATTGGCAAATTCACCTCTTCTAGAGGGCAGGAGAAGTGAAAAAGTATACATATGGTAAACTGGTAAAGAATTAAGCCACTTCACAATATTGGCAAATTGAAAGAGGAAGGCTTGCTTTGAATCAGTTCTAGTGATCACACATGCAAACCAGGGTGATCCTACACACACCAGAAAAGTAGAAGCCCCTTGACAGGGGCCAGAAAGGTGTGGGTAGGAATGTTCTGGGGGTGAGCTACTGTGCTCTAGCAAAGACATCATCTGATCACTATATTTAAGAGTGCACCAACCTGTCCTGCAGTGGATGCAACAGTGGGTTAAACCGGCTGTGTAGTCAACCTCTTAGCTTGACACAACTGTAGGGCACTACTCATTGAAGTGCTCTGTTGAATCCAACCCTCTCCTTTAGAGCCAACACATTCTGTTGATAATGAATATATTTCAGCAGTTGAAATACTGGAAAATGACTAAGCTTAGGTACATAAATTAAAAGAGTGGTTGAGTAATCTCTGGAAAATGAGAGAAACTGACTTACATCTGGGGGTGCATGGTAGAGAGTCTAGATTTTACATTCATTGTTTCTTCTGAATTGTGATTAAACATTACAAGATATTGGAACATAAACTGTGCCCTTATATTTAAATATATTTTTAACGCTTACTAGGGCTTCCTTCCTTCTTTGCCTGATCAAAAGGTTTATTATCTTCTGATATTAATGTGAATCATTTTTAATGAAAATGAATGCATGATTTTAAAAAATAAAGAATGCTAGAGATCCTGTAAGAGAGATTATACAGAACTGTTAAAGCAGGGATAAGCTTCCAAGCTATCGGCTTTTGTAAGTCAGTGTGTCTTCAAGTTTTTAAAAATCTTCTTGTTTCTGAAACTTTAGATGGAAAGTTCATTCTAAGTGTCATATCTTGAAAGGAGAGGAATGCCACAAATTGGTTGTATAGGCTCTATTCTGATAATTTCTGTCACCCCACTATAATTTCAAGTACTGTGACAAAACTGTAAGGAAAGGAAATATATATCTTGTTTAAATCTAATTGCTGTTATCGGCTTACAGAACAATGCCACACATGTGCATTCCTAAACACGCTTTTTGGGTACAGTGAGGCTTATTTCCAGGCAAGAGTACATACAATTACAGTCTTAATCACTTTTACAGTGATGTAAGACGAAAAATAGAAGCTATGTAATTTAACGTAAGCAATTGCAATTTAATGTAATCTTAATTATTCTTGCTAGGCAAAAATGTAAGTGGCACCTGGAAAGCAAAATTGGTAGAAAAATATGGATGAATGTTCAACTATCTGTTCTGTTGCATATCGCTTGTCTGTGGAGAAACTGAAAAAAAGTGATAATAATAATTCAGATGCACTGTGGGAAGAAAGTAATGCATCATGCAACCAAATATATTATCATTAGATTCTTCTGTTAAAGTGAGTTCAGTCTGTAGTTAGTACTATTAAGTGTTATAAGGCAAATTTCTTGATCTTCTGCCATATTTAATAACTGATCAGCATGGAGCTAATATTTGGAAGAATTTTTTCATAAGCAGAAAAATAATAACAAGATTCTGGAATAAAATGTGGCTTTTCTGGAACTAAAACTTGTGGTCAGTGCACACCCCAGGAGATCCTACAGAAAATATTAACTAATATTTTACAAAGTTTTTGAAGGAGCTAACGATTTTCTGCTAATTATACCTCATTTTTCGTATAGTCCTTGATCACTTACTCCAAAAAATAAAATAGGAAAGGTGATGTGATTCCATGGATAGGTTTCTGTCACCATAGCATTCATGGCATTGTGGGATATGTTTCCTAATTTAGTAAAGTATTTCAGAGTTTTATTGTCCCACTTAATCTGAAGTTCCCATGAGGGAAAGTGGAGTCATTCAATTTTTGCACACTTGTTTATGTATTTAGAAAAAAAAAATGTCATCGATGTTGTTTTCTCTTGTGTTTTCAGGCACCACCCTAGGATTAACAAGTGGCTTTGCTTGTCCTGCTAGTTTGTAGTAAATATCTTTAAAATATTTTATTGACGAGGTATTACTGCTCTGAAATCTCTAGTATCAAGAGGAGGAGGAGGAAGGCCGGTTCATTATTCAGTCATAGCAGCTTACCTTTGCTTTCAAAGTGTCATTCTTTCCTTCTTCAAACAAGTATCACCACTACATAGCTGTGAACAATGAAAACAATGGTTACATGTTTCCTGTGTAGCCATAGATATACACACAGAAAGTTTAATTTGTAGTGATCACAGTTACATGTGCACACATACATACAACTTGGAAAAGAATTACTCTTTGACTACCATTGCCAGAATCTATCTTCCAGCTGGCTGGTATGCTGGTGTGATGATTTCATGACTTTTTACGCCAACCCCTCAAAATAAATAAATAAACAAACAAAAAACAAAAAAACACAAAAAAACAAAAAACACCAGAAGTAACTTTGCCAAGATGTGGGCACTAGAATAATTTTATTTCATTTAATCATTAGATTCATGGGATGTTTCCTATCTATTCTCCCTTTCAGGTTCTGAGGCTCCCTAGGGTTCCCTTTTCTCTTGGGGAAGACTTTGGGGAGCCTTGGGATGTGGGGCAAGGAAGCCTTTAAAAGTGAAAAATCACCAGTGGCTCACTGCCACTAGGATTGGTAGGATTGGTACCTCAGGTGCTGATCTGGTAGTGATTTGTTTATGCACCCTTCCCCCATCCCAAGCTTTCCGAAGATTTCTCCAGTCTAAAAATGAGCCCTAGGGAGCCTTGGAATCTGAAAGGGCAGGAGGATAGCGAATGTTTCATGAGTTTCAATTAAAAGTTTCCAGCAACTGGCCCAAGTTGAGTCCCCATAAAATTATGCCAACAGGATTTTTGTCCATTAAATACTACAAATAAATCACTAGATAAATAAGCAAGCAGCCAAGCAAGATGTGTGAAACAAAAATGAGATTCTTAGAATATCTTGAATTTTTTTTGGATACAGTTTGGGGGTGACACAGACTTTGACTTAAAGTTCACCTCCAAACATTTAAGGTTGACTGGTGTGTTTATAAAATATAGTTTCTGTGGAAGGACTGCCAGCGATAACATTATATTCTATTGTGCATTGTCTTATTTTGAGGATGGTATTCTCTGAAAATGTCAGAATAAGAACTTAATTCGTATCTACCCTGTTTCCCCTAAAATAAGACCTAACCTGAAAATAAGCCCTAGTATGATTTTTCAGGATGCTCGTTAATATAAGCCGTACCGCAAAAATAAGCCCCAGTTAAGTGAAACCCCACCCTCCACCATTGTGCAGTAACCAGAAGAAGATGACATGACTGTATCTGAATAAATGTAGATTGTTGTACATGAAAAAAATAAAACATCCCTTGAAAATAAGCCGCAATGCTTTGTTTGGAGCAAAAATTAATATAAGACCCTGTCTTATTTTTGGGGAAACAGGGTATCTATCTATCTATCTATCTATCTATCTATCTATGACGTAATGGCGCTGCGGGTTAAACCGCAGAAGCCTCTGTGCTGCAAGATCAGAAGACCAGCAGTCGTAAGATCGAATCCACGTGACGGAGTGAGCTCCCATCGCTTGTCCCAGCTCCTGCCAACCTAGCAGTTTGAAAGCATGTAAAAAATGCGAGTAGATAAATAGGTACCACCACGGTGGGAAGGTAATGGCGTTCCATGTCTAGTCGTGCTGGCCACGTGACCATGGAAACTGTCTACGGACAAACGCCGGCTCTACGGCTTGGAGATGGGGATGAGCACCACGCCCTAGAGTCGGACACGACTGGACTAAATGTCAAGGGGAACCTTTACCTATATGACACATATACATCTCTCTCTCTCTTTCTCTCTCACACACACACACACACAGAGAGAGACAAACATTATTTTTTAAATAAGTGTACAAAAAGAAAACACCTAAAGCAAACCATGTATAGCTGTGTGAACAAGCAGAGGGCCATTTCTGACACATACACACAGATAGAAAGAGAGCAAGAGATTGAGTTGTGCTTATTTTAGCTGTGACTTCTTTATGCTGTCTAGTGTATCATTATCTCCAGCCAACAGTGCAGTACTATCCTGCATGATACTGGTGCTCTGCATCTCCCTATAAGTATCTCTTAAAGAGGGATTAAATGGTATTTGGATAAGAAATTCCCTCAGGATAGTACAGAAAAGTAACGGTTTCTCTATAGTCAATGGGAGTTCCAAATCATTGCTTATGGCAATGGAGTGCAAAGCCAAGCAGGGGGCGGGGGGAAGGCCATATATTTAATTCTCTTTTCAATCCTGAGATGTAGATGCAGATGCACAGAGCTACATGTATGAGCAGCATTTCTGTGTTCTGACATATGTGCTAATTACACAAATGTTTAATTTATGGCAAAAATAAATAAATAAAATGTTTACACTTCAAAAGTGGGAAGGAGATTTCATCTGCGGGTGGGATAGAAGAATAAGATTCAAAGGCCTCTTCTGGATATATTGATGATTAAGTCTACAATCCTATATCCACTTATCTGAAAGAAAGCTTCATTGAACTTAATCAGTTGTACTTGTTCGTGGATACTATGTTTGGAATATCTGGGAAACTGTTTGGAATATTGGCGGGGAGGGAGTTAAATGTATATTTGCTCTCCTGTGCACAGAAGAGGAACTGGGAGCCGGTGAAAACTTGGAGCTGCAGAAAAGGGAGCAAGTTAGTGACATGCGGAGAACTTCCTCACTCTATAGCCTCCAGCTTCACCTCCCATACTGTTCCAAAGAGGTTCCTTTGATTCTCCATAGTAGATCAGGATAGGGGTACATGAGGCATAAAGGAGGGAGAAATCCAACCTTACTTGCCCTGCCCTCAGCAGTGGTAGAACTCTGCTGAGCACTTGGGATCCTACATGAAGTACTGGTTTAATGGTTGCAGCATCTTTCATATCGCAGCATCTTTCATATCAAACAGTCACCCTTTCTTTTTCACCATTGTCCAGTGACACCTGCTGAAAAAGTGATGCTTGAGATTTCTTTGTTATGATGTGGGAACAGTAGAAAAGTCTGCCAAAGCAGGACCCTGACAGTGGTGTCCCCAACAGTATGGCTTTGAAGGAAGGAAGGAAGGAAGGAAGGAAGGAAGGAAGGAAGGAAGGAAGGAAGGAAGGAAGGAAGGAAGGAAGGAAGGAAGGAAGGAAGAAAGAAAGAAAGAAAGAAAGAAAGAGAAAGGAAAAGCCACTCAAAATGAATGGGGTACAGTGTATTTTAATCCAGTACGTCATCCAGCAGGCTGTGATATTGTCTTTACTAAAAAAATATTAACTGGCTTGTTCACCTGCATATTTATTGCTGCATTTGTGTGTACATGTTTTCTTGAATGTACATGAAATGACCTGTTTTAGTTCTGAAACCTAATGAAGAAAAATAAAATAACATGTGGTAGGGCTCCCACTCTTTTACAGCTTGGAAATAGTAGTGCTTGAAGGCTTTGGTTAGAGGCATTCCATTGTGGAATATCAAAGACACAAAGCATTTGCATGTAGACTTGAAATGGGAGAGGACTGGGGCAGGGAGGGAGGATGAGAAGCAGGAATGCAATTTTTTCCCAGGTCTGTACATTTCTTTTTTTTTATTAAGACATCACATCTTGGAACTCCTAATCAAGGCAATGTAAAGAGGCTTGAAATCATTTTATCCTCCTAAGCCGAGGCAGCCTGTTCAATTATCATCATAAAAGGAAATGGCTTTTGTTCTGCAGTTCTATGCAATTGGTTTTCAATAATTACCTTTATGTCTCTTTTCACCATCGGGTTTACAGAAAAGATCATAGTGCATGTACAGTTTACATTTTTGTATTTTTTTTAAAGCTTAGTACCATTACGACTGCCAGTAACTCTTTAGCTCTGTGTTCGCTGCATATGTTATAGCTTTTGTGAACACCCTTTGCCTTTGACGGATGCGGTCAACGGTTCATCACATTTGCACCTCAGAGGCAATTGTTGCCCATTCATGTGTGAAAGTAGTAAAGTCTATTTAGATTAAATTGCTCAGGATCATCATAGATTGGTAAGGGACAAATCACAACACTTCTGAGGTGGGGGGGAGATGGTTGTTGCTTTCCAAGTGCCACAAAAAGAATTCAAAAATTAATCATTTTCAGGCTTAAATAAAAATGTGATAACTATCGAGGATCTATCTCCCCTTCAAAAGGAAAAAAAAAATCTCTGGGGAAAAGAACCTGGGATCATTTTCCATAGAAAAGCTTTAAAAATTGAAATAATAAAATGGAAGGTTGTATTTGCATCACACGTATTTGGTAGAGAGAGAGAAAATACATAAGGACCACTAACAATCCTTCTAAACTCTATTTGAGCTCTTAAGCAGAAATAATTGTTTCAAAAATCCATATTAGTTAGACTTGCTCCTTTGAAAATGTTCATTTTCAAAAATATTTTGTATTTTTAATGGCTATTGGAAAACTAAAAGACTGACTCCTGCATTTTAAAAGATTAAATATAATCAGCTAAATGAAGTCTTTGCATGTCTTCTTCAAGTATTTGAGACTTTCTATACATTCTTAGAAAAGCAATAGAAGGCTATAAATAAATACCTTTTTACACAATCAATACTAATGTTTAATTATGGACTATTCTTCGAAAAATTATTCCACACTGGAGGGGGGAATCTTTTTAGACTGATGAGGTCTCTTTTTAAAATTCTTCTTGACTTCATTGTACAGTAAACAAAATAAAATGTAGCAGCCATCAGGCGCTTCTAATAATGCTGGATGACAAACGTGGTATTAGTAATTTTTCCCTAAAGAATAAAATTATAGATCTAGGACAACTGAAATGAGAACAAAGATAGGCAAACACTGTTTTAAAAAAGTCATTTTAATTCAAATATTGCTGAAATACAGGTTTAAAAAAATACAAGTTAGTGCTGTAATGCAAAAAAGCCATATGGTGCTTAAATAAAATACAGCTATAAACATTTTGGAAATTTTTAACTATTTTTATAGATATGGTTTAGGTATTAAAGGCCAAAACAGAGGAAATGTTACAGTGAAATTTAAAGTTGAATACCACCATAGTAAGATTGCCACATTGGGTTCTTGTTTAATCGTGTAAATATAGCAGAATAAGAATGACAGCTGGGTTTAAAGTCAGAGAATGATTTAACGTGGTAGAATTATACTTAGTGACAGGTATGGGACAGATTTTTTTTAAATGCAAAATTATCTGTATAGACCAGATTATTTTTCTAAAGGTAAAAATAAGGTCTGAACTCACACCTGGATCTATTTAAAATTTATGCATTAATGGCTTTAATCTGGAATGTATACCGTACTTTCTCCCTCTGAACAGAGATGAACGAAATGGTCGGTAACGTTCATTAATACATATGAATTTATCAATCCATAAATTAATATATTTATAAATTAACATATAACAATTCAACAGGAAAGTATAAAGACATAGGTACAACAAGAAAGGGTCTCTTATTATTTTATATGTCTGATTTTATCATGATTTTATTTGATCATATTTGTATTTTAAACAATTGTGACGGCTTTTAGCTAATACAATAAACTTGAACTTGAAGAAAGGGACTGAATCAAAAACAAGAGACTCAACAAGGTGATTGTATGGTTTGGGGGACATGATCCCAAAGACCCTTGGCTAGACCAGATCTCCCTAATTTTTTTTTTTAATTCAGCCCTCAGCTCTTTCAGAACTTTCCAGCTGCAACCAAAATACACCCATAAGGAGTCCAGCATTGCTTTTTGCAAGGAGGGATAAATATTCACTCCCCTCTTCTGTACACCTGGAAATCTTTCTTCTACTTGCCACATCATTTATTTGTTAGTTTTGCCTTTCTACGTGACTATCATTGGTCTTAGACACACACACACAGCCAAAATTGTAAGGTTCCATGAGCAGTACAACTTTCAGTCCTATGAGATCACAGATTCCACAAGGCCCAGCAGTGTAATTTTAGGAGAAATACTCGTCATGTTAGTATACAATTATCTCAGTCACAACTTGTGCACAGTATCTACAGGTTCCAACAGGAGGCTAAGTCCACTGTCTTAATGAGGATTCCATTGAGTTAATTTCTGTTTCAAGTTAAGTAGCATTTATAGCAAGAGCCACTTTTCAACAACAGTTCTCTCTCTTTTCTACTCACACCATGTTAAAAGTTCAATAGTTTCTCAGAAAAAAATAAAATCTGTATTTGGGATACAAGATGTATGTACTGATACAAGTTAATACAGAGTCTGTCGCATCACTTTACTTCACAAACCTCATAGAGAGGTTGGAATGTGGAAGGAGACAGAATGGATAAGGAACAAGATGACCCTGCATTGAGTGTTGAACAGGAGATTGAACTTGATGGCCTTATAGGCCCCTTCCAACTCGCAAGACCAGATAGGCGGGGTATAAATGAAATAAATAATAATAATAATTATTATTATTATTATTCTATGATTCTATGACCCAAGATATTTTAGTTCCTGAGGCAGAATGAACACAGTACTCAGAGGCAGCACATGGGGCACCAAACTCCACAACATCTCTCCCCATACACAGCAGTAAGAAGGCAATAATGGCAAAATGAATAGAAGAATATGCTGCCCATTCAAGACAACAAAATATGCAACCGGAGGTAGCCACTCTAGTCAGATTAATGGGACAGCCAATTCTGAACAGAAGTACATCTTAAAGCGTGTTACATAATTTTTTTTAGGCCAGAACCCTATTGGCCTTGTTGATTGTGGAAGACCATTAGGGCAAATATTTCCTCTCTCCCGTGAGCTGTCTTTCAAAAGACCAGTCAAAAAGTGGTTGCTACATTGGACACTTGACCAGCTATGCAACCAATTGCATAAAGCAGTGGTCCCCAACCTTGGGCCTCCAGATGTTCTTGGACTTCAACTCCCAGAAATCCTGGCCAGCAGAGGTGGTGGTGAAGGCTTCTGGGAGTTGTAGTCTAAGAACATCTGGAGGCCCAAGGTTGGGGACCACTGGCATAAAGGACAGGCTGCAGGTAAGAAAAACTGCCATGTGATTGCCTTTACATGTGCAGCTTGTTTAATAAGAGTCTGTTCTTGATCTTTTATTTCAACTGCTGCATTAAAGGCATAACATCAGTGAAACATTAATGTCAGCAGTGGAATGGTCCACTGAAATATTAATACGTAGAACACAGCCATCTCTCAGTGTGATGAAAATCAAACAAAAAGCAGACCAGGGGAGGGTGCTGTCTGGCATTGTAAAAAAAAAAATGGCCTGAATCTTGTTAGTTATACATAGCTCCATTTATGAAAATTTCAGTGATGAATTGCAGCTAGCTGAAGTGATGGGAACATTTGCTGCCCCACACCAGTCATGTGATAGCAAATGCCTACGCTGACCTCTTAACTGGCAGCAATTTGCCAGTACAATTTACACCAATTAAGTTAGTTTGAATAGGTAATACTAATAAGATTTTGCACATTGTTCTTCAAATGTGTCTACTGTTAGTATATGATATTTTGCTTGGTATAGATGCAGTATAACTCATGGGGAAAGCCACACAGAAAAAGAATGTGCACTGAATTTTTGCTGCAAATTGTGGCTCCTTGATTGTGTTCTTCCCACCTCCTCACTTAACGATCCCAAATTAAGCTGAAGAGGACTGAAATTAGGCATCTTAATATTAGCAGTCTTAAATTTTAATTTAGGTATTCATTGTATAAATACACACTGCTGGCAGCGCTACACAAGTTTATAAGAGCACATTAGTACTAACCATAAGATTTGCTAATTTAGAAGCAAAATGTTTTAAGAAGCCATCAAGTCAGCAAAAATGTGAGGAGACAGGTTCAGCTCATGTATGCAAATGTGCCATTTGTATTATTTCTTAAAACTGAACTCCCTTTTCAGAGGGTTCTTATGAATGCTACTTTCATATGTGTCACACATTCAAGAGTGAATCTGGTAGTCTGCTTTTGGCATGCCAATAATAGCTACAGTATATTCTTTTTCTTGTATCCCTTCATTTCTTTTTCAATTCTTTCTTGTTCTTTTATCATGCCATCTTCTATTTTAACTTTCCCAGATCATTCTACATCTAAATGTGTCAAACAAGCATGTTCTACCCACAGGAGCTTGATGGCTTAAGTCTGTTGGCATGCAAGGATGTTCCATACAGAATAAAGCCTTGAATATAACTTCTGGTAGAATCATAGATGAGAGTTGGGAGGAGCCTCTAAGCTCATCCAGTCCAACCACAAGCCTATCAAACACACAGACAGACACACACAAAAAACCTACTGCTAAAGAGGATATATATATGCACGCATATACACATGCATGCACACACACACGCACATACACACCCCTAATATTGGAGGAAAGTCTTATCAGCTTGCAAGGCAATCCTTTTTTTCATTTTTCATCACTGTATCAGGAAGCAAAAAATCTAATTTCTTGTACTTTGAACTCACATGTCCTACTCTCCATGAGAACAAAAACTAAATTTGCTGTTCTTTATTGGACAGTCCTTCAAATATTTGAAAATAGCACTTACTGTATATCAACTCCAAGTTGTCTTATCACCAGGATAAACATACCTCAGTCCTTAACCTTTCTTCATGGTATTCATGCATCTTGTGGTTCCTTGTCATGGACACTGATTACTGACATAATGGCCAGGTCTCCTTGCCAGAGGGTAAAGCTGGGGGTTATCAAATGAACAGGAAAAAGGACTCAAACCCAATAGCCATCAACTGGCTCTCTTCTTCTCTGCCTCCATTTCTTGAGCTTAGCAGAAGCTCAGTAAGCAGGTGAGGCTCTTTAGAGCATGAGGATCAGCCTTCTTACCTGTTCATCATTTTGCTATTCAAAGCAAAAGACAAAAACCAATAAGAAAAGTCCATTGATTTACATCTAATCTCCCTACATCTGAGCTCTCTTGGGAAGATATACACAAAACCATTCCCCCCCCCCCTCCACTCCCAAACAGGTTTCATCTTTGATCTCATGGATCAAAGTCCAGTGTCTCATGCCTTTTGAAGAGTGTAGAAGTGTAACTCTAGCTGAGGTAAGCCATCAGGAAAATCATCCTGCATCAGAAACTATCTCTCATATGGTGAGAGGGTAAGTCTGTGAAATAAAGACAGTAAATACCACAATATGCCAGTATCTAGTCATAAATGTGACAGATCAGGCCAACAGCTGCAAGTTAAATCATTATTAAAGGACAAAAGGGCTATTACTCTTTGTTAAATCAATAAGATTAAAGCAAATAATCTCTAGCTGTCTTTTGAATATATGGAGGATATGTTACTTATGTACCTGCTATCCCTCCCTTAAGGGCTTAAAGGTGGCATAGATCGTTCTGTCTTTCATTCCATTTTATTTTTGCATAACCCTGTGATTTTGCAGGTTAGGCCAAGAGAATAACTAGCCCATACATTTAGTTTCATGACTGAATGAAGATTTGAACTTGGGCCTCAGTCATAATTAGTTATATGAAGAAATCTGACTGTTGCTAGGATAATCAAGGTTTAAGTTCAGGCATTCAGTCTGAAACTGTACAAGGCTCAAAAGGATGGAGTGAGATGGACTTCAGATGTTGGTGGTAAACAAGTTTCACCTCCATTTCTCCTCCCCACATGGAAGTTCTGGAGATGTTCACATGTTCTGCCTGAAAGCCTGCAAAGGCATTGTAGTTACATTCAACTGAACATGCTTAAAGTATTTCTGTGGCAAGCAGTTAATAGTTACAAAAAATGCCATAATAGCATTCATTTGAACATATGTACAGTGGCTATGCAGACCTTCTTGCTGTAGACCAAAAGGTTTGTAGGACTTCTGGGTAGGGTAAGGATGTGGAGAGCAGGGCTTATATACATGCCCCCATCTCCATAACCTTTGCAACCCTACATACTTTGAGGCTGAATGTTCTTTTGGCATGGTAAGAGACAGCTTTTCAAGGATTCTCTAATCAGCTTGAGAGATCTTGTCACAAAACCAAGATATCATATTTGGAGAGTTTTTTCATGGTGGTTTTCACAATCTGCACAAAATGTAATGTGTATAAAACTCCTGGCTCTGCACAAAATGAGTGCCTTCTCCCTTTGTGCAGTTAAGAACATTTACAGTAAGCACAACAGGACAGTCCACTTATTACAAAAATGCAGACTTTCAATGCCATTACTTAGTTCATGAACAAATGCAATAATTGCTGCATTTTCTAATACTATACATTCTATGGAAATATGCAGAAACCTTTTGTGAAAATGTGCAAATTTTCTCCAAGACCATGGGAAAAAAGCCTATTCTGGCTTTTCATTTCTGAAAGTTTCTTATTCGTTACGTAAGGATGAACAAAATCACGAATGGCATCACTAGCCCAGGTCCATTGCTGCAAGTACAACATCCACTCCATTTCATTTTGGCATGATTTAGATTAGTCCTAACTGCCATTTCAGACCTCTTGACAAATCATAGTTAGCACTAATGCGATATTCATCTTCAAACCATGACTTTTTATTATGGCTTGCTTGTTCAGTAGTTCCTATCTTTTGGTCACCAGATGTTACTGGAGTGTGGGAGTTCTTCAGATCCCAAAATAGTATAGCCAACAGTAAGGGAATCTGTAGTTCTGTAACATAAGGGGACCTACTGATTTGGAACTACTCTGATAGCCAATTATTACTATTCATGATTTCTTTTAGTTCCAACTGTAATGATCCTGTCTCCCTAAAGAGACAACGATCGCGGTCAGGGAGTCCCTCTGGTCGCAAAACTACCACCTTTATTTCCTGAGGTAGGTCCTCTAGGCCTCAGAAGTGCATAGTAAGCCCCATGGACAAGGCTGAACCTTTAAAATAACCTTTGATTGCTTCCAAAGCAATAAACCATAGACTATGTGCTTCCTTAGAACGCACACCAGCATTGCAAAGTAGAACAGTAGGACCTTTTAACTTACAGTGGCAACTTTTACCTTTCTTTCATCCACACTGGATTTAGATATAGTCCTGCTGTAGCAAAAGACTAGTCCTTTGTTGAAGAATTATATTTGTTTTATTAAGAAAATAAAGTAGATTCATTAGCATACAGTTGTAGCTTTAAAGCATAAGCATGGAGCATATCTATCTATTACAATGTTTAAATAAACTTACAATTTCTAATTAAAATAAAAACAGCTAGGTAATCATCCTTGCTCTATCTCCTTACAAGTTGGCATCTAGAAGCTGGGCTATTCCCCCCCTTCTTCTTGAAAAGAAAAACAAGCCTCTGTGTCTCACATTCCACAGCATTCACCGAACCCTTTTTCACATACACAAACCCTCTCATTTTACATATCTTTAGGACCTCCTTCTTCATTACACCAACGTCATGCAAAACCATAATTAAGCTCCTTTAGTTATGGTTTGGTATGATGTTTAACCCAAGACATAAAAGAATCTCATGGCAACAGTACTTTTGGAATCATCATAATTGTTACAGCAACAACAATAACTGTTCCTAGCTGTTAGAGCAGTACAACAATGGGAACAGTTACCTCAGAGGTGGCAAAAGCTCCAGCGCTGGAGGTATTCAAGAGAAAATTAGAACATCATCTGTCAGATATACTTTTATATGGATTCCTTCATTGATCAGGGGGTTGGACTCAATGGCCTTATTGGGGCCCTTCCAACTCCAATGCCCTTCCAACTCTATGATACTCTGAACACCAACAATAACAAGATGGCTTCTCAGCAGAAGCAAAGGCTGTAAATCTTCACTTGCACAACACTAGGGGTGTAACTTTCAGCTATAAATTGCCACAAATTAAAAAGTCAGAGTAGGCATTTCTTCTGGAACACTGAGTCATACAATTGGTGTCTAATAGGAAGCAGCAGCAACAGACTTCTTAACTTGAGGCAATTCCCAGCTGAAAGTGATGTAGTTAATATGACTGTGGCCAAAGGCAGCAAGACAGACTGTAACTCAGTGGTGGAACACATGCTTTGCCTGTAGAAGGTCCCATGTTCAGTCACCAAGTAAGACTGGAGAATCTCCTACCTCAAATCCTGGAAAGAGTTGCTTACAACACAAGGCTAGGAACAGATTCATTTCCCCCTTTGAAAGAAGAATAGTATGAGCTCCTTAAATTAGGCATCATAACCTGTCATGGCAAAGTGCAGTTCAACAAGCTGGGTCCCATTTAATATATAAGATTCTGTGTGCAGTTTTTTTAAAAAAAAACATCCAAGGATGCTGCACAGGCTGTTCATACTGCAGTGCCTTTAGAAAGGGATGAATACGATGTAATCTGATTCTACATAGGACTCATCCAGCCACGTTTCTTTGAATGGCACAGCAAAGCTCAAACTGATTGATTCATTTAGTGAGATCACATTTATAGCGATCCATATGCAAGCCTGGGTTGGTGTCCTTCTGCTGAGGCCAAAAAGGAAACAAAGCATGAAAAGATAAACAGGATACTAGTAGGTTACAAGCTACAAAAACAAACACACCAGAAATGTGTTAGTCTATAACAAGGAGGATTTTTTTTTTGTCCATTCAGCTTGTTATCAAGGGAAAACTCCTTCCTCTCTGGGGCAGAGAAGCTTCTCATTGCTTCTCTGTCTCCCTAGGGACAATAAACCCATTGTTCTTCCTGCATCGTGGTGATCATGCCCAGTGATATCAAAATTCTGACTACAATCCATCAGTATGAAGCAACAGCCCTCCCTCCTTCTTTTTCTCAGTCATTTGGCTTCATCATTTTTACTTAAACTTTGGAATACAGGAATGATTATGAGACTACCATATCTACGAAGCTTTATATGGTTTTTTTTCCTACTCCCCTTCAGTCTTTAACCAGTACTCTGTCTATCAGCAAAGTAAATCAAAAGGGCCTGAAACATCAACTGACAATTAACCTGGCATACTTTCAGATAAATTGATTTAACCCCAATGAAGTGAATAAACCAAAAATCCAATCCAAGTATTTTAGTTTAACTAGTGCAGGCAGTAATGCAGTGGAATTTCTTTTACCTTCTTCTACACACAAATGTAAAGGGGCTGCTCCAAATTACTCTGATTGCTACACAATTTTCTCAAGTGTCTTAATATCTATTGATGATGGCACTACTCTAACAGATCTACAGCTGTGCCTGCCTATTTTGTATAATTTAGGACTAAATTGCTTGTCCGTAGGTTTTGAATCAAGACTCAGAATGCGTTACTTTAGAACTGCTATGAACCTCTACCTAAAATTTAGGCCATAGATGAACGTCTTCCCACTTAGTTTGCTTACAGAACTTTGAAATGGTGTCCCTGCAGTCAGGTTAAATGCAACACCCTTCCCTGCAATTATGCCCTTTTGCATTTTGAAGATTAGGTTTTCTTAAGAAGCCTAAGTTTTTGCTGGGTAGAAAACTGTGGCAATTAGCCTCAGGAGAATCCATAATCTTGGTCTTTGAGGATTGACAGTAACTTTGAGGAGGCGGAGTTTGTCCATATGAGACCTTAGCTTATCTGGTGTGGACCACATACAATTCTTCATGAGCTCCCAATCCATTTTTGTGCTCCCCCAACCCCTGGAGCTCCTTACTGTCTATTCTTTTTCTGTTACTTACATCAACAAAGGCACACTGTATGGTTCCCAGACTATGGGATGCACACCCTTTTGAGCTGTATATATAATACATCCCATCATAAACTTTTTCCTTGGTGCTACCAGGTTTGGACAGGGGTAGTGCGATGGAATTTCTGTTGGAAACCTCCAAGCCTGTTCAATCATTTGATAGATAGATAGATAGATAGATAGATAGATAGATAGATAGATAGATAGATAGATAGATAGATAGATAGATAGATAGATAGATAGATAGATAGATAGATAGATAGATCTGAGAACATAGCCATACCTAACTTGAGCTGAGCTTGGTTAACATTCCCAGTGTGGTATAGTAGATAGATTGACAAACCAGGACTCTGGAAAACAGGATTCAGATCCCCATCTGCCCATGGAAACTCAATGGGGAAGTGGAACTGGTAAAATCATTATTTAAATATCTTACTTTGAAAGCCCTATTAGGATCACTATAAGTCAATCCCGACTTGACAACACAGAACGCACAAGAAAGCAGCTCAAACGTTTCTTACGATACTCCAATTTGTGCATGACAACAGAATTCCAGCAAATATATTTTAAGACTTGGGAAATATTATGGTGATAAGCAAGATTTTTTTAAAGGTTGTAAATGTCTTTAATAATATGAGGACAGAAAATCTAATATATTGCCCCTCTGGCGCATAACTATGGAGAAGCAAGAACAGAATTTATTTTTTATTAAACTTGGTTGTCTGAATTATAGTACAGAGGGACTGAACTTTTATCATGGAAGACAAATGTAAAGCTATTGAGAAGGAAAAATTAAATATCCCACAGATGTGCTTCCATTTTCTTACCTGACACATTTCTTTTTGCATATTATCCCAGTAGCCTTAGAAGCCAACTGTTGCTTTAATCGGCTGCCTGCTCTTATCTAGCCTTCAAAACAGGATAATGAAATAAATAAGGCTGAAGTTCTAAATGGCAACAAGCACCTTTTCCAGTAAGAAAGAAGCTCTCTTTGGCTTGATATAACCAATGTCTTATACAATTCTACAGCAAAATTTTAGGTTCAGTTTGAACTTAGTTTGGTGTGCTTTACACCATTTCAGTGTTTGGTTTCTGGGGAACTGCAATAAAATGGAAAAACTGGCACTCCATACTTACACCAAATGGGCATCTTTTATTCTGGTTTGGTCTCTTAATCTAATTCTGTAAAGTCAGAGTTTTATCCCATTGAAAAAAAGTTTGTTTAAAGATCAGAACCAAATTCAGTATGCTATTTTCAGTGAACATCATAGAATAAATTAATGGGAAAGAGCATTCACCTGCAAATGACCTTCTCAGTTAATTGTATGTGTTCTTTTCAAAACAGAATCCTGACAGCAATATCAGAATGAAAATATATATTGCACTTTGTATCGCACTCAAGAGAGGCTTTCCAGAGTGGCTTTTTTGAACCTAGCTTTTCAGAGTGGCTTTTCCAGAGGTCTAAATCATGTGCGAAATCTCTATGGATACAAAGTGCTCCATGCTGCTGATGTTTACACTTAACATATTCTGGGCCAAGTGTAATTGCAGTACCTCAGGTGCAGGGTAAATGCATGGCTTTGCAGACCACCTGAATGGTTATAGATACATAAGGTTTGAACCAGTAGTGAATGCCAGAGCATGATTGTATATATAAATTCATCTTTTCATTTTTTAAAAACACACAGAAAAAAATGACCTAATATTTTTCAAATGCAAGATCTATAATTTCAAAAAGTAGTAGGCATTGTTTGTAGAGTCATATAACCTTCTCTACCAAAGACACCAGTATTGTATTCTTTAAAAAAAAAATCTGATTTCTCACTCCATCAGGGCATGTTGTGGGAAGAGAATAGGGAAATAGTTACGTCACCATCTGACCATCCTTCTCTTCAGAGACAACTGACTTCAGTTTTAATGTCCTCTAATGTTCTTGTACAATTTACTGAAACATATCCCGCTTTTCCAAAATGTGCAAAATGTCAAACTTCTCAAAACCAATCACATATGTCATCATAGTTAAATACCATGGTTAATTCTTCAGCACTCATTACTATTCCTTTAGTTTTGGCACCTAGACCTTTTGGAAAATACGTAGCATAGTGGAGGACAACTTAGATTGCAGGCAGGCTTGCTTATGTTGATCAAGGGTCACTTTATGTTCATCTGAACAAAGTGTGTTCATGCTGAAGATGATGGGAGGCCAGAGCCCAGATCCAGGTCTGTGAATAGTTCTACTCAGTGTTTTCATTATATACAGTCATGTGAAAAAGAAAGTACATCCTCTTTGAATTCTATGGTTTTACATATCAGGACATAATAAAAATAATCTGGTCCTTAGCAGTTATGAAAATTGTGTAAATACAAGCTCAGATGAACAACAACACATGACATATTACACCATGTCATGATTTATTTTACAAAACTAAAGCCAAAATGGAAAAGCCATGTGTGAAAAACTAAGTACACCCTTACTGCTTCCAAAGGAATTGAGGCTAAGTAGCAACCAGGTGCTGCTATTCAAATGCCCTTGAGTAACTGATCATCAGCAAGTGTGACCACCTGTGTAAAAGCTGAAGTGTTAGCAGTTTGTTGGTCTGGAGCATTCAGGTGTGTGTTAACATAATGCCAAGGAAAAAACATATCAGCAATGCTTGTAGAGAAGCAATTGTTGCTCCCAACAATCTGGTAAGGGTTATAAGGCCATTTCCAAACAATTCCGAACAATCATTCTGCAATGAGGAAGATTATTTACAAGTGGTAAACAGGTCAAGACAGTTGCCAATCTTTCCAGGAGTGGACATCCAAGCAAATTCACCCCAAGGTCAGACTGTGCAAAGCTCAGAGAAATTGCAAAAAAACCAAGAGTTACATCTCAGACTCTACAGCCTTCAGTTCTCATGTTAAATGTTAACGTTCATGACAGTACCATTAGAAAAAGACTGAACAAGTATGGTTTGTTTGGAAGGGTTGCCAGGAGAAAGCCTCTTCTCTCTAAAAAGAACATGGCAGCATGGCTTAGGTTTGCAAAGTTGCATCTGGACAAACCACAAGACTTCTGCAAAAAATGTCCTTTGGATAGAAGAGACCAAAGCAAAGATGTTTGGTCATAATGCACAGCATCACATTTGGCAAAAACCAAACACAGCATATCAGCGCAAACACATCATACCAGCTGTCAAGTGCAGCGGTGGAGGGGTGATGATTTGGGCTTGTTTTGCAGCCACAGGATCTGGGCACCTTGCAGTCATTGAGTTGACCATGCATTCCTCTGTATACCAAAGTATTCTAGAGTCAAATGTGAGGTGATCTATCTAACAGCTAAAGCTTGGCCAAAACTGGGTCATGCAACAGGCCAATAGTCCCAAGCACATTCGCAGTTCTACAACAGAATGGCTGAAAAAGAAAAGAATCAAGGTGTTGGAATGGCCCAGTCAAAGTCCAGACCTCAACCTGACTGAAATGCGGTGGCAGGAACTTAAGAGAGCTGTACATAAACAAATGCCTGCAAAACTCAATGAACTGAAGCAACATTGTAAAGAAGAGTGGGCCAAAATTCCTAAACAACGATGTGAGAGACTGATAAAGTCCTACTGAAAATTATTACTTCAAGTTACTGCTGCTAAAGGTGACTCTACAAGCTATTGAATCATAAGATGTATTTAGTTTTTCATACATGGCTTCTTCATTTTGACTTTATTTTTGTAAAATAAATAATGACATGGTGTAATCTGTCATGAGTTGTTGTTCATTTGAGGTGGTATTTACCTAATTTTCAGACCTGCTAAACACCAGATGATTTTTTTATCATGTCCTGATACATAAAACCATAGAATGCAAAGAAGGTGTACTTTCTTTTTCACATGACTGTATACAGTATGTAACATATCTGTATATAGCTAGAGGAGATGGGTAGGAATTCTGAGATGTATCTAAAGCGGCTGGCAGGAGATGTATAACTTATATATCCTTATCCGCAACTAGCATGCTCCCATCATGAAACAAGTCAAGCACTTTTCTTATCCAAGCCACATTAATTTGCTCTGAGGTCTGAGTGTTTTTGATGTAATACTAATGGAAAATTAAGAATGGTGGGTAAATATGAGAATGAAGGAACTGTTTAAGGCCAATTTTTTTTCTTACTCATATAGTGATAGAGCTCCAGAATAATCCCAACAAAGGCAATCTTTTCTAGTTCTGATGAAATTATTTATGCTTTAAAAAGAGGACCCCAGGCAGCATTTGATCTTCCAAGGTTTTTTTATTCTTTTGTTACTTTTTCCTGGACTTTGAAGCCTGTGTTCCAGATTCCTCTGGCTTCACATTGACCCTACTGCCACTTCTGAAGATGTTTCAAATCATTTTGGAATCTATGGAACACTCTTGCAATTTCTGTATGGCTCTAGGTGACCTTTCCGTATATTAGTATCAGGCATTTCCAGTTGTTCTTGTGGCTACCTGCTTCTACTGGAACTTATACTCAGATGACAGGAAATACTAGTTCTGTAGCTCATTCTCTCATGGCTAAGTCTTGGCACCATTATTTTACTTCCTTTATGTTTATTGTGAGGCTTCTTTATGGATAGGAAGCTCTTTTCTGAGTGTCAGATTTTATTTTTTGGCTCAAAATATATATAGATTATTTTTGAGACCCATCCGCCTTGCCACCTTGTGTTTGTCTGGTGCCAGTGGCCACATTTTCTCTTGCGCCACCTCGAGGAATGCAGCTCCTGACATATTTTCTAAATTGCAGTTCACCCATTGGGCTGAAAGAGATCCTCCACCTGAGCTCTAGGCAAAGCAACATGGAAAACTAGGCTGGGCTGTTTTCAGCGGTTGACCAAAGGGGCTTCCTTGCACCAACAGAGGTTTTGTTATTTTTCTTTTGAAAAATCATTACTTGATCATTTCATTTTGTAAATCACTCAGAGAGACAAATCTGCAGACAGCCATGTAAGAGGCCGTTCAGTTAGGCCTTCAGCACTGGTTCTGGCACCTTTAGGGCAGGGGCCATACAAATTATCCCAGCTTCTTCTTGCATTTTGGTCACTGGGTTGTGGTTTCCCTCTAATAACATTGTTATTTTGGGGGTGCAATAGGAATGGAGGTTGCTCAAGCAGTGCTTGGGATAAGATAGACTGGTAACTCTCTGAGGCACCTTTTAATGAGGCCTATGTTCTCAGCCAAAGGTTTTTATACCTCTGTGCTAAAGAAGTGTACTGGGAGCAGCTAATTAGTTCTTTATGGAGTGGTGGTTCTTAACCTTAGGGCAGGCTATATCTCCCTGAAGCCAAGAGAAATAATGGACATTTCAAACACTTTTAATTCAGATTTCTGGGTATTGTAGTCTAATTCTATTTCTACACACAAGGATACACTGTATATTAGAAACCTAGTTTCTAGAGCGAGGTAAAGGCATTTCCCCCTTGGCAGAGAGGGAGGGAGTGGCCCTTACCTCTACAGAGAAGGTCTATCAAATACATTAATAATGCCAATATACAAAATTAAACATTTTAAGTTATAAATGTTGACACAAACAAATTAATTTTCTATTTCTAGCGTTCAGATTTAACTAATTTCTAAACCTAATGCTCCAGGTTTTGCTGCCTTCTACTCCTTCTGGTGTTTTCATTTGAATAATAATAATATTGGGTTTACACATAATATGTAATTTGGCTCGAAACCAAATTTAAACAGATCATTCAGAAACAGAAGGAACAGAAGGAAAACAATTAATATATATTAAAGAAAGAGTGGAGGACAACTTAGATTGCAGGCAGGCTTGCTTATGTTGATCAAGGGTCACTTTATGTTCATCTGAACAAAGTGTGTTCATGCTGAAGATGATGGGAGGCCAGAGCCCAGATCCAGGTCTGTGAATAGTTCTACTCAGTGTTTTCATTATATACAGTCATGTGAAAAAGAAAGTACATCCTCTTTGAATTCTATGGTTTTACATATCAGGACATAATAAAAATAATCTGGTCCTTAGCAGTTATGAAAATTGTGTAAATACAAGCTCAGATGAACAACAACACATGACAACAACAGAAGGAAAACAATTAATATATATTAAAGAAAGAAATCTAGGCCATCAATTAATGCCACATGGAACATATTACCACAGAGTATCATATCTTAAACAGATCCATGAATATGTGGTTTATAGGAAAGATAAAAAGAAGGACAGCAGAAAAAGAATGTCATTTCAGATACAATTGACAGTGAGGGGAAAAACAAACAAACCAAAGCTGATAACACAAAGCAAGCACATGAAAAATCACCTTTGCCCAGAATAGTAAATATTTTTGATAGAATTTTAGATAAGGTAGACTGGTGATAGTGAGAAGAAAAAATTACTTTGAAATGCTGAGGGAGAGTCTATGTTGAAATTGAAACGCCTATCAACTCATCAGTCCCTCTGAGAAATTTCACTAATCTTATCAAATTTCTTATAACTTCTTTCCAAATTCCTTCAGATGTTTGGTCTGATAGGAGATTGCTAATTTTCCTTGAATTTTGCTTCAGGTGAAAGCTAATGGCAGCAGTAAGGATACACAAGCACTACAGGTTTTCTAATCTTTTATTTCCTATTTATAAAAAAATATGCATCGGGATTAAAACTGGAGAAAAACACTGTAGTCATGAACATTTAGAAAAACTGTCAAAGGACAATAGAAAGAAATGTTAAAGACTCTTAAATTTTGTTGATCTTCAAAGTTAAAGGAACTTTTCCTGAAATTTCTGAAAATGTTTTTCTGAGCTTCTCAGTTAACTTTAAGTTCCATTATAGATTGAGTTTAGTAATCACTGAAGAAATTTTCTCATAGAAGCCCATAACAATGTTCTCAAGTAGAGATGGGCACCAACCGAACCACAAACCAGAAAAAATGATGAACTGGGCTGGTTCGCACTTCAGTTTGCAGGGCGGTTCAGGGATCCCATTTTGCTGAAGCAAAACAAAGCACTGATCTTTTTTTTTTCTCCCTTTGGTGATTCATTTTGCTTTGGCAAAATGGGATCCCCCCCACTGCCCCCATTGCCTCCCTACTTGCTCCTGCTGCATCTTCCTCCTCATTTGCCACCATCCTTAGAGGCAGCGGACTCACTTTCTGTGCCAAGAACTGGGCCTACTGCCTCTGAGCATGCACCTGCTTATCAGCTGGGTGTGCTGGTGCATGCTCATAGGCAGTGAGACCAGCTCCTGGCAGGGAAGTTGGACCCATTGCCTCTGAGGATGGCAGCAGCGGCATAGGAGGAGGAGGAGGAAGTGGTAGCAGGAGCAGGTACAGAGGTGATGGGACAGTGGCAAGGGGGGCAGACAGCAGGAGAAGGGAGGGTACCCCCAGGCACGAACTGGAAAAATGAACCATGAACCAATTTGTTTCTCCAGGGGTTTGTGATGGTTTGTGGTTAGCCACGAACCACAAACCATCATGGACCACCAGTTTTCAGGTTCATGCCCATCTCTATTCTCAAGTTGTGATGAATCTTTCGAAAGATTTCCCTTCTTTTATTAATAATAACTGTGTGCTGTCAAGTTGATTCCAATTCATGGAGATTCTTGCCTGGATTTCCAAAGTACTTAGAAGCAGACTACCATTTCCTTCTTCTGGGGGCACCCTGGGACTGTGCAGCTTGCCCAAGGCCACTCAGGCTGGCTTTTTCTCTCACGAGGCACACTGGTGAATAAATCTCCCAACATCTTCCTGTGTGGCCAGGTAGTCCAACTCACTGAACTATCCAGCCAACTATCCAGCTCTTGCACAACTTTGGGGATGGGGGGGGCATACTTCCGGTCTAAGGACCCTGGGCCAAACCAGGGTCCTTAGAATGAAGCCAGATATGACCACAAGGCCACTGCTGGTTTTGGGTTTTAAAATCTACACTCACTTCAAAAAAAAAATTAAATTGTTGCTGCTGCTAAAATAAGTTTGGAAGGCACACAATGTTTTGCAAGAGGTTAACAGCCCTTGGAAGGAGCACTATGTTGTTTATTTTAAAGGAAAAGAAGGATGAAAAATACTTTGGGCTTACAAGAAAATATTTGGTGGGGGAGGTTGCATGATTCCCACCCAGTTTTGTTGTACTGGAGAAAAATAATCAGTAATAAATTTGGGGAAGGAGATGATACAACTGCTTGGCTTCTCAATAAATATTGTTTTCTGCTGCTCTTACATAGAGATAAGTGAAGTGGGTTAGATGGTTGTTGTGGGTTTTCCGGGCTGTTTGGCCGTGTTCTTAAGGTTTTTCTTCCTAACGTTTTGCCAGTCTCTTTGGCCGGCATCTTCAGAGGACAGGAGTCAGAACTCTGATTCCTGTCCTCTGACTCCTGTCCTCTGAAGATGCCAGCCACAGAGACTGGCGAAATGTTAGGAAGAAAAACCTTAAGAACACGGCCAAACAGCACAGAAAACCCACAACAACCATTGGATCCCGGCCGTGAAAGCCTTTGAGAATACATTGAAGTGGGTTAGACCTTGAGATCTCTTCCACATTTTTCAGCAGTGGCACCTTGTGGTCTGAGCAGGGAGCACCTCATCTTATTACTGTGAGATCAGGTGCCCTCATAGCTCAGAACACAGACTGCTGGTGCTTTTCATTTATTCAGCCTTAGTTGCTTCATGAGTGGGAGCGGGGGGGGGGGGGTGTCTCCCCAGTTTTAGGAATGAGATGCCCCTTCCGCTTAGTCAATGAGACACTCCTCTGTCAACATGGTTTGCCTTACAAAAGCATAAACATTCCTGTTCATCCATATTTATCAAGAACCTGCTAGTTCTCAATTTATTTTGCCCAGGTCAACAAATGTGTCTTCTTAAATCTCATATTATTTTTATAAATCTTTGCGGTAGGTTACACTGGAAGGTAATAAATTGCCCAAATACACCCAGGATATTTTGTGGTATGGAAAAAGGTGTCCACAGCCAAAATTCAATGCTACCTAATACAATATGAGCCATGCACCCTTTGATTCTAATTTTGCTTTAGTCATGTAGACACTAGAAGGCATGTGACTGTTCAGATTTTTCTCAGCTTTAGGCCTTCATCTGCAATATGGAAGCAATAACAACACCAGTAGTAACCTGTCTTAGAAAGACAGTATGATCTACTGAGGCAGTGTGTGTAAAATAAGTTGAACTTCTAGTAGGGCTACATAAATATACAGCTTACTGGTAAGAAAAAGGAGAAACACGTCTCAGTTCATAAGTTATGTTTGAGCTTCTTCACAGTGATTTGTTCTATATGAGTATGTAAGGAGCCAACTGGACTCCTTCACGTATTATCATAAAGGAAGGACTTTGACTACATACTAAAACGCCCTGCGCTGCAGGCAGGAGAGAAGCAGGCATGAATTTGTGTAGCAAAATGTCATATTTTGTTCATATGACCGGCAAATGACTGTTTAAGATAAATCAGAGAAGGCAGACATGTTTTAGCTCTCTCTCACACTCTCCATCCCTCCCCCTCTATCTCAATCTTCTTTAAAGAATAAAGGGGAAAGGAACTGTGGGGGAAGTGTGTGTGTGTGTGTGTGTGTGTGTGTGTGTGTGTGTGAGAGAGAGAGAGAGAGAGAGAGAGAGAGAGAGAGAGAGAAATATCAGGCACCCAACTCTCTCTCTCTCTCTCTCTCTCTCTCTCTCTGGTTATTGTTATTATTGTAATGACACTTTTTCACTTTAATTTTTTTTTTCATGGCAATTGCAATACTTGTGCTCCCAATCTTCGCTGTCCCTAGATCTCCTCAGGCATATGACTGCAATCATTCAGTACACCTTACATACCTTCAAACATTACTTCTTCTTTTTTTCCTGGAGTGTCTTGAGGGAAATATTCTTTTTCGTATTCCACTTCAGTCCAAATTGTCAGCAGTGCCATATCGATTACAGACATCACAAAGACTAACCATGCAGTGAAATAAGGTAAGTGCCACAGGAATACCTTTCTGGCATGCTGTATTTACTGCTTCATAGCCGAGTCATCGGGAGAAGTGAACTAAAGCCTCACTCAGAGTCATCTTGTGAGACTCACAACTTTTCTACACAGCAGGGTGGAAAAAGAAAGAACCATTTCAGTGTATGTGTGTGTGTGTGTGCATGTGTGAGAGAGACAGGGTCCAGAATAGCACCACAAACAGCAGGACTGGAGATAATGCAGTCCATAATGCCAATAGCTGTGACATGCAAAAATACATCTTATCCCCAGATATTGCACTTTGCAGGAGTTTTTTTTTTTAATTAAGGAATATTTCATATCAGGTTTTGTGTTTATGGTATGGATATGTGAATCTGTCAAGCTCAATTTTGCTCAGGTTCTCGTTTTTCTGCCTTTATGTTCATTCTGTCCCCACACATTCTGCAGTGTGTTTTACTCCACAGGAAAATTGGGCTCTCTTTTTGAACATTTTCCCCCTAAAATTATACATTTCGGTAACATATTTCAGACTGTGTGCACTTCCGTAGTGTACAATTTTCTGCAAGTGACCATTCATACACTTTCCCTCCAAATGCATGCATTTCAAATAGGATGGGCACAAACCAGAAAATGGGTGGTTCATAATGGTTCATAGTTTGTGGCTACCCACAAACTATGAACTTTCACAAACAGGTTTATGGTTCATTTTTTGAGTTCATGTTGGGGGGGGCACTTGCCCACCAGCCCCTCCCCCTCCCCATTGCCTCCCTATCTTGTCTTCAGGTTGCCACCGCCACTGCCACTCCCATCCTGACATGGAAGCCAGGCCTGCTCTCTGTGCACCTGCACCTTCCTGTCAGCTGAGTCGCTGGCACATGTGCACAAGGAGCAGGCCTGGCTTCCATGCAAGGAGCCAGGCCTGCTGTCTGTGCGCATGCACCCGCTGCTCAGTTGACAGGCAGGTGCAGGCGCACAGAGAGCAGGCCTGGCTTCCTTGCAAGGAGCTAGTCTCCTTGAGAGGAAAGCTCTTTCTCCCTGAGAGACAGAGGTAGAAATTCTGCAATTGAGTTATTTCACAAGGGAAAACTGGCTACCAAAATGCCTGTAGCTGAGATCTGGCTGGAACTCCAGTACAGTCACTCAGTAAAATACACTTTGCTACCTTTGAATTATTAGCTTGTTACAACATCTCTCTGAGGCTTCAGGCATTATTTGCATCCTGACCCTGCTTGTAAACCACCTCCCCCCCCCACTTTATGTGACCTTCGACTGATTGGACTACACCTCTTGGAATCTGCCTGCTTTCTTGCTGTTACAACTGGTCTAATTTGCTTTTGGATTGCCACAGGATTTGGTTTTGGATCCCCCTCATATGATTCACCTAAGTCACTTGTAGGAGGACTGTGTTTCTTGTCTGCTACTTGGCCGCTTGATGTTGCTTCTGGACTTCCTCGCCCGGTATGCCTATTTGCTGCACCCATCCTGCTGTGATCTCAGATTGCCCAGATCTTGCTGCTTACAAGAGCCAACCTGGGAACAGAACACACATTTCATGTTCAAGGGGGAGACAACAGAGAATTTGCATGGGCAATTCAGAGTGTAGAAATATGTGAATCGTAACCACAGGATGAGAATATATGGGTAGGGTGTGTGTCTTTCTTTCTTTCTTGATTACAATTCCCAAGTTTCTCCAAGAATTTCCCAGGCTGGATTCTGGGAGTTCCAGCCCAACAAACACAGATCTACATTTCACTCACATAGAACTGGATAAATAGTCCAGGCTGTCTCGGGCTTACTTCCTGATGTTAATGTACAGAAAGGAAACTGCCCTGGTGTTTTCTGGGAGATCTGTCTTTGTGAGATGTGCTGTCTCATCACCTATTAGGCTTTATAGAGGATGCCTCCAAATGAACTACACCTCCCACAGAGAGCTGGTCCTTCCAGGAAATAGGCCCGAGATAGCCTAGAAGATAGGCCCAGTACACGTGAGCAAAATGTAGATGTCGAGATTGGGGCCTTAAATTCCTAGAATTCTGGGAGAATTCTGGGAGTTGGAGTACAAAAAAATTTGAATGGCATCCCCCGATACATGGGATGGATTGCTGCATCTGCCTCCTCCTGCAGTCTGTTGCTCCTGGTTCAGTTCTGTTATTATAGGTTGGACAACAAACTTGGCTGCAGAAACAGAGGAAACATTTGGGGAAGGATGTGGCAACCCCTCCTCCATGCATGTTTAACTGGTAAAGGAAGCATAGACAACACCCCCCCCCCAAACACACACACTTGATATGTGAACTTTATATAAACTTTATATACTCCCATGTGGGTGATAGCCCTGTCACTTCTCAGTAGCCCCTCAGTTCTGTGAACACATTTGCTCGGAAGCAATTGATATTTAGAGATTAGCAAGCCTGAGGGCTTACCCACTTTAATCACTAGGTGGAAGAATTAAAGCTCTAATTAACAAATTCTAATCATGGGAATTCCAAGTTAAAGGCAAACTTGTTTGGGGTTTTTTTTTGTGGGGGGAAGTTGTTTTGTTTTTAAGCGTGTTTCGGTTTAAGTGTATTGCTGAAGGAGGGAACTGGGTGAAATGATAAAACCAGCCATTCCTTTACATTTCATTGCATTCTAGTTTCATCTGCAGTCTTAAATAGATGACCTAAGGTTCCCCTTGACATTTAGTCCAGTCGTGTCCGACTCTAGGGCGCGGTACTCATCCCCCCTCTCCAAGCCGTAGAGCCAGCGTTTGTCCGTAGACAGTTTCCGTGGTCACGTGGCCAGCGCGACTAGACATGGAACGCCGTTACCTTCCCACCGTGGTGGTACCTATTTATCTACTCGCATTTACATGCTTTCGAACTGCTAGGTTGGCAGGAGCTGGGACCAGTGACGGGAGCTCACTCCGTCGTGTGGATTCGATCTTACGACTGCTGGTCTTCTGACCTTGCAGCACAGAGGCTTCTGCAGTTTAACCCGCAGCGCCACCACGTTGACCACGTCGACCAAATAGATGACCTAGAACAATGCTTTCTTGGCTGCTACACTCAAAATTAGAGATGGGGTTAACTCACCATTTTGGTGAGTTGTCCTGCTTTGTGAGTCATCAAAAGTTGATGACTCACGAAGCACAAAGTTGTCCCTATGAACCGACAGATAATGAATTTATTTGTTGATTTGTGGGGGGTTACTAAAAAAAAAACACCCTACCCCCACCCCCCCTGCTGCCACCGCCACCCACCGCTGCCACCCACCCACCGCCACGATGACGCCCCCCTCCACCCCACCCCCTGCCACCCCCGCCAACACCCCTTTACCATAATCGTCGCCGCCGCTGCCAAGGTCTCCACAGCCATGGCCTGTAGAAAGGGAAACTGGCTGCCCCTTGCAAAGATGGCAGCTGCAGCTTCCCTACCCTAAATGAAGCCGCAGCAGCCATCGTTGCAAAGGGCAGCCAGTTTCCCTTTTTACAGGCCTTGGCTACTGAGGCCTGATGGAGACCTCGTCAGCGATGATTACGGTAAGGGGGTGTGAACGGGGGTGCGGGCAACGGGGGCTAAGGTAGGGAGAGGAAGGGGTGGGGGTAGGCTGTAGGGGTGGGTGGCTGTGGGGGTGGGTGGCTGCTTACGGTAGGCAGAATGGAAAAGCCATAGGATGGCGCTTTTTTTCCGTATGGGGGATGAATAAAAATGGGGAAATATTCATCCCTTCATATTTGTGGAGGTCTCTGGAACCCACAAATATGAAGGGACAAATATTTAATGACTCAGCGATTTTAGACGAATATTGCGATCCGTTTTTTTTTTTATTCGTCTGCATGTCTACTCAAAAACCATTTGTTTATTTGAGGTACATTGATGTCATTTTTCCGATTTGTACCCATGGAAAGGAATCCCTAAAGAAATTCTCAAAGAGTAAAGCCCACACTAAACATTTAATGACTAGGGAGAGGCACTAATGCATAGGCTGGATATTTGCTAACCTAAGTGAAAAGCATTTTTGAAAATGAAGTGATTGACTTCAGATTGGAATATATGTGTAACCTTTTCTCCAGTAATATGATAAAATTAATATTAGCTAAGTCAGCAATAGGAACAACAAACACTGCAGCCTCTGAATAACAAAAGCTATTGCTGCCTGAAAAGAAGTGAAATCCATCAATTCCTGGCCCTTCTGGAATGCTGCCAAGTTAGTTTTTGTTGTAAGGATAAAGTGGGGAAGATGAGAGCCATGTGCACTGTCTTGGGATCAACAGGGGAGAGAGGAATTGGGGGTATAAATATAAACAATAAAGTCATGCTGGGAACTGCAGCAGTAAATAATACATATCAATCTAATAGTTAAATAACAAAGTTATTAATAAATATTTAACATACTATGTTTGATTTGGAAGTTGATCTTTGAAGGCTACCATGGGCAGCAGGGAAGATTTAGATTTAAGTTCCCACAGAGCCAGTGGAAATTAATGGAGGACCTTGAGCTGTTCCATCTTTCGTTGCTGGCCTTCTTCATAGAAAAACAGGGGAGATGGCCCTTGTTTGATCTATAAGCAAAAGGTAAAAAAGGCGGCTGGGCACCATCCGTACTGTAGCACTGAAATATAAAAATGCCAGTCTTCTAGGACTCTGGCAGATGCTTGTGAAACTCAGAGCAGTAAGATGGAAAGGAGAAGTAGAAAAAGTCCCCAAATCATCCTAGCTAGATATTGAACCTACAGGATTAGGTAAATTTAAGTTAATTGTAAGCTTCTGCTTTTCTGATACTGGAATTGTCATGTTTCTGGATACTTCTGCTTCCAGCCAGTAGAGGAACTGCCTTTGTGTACAGAAATTGAGAGTGAAAATTGATTCTACATGTCCTGAGGTGAAACATGCTATCGCTAAATCTCAAACTCCTACCACCTCCACCATTTTCAGTCACTAAACACATTTGTGTAACTTGAAATTCATGCTAGGTAGGATTTTTCTGAGTTTTCTGTTTTCCACTCTTGGCTGGCTATCCCAGTGGCAAGTCCTAACATAAGTTAAAAGCTAGGAGAATCATATGAAAGCAAGAAAATGAGAATAACACAGAGAAAGGAAAAGCAAGAGAGTTGTTTTTGGTGATGGTGAGATGGGGAAGGAATTGGATTTTCAAAAATTCAGGTAGTTGTTTCTTTCCCACCAAAGGTCAAAAGAGAGGGAAAGGGAAGGAGAAGAGCAAAATCATTTTGGTGTTTTGGTAAGGCTTTTAAGGGCAGGAGCTTAAATTTAAATGCTATTAAATGTCATTTAAATGTAAATGTCATTTAAATTAACATAAACATTAAAAAAACTTTCCCCTTTCCTCGTAAATATAACTGACTTAGGATTTTCAGCCTATTAACAAGTAGTACTTAACATGTGAGCCTTTCGCACCAACTTTCTGATATCTGAGACTTATCTCCAGCAACTATGCATAGGATGGTGTTCTTACTTAGGAAAACATCTTAACAGGACTGAGTATGCCGATAAGTGATTTTGGCATTTTGTGTTATGTGCCATCAAGTCGGAACTGACTTATTGCAATTGTAATAAGGCTTTCAAGGGTAAGTGAGATATTTAAGGAGTGGTTTTATCAGAGTCGTCACCCCTCCAGTGAGTTTGCATGGCTGAGCAGAGATTCAAACCCATGTATTTTGAGTTCTAGACCATCACTCTATCCATTACATCATTTTGGGTATCTAAGATTTTGTAGGTCCCTCATATTTTGAAAGAAGGGTTTGTTCTTCAATGAAAATAACCTTTTGAAGCCAATCATGAACCAACCAAGGCATAGTGCACTCTTGGCTCAACATTAGGTAAAGAATATATCTGTGAAGATTCTCAGTCATCCAGGTAAGAGATTATCTGGAAGTTGAATCATGGCAACTGGACTTCTTCCTTGTTAGGTTGAAATGTTTCGCTACTCGTCCAAATAACTTCTTCAGTCTGAGGAGAGTTGGTAGGAGATCCATGATATATCCTCCACGTTGGTTTCACTTCCCCCTGGTCTGAATAGGCTTGTTAGAAGGACAAAGGACTGGGGGTGAAGGATAATCCCACTTCTGCAGTCCTTCTCCACCCATTGTCATGGGTCATTAACAGCCGTTAACAGTGGTCTTTCTGGTGTGTGTGGTCCTAATCTTTCTGGGGATGGATGAAAGGGCAGCATGATAAGTAGGAGACAGATTGTATCTAAGGCCTCCACCCCTGTTGAGTGAGGGATTTTCTATATGTATGGCCTCCCTCTTTGCATTGGACAGCATATACTATATTGCTCCTGTTGTGTTTTGGTGTCTGGTCTTTTGGGTGGACAAGTCTGTGCCTTAGTGTGTTTGTGGGTTTGAAGTGCATGGGGATGTGGTATTTATCAAAAATCCTTTTGAGCTTTTCAGACACACCCACCATGTAAGGAATGACCAGGTGTTTCCATCGGCTCTGGGTCTCAAACTGTTCCATTGTCCTCCTGGGTCAGGACATTGCCATGTTAAAGGCCCAATTTGGATATCCACAGGCCTTAAGGGCTGTCAGATGTCCTTCTTCCTTCTTCTTGGCTTCTGTGGAGGTGGTGATGTTTCTTGCTCTGTGGTTTAGCATCCTGATAGCTCCTAGCTTGTTTTGTAATGGGTGATGAGAGTCAAATCGCAGGTATTAATCAGTGTGTGTAGGTTTTCTGTAGATTTCTGTTCCTAAGTTGCCGATGGGGTCACGAAGAGTCGGACACGACTTAATGACTAAACAACAACAAAAAAACACAAAGTTGCCATTGAATCCTATGATGACTGCACAGTCCAGGAAAGTCAGCTTGTCAGCTTTGGTGTCTTCCCTGGTGAACTTGATATTTGGGTCCACTGCGTTTATGTGGTCTGTGAAGGCCTGTACTTCCTGAACCTTGATCAGGTGTCATCCACATACCTGAACCAATGGATCAGAGTCATCCCCTGGAAGGTGTTTAGTGCCTTCTTCTCCACTTCTTCCATGTATAAGTTGTCAACAATGGGCGACACCGAGGAACCCATGGCACAGCCATGTTTCTGTCTGTAAAAATCACCTCTGTAGGTAAAGTAAGTGGTGCTCAGACACAGGTCCAGGAGCAGGCATATCTGGTCCAGGTTTAGGCTGCTTCTGGTGGAGACGGTGTTGTCTTTTTCCAGTCTCCTTTTTACAGTTGTTAGGGCATCGGAGGTGGGAATGTTGGTGAAGAGGGATGTGACATCAACTAAAGAATGTTGTGGGTTTTTTTGAATAGATGAATTACATTTTATATTCAGTTATTCTGGTGATAATCTGTTTTATATCCCCCTCCCTTTCTTTCTCCTCATCACATTGTAGAAGAATATCTACTAAAATATTTACACCGAGATTCCCCCCCCCCCGCTACCAATCAGAGAACATTTACTACATCTTCTACTGTGTGCGTATCTGTGCACATGTGCACTCTCTTGCTGGTATAGCAGGTACCTTTATTAAGTCCCTCATACTTTGCTGTGCTTCATCTTATCATGGCAGTACTGCTTCTTTTTTTTTAATATCCAAGTCAAGTCAATACAATAAAGTCTATAGAATGCCTGGGCTCCAGTCAGCTCCCCTGTGTATGGTATGCCCATGCATTTCTCTCTATATGTCTACCCAAGATCCACTCAAGTGAAACACACAGACCCCAGAATGCTCTCTCAGTTGAATTCCTGTTATTCAGTCACCACTGCTTATCACTCAAGGAGAATGCCATGAGGGAACATCTAACCAACAGAATGACAGCCAGTGGTTTTCAATGTGTACTTCTCCCTTGATTTACCATTTACAGAACTTCTGAAATGAAATGTTCTTTTCTGAAAATAAAGCACGCAACATGGTTTTAAAAGAAAACTTGAAAGAAGAAGCCAGAAGGCTTCAGTCAGTAGCATCTTCTTGTGGAATAACAGAACAGAAATCCTTAATTACAAAAGTCACTGTCTGTTTTCTGTAACGGCTTATGGAATCAAAGTATTTGTTGAAACAGGTTACAGAGAAATTAATTCATGTTACTAGATCTTAATTTTAGGCTGTTTTTACAGCCACACTTTATCATGCTGGGATTGCCTATGTATGTATTTAACTTGGTGTCCTGTAATTATGAGATACTGGTTACATTTGATGCAGGTTTGAAGCTGTATTTACAAAAAAAAGAGCAGAAGATGGGTCCAGGTCAGATGCTAGTGAAGTGGCCACGTTAGCTCCTGAAGGACGTTATTTGTGATGCTGAACCTGCTTGTATTTAACTAGATGACTAATCAAAGAGTATATATTTTCCTCTAGCTATGAAGCCCAAAATTCTTTTAAGATATTTCTCGAATAGTTCTTTATTAATTTGGATCTGCAAGCTTTATCCCTTTAACTCAGTTTTTGTTTTTCATTGGATTCTTTGTGACTGTCTCTTTAGGATGGAGTGAGAAGCAGCATGCAGACCCATAGGTCTATTTCGTGCTCCACAAGTACTTCTGTTTGTTTCAGAACTTTAAGCCACACTGGATCCTTTCAGTGGCACAAACTACATTCATGATGTTATCCATGGGCAGAGATGGTATACAGAGGATTCCGTCTGAGCTGTTCTTGTCTGAAGGGCAGGGATGAATCTTTGAGGACTTCATGGCATTCATAATATTGAAGGATCTCTTATTAATCTTCATAGATAACTTGAGAGATTAACAGCAAGCACTCTCTGCATGTAATGAATGTCAGTTTATGAGGATCTCATGGTCTCTGTGTATATATTGATGGAGGAGTAAGCCATACAGAGCTTAAATGAACATCAAACAATGTAGATGACATCCTAGTTTTATGCCACTATAACAATAACAGGAACTACCTGTGTCACTCTTGTCCATAAAGAATGTAGCGGCTCATTCCAAAGACAAGACAGGCAAGAACTTTTGCCCTTGGGTCTGACCAGCTTCAACCAATATGGTGATTATGACCATTGGTGGACAGAGATAGCTTGAAGTAAGTGTTCCCTTGATTGGGTACTCCACAACCAGATTACACAAATGCACTTTGTGTAGGATGCCCTTGAGATTAGTTCACAAACTGCCACTAGTTGCTCCAATGCAGTTCTAGCTTTCTTGTTTGTGAGTGTGAGGAGGATGCTCCAGCCATTTATGGCAGTCTGTCTGTGCTCACCCAGTGTCCTCTGGCCCAGAGGAGGCATTGGCGGAGGAAGTGGCAAAAGGACTGCCTTCAGCAGAGCCACCAAAGGCAGGAGGGACTTGGAGGACACAGGGGTCTGCAAGTGTTCTGCATTATCAACCCTCCTTGAAGGGCCAGTAAACTAGGCATCAGTTTATTTATTTATTTATTTATTATTAGATTTTTATCCCACCCTTCTAGACTGCGTCTACTCAGGGCAGCTCACATCAAAATCATACATAAAAACAGTTAAAACAATAATTTAAATCGACAATATTAATGTTAATCAAGATGGAAAAGTAAGCAAAAGGCCAAGCAGAAAGTAAAAGTCAAGTATTGGCAGGAGGGAAGGCCTGCCTAAAGAGCCAAGTTTTTAATTGGCTCTTAAAGACACCCAGCGAGGGTACCCAGCTCAGTTGCGGTAAACTAGACCCCAGCCATAGACTGTGAGCTATGACAGTCCAGTAATAGGCTCAGAAAAGAACTGAATATAGCAGGGGATGTGGTGCACCAGATGCCAAGCCAATACTTGTACACAATCCTCCACTTTAATTAAAAAAAACAGTTTGTGTAGCAATGAGCACCCTGACTTCGTAGAGCCCATAGTTTAAAGAGGACTCCCCCCCCCCCCCCAGCCAGGGCAAGCGTGCTCACACTGAGCCTTTCTTTTTCTGTCATGGTCTAAAGAAAATGCAAGCCTACACTCTCAAACTACTGTACATTTGAACCTGGGACTATATGAGGATGATAAAAAAAATTGTTAAGAAAAACAGAGATACCTACTGAGTGAATTGGTGACTTTCATTGCCTTTATATATCCCGCTCTGCCCCCAAATGTTATTCTAAATCAATTCCAAGGCTTCTGCTTCTTTCTTTCATTCTCGGGCTGGCAGCTCCATGAGGTATAACCTCTCTATTGGGAGCCATGGGAACTATTTTTACATGATTGATTGGTGTAATTAGGCTGTCTAGAGGAGCAGCCATGTTGCCTTGTGCTTCCGAAAGGGAGCGATCTGGGTTTTGAACTCTGCTTGCCAGGGCTGGGTGACAATGGGCTTGCCACGGAGAAGACGGGCTTGACCTCTTGAGAAGGTGGTGGATGTGTCACTCAAAATGCAAACCTGCTGGCCATGAGTGGGAGGCAGCTGCTCCTCTATCTATGTTAGTCTGATGGCAGCTGGTGATAACAGAAGGCCTGAAAGCTAAACAAGATGGAGAGAGAAAGAATGGGACATGCTCAGTGAGTGTAAAGGTAAAAAAACAGTTCAAGCAGCTCGAGCTGTACAAGCAACTGTGTACAAATATTTCCAAAGTGTACTCTTGTTAGTGCCCATATTTGATTTGCAGGAGGGCTGCTCCCTGACTTCTTGTTTTGACACAATTGCTCTGCTGAATCCCATTCCCTAAGAAAAATTTTCACTCCGAATCATTTTGTCACCTCTTTTATAGAGGCTAAAAAAACAAGGCCAAACAAAGGCATTTTGCTGCCGAGGCAGAGCAGCAAAGTGTGCCTCCTCCAACCCTCAATTCAAAGCCAATAAATCTATTGAGAAAGCTGAAGTAAAAAAAAATATTCTCAGAAAAATAATAATAATAACCCATCAGGTAACAATGTGTTGCCTTTTCACAACATCAAACATCTACAGCAACTTTCGGTGCTGCATGTGCAGTGCCAGGGTCACCGGTTCGGGCCCTTGGAAAGGGCTGGCCACCCCACCCGCGGCGATGACAAATAATACCAAGCGGAGGTCAATGATCTACAACACCAAGAGGAGGCCTTTGGGAGTGGTCTGGGGTGGGGGAAAACTCTGCTTTTTTAAATTATTGTTCTATTTTTCTTAATTTTATCTTCTTTTCCTCCTATGCTATATTAATTTAATTTGTTTAATAGTTTAATGGTTAATTTAAATTTTTTATTGATATTTTTTGATGTTTTTGATTAATTTTGATTATTTTTTATATTGTATTGTTTATTTGTAATTTTGCTTAATTATTAGGTTTTTTCCTTCTTCCTGTTTTCTTTTTCTTTTGGACTGGAGTGGAAGGCTGGCACCCCCAGTGGGGGACATCTAAATATTCGGGTGATTATGGGTAGACGGAGATATGGCGTTGGCACAGTTGCCACTCGTTCCAGAAGAAAAGTGGACAGATGTTTGAAGGCTGTCCACTGTTCTGGCTCTGTGACCACCTGTCAGGCTCGAGGTACCCAGCTCAATCGCACCTCCACTCTAAAACTGGTGTTGTTGAATGCCAGATCTGTATCCAATAAGTCCTAGCTCAACCAATATCTTATTCTGGAGGAGGATGCAGATCTGGCCTGTATAACCAAAACTTGGATGGGCAGTGACGGGGGTGTTCCTCTGTCTCTTGCCTGTCGTCCCAGTTATGCTGTCCAACACCAGGGTAGACTGGAGGGGTGGGGTGTGTGTGGCCATTGTTTATAGAAATACTCTTGAGGTTGTTAGGCTCTCTGCTGTGGCAATGTCGGGTCTGGAGGCCTTTCACGTGTCGATTGGGGCCAAGGATGGTACTGGGATCTTGCTGGTATACCGTGCTCCCCGCAATCCAGCCATTTCCTTACTGGAGCTGGCCGACTTCATCTCCGTTGCTCTGTTGGGATCCCCGAGGCTATTGGTCTTGGGTGATTTCAACATCCATGTGGAGGTGGAGGTTTCCGGACTGGCTCTTGAGTTCTTGGAAACCATGGCTTCCTTGGACATGTCCCAACATGTTAACGGCCCCACCCACGTGGACGGTCACATGCTAGACCTGGTGTTCTCCACTGAGCAGAGTGAGTGTGGCCCGATGGTAACTAATCTTGCATCAGTCCCCTTGTCATGGTTGGACCACCACCTAATAAAAAGCAACCTCACAGTGGCCCTCCCTCCCCGTAGGGAGCAGGGACCTATTTTAATGGTCCACCCTCGTAGGCTACTGGATCCTATAGGATTACAGGATTCCATGCGAGGAATTCTGATTGATCTGGCTGGTGCTACTGTCGAGGCCCTGGTTGACGGCTGGTTCGCCGCCGCCACCAGGGCTGTGGACATGATCTCTCCTAAACGCCCACTCTGGCACAGAGCTCAACCAGCCCCCTGGTTCAACCATCAGCTGCGAGCAATGAAGCAGAACAGGAGAAGGCTGGAGAGCATTTGGAGGCGGTTGTTGTTGTTGTTTAGTCGTTTAGTCGTGTCCGACTCTTCGTGACCCCATGGACCAGAGCACGCCAGGCCCTCCTGTCTTCCACTGCCTCCCGGAGTTGGGTCAAATTCATGTTGGTTGCTTCGATGACACTGTCCAACCATCTCGTCCTCTGTCATCCCCTTCTCCTCTTGCCTTCACACTTTCCCAACATCAGGGTCTTTTCCAGGGAGTCTTCTCTTCTCATGAGATGGCCAAAGTATTGGAGCCTCAGCTTCAATATCTGTCCTTCCAGTGAGCACTCAGGGTTGATTTCCTTCAGAATGGATAGGTTTGATCTCCTTGCAGTCCAGGGGACTCTCAAGAGTCTCCTCCAGCACCACAATTCAAAAGCATCAATTCTTCGGCGGTCAGCCTTCTTTATGGTCCAGCTCTCACTTCCATACATCGCTACTGGAAAAACCATAGCTTTGACTATGCGGACCTTTGTTGGCAAGGTGATGTCTCTGCTTTTTAAGATGCTGTCTAGGTTTGTCATCGCTTTCCTCCCAAGAAGCAGGCGTCTTTTAATTTCGTGGCTGCTGTCACCATCTGCAGTGATCGTGGAGCGCAGGAAGGTAAACTCTGTCACTGCCTCCATATCTTCCCCTTCTATTTGCCAGGAGGTGATGGGGCCCGTGGCCATGATCTTAGTTTTTTGGATGTTGAGCTTCAGACCATTTTTTGCGCTCTCCTCTTTCACCCTCATTGCAAGGTTCTTTAATTCCTCCTCACTTTCTGCCATCAGAGTGGTATCATCTGCATATCTGAGGTTGTTGATATTTCTTCCGGCAATCTTAATTCCGGCTTGGGATTCCTCCAGTCCAGCCTTTCGCATGATGTATTCTGCATATAAGTTAAATAAGCAGGGGGACAATATACAGCCTTGTCGTACTCCTTTCCCAATTTTGAACCAATCAGTTGTTCCATATCCAGTTCTAACTGTTGCTTCCTGTCCCACATAGAGATTTCTCAGGAGATAGATAAGGTGGTCAGGCACTCCCATTTCTTTAAGAACTTGCCATAGTTTGCTGTGGTCCACACAGTCCAAGGCTTTTGCGTAGTCAATGAAGCAGAAGTAGATGTTTTTCTGGAACTCTCTGGCTTTCTCCATAATCCAGCGCATGTTAGCAATTTGGTCTCTAGTTCCTCTGCCCCTTCGAAATCCAGCTTGTACTTCTGGGAATTCTCGGTCCACATACTGCTGAAGCCTGCCTTGGAGGATTTTGAGCATAACCTTGCTAGCGTGTGAAATGAGTGCAATTGTACAGTAGTTGGAGCATTCTTTAGCACTTCCCTTCTTTGGGATTGGGATGTAGACTGATCTTGGAGGCGGTACCCGATGGAAAATAACCTGAAAGCTGCCAGGATCGCGTTGAACCTTTACCTTGCCAAAGTGAAGGCTGCCAGGAAAGCCTACTTCGCTGTTCAGATAAGCGAAGCTTTCAACCAGCAGGCAGAACTCTTCCGTATAATACACGATCTATCCAGAATTGGTCATAACGATTGGCCTCCCCTTACCATCTCATCTGACCAATTTGAAGCATTATTTAAATTTCAATTGGAGGCCATCTGCTGGGACCTAACCCCCTATTTGAAAACAGTAGACCAAGCCGAGACATCCAGTGCACCGCCTTGTCTGATGAGAATTACTTAGTTTCAGCCAGTGACATCAGTAGAGGTGGACAAAATGCTTGATCACTGTCGTGCCACCTTCTCCTCCCTTGATCCTTGCCTGGCCTGGCTAATGAAAGCAGCCAGGCCTGTGACAACTTAATGGGCCACTGCAATAATTAATGGGTCTTTCCAGGAGGGCAAGACCTTGCCCTCAAGGAGACGCTCATTAGGCTCATTAGGAAGAAACTGAGCTTGGCGGTGGACAACACTGGCAATTATAGGCCTGTCACAATATTTCTTTCCTTCGCAAGGTAGTAGAGAGGGTGGTGGCCGATAAGCTTCAGGCCCTTTTGGATGAAACCAATGCCCTGGATCCATTTCAGTCAGGCTTCAGGCCGCACCACGGTACAGAAACGGCATTGGTCCGCCTGCTAGATGACCTATTGAGGGAGGCCGAGAAGGGCAAAATGTCCTTGTTGGTTCTCCTCGACATGTCAGCCATCTTTGATACCGTCGACCACGGTATCCTCCTGGGGAGTCTCTCTGAGTTGGGGATCGGTGGTATGGCTCTTGCCTGGCTTCCTACATATATTCTGGAATATGAAATAGCAGGCCAGTGTAGTGGAAATGATTTGAAAAATGCATTTTGGGGTTATGTTTGTCATGAGTTGGCTCTCTGAATGTGAGATCAGTTTGGCATTCGTAACTGGTTAGCATTATTTTGCACTTTTTAAGAAGAAAAATGTTTGGGGTGATGCTCCCTCTATCCAATTCATTATCGATCCCTAGACTTAAGGTCACCTCCCAGGTATTCTGAGACCCAGGAGTCAAGTGTCCTCCCCCCCCAAAAAAAAATTGAAAGAGAATCCAGCAATCTTGCAGCACCTTAGAGACAAACTAGTTTTTATTTTTCATAAGCTTTCATGCATTCAAGCACACTTCTTCAGATATATGGCCATGCTTGAATGCATGAAATGTATGAAAAAACAAAAACTCATTAGTCTCAAAGGTGCTGCAAGATTCCTGGTTTCTTTTGTGCTACAACAGACTAACATGGCTACTGGCTAGATTAAAATTTGAAAGGATGTCCTTTAACTTCAAGGCAGAAAAAAATCACACAGTTTTCCCGCTTTTCTGGAGTACAGAAGTGTAGTCTGGTTATTTCATCCTCCCTCCATTTCTTTCCCTTTAACACACAGCTCCTTCAAAATGTACACCTTACTTATCAGAAAAGATGACTATAAATATGCTACTCTTGGGTAAAATGTGTCAATCTTTCCATAACAGCCAAGCCCCCTCTTTGCAAAATTTCCTTCTTTTACTGTGTCTTGGTATTTATTGTGCCAAATAACAACTATCTATTTATAAAACATTTTAAAGAATTAAACATCAGAAGCCCAGTTCAGGCATTCAAAAATAAAAAAGGTTGATTTGAAAGTGTGAGAGGAAGAAAGTTCTAGCCCCCTCTTACTGTTGGCTCCATGGAGAGAGGAGTAGTATGAAGAAGAAAGCTTCTATAACATGAAGAATCTCTCTATGGAGATCCTTTAAAAAATGGAGTTCTTGATCATGTGGAGAGATGTATCAGATGTCATCCATGGGAAAGCCATGCTAAACAGGTGAAGAAGCTAAACCTTTCTCTCTACCCATGGTTTCAGATTATTATATAAGACTGAGTAACCCCTCATGTGAGGGAAAGAATGGGTAAATATGAAGGGTTTATACACTGCATTTTTTCAATTTTCATCCATGAGTTCTGTGGTCTATACTCAGCCTCCCTTACTGAAACTGACAAGTAGATTATATTGGGCATCTAAATGGGGACCCTTTAAAGTAGCATTAAATAGGACCATCCTACCTCCTGGACGGTGAGGGTAGGATTCTCCATTTTGGGGAAGACATTTCAAATTTTGGCATGAGAAGGAGGGACCAGGAGGGCCTCTAAGACTAGCCTTAAGTCTAAGTTCAATATCCATCTGCAAACATGGACTGATCTTTGGCAAAAGTGAGCTGTCATTCCCTCAGCAGTTTTCTGACAAGTGCAGCAGAGGGGAAAAAGACAGATGGTAATATCAGAAAGAGACAGTAGGAGAAAAGAAGTGTTATCAAAAGAGAGAGGAAGAAAGTGATGAAGGAAGGAGTGTGTCTGTCCATTTACTTACACTCTGCCTAACTGGTAGGGATGTGCTACAGCTTTGGAAATATTTAGAAAAGGAGGGTAAATCAGGGTATTTGTCAATTTCTGAGTTGATTCAAAATTAAGTGACCAAAGCTATGCTTGAATATAATTGGGACTCCTTATGCTTGAGTAGAAATGGGGCTCCCAGAAGCACCAAACCTTGTTTCATCACTTTAGAGATTTAAAAACATGGAATTGGGGGCGGGGAACCACTCATTGTGAAAATGAAAGTAATATTGTCAGGAAGCACAAACCAGAAGGTGACTGACAACTCAAGCACCAATAAAAAGCCCAAGCTCTCCTAGAAACACCAATCATGGAGCTGTGGGGCTTCTCTGCCCCTTTAAGCGGTGGTCATTTCATGAGGGAAGTATGTTAGACCATAGAGAGAGATTCAATTGCTTTAATTTTTGGGAATAGGTGTGCATTGGAGAATGTTTCATGCTTTGGTTTTAGGCAGCTGCATATATCAACCCAATTGACTGACTGTCTATGTATGTATGTAGATAATTTATTTGCATTCAGTGGAATCTGAAAGGGAAACCTCCACAGGATTTGTGTTCCCAATTGTGATATTCTCCATATTCTGTGGGAACACCACGCGTGCATACATCTGTGCACAGAGTGGTTCCCTGTGACTGGGCTCAGCATCCACCTCCCCTTCTTCCCTCTTTCTCTCCACAGATAGGCCACAACTTCAGTCTTCAACACCAACATGTCTTTATTGTTTAACAAATCAATAGAAACAACTTCGATGTTAGCCACTGCCTCTTGCTTCAGAGGAGGGTCCATACAGATTCTTTTGTCAAACAACAACAAATCTCTTTCAACAGGCAAGGGGGGGGGGGGAGAGAACTGAACTCCTTATATCTCCTGTGAGAGAGATATAAGCTGATTTGTCGAGCTCTTTACTCATTTGCATTATTGGTGTGGGTGCATCCCACACTCTGTTGCCCGGGTCTGGACGTATCCTTGGCCAGAAGGGACCCATCCCACGAGACCTCCCATGGGGTGCAAAACATATCTTATTTTCTCTGTATTGTGCCTCACAGTCTCTCCAGGCTCCATCCCTCTTTCTTCTCTCCCTCTCCTCCATTTCTCCCCAATAGGTTGGCTTTCTATACACCTGATGCTGCCACTCCTGCTCAGCAAACTCTCTGGGCACCTTGAACTCTGTCCACTCGCCTATACACGGGCCTTCTTGGACAATCTCAACCCACCCTTCTTGTTGTTTCTTTCCTCCTCCTCCTCCAGAGCCCAACAACATGTTCTCTCTTCCTCTGGCTGCAACTGCCCCTTCTTCCCCTCACTCTCCCTTTTTATCTCCTCCAACTTTCATGCCCAAATAGCTCCCTCTGTTGTTTGTTCTTTTTTCAGGCTCACTTCTTTCAAGGTCCCCTCTAATGTATTTATTTGAGTGGATATGACTTCATCTAATGCAGAGGATGGTATTAATTCATTCATTCATTCATTCATTCATTCATTCAATTTGTGTCTTATTAGTGTCACAGCACTACTCTGGGTGGGTTGCAACTCATAAAATAGAAAACAAAAATAAAAATAGAGATATTAAAACCAACACAGCAGATATAGGAAAAGAGGTGAGGGAAGAAGAGAAGGAGAAAGGAAAAAAAGGGGGGGTCAGCTGAGGTCGGTGTGGAAACTCTCCCTGAAAAGCAATGTCTTTAATTGCTTCCTAAAAGTCCAGAGGGAGGGGGCTAGGTGGAGCTCCTCTGGATTATGGTTCCATAAAGTTGGAACCACCGCAAAGAAGGCCCTACCTCTTGTATAGGATTTATGGATCTCCCTCGGAGTGGCCACCCGGAGGAGCCTCAACTGGGATGATCTTGTGGGTCGGGCAGATGACATTAAGGAAAGACGCTCCAACAAGTAACGTGGGCCCAAATCATGGAGGGCTTTGTATGTGAGTGTCAAAACCTTAAACCTGATCTGGGATGCCACAGGCAACCAGTGGAGGTGAGCCAGAACCGGAGTGATGTGGTCAAATTTGCTTGCACCAACCACCAGTCTGGCTGCCACATTCTGGACCTGTTGAAGTCTCTGGATCAGGTTCAAGGGGAGCCCTACATAGAGAGCATTGCAGATCCGGGAGATGACCAGGGCCTGCACCAAAGTCCTGAGGGAGTCCTCGTCTAGGTAGAGGCGAAGTTGGGCAATTAGCCGAAGCTGGTTAACACTCTCAAAAGTCTCCACTGGGGTGTCTTCCACCTCACATTCCCCGATTGAAAAGTCCTTAGTGCACAGTAGAGTGGAACTACCAAAAAATGTTTATATTTAACTTGGAACTTAGCAATAATAAAGTAACTGCAGACAGCACTGATTGGCTTGTGTTTGTGCAGTCATGAAGAAACATCTTTCAGAATTATCTTGAAAACAGCTGCATTACATAAGATAATGAAATAATCTATGTATAAAATGTATATAGGTTTCTCTCTTTTTTAAAAAAAAATGGTATCCAATTTGAAACATGAAGAATGGACAAGACTGGCAGCCGGCTTATGTTCATTTGGCTGGTGTGCTTATCAGTCATGCTCTAGACCTGCTCAAAGCTCCATTTTCACCCTGTTGGAATGGTAAGAGCTGATGGACATATTTTGGAAGAGGATTCTAACTCTAGATAATGGTAAGCGGGTTTTTGTTGAACACATTGACCATTAGATATGAATAAATGTAATCAAGAGACAGGTTTTTCTTTTAAAAAGCTACCTTCTTTTTCTATGAATGACAAGTGTTTTTTAATATTAAAAAAAAACCCAGCCTGCCAACTGTTTCTATATCACAGCTGCCCAGAAAAGCGTAACAAGGAGAATATTAGCAGTGTCCAGATGCACATAAATCTACAGGGATGTCTCTTGCCAACAGCAAAAAATGGAAGGGATGACGGTGTCAATCACATCCAATAGACTATGTTAATGCGTTTCAAACAATTCTTTCACGTATGAAAATGGCGCTCATTAATAATGTATGGCTTGGTCGGAAGGAGAAGGACTGGTGTCTCCAAAACAGAGAGGATCCATTGTTCCTCTCCAAGCCCGGCTCTTCCGTAACAATGCGACCTCGTTTCTGAAGGATAATTTTTCTTTTGTCTTTAGGACTGTGCTGAAATGATTTCAAACCTATTATCCTAATTGGCCCTTTAGTTTGTAGGTGCGTGTTGCAAATGTTGCACTTTTAAGAGCTATCCTCCCCCTCCCTCCCCACCTCCTTCTCTCCTTGACAGGCTTTTTCTTCCACACAGTGTGAGTAACTTATCAAGCTTTCAGAATTGCTGGGTGGGTGATAATGCAGAGGGATATTTCTCTTTTTTCCCTCTCCATCATCTCCTCCCTATTGTTTGAGCAGCTGTCAAGAAGGTGGACTGTGCGTTTGCAGGTATATATTTCAAAGCCAGCTGATTGGAAGCTCGCGTGAATACTGAGGGGGTGGGGGAAGCGGCTTAGAATTTCAAAGGTTCTTCTCCTCCTGCCATGGAAAATTATCTGCTAGCATTTTGCTCAAAAGCACCTAATTGCTTCAAACAAGTCCATTAGATTTTTTTCCCTTCAAGACCATCTGGGCTCTCAAATAGCTCTGCTTAAAACCATCTCCCTTGCACCTGTACACAGGATGAAATATGTTCTTGTTTGCTGTAGCCAGGTGGTATTTATGTAAAGAAGTACTGTTTCTTATTAAACAGTAAGTGACACGGCAAATTACAATCAGCACTTTTTTTTTTTAGCCTCTCTTTGTTGGAATCATTTGGAGGTAAGAGGCTTTTCAGCAGTGTAACACCATTCCTTCATGGTTGTCATTGTGTATGTCACTGGCCAGTAGTGAGCAAGAAGGTACTCTATGTAAGATGGGGTGCATTTCATTGATCATTTTTACCTACTGGATTCCGAATTATTATTGTGTTCAGACTAGAGATGGGGGTATTCGTATTCATATACAAATATCCCCACGCAGGTGACGTTAACGAGGGTCCAGCCCCATGGGGCCGGACGGTCCACTCACTGATCTGTTGCGGACGCGGACAGTGCGATTCGATGAATGGCTCCACAGTGCACAATCCGCTCGCCACTCTTCGACCTTGCAGCGAGGCTTGTCCTCCCGCCTCCTGCCAGGAGTGGCGAGTGGCTCGCGCGCTGCGGAGCCATTTGTAGAATCGTGCCATCCGTGTCGGATCGGTGAGTGGACCATCCAGCCCCATGGGGCTGGACCCTCATTAAAGCTACCTGTGTGGGGATATTCGTATACGAATACAAATACCCCCATCTCTAGTGCAGACTAGAGAAGGGTTGTGGTTATACAAGATATACACAACATTATTATTCCATTTACCATATACCAGAGATAGTGATAAACTCTGGCAGGAAAAAGCATTATGGATACGTTTCCCAACCTCTCCCCCAAATTTTTTTTTACTGATATATCTATCACCCAGTTGCTCCTTACCCCCTATGAGAGCAGGTTGGATTATTTCCACTCCAAATTTCCTGGACTGCCCTCCCCTGCAAAAACAAGAATTAGATTACAATCATCGATGTAGACCAGGATGCCCACTTTTTCAAAAAGATAAAAATCCATATTCATTTCTACATAGACGTATAAGTGCTTGCCCATGCCCCCCAGAACTCATCAATACTTACTATTTACAATACTCACTATTTACATTGGACCATCATGTTTCTGCTGACACACAAAAATAGACAGAAAGATTCCCCCACTATAAAGCAAAAGCACAATAAACCACATCCACAGTGCTTCTGTGGGACCAATGCTATATAGGCAGCTCACATCTTGGTTTCCAGAACAACTGTGCTTCCAGCAATTTGCTAGGAGTGTGATGAGTGTGATTTTTCCCCCAAAACATGGTGCATGCTCCCCATGCACTATGATTACTAGTAGAAAACTGGTTATTTTTGTGGCAATGGCACATGTAGCAGTAGAGACCACATGGAGGCGTAAAAGTGACCAGCAAGGGCTATATGTCATATGTGTTGCCCTTCTCCAATTGCAGAGATAGCCTAAATTGACAAGAATGAACAATTTAGCAAGTATTCTTTTCATCAGCACACAATAACCATCTGCATAGGGCCATGGCTGAATTCCCTACTACCATTTCATGCTCTTCATGAAAACATTTATCCATTTATTTGTTGAGCCAGAGAGAGAGAGGTACATGTTTAATGCAACAGGCCCAAACTTTTTCATGATGGCAACTTAATATGGTCGGCAGGGGCGGGGTAGGGGGCAGCTTTGATCTTGTATTTTGTTTAGTGAAGACAGAACCAAGAAAGAATCCATTTTTATTTGGAATTTTGAACCCACTAGGAATTTATTGCTCCAGAACCTAGGATGGTTGGTATCTGTGCAGTTCCTGTGCATACTATCATGACTGCATTCTAGATGGCAAAGACTGTAAATGATCTGGAATTGCTCTTTTATAAATGTTCTGCTGGGTGTTGCTTCTGTTTCAGTTCAATTTAAGACATGATGATGGCAAAAGATCTTGTAGACTTGAAAATGTTTCTGAAAATGTGGCATGAGCATTCATTACGGAACCAGATATTACATATGAACCTGTAAAAGTGCATTAAATGGAGATTTGTTCTCTATAGGTCAGGCCTGTCTATAGATGTGTTTCAATTTCAGGAATATATTCAGGCCATATGAGTAGGCAAACCATAGGTGTAGCTGGTTCAGACAATTGAACCTTTTAAAGCCACTGCATATTATATATGATACCATGTGTGACAGATTATATTTTTAATTACTTAGGAGGTAGTTACACTATGAATTTTTTTTATTTCTTTCAATCTGGCATAGCGCTAGATCAATATTACAGACAGAAAAAATATTAAACAGTTTGGACTACTCCTGCAACCTGACACATGCTCACGAAGACACACACACACACACACACACAGGGGGGCGGTGGAAAAGGAGAGGGATGACAGGACCGGCAGCCAAGACTGCTGAGAGGGAAGGCACACCATTAAGTAGCAAAAAGCAATTGACCTGAGAAAGGAAGGAGTGCTTTATGAATACATAAAATAAAACATATCAGGCTGCAAGGGTTCCCCTGCAGCCCAAAATAAAAGATCCTGGCATCTATTACTTGACAAACCCCACATACATAATTTACACTGACAGAGGTGTTCACATATACCAAAATGATTCAAAATAAATCAGTTTCAGAATTGACTGAAAATAAATGACCCTCTTGCAGCTGAGTAAAATATTTCACTTTCCAGCAACAACAACAACAAAAAAACACTTCCCGGGCAAAAATGTCCATGCTTCCCTGTACATCATGAAGTCAGAGTTTTAAAAATTAATTTCAAATATACTAAACCCAATTTAAAAAGTTTTTTCCCAATGTTTAACTGCACCCTTACACTCCATAAATAAGAAACAAAATGCCCTAAAATATCATTATTTCATGGTTATGTCCATGCTTAAGCTTATAAAGAAGTAGACAAAGCTAAAAGCTTTGGTATCAGCAGGCTAAGCATTTCATCTCCTACAAGTTAATCTTAGCATATGAAAGGACACTTTCAAATGTAGGAGAATTGTTTCTATAAACAGTCTAAGCCCATTCAAAATCAATAAACAGCCTCAAAATATAAACTGGGAGGCCATGGGTGGGCACTCCGTCAGCCTCAGAAAATTGTTCCAAGAGTGCAAAATCACAGCATATTATCATTCCTTCATTCTGATGACAAATTCTGTGGAGAACAAAGAAGGAGCCTCCTCGAAGGGTGGAAAGCATTGCAGGTATACTTGGGTGTCCCCCTGGGCAATAATGTACAGCCAGCCAATCCTTCACTTCCAGAGGTGTTGCACTACAAACTTGCTAATCAGCCAAATAACCTAACAGTCTTTGTAGGACCACAAATGACAATAATTCCTAACATTTTAATTTGTTTTTAATGTTTAACTATATTTCATACACATCTATAATTTTAAATTATCGTACTCTGATACAAATAAACAAATAAAGATGAATTGTGTTACCAAGTTGAAAGATAAATTAATTAAAGAAGATTAATATTCTGGTTATTTTGTCAATGTATAAAATTTTCTGTGTGATGTTTCCTAGCCATCTGCAAATAGAGAGCTCAAAGAGTTTATTTACTTGTTCATTTGTTTTCTGTTTCCTAGCTGTAAACTATAGATAGCAATCATCCACATTATACAAAGCCTTTGAGGAATTCTTCCTGAAATGACAGCAGACTTCAGGAAAACCAAGTGAACCATCCTTGAATTAACAATTCTGCCCTTAATTTTTACACTATAAGAGCTGTAAAACAACAATAACCATTTAAGAAATGTTGGCATTAGCAGAAAGTATGTTTATGTGCGCCCATGGTGGAAACAGTCAGATGCACTTTGGAGAAGATTGCTGTAGAAGAGAAATGAAGGTCAGAAAACATCAGTAACCAATAGGCTTGAGATTTTTTTCCCCTACAGCAAAAAAAGCAAACAAACACATATCCATTACCAGTCCCTTAATCCTTTGCAGCTCCCATGGAACTTAGCCTGTTCCACCTACTTTTTTCCCTCTTCAGGCTACTGGTCATCGCTGCAGAGAGGGACTTGCTGAAACTCTTCTGAGAACTTTGATTTTTTTCACTCCAGCTACCAGAATTCTGGTTGAGACAATTCCTGTGAAATTCTGGGAACTCGACAAACAAACATCTGAAAATTTTGTGCACAGTATCCAAACAGAGGTCATTCAGTACCTTGGACAGATCCCATGGGACTTTGTTGCTAGTAGTCACTCAGAGAATGGTTGATTGCTGTCTGAATTCATACATAATATATGGTGTAAAATAGAAGTACTTAAAGGGAATGTCCACTATCCAGCAGCTGTCTGCTTGGGTTTCCGTCGCTCTCTTATTCTCCATTACCTCTTCATCACTTCTTGCTAACATGCTGAGCAGTTTTCCCAGATGAGGCTTTTAAGGACAAAGATTCACCCCTAATAGGATCTGGCTCAAGGACTGTAGTCTTTAGGGGCTTCTGGCTTAAGTTCATAGGTTTCAATGATCACTGCTGCTGGAATTGCCATGTCACATAGTGCTGATGCAGCAGTCCAGCTCCTCTTCCCTAACCTAGTAGCTAGTCACTGCTGATATTCTACGTCATGACAGTGTGAGGAAAATTCAGACTGAAGTGGACTAGTGAAGACATCCAACACTGTGGAGTCAAACAGGAAAATTGAAAAGGGATAAAGAAAAGGAAAATAAAAAGAAATCAGACAGCTAGTGCAATTAGCTCCAAAAAGAGGGGGAAATCGAAAGCATTCCACTTCACAAAGCATAGGCAAAAGCAGAAACCTGCCAAAGAACAGTGATTGCTATTGTAATCAAAAGTCCTAGAAAAAATAATATCTGTTAGTTGTTCATGTAGGTGCTTCACTCAAGTTTCTCTAGTAGCCATGCAGTTAGCTTTCGAAACCCTTCACCACAATTCTATCTTTTTACACTTTTGGAGACACTTTCTGTTAGGGTTGTGTGAGTATCTGCTCTACAGATTGGGACCAACTCACCATGAGCTGGTTTAGTGGTGGCTAGAACCAATCTGTTATTAGGCTTCTTCAGGTATTCACTTGCATTTTTATTTTTCTCAACTGGGGGAAAAACTGTGAATGGGGAGAGCAAAGGGCTGTGACCTGGGATGAGGGACAATACGCAGCACCATCAATGAGAATGTGGTGGACTTTCAGGATGCAGGCAAAACTCCTACCAGCTTCCTTTCTCCTATCACCTCACTCTGTTCTTTGGTGGAGCATGGCAAGCTAAGACTCACAGCCTTCCAACTAAGGCCTTTATCCCAGATGCATCTGTGGCAATCACCCTGCTTTGGCTCATGTATGAGGTTATTTGCATACATCAATGAGAGCTGTTGGGAGGCGGAGCCAGAGAAACTAGAAGGAAGGGGTGAGTCAGATGAGAGGAGTTAGTCAGTGAGTCAGTTAGAGTCAGAGATGAGAGTCTGAAGTGAAGAGTCAGTCTGTAGGAGTTAGACAGTACGACAGAGTTAGGAGTTAAGGGAGGCAGTTAAGAGTGTGGAACTTATGGAGATTTAAGAGTGAAACAAGTTATTACTAAACTATTGAATACTTTAAAGTCTTTGAAGAACCTGTTTATGTGAACTGTAACCAATAAACCTGTTTTGTTCAACTTTACACTCAGCATGGGCCTCAATCTTTCTAATTAAACATTGTTGACAGAGATCAGCTGGTGGCAGCGTAAACGAGGGAATGTGCTGTGGGTCTCAGGCTAGTGAAATAATTTGGGGACACGTAGGGGCGCGTCACAGCATCACATTCAAGTATTTAAAAGTTGCCTGTAAGGCAGGCAGAACTCCCTGAATGGACAATTGTGGTATTTGTAGTTCAGAACATCCAAAAATTCCATCCTTAGATCCTAGCACTACTTTGAGCTAAAGAAGGAAAGAATCAAACCCCACACAATACAGTCAGTCATCCATGCACATTCACAATCACATACACATTTAGTTCTAGGAGTAATGAAGACTCAGTGTAGGTATCTTAAAAAAAAAAGAAAGGAACAACATTCTAAAAGGTAGTTACTGGTTATTGAACCAGTGTGCCACACTCTCTTTGCCATGCCTGGATGTCAAAGTCTTTTGAGCTTACTGGATGGCAATAGATAGTTCATGAGATTGGTTGGAACTCTCCCCAGGGGCCCAGAGATTAGAGTTTCCAGGGAAGGTTTTGGCTTTTATTCGGGCTTCAGCTGTTAATCTTTTTCTACTCTGAGACTTCATTCTTTTGCTATAGCAACTGGTGCCAAGTTGTTTTTCCTGTTTTTCTTCTGTCAAATTTCAACATTTCTAATCCCCCAAACTCTGGAGGAAATTTCAGTTATTTGAAGGGGGATGTGAACCAAACCAACATCTACTGGGGGCTTCCTGTTGCTTATCTGGAAATACACAAATATTCCTGCTCTGCCTTATTTGGACACTTTTCTCCAAATCTGGTGCATATCCCTATTATTTGGTATCCCTTGTCCTCGTGACAATAATAGCTCTATGCATTTGTTATCAAATTCGGCATTGTCAATATGGTTAGAGCAGAATGTTCAGCCTCTCCCACCGTTGCCACTTCCTCTACATGAGTCTGAAGAAGAGAGAATCCTACCTATGTGAAGGCTGTACATGTGAGCAAGAACTATGGAAAATCTAGGGTCTTGCTCCCATGTAGAACCTAAAGACAAACAGCAATGTCTCCTCTTGAGAGTCAGACATAAATTTCAAAGCCTTGGATCCAGGAACTTAGGTAACTAAAAAACCAACCCAGCTTTCCTAAGCCAACCTGGTAAGGTATGTCAAAGTGAGAAATGAACCAAGACTCCACACCTACTGTTGGTCATCTATTCCTCTTCATTATCTCTCTAAATTGGGAGAAAAACACAGAAAACAAAAGTGTGCAAAACAATTTGATGACAAATGTTGACACACGCAGTGCCTGCAATTTTGACTCCTCAATTGGAAATCAGTGCAAGTCCTAAAATACTCGAAGTATACAGGTTTCTTCTGCCACACCTGTCTTTGCACAAAATTCTAATTCTAATTCAAAACAACTCTTTCCTCTACAAGGCCAGTGTCTAAAACCTTTCTTTTAAGTGGGGAAACAATACACCTTGTGGTCAGACAACTAAGACTGTTCATCAAGAATTCTTGCCTCAGGGAAACAGTTCTTATCAATCTGTGGATTCCAGTTTGAATGCTAGTTCTTTAGGGGGATATTAGGCTTATTCTGTGTTGTTCATGGCCGACTGGCCTGGCCTTTCCATTTTCCACAAGTCCAGTTCTTGTCAGCTATTTTCAAATATTCCGTATTTGGAAATACTGACTATATCAACTACAACAGACTACAGGGTGAGATTCTGCCAGGGACCCTTCTGGTTTTTAAAAAAAATGTTTTAGACTTTGAAGTAGTGATATATAATCAAAATAATACAAAATAGAATAAGAACGCACCATTTGCTTTTCTAAAATAAGTTCTGATAGCCTTTCATATTTGAGGACAGTATTATATAACCATCTTCTCCATCAACAAATACAAATAGTACAAGAAAAAAAATTGGAAAATTATCGGTTTACTAGAAGGCTATTTAAAGGTGAATTGCAAAGAGCAAGTGACAAATTCCCTTAAGAAAGAAAATGGAAAATGAGTGATTTTTAAAAATGAAAATGTGCCATATTTCAGTTGTTACGGGAAACTGGAAAAACTGCATTCCTTCAGGGCTTCACATTCAGCATACTTCACACTCAGATACACAGTCTGGTAGATAGTATCGATCAATATATATAGGTAGAGTTCTGATAATATAGATTATAAGGTGGATCTAACCACTATGGTGGATGAGTCATTCCTGTATTATCTCTCCACATAAACAAATGTTGACTACTGTACTTTCACCCCTGTTTTTTGCCCCTTTTTTTTTAAAATTACAAACAGTATTTAATGATTCTGTTGCTCTATGTCTCAGTTATGCCATTTTCTGAAAGCTTGGAGTCTGAATAGTTGTGTCTTTTACCTAAATGAACAATATACAGTGGCAGTTAAAGGATGGAAAGTGTTATTTTTTAAATTTCAACCTTCTATAGTACTAGTTCTTGGTTGAACTCATCTGATCCTGACTGTATTTCCCAGGATAAAATTTTGAGCAAAACACCAACATGCAGGCCCTATCTTAAAGAGATAGGCTTAAGGAACAATCTCCTTTCCTTTGTGGGTGTGGTATCCCTAGTGATCCAGACAGAATTGGATTGGAGAAGTTGCTTTGCTTTCTGCAGTGAATGTGTGTCTTAGCGTTGTTTTTGACTCTTTGATTTGCTACATATTCAGTTATTTTATTTTATTTCCCCCCTCTTAGCTTAAATATAGAGCTTCTTTTTCCAAAGAAGGGGACAGGGAAATTCTCAAAGAAAGAAAAAGAATCAATAAAAATAAAGTAAAAAGTTATAGCTGAAGCTACACTACGAAAGGCAAAGAAATTCAGGCCATAAATCAACCCCTCTTACTGAAAACATGGCACACTTGTGCCTTCACATCTATCCCCAAAAAAGTGAGAGATGAGATCTCCAATTTGAATCTTTAAGGAGGTGAAAAAAACTCAGTTTGCCTAGGACTAAGCCCAGTAAACATGATGAAACCTTTCTCTAAATATGGATCAGCTAGACTAGACTTGTAAACAGTACAGTTTATTGTTACAGTCCTTAGACCAATCACATAGACATTTACAGTTTCCAATATTCCAAATACCTTATAAAAACATTTGGCATTTAAAACACAATTTAAAATCTAGTATCTAGTTACCATGGAATTTCTGAGGCCTGAATATCGCCATACAAAATCTGGCTATTTGATAAGCGATCTTGAAGTCTATATCAAGAAATTCAAGTCTATTTTTTCTTTGATCAGTGGGGTGATTATCTCCTTATAAGCTACCTCATAATCAAACAATTATTTACCTACAGTCCTCACACCCATCATACAGAGAAGTGGACAACCCAGATCCACACAACCTCTGCAATACGTAAAAACATCAGACTTAGACATAAAACAAACAAGTATACAAGCAATTCAGAACCCTCCATACCAATACCAGAGTCAAGTATGGGGAAATTTCTGAAACTTGAGAATCGCCAGACAGAACCCAGCTACCTTGAATGATATCTTACAATCCCTGTCCGAGAGGAGATACTCAAGTCTAGTTTTCTCTGATCGGCCAGGGATGTTTTCAATCAATGGGGTAATAATCTGATTTTGTGCTACTGCATAATGAGGGCAGTGGAAAAACATGTGCTCCATGGACTTGACCTCGCCAAGGGGGCAGGAACACAGTGAGTTGTAAACATTAGGAAAACATACATATTTTAGGCATAAAATAGTTTAGGCATACAATGGACAAAATCCTGCTGTGTAAATTACACGAGCATAAAGGTGATGAAGATTTGGTAGATTACTGTGAATTACATTAAAGAGTTCTTCATCCTGTCCACTCTAGCATATAAATATGGTCTATGGATTGTTGAGGGCACAGTTTGGCTTGGGGGGGGGGGGAATGGTGTCTGCTTGTGTTTCTACTTACATTGAGCCATCCTTCCCCTTTAAAGTCTATTGTGCACCATTCTGTCCCAGCAGTAGGGCATGCAGTTTCTTTGGCATGCTCTGTTTCGCCAGGAGAAAGCACCCTCCAGCACCCTCAGTACAGTGGCTGCAGATTCCAAGTGTGAGTGGGGGAAGAATATGAGAAGGGAAGCATGGAGAGGGAAAGGGAGAAAATGGAACTTCAGGGACAGAGGGAGAGAGAAGCAATGTGAGAAGTACTTTCACTTTCCCTGGCGATCAGAGAAAGTGCTTAGTTGATAGCTGATTGGCCTACAAGGGTTTGTTTGCTTTTGGGATGGGAGGGACCATGTGCCATTTGACACATTGCTCCTCACCCCACCTCAGTAAACCCTTTGTAGCCCAATCTACCCCACACCCAAAAAATCCAGTCTGGACAGGCCTTTTGTTTCAATTGTGAGGTTTGCATTATTCATTGAGATTGATTGTGTGTATATTAATTCTGTGCAGACTGATGTTTCTTTTGGAAACAACCTTGTCTCTTGTTTTTGTGCTGTCTGACTTATGGCAAACCTATGAATTAGTGATCTCCAAAAGGTTCTATCACCAATTGTCTGGCTCAGCACTTGCAGAAACAAGGGTATGACTTCCTTTATGGAGTCAGTCAATCTCTTATTTGTTTCCTCTTGGATGCACACCTTAACATGGTGAGGGAGTCTTAGAGAAGCTGAGACCAATGCAAGACTCCATTGCTAGTGTGGACATCTAGCAGAATCACCCAAGGCAAAATAGTCAAACCTGAAATACCAGACTACAGTGCATCCACTCTCTACAGGAATAATAGTCATATCACCAATAAAGAATTTATAGTTCTTTACTTCTCAGTATTCTTTATCTATGATGAGACTGTTCAAAATGAAACAAGAAATAGTGCTGGAAGATGAAATTCTCTGTCTCTTAGAACTGATCATTTTGTCCCATGTTTTAAAAATGTTTTTCATAAACTTGGCCATCTTGTCTTCAATTTCATATTACAAATGGATTCAATGGGCAATATATATAGCCAGAAGGCACTTCTCCCCTCTCTCTATATATGTATTTTTATATTTGTGTGTTGCATGAAGTCATGTGAAAAAGAAAGTACACCCTCTTTGAATTCTATGGTTTTACATATCAGGACATAATAAAAATTATGTAGTCCTTAGCAAGTTTGAAAACTAGGTAAATGCAACCTCAGATGAACAACAATGCATGACATACCGTGTTTTCCCGAAAATAAGACAGGGTCTTATACTAATTTTTGCTCCGAAAAACGCATTAGGAGTTATTTTCAGGGGATGTTTTATTTTACAGTCATGTCATCTTCTGGTTGCTGCACAATGGTGGAGGGCGGGGTTTCACTTAACTAGGGCTTATTTTGGGGGTAGGGCTTATATTACGAGCATCCTGAAAAATCCTACTAGGGCTTGTTTTTAGGCTAGGTCTTCTTTTCGGGGAAACAGGGTATATGGTACTATAGCCTAGATCTCCCAATGATTTCTTCCACTTTTTAAAAAAAAATATTTTTCTTATATATTTTTCTTTTCTATTAATTTTTATTTTAAGGGCTTATTTTCAGGTTAAGTCTTATTTTCGAGGAAACAGGGTATTACACCAGGTCATGACTTATTATACAAAAATAAAGGCAAAATGGAGAAACCATGTGTGAAAAACTAAGTACACCCTCATTGTTTCCATAGGAGTTAAGAGGCCAGGTGCTTCTAACCAAATGCCTTTGTGTAACTGACCATCAGCAAGTGTGACCACCTCTATAAAGGCTGAAGTTTTAGCATTTTGCTGGCCTGGAGCATTCCAGTGTGTGTTAACACAATGTCAAGGAGGAAACACATCAGCAATTATCATAGAGAAGCAATTGTTGATGCTCATCAATCTGGGAAGGGTTATAAGACCATTTCTAAACCATTTAAAGTCCATCATTCTACAGTGAGGAAAACTATTCACAAGTGGAAAACATTCAAGACAGTTGCCAATCTTCCCAGGAGTTGATGTCCAAGTAAATTCACTCCAAGATCAGACCATGCAATACTGAGAGAAATTGCAAAAATCCCAAGAGTTACATCTCAGACTCTACAGGCCTCAGTTAGCATGTTAAATGTTAAAATTCATGACAGTACAATTAGAAAAAGACTAAACAAATGTGGTTGGTTTGGAATGGCTGCCAGGATAAAACCTCTTCTTTCTATAAAGAACATGGCAGCACAGCTTAAAGTTGCAAAGTTGCATCTGGATAAGCCACAAGACTTGTGGAACAATGACCTTTCAACAGACAAAACCAAAGTGGAGATGTTTGGCCATAACCCACAGCACCACATTTGGCAAAGACCAAACACAGCATATCAGCACAAATACCTCATACTAGCTGTCAAGAAGGGGTGATGATTTGGGCTTATTTTGCAGCCACACAACCTGGGCATCTTGCATTCATTGAGTGGACCATGAACTCCTCTCTATCCCAAAGTATTCTACAGTCAAATGTGAGGCCATCTATCCAACAGCTTAAGCTTGGCCAAAATTGGATCACGCAACAGGCTAATGATCCCAAGCACACCAGCAGATCTACAACAGAATGGCTGAAAAAGAAAAGAATCAAGGTGTTGGAATGGCCAGTCAAAGTCCAGACCTCGACCTGATTGAAATGCTGTGGCTGGACCTTAAGAGAGCTGTGCATAAATTGCATGTTTACTTGGAACAGGTTTGCATTATCAGCCTGTTACTTGTCCCCTGTAATGGAATATGAGGTGCCTCAAACCACAGACCACCATCAGTGTTTTGCAGTAATGGCATCAACCAGGTGATATTTTTATATGGTGAGGAGTAACATAATCTCCGGTCAACTAATGGTAACAGGAAGAAGCATATGGGTTTTGTGTGTGTTTTTCTTTCTACCTTTTGAATTTTTATCTCCCTTCTTGGTTTCCTCCAATCTCTTTCTTCCCCAGGAAAGAAGAATGGTTTTGTTGTATTCTGTTATCTAGACTATAGTCCTATCATACCTGTCCAGACTTGCTGCAAGATGGAATATACCTCATCTCATGAATTTGCATATTTATGAGACTAATGAAGTGTTTCAGAGTATGTGGCAAAGGGACATGCACATTTTAAGATATGAATAATCAAGATTCATAAAAAGATGCATCAATGTGCTTTAATTAATGGAGGAAATGCATACATTAAATAAAATGTATAAATCAATGAACACAAAAAAAAAAGATATTCCAGAAATGCAAATAGGTTCCCATGTGGAAAAACAGATGCAAAGGGTAACAACCTGATATGAAACACAGAAAAAAGGAACAAACAGATGGGATTCAGAGAAATGCAATGAAATAGAAAGTGAGAGATTTTCACACCCCTATTCTTTCCCTTATCTGTCAGACATCGCCTTTCAGTATCTTAAGCTCAAAGCTCAGTGAGATGATAAACTTGTTTCTCGACTATGACTATTTAAGAGTGCAGCTAGGGTTTCACATGCCTGAATGCTCGTTTTGTTTCTGAACCAGGGAAGGTAAGTGTGAGAAAGAATAATAGGCTAGAAATTTTTCCTGCTTTTATATATGGCTTTGTTCATGCAAGGGATTTTAGAAGGACCAGGTACTTAGAGCCGGGCTGCATAAGGAATTTGATCTTTGCAACTCCAGTATGAATCAACTTGAGCCACACCTCCTGGAATAATGAATAAATAAGAACTTATTTACACATTTGTGGTTACACAGTTCTGAATGTTCCAACACAGTCCTACGGTACCTACCTATCAATCCATACATATAAAATGCATTTTAACTTCACAATGTATTATGTTTCTGTTTTAAAGAAAATATAAGTAAAAATATTTAATTGTTTAGACTTTCATGTGACTCAGAAATGCAGATGAGTAGCAACACATCAAAGCAGCCTTATGGATGAACGCATGGGTAGCTTGTGGACCATTTTGCCGCCCTGCAAAATTTCAGCCTCCTGCCCAGCCACAAGCTGTCATGAGGTGAACACATTCCAACTGAGAACAGGAAAGAAATAGACTGATTCAACTTTCCCTAGTACAGAGGAGCATTCCATCATGTCACCTCCACCTGCAGTCTGAAGAGGGACAGCCCGTATGCAGGTTTATCACAGGAGTAAAAACTGGAGCTTTGTTCTTTCTTTTTCCTTTCATGGGTTGAGACTGATTGGCTAAACCATTCACCTTGAGGCTGTAGCAGAGGAAGGAGCCCATGCACTCAGCAAACTACCATGCTTCAGACTGTGGATGCTTAGCTGGTTGCCCAGCCACCACTTGGAAGTGGAGGGTGAAAAAAGGATGATATGCCAGAAGTCAGAATAAACATAGAACCACGTTTATTAATACAAACTCAGATCTGCAAGGCAGGGAGGTATGGGAACCTGACCTGTTAAGAAGCAGTAGACAAGCCATCTTCCTAGTCTTATAGGAGTGGGTGTTCAAGATTAAGGGCTAGACCTCCTCATATAGTCCACCCTTGTGAAAAGGTGTGCAGCTGCATGCTAACATTACTGGGCCCAGTTGCCACACCTCCTCACCCGCCAGCTAGCCAACCTGTGCTGAACCTGTGATGGGGAATGGTGCCAATTTACCTCCCATGCACCACCTCATTAGCTTATTCTCCTAATTGCCATCAGCTTTCCCGCTTCTCTTTTTCCTGTTTAATACAGGTCTTTCCCTCCACCATGCTGCCAGCAGTGAGGAAAAGATGTATCTGTATGAGTATTGGCAAGAGAGGTGGTGGAGACAACCCTCTCTATTCTCTCCTAAAGAGTTATTTATACACATCCTTTCTAGCAAACAGAATAGTCTACAGTATATGAGGATCTCAGGGGAGCAAATAGAGAAGCTTCCTTTCACTGTCTCCCCTGTGGATCTTAATACTGTCCACTCTTTCCTCACTCATTCATTTCTTCTGAATAGCATGGTGAGAAGGCACTCTATTGTCTATTAGTAAGGAAGGATGATTGCTGTAATCTCTCTCTCTGTGTGTTTGTGTGTGTGTGTGTGTGTGAGACAGAGAGAGAGAGAGAGAGAGAGAGAGAAGTATTTTAAAAAGAAGTCATTGATATCAAAGGTTTATGTGAACTCTTCCCCTTGATAGTTCCTCACTTTCTTCAGCCAAGACAAGAAATTTTACACAATGCTCTGTTCCCTGCCCCACCCTGAAGCAAGCAGAGATATTTGTGATCTCTGTTACTTCATGAGATGAAATGGCAATGCTTTAGGTCATGAGGCAGTCTGCACTGCTGTTCCTCACCAATCATAGTTATGTCCAACAATAAGCAGAGTATAAAATCCTGTTTAATGTGCCCTGCTGTTCTTTCCAAGCAGAACCTTAATTCTGCTGTGACAGCATGGCCTGTTCTGTTTAAAAGGTAAACTAAGTTTAGCAGTTTGACTTCAGCAAAGGAAATGCTTTCTGACAAATTGCTGGAAGTATGCTGGGAAAACAAATGAATCGTGTCAGATGCCTTGATCAGTTGTGTTGACAGACGGAGAGGGTGACTACAGGGGCATTTAACCCACTGTTTGGTCCACTGCAGGGATGGACTGGGGATCAGACAATGTCTTTGCTAGAGCACACCAGCCTCAGAGTATTCCTACACATACCTTTCTGGCCCCTGTCAAGGGGCTTCTACTTTTTTGGTGAAGGTAGGATCAATCTCTTTCAGTCCAGTGCATGTGAACACTGGAAACAAACCAAAAACAAGCCTTCTTTAATTTCCCAATATTGTGACATGGCTTAAAAAGACAGCCACTTCAGGACATTGGCAAATTAATCACTTCCTCAGCTCCATGGAGGGGCCAAAGATGTGAAAAAACACTTTTTAGTGTATATTGAGCAGCAAATATTTGCTATATCACTTTTTTAAAAATGGAAATCTTTCAAGCAGAAGCTTTTGTTTGCTTTTCTTTTAAAGATCCTACCTAATTTAGATCTGGAACTTTCATTTTATTATTTATTAAAAATATTTTTACCCCACCTTTCTCCTTAGAAAAGTATCCAAGGTGGCTTACATAATTGAAAGACAATATTTAAGAATAAAAGAATGAGTATACAAAGGTGCCGTACATCATTAAAAGACAGTATTTAAAGCTAAAAACACTAAGTATATAAATATTAAAAAGGAACAAATAAATACCACTCTGAGAAATGGGAAACACAAGCAATACTAAAAACACAGTCAGAGCAGTAATGCATAACAGTTCATCTAAAAAAATCATGCTCAGGCAGCCAGTCACTGAGGGACAGCTTGCCTAAAGAGAAAGGTCTTCACCTGCCTGTGGAACAAAGATGGGACCAGCCTAGCCTCTTGTGGGAGGGAGTTCCAAAGTCTGGGAACAGTGACAGCGAAGGCTCTCTCTTGTATCCCCATCAAGCACAAGATGGTGGGACTGAGATAAAGACCTGGTGATCTTAATACCTTTGCAGGTTCATAACGGGAAACACGGTCTTTGAGGTAGCTTGGTCCCATGCCGTTTAGAGTTTGGAATTGTGCCCGGAAACTGATTGGCAGCCAGTGGAGCTGCTGTAACAGAGGGGTTATGTGAGCCCTGTAACCAGCCCCAGTCAGCAATTTGGCTGCTTCATTTTGGACCCACTAAAGTTTCTAATACTTTCTACAGGTAGCCTCACATTGAGAGCATTACAGTAATCCAGCCGGAATGTAACTAAGGATGAGGAGAGGAGGAGGAGGAGATTGAATTGATTGATTGATTGATTGATTGATTGATTGATTGATTGATTGATTGATTGATTGATTGATTGATTTCCTATACCACTGAGAAACCACTGCCTTGGGTGGTTCACAATAGAACTAAAACATAGCCACCTCCAATCGTAACTATGAAATTAAATTTAGACACAGCAACAAAATAATAACGGCAGCAATAATAAGGCTGCATTATGACATCCAGTCCCAGCCTCCCTCGATTTCCTGTTTCTTGATAAGGCCAAAGAGACGTGCCTGGCCACAAAGCATTCAGTTATGGCTATCAAGGTTGGAGAGAAGAGGAGGAGGTCTTGTGTGTAAAGCTGAAGTTTCAGGGACCAAAGAAGTGTTTGTGTGTGGTAAGAGATGTCAAGAGAGGCTGAAAGCAATTAACTGGCATTTTCCACTCACTCTCTTGTCTCTTCTTGCACACATACCAACCATGGGGTGGAGGCAGCATTGGAAGAATAAGGTGGGAAGACCTCATGAAATCAAAGTCTAAAATCAGCACATTTTAGGGGACCATCAACAATGCTGAACCAATTGTGTGAATGGAAAAAATGAGTTAAATTCCAGAATCAACCCTATTTAACTTAACCTAATATGAGATAATCTGCCCACCGAGCCACAGCCTCAATTGTGACCAGTCTGTTACAGATGCCCTCGTTGCCAATTTACCCTTCAACATCTTCTGATACCGAAGTCCTTTGCACAGGAGGCATATACCACACTCCCTTGGTAAAATGATTCTGGCATACTGATGGCACTCTTTTGTACTCTTTGATAACATTAAAACCTTTTCATCCCAATCAATTATGAGTCCAACACTTCCAAATGTGTCTGGATCTGAAATTACCATTAAGCTGTTCCTAATAACTAAGCAGCAGACATACTGGCTGCTTCTCATGTTATATTTCATTGGTGCCTATTTAGGAGTCCGCTCTAAGAAGCTTAAATGCAATGGTGAAAGGAAGAGGCATTTCTATGGAGAGAAAGTTTGTCGCCCTACATATGTAGCTGGACCACAACTTCCATCACAACTATCCACTGGCCATACTGTCTGTGGCTGATGTCCTGTCCACTGGCAAGGTTTCTTCGCTAGCACGGGCTGCCATTATCTCCCTCCTCGGATAGCGCGAGACACAGTGGTCTCACTTGAGCAATCTGGTAGGCGAGGGGGAAGGAGCGGAGTATACCCTCTGGGTTCCCGCCTCCTTTCAGCCTCTTCGTCGCTTGCTGTAGCCAAGGAAAGAGCTCTGCAGTTTGGGCTCTTTTTCCAAACTACGTCACTACAGCTCTTGGTTGCTTCTTCGGAAAGGGGGGCTGCATCGGCGCCCCCTCACAGTTTGATCGCTCGGCAGCTGTCCCAGTTAAGGGGCAGTTTGCATAATTTTAATTATGGTTGATTAAATTTAAAAACAAAAAGAAAGAAAGTAAGGCGGGGAATCTTAAGAAATCGTAGGGGCGCACGAGGAAGCGGCTCGGCTGCTGGGCTGGTCCAGCAAGGTGCTATTGCAGAGTGCTATTCATCCAGATCTGAGGTGGGAAGAACCGCTGAAGGACCTGTGGCTGCAATTTACAAACCCTGCCAGGCCCAATCTAGGTGATAAGTTTGATAGCGGTCACCTCATATATAGGCCAGGTCCTCCTCCAAGTCCCGTGGTGGCACGGGGTAAGCAGTTCACCCCGCTTGCTCTGTATGGACCATAACGCCAAGGGCATGTGCATGCGCAAACCTTCCCGCGTTAGACATGAGTGTTTGGCCCGCAGGGGTCAGCATCCCAGCACGTCATGTTTTAGGGCCAGAGGCCAGCAAAATATCAATAAGGATACCCGAAGGGGCAAAAGGCTGACGGGGGGGGGCTCCTCTAACAAAGGGTCCCAGCCCTATTAAGATGTCTGTATTAGAGACCTGGTTACGGGATTACCCTGGGCAGACAGATGCACAGTATTTATTGCATGGCTTTACGGAAGGTCCTAGGATACCGGCGTTAGGTGAACGTAAGGTCCTTTTGCAAATATTTGGAGTCGGTGCAGGGGATGGAAGGTGTTGTTAAGGCAAAATGCAGAAGGAAGTTTCGGAAGGTAGAGTTTCTGGACCTTTACAGCATCCCCCATTAGAGAACCACAGGGTATTGCCGTTGGAAGTGGTGCCCTAGTAGATTAAGTGAGAGTACAGACTCATTCATCATTTGTCTTACCCGGTGGGAGAGTATGTGACTGATGCCATACCACAAGTACTTTGCACTGTGCGCTACAGCTCTTTAAGTCAGCATTTCACATTTTCCTGTCCACCCATGTAACCTTGGGCTCCTGGGCTTACATTTCCAAGGTTCCTACTATATTGATAGGGCACTGCCAATGGCAATTCACGCGCTGCATTTAAGCGCTCCAGTCATTTGCGGAATGGAAACTCAGGAGCAGGATAGGTTGTAAGTACACTGCCCATTGTATGGATGACTATCCTTTTTGTGGTGTAAGCAACACTGGTCACTGCAGATTTATATTGGAAACCTTCCAAACAATGGTGCAGGAGTTGGGGTCGCCATTGGCTGAGGAGAAAACAGAAGGGCCAGCTACGACATTTACTTTTCTGGGAATAGAATCAGACACTAGGCAACAAGCCTCCCGGTTGCCAGATGACAAACTGGAGACCCTCAGGTCTCGGATTGGTCTACTCAGGGACAGTATACATGTAGGGTAATTGCTCCAGGCCGGGCATTTCTGCGTAGATTATGCAATGCGATGAGTGGTCTGTGTCGCCCCCTTTTCATCGAATCCGGATTACAGGGGGCATGTGTCAGGATTGGCAAGTTTGGAGTCGGTTCCTTGGTGATATCAGCTTAGCTGATGCACTGTCGTGACAATAAATTGATAGGGTTAGGGAGTTAGTTGCAGGAGCCCAGGAATTCCCAGAGACTCTTCCCTCGGAGGTTTGGGCAAATCCGCATGTTGATGCAGATAGAGTTTTAGGTTTGTGCACTGACCTGAGGATAATAAACAGGTATTTGACAGCGAGCATTAGATTTCAGGAGTTTCGAAACCCAAGGGGCTGGGGGCTGATTTGGCCGCTCCGGTGGAACAATTGCAACAGTTTATAGTTAGTCACATGGGAAGGAACTGCTCATGGGATCCATAAAGGGCAAGTGGTCAACTATGATTTTCAGGCCCCAATTTTGGGAGTATCAGGACCATACCTCTGTGTTGGGCATTAAGAAGATGTTTGCAGGCTAAAGTTAAGAAAGGGGTTGGGTCTAGGATACAAGGGTACCCATATACCTAGCATTATAAAATTGACTGTCGATGGCTTGCCATTTATAGGGTCGAGTATGAGGCAGCATTATTTTAGGGCGGCATCACTGTTAATATAAGTTGATGCATTTCAGATTCGTGAACTAGTAACTACAGGAAAGAGTGACCTGACCAAGGTAGCATTACAATGGCAGCATGCCAGGTGACAGGACACTTCGTTCAGGTTGTACATTCACCAATCCAAAGCGACCAGCGAGGTTGAGGTGCCGATCTTAGTCCAGCTCCATTTCTATAGTGGAGCTATGCCCGGTAAGAGTGGGAGGTGCATATTTAACAGCCAGGAGGCATCAACGGGATTACTTCCTTGTGCACTAAGTCGTTCTCCTTTAACAGAGTACCAGTCAAGTAAGATCATAGACATGGCACTGCATAAGGTGGGAATTTCATGATTTACGGTTTAATGCACATTCCGATAGAAGGGGAGCTGTTTCAGCTGCAGCCACCCTAGTCTACCATCCTGACGATGTTCAACAGTTTAGACGGTGGTCATTCAATAGCTTGCTTTGGATATGTCAGAACACCCCCTCATGTCTGGGCAGACGCCTGGGTCTTTTGTCGTTACAGGTCCGGTAGTTATGGCGAGGTGGCTACATATTATGGTGCTTAACAGTATTTGGCTTGCAACTCCCATTTCTGTTGTTAATACAATTGGGAGGTAAGGATCGGGCCTGTGTAGTTGAAAGGCCTTGATCTGGATGTACTACGTGACCTCAGATGGCTGAGGGCAACTGACTCTGCGATGTGCATTATATGGTCCACGACCATCCTGAGGATTGCGTGGAGAACAGAATGCTGAGTTCAGCAAGTTACCAATGCATGGAGGAGTGTTACCAGAGAACTATGCAGAGCTGGATGTACTGGCCACGAATCGGTGATTGGTCACCAGGAGATCCATGTGGTTCGGCCTGAGCTCTTTTGGAATGCCCAGTGCATTAACACTGCATGGAAGTGTTGACAGAAGTGTATCGGGCAGCGCTCGATGGCCATGGATTGGTGAGCGGTCACCAGAATCCGCATGGAGAGGCCTGAGCTGTGCTGGCATGGCCAGCAGGTTAACACTGCATGGAGGAGTGTTAACAGTGAAGTGCATCGGGCATGGTGCAATGGCCTTGGATCAGTGAATCGTCACCGGGAAACAAGCATGGCTTGACCGGAGTCTGTAACACGGTGGAGTGCACCTCTCAGACAGAGGTTATGATTCATATATTACGGACATTCAGGGGGGCCTGCCTATGGAGCCTCGGAGGCTGGTTGGCGGGCATGGGATTTAGCTTAGCTAGTCCCTATGCTGTGGCGGGTAGTGCGGATAGAACAGGTTTCGGTGAGTCCCCTCACAAACACAGGTAAAGTATAGCTCATCTGATCTCCCAGCGCTGCCGATTATGCAATTACAGTGCTTGGGGGAGAAGATCCGCTGGGGCCGCTCCCAGACCAACAGTCAACAAGAAGGAGGGGACTTGAGGTCTGGGGGTGGTCAAATTGGGGCCGGCCGGGTTCTCGCTGTCTTCACGACTGCGAGATCTTGGGGCTCGGGACTCGCCCATAGTTTGGTAGGGTCCGTTGAGACCCCTCTGCAGAATCTGATTCCACACTATGGCAGGACCCCCCAATTTATTGAGGGCATTAATGAATAATTAATAAAGTGCGGCCCATGTTTATTCCATAATATTTGTCTTGTGTCTTTATTCCGGGGTAGGGGGGTAATGACATTTGTCATAACATCCGAGTGCCATACGTTCCCTACATTTATTCTAAAGAGGGTTTTTTAAAAGAGTGCCATTTTAAAAAAGTTGTTTTGGGATGTTATATAATAGGCTTCCTTTCTTAATTCTAATTCTAATCCTATCTTCAGCCAAATCCTGAAACGATTTCCTTGAAAGATTGGGGCTAATGTTCTATGATTCAAGAATACTTTAGAAAAGTCTATAAGTGTGAGTACAAAAAAAAAGGGGGAAGCTGCTAAAACTTCTCCTGCATCTTTAAAAATTAACAGAAGTTATTCTTCTATTAGAATAATTAACAACACTGGGCTCTTTCACAAAGGCAGTTTGAACCTCTGTTTTATCTCCTGTTCTGTCCTTTGCTGACAGACGTTCATGGGATTTACTGAGAGTCACATCCTGAAAGTGGATGATCTACTGCTGAACTGTCTCTCAACTTCTACCTGAAAATACTGCAATTCTGAAAACTCTGTTGCTGAAATTCTTGAGAAGTTATATCAAGCACTACCCCACCCGCAAATTGAGTGCAGAACCTGGGCAGGGGAGCTGAGAAAGGAGGTATGCCATTTGGGAATTGGGGAAAATTCAAATACAATTGGTGCAGAACATGGAACAGATGGAAATATTAATGCTGTCTGGTAGTGTCCTGTGTACATGTGTATGAAATAGTAGATCTGTTAGGAAAAAAGTCTAAACTATGTCTACCCTGCACCCTTTCTCTCCTTCCTATGTAGATCCTAGCAGATTGTGTAGATGTGTAAGTTAATAGGGATGTTATATAAAGTGTAAGAAGGGAACTTGTGTTGTTTTGCACCTCAAAATGGGTGGTGAATAAAGATTTTACACACCTCTCCTAGGACAACAAATCTACGACTGTGCTATGACTTCTCAGAAGACACTATAAGGTGCAATTGCCCACAAGTAGGCATATCTGATAACACAATCTTTATATTCTGTTTTGTCCCAACACCAAACAATATGCAACAAACTGCCCCCAAATCACATTGTACTGGGTGGCATTACTGTGGAACCCATTTTGAAAGCGGACTTGAAAAATGCAGAGTAAAACAGTGTCACGTCACTAGTCAAGTGCCACCACTGAGGGTTTCAATTTGTAACTAAAATGAAAGCAAAATGAAATTAATACACTCTCATTTGTTTTTATTTCCTTTCCATGAGAAATGAATAAAAACATGCAAACAGATAAAGGAATGAAAATTATGTATGTGCAAGGCCTTCAGACAGCTGTGCAGAAGGAGATCAAAGCAAGGAAATTTGTTCAATTTTCATGCAATTTCAGGGCAGAGGAAAAGAACCACTTTCATCCCCAGGGCAGCCCAAGACCACAACAGATCCTTCCTATTCCTTTTGGCCTTTGTAGACTTAAAAAGAGAAGATGTGAAGTGAAGAAAGGCATCAAAAGTAATATAGTATACTCCATGCTTCAAATGAGACAGAGAGTGACAGCTGAACCCCCTGACGAAGTGCAAGGTCTCTTCTACATCTTCCAGCCATTTAGGTGCTTAGGGAGAGCTGTGACTGAGGTCACCATGTTGTTTAATGTAGAGTGCGTTCTACTAGATTAGGCCCTTTGAATTAGTGAGTGTTCTTTATTAAGTTTCATTAATTGGAATTAACCCAACTCCAGTTATGACTTACATTATCACAGTAAGGGCTTGACTACACTGCAAAAATCTACACTTAATACAATGGTAAGATATGAATTATTTTCTTTTGACTTCACGATGTAAAGCTAAGCATTACGGATCCAATGCCATTATCCTTTGGACGTCCTGACTGTGCTGCTGCTCATCCTCCATGTACTCATTGTTTACTGAAAAGTGCTCACTAATTAAGGATGTTTAAAAATCAGAAATAAAATTACCACCAAAAAAAAAAAGTAACTCAAACAATCAACAGTAAAAAAATTAGAATGAAGTAAAAAAAAATCTGAAATATAATAAGTGATAGATGAGATGTTGAATTTCTACATTCATTATCTTTGACTCAGGGGTCTGAACTGACGGAAGATGGAGTAGCCAGGTAATGAATGTGATGTCAAATGCATAATGTTCTTTCATTCTATAGGTTTGATCATACAGACTTTGCAGCGTGACAGCTGGAGTTAAATGTAAATGGCTAAGCTCAACCACTGCCCAGTGGAATGATTTTCAGCCATTATTCTAACTCAGAAGGATGTTCTAACCCTAAACCCCAAATGTTCACATCCTGTTGAAGGTACAGTCTTTAATGGAATTAAAATGAATAATTCACTAAACAGCTCTTTCAATGTTTGAAACTCAGCCTATTATTGTTCATATTTACAATGCTGTTCCAGGATGTGGATATGAAAACTGATGTCTTTTAAACTGCAGAGCTTTAGGGGCCTGAATAAATGTGTATTCCAGGAACACTTGCCATACAGCAATCCTTACAGGAAAGCTGAGAAAAATTAGCAGCCCGATGCCATTCAAATGAACCCACTCAGGTCTGGGGTTTTTTGTTTGTGTGTGCGTGTGTGTTTTCTGTTTCCACAAAGTAGCTACAGTATGTATTTGAAAAATGAAGTACTTGCCCAAAAACAGAAGTGGAAGATAACAGAGAATGTTGAGGTTCAAAAAATATTTTCTGTGGTCTTTTTTCTTTACAAGGATAAATCTGATGAATACGTTTAAAGAACATAGCAACAAGATTTGCATTTGAGTCAATGGGGAAAAAATAAGAAGGGTGGTTGATATTTCTTTCTTCATAAAGCATTTCTATATTTTTGTCTGCCATTGCTTGTCAAATATCATGACCTCAGGCCCGAGAAAGAGACTGGCACTTGGGTCTTCACCACAATCAATGAAACAAATCCACAAAACAGCTTCAAGGCTAAGGAGAATATGCAGTTCATAATATTATCCAAAAGACTTCACCTCCCTCTATGAGCCTGACTGGGCATTAAGATCATCAGGGGAGGGCTTTCTCTCAGTCCCACCACCCTCACAAGTGTGCTTGGTGGGGCCTTTTCTGTTGCTACTCCCGGACTCTGGAATGCCCTCCCATTGGAAGCCAGGCTGGCCCCATCTTTGCTATCCTTCTACAAGCAGGCAAAGACCTTTCTCTTCAAGCAGGCTTTTCCTTAGTGACTGGCTGTCCGAGATGTTTTTTTTCAAATTGGATTGTTGTGCTCTGATGCTTTTAAATGTGTTTTTAGTATTGATTTTATTTATCATTTTAATATACTTGTTTTAATGCTTTTTAAATATTTGTATATTTACTGTTTTTAGCTTTTAAATATTGTCCTTTTAATGTAAGCCGCCTTGGGTCCTTTTAAGGAGAAAGGCAGGGTAAAAATATTTTAAATAAAATGAATAATAATAAAGAAATAATAATTACTGGTGCTAGCAGATGGCTGAAGTTGCTGAACCATCTTACTGCTTGTTCTGGAGATAACTTTGGTGTAAAGCCCATTGCTTAGCACAGTAAGTCACACTGGAGTAAGCTCAATGAATCATGGGGTATTTGGTGAGTCACTTCTTCTGTAAGTTCTATTGATTGAAATGGGCCTACTCGAGTAGCCCTGTGTGCTGTAATGGATAGAGTGGACTAGGATGCCTGGGTTCAAGCCATGAAAGCTCAGTGAGGGTGTGGAACTGGTAAAATAACTCCTTAAATATCTTACCTTGAAAGCCCTATTAGGATTGCTTTAAGTCAGTTCTGGCTTGATGGCACATAACAAAAACTCTAGTTGCCACTTTTATGAAAACTTTTATGCAAGTATCCAAGAGGAAATTGCTTACACACCAAGACAGGCATGCTTATAATTGTAAGTGACTGGAATAAGAGTAGGAAACAAAGAAGTACCAAACGTTGTTGCAAAATTTGGCCTAGGGGTTGGAAGTGAAGCAGGAAAATGACTCATATAGTTCTGTGAAGGCAGTAATCTGTATCTCAAATATGTGCTTCAAGCAACTGAAAAGATGATTGTACACATGGACATTGCATATGGCCAATACAGAAGTCAAATAGACTGTAACTGGAAGCAAGAGATGGAGAGGCTGTATTCTGTCTGCCAAAACAAGACTGGAAGCATATTGTGGTACTGATCATGGATTGCTAATATCCTACATTAAAGTAAAGCTGAAGACAAACATTAAAGGAATCGTAGTACCAAAAAATAATATAAACAATTCTAATTAATTGAAAGTCCGTATAAAGAACAGATTTGTATTACTAAACTCAATTGACTGTGAACCAGAAGAACTGTGGATTTACACCAGATATGTTAAAAGAGAAGAGTAGAAAAACCTAGCATGATGACAGAAGAAACATTTAAAACTGTTAAGGACTAACAAGAAACAAATGTAAAAAGTGATAGAAGTAGGGTTAGAATACTGATTGCAGCTGTTCAGAGACTGTCACAAAGAGTAGAAGCGAACTGTTATAATGGCCAGTGTAAAGAAACCGGAGAGAACATCAAAAAATTAAAAACACCTCAAGAGAGGTCTTCCAGAAGATCCAATAAATCAAAGGGGAATTTAAACCCAAATTAGAAATGCTGAAATACTAACAGGGAATCACAGTATCTGACCCAGAGGAAATAAATATAAGGTAGAAACAGTATACTGAAGACTTGTACAGAAGAGATTAAAAGATTCATAGAAAGAAATAGATCACCAGGAGTAGTTGGCATATTGATAGAACTGTATTGTAGACAAGAAGCTACTTTAAGGAAAAATATGGAAATACAAAATGGTTTCCTATTGGCAAAAGTGTCAAACAAGGGTTGAACTATGCCATCTTGGACAGTACAGTTCTCCATCCTGGTCTCTGCTTTATAGATTACAGCATAGCCTTTGACTATGTGGATCATTTTAATACATCTTTTAAAATATTTTTTTTCAGCCAGACACAGAATCCCTTTTTAATGCCTATTTGGCCAAGAAGTTAAGAAGTTCTCTTCCTGAGAGTCAGCTAATTGGATCCTGACTGATAGGGTGGAAAGTTCAGATTGTCCCAGACTTGGAGCCTGATCTCAAAAATATTTTCTGAAAGCACTCAGGGCTGGGACGAACACCCCTGCCTCTGGGCTTTTCTAATGCAGAAATCCTTTGAATATGACTTACAAAATTGTATGCTCATTCCCTGAGATACATGGAAAAATGTGAACATTTCTTGGAGAGCCCAACCCAACTACTACTGTTCCTGTCTACCACCCCTACAGTGTAGTGACAGCTGCAATAGCGCAAAGACAAGGTAAAGAGCAACAGATCAAATGCATATCTGAAAGAGCTTCTTTCTCTGTTCTACTCTTGTTGCTGTTCTAAAGGCACTTAGAGACCAAACTAGACCAAAATTGGTACATAATAAAGGTAATGAAATGCAACCATCTCTACTACTTTGCTCTTGACGACTAAACCAGCAGATTTTATATCCACCAGCTGAGCTGAATGCAAAGGCATTTGCCGCTATAATTTCTACATATATACTGTACAAAGTATTGCCATTTAGAAATCCAACAGTCAGGAAAACACACCCGAGGAACTTAATAGGGGTAGCAGTTGATAGTATAACAACTGCACTTATACCTTACAGAAAGATAATTAAGCTGAAGCCATCGGCTTCTCAACATAATAAAAAGAACATCGAAAGGTACTTTCTTTAGGTATCTAGTTCCAGCAGCTTCCATGGGTATTAATATTAGGTGAAAAGAATTTGATGAAAGTGTTGCCTTAGAATAATATTTGGGAACATTTATTGCCATTTTTAAGAGCCTTTCTGAAAGAAACCAACTAGGAAGTACGCTACATCAGAACTGCTGGGAACCATTTGCATGGTGATACTGACATGTCCACAGTGCCTTTGTACTTCACAAACACAGAAACACTTCCCCGTTATACAGGGTCTTGAAGACTGGTATAAAAAGCCAGCTGCTGAGATGTATGTGTAGAAAGTAAGGGTCATGCCCCATGCATTGCCCTCATGCTGCCAGCAAACATTGGCAGTAGAACGGAGTGTGCAGGTGCAAGCACCCAGCTTGCTGGAGCTGGCATTGAGGCTGATAAAAAGCAAGCAGCCCATCTTGCTTCCATTCAACTCCAAGTGTAGAGGATCAGCCTTCAGAGGACACAGTGGCTCCCATATTGGATTAAAGGACCCCACTGGATGAGAGAGATTGTCCTGGCTGAAAATCAGTTCTAAGCAACAAGTCCCTGCTTTGTCCTCTTGTTACCACAGATCCACCTACTAAGCAGGGTGTTTTTTTTAGAAATCAGGTGTCGCCCTTTCACAGCTCAAGTACTTAGGGAGACCAGGTAAGAAGGAGGAAAAATCAGTGGGAGAAGGAAAGTTGATGATTCAGCAGTGAGTGGATGTAGGAAGAAAGCGTATGGGATGGTAGGGAGAGGATGTTGGTGGATGCTTGGGAGAAAATGACTGAAATGGGAATCATGATGACTGGAGAAGAGAAAAAGGAAGGAAAGGTGGGAAAGGTGGAGGGAGAAAAACAGAGGGATATTCTTCTTTCCTTTGTTCCTGATAGTCATCCCTATCAGCCAAATTTCCTACATACAATAGTTATCCCATAGGATGCAGGAGTCCTTTTATTTTCTTTCTCTCCCCTTGGGATGCCAACTTGTATTAGTACTACTTGCATTTGACACAAAGGCAAAGAATGACTATATATTACAGGAAACAACAAAAAGAATAGTGCCTCAGGGAAGCTCTGCATTAAGGCTTAGTGAAATGAATTTCATTCTGCTAGTATAACCAGAAATGAGGGTGGGCAGTTGGGCCCTATTCACATATTAATATAACAGGATGAAATAAAAACATGAAGGCCAAAATCTAGTAGTAAGTCACAACTAGAGTAGGCCCATTGAATGAGTGGAGATTTGGTGGGTGAGCTCATCTGTAATCTCCATTAATCCAATGGACCTGCTCTAGTTGTAACTCACTACAGGATTTCAGCCATTAGTTGCCAGGTAGTTACTTGTAATGGGGAACAATAGCTTCCCTTGAGTAAATTCTATGTGTGCAGATCGGGGACTTAGTTCCACCCCCTGACATTAAAATGTTTCTTAAGGGTGTAGGCTTTAAAAATTGCACTTTCTCAGCCTTTTGGAGCTCGAGTGATCTTGGAAAGCCCCTAACACCACACATTCAACTGAAAAGATTTTTGTAAACTGAATTAATCTTATCAAGCGGCCAAAGGGAGCATTCGGGGTATCATATGTAATTACAGTCACACAAAAAGTGAGAAAACCACCAGGAGGAATAATTCTTCATCCCAATAACAGAATCTATAGATTTATTAAATAGTAGATTCTGTTACTTGCTGTTTGCCAGTACAGGTTATTTGCTTTGGCACTACTGGAAACTAGAATCACAAAGACGATTCTCAGGGGTGATGGCAATAGTGCTTTGTTAGGAAATGAACTGGATGCTTTCTTCAACAGAAGCCACACTACGCATATTTCTTCTCACTTCAAACAGGAATACAAATAAGGAACAAATCAGGAGAAACATTGGTCGCTGTCTTATCCTGAGACAGAGTATGCATCTGTCCAGAGCAGTACCCATCAGTGCTAACTGGAAGGGACTCTCCAGGGCTTGGGGCAAGATGCTTTTCTAGCATTCTCAGGAGAATCTAATTATTCCTAGGTGGTCTCCCCTCCCAGTGTTAACCCAACTTGAACTTACTTAGCTTCCCAAATGAGCCTGGATCAGAGTTTACTGTGATGTGGTGGTAGTGAAGGAACAGTGACTGAACAGACATATTTTAGCACTATCCTAGACAGTGTTAATATGGTGCAAAGCTCTGTTTGGCTTCAAGTTCATGGTCCAGGATTAGGTAGGGAGGCAGTTTCTGGGATTGCTGAAAGGCAAACAGTCATTATTACTGCTGAATATAGTTAAACTGTAAATGACCTATGAGCAGGATTATGGATATTCTTTTGGCTATTGAGAAGCCACTGACAAGGACAGAATATGGCACAACAATACAGTATTGCTATAATTCAAGATACTTGGCAACTGCTGTAAAGAAATTTAAGAGCCTCAGTTCTCAATTCCAACACATAGGCAAGCCCTCTTTCTCTCTCTTGTTATTTGGCAAGAGTTAAGCAGATTTACTCCTTACCAGTGGTGCTTCAGTGGATGATTATGACATCAAAGTGTGACAGATAGTGATTATGTTCTGCAGGGGGAAAAGGCGGATAAAAACAGACAATTAATTCCTATTGCTTAAAGGGACATTATCTTTAGCTGGGTAAAAAAAAAACTTACCAATATAATATTCTGAATCTCTTTAAAGGAAATGAAGAAGAGATTTATCTGTTCTTCGTTGTTTCGAGGGGGTTTTCTTTCAGATTTTTAGCTTTAAGCTTCTTTCTTTTTGTGGAAATGACTTTTAATTTGTCATTTGACTTCACTTTTTCTTTAAACTGTAATGAATTTGGTATGCCTCTTGCAAAACCTTCGCTGAATAGGCCTCCTCAAGTTTTTTTATCTGAAGATTTCAGTACTTTGTGGTTTTAAATGTATTAGATAATTAGTTTCCTTTCCCTAGTGTTTTCCAATACGTCACCACACAATTCTGTCCTTCATAAGTTGTATTTCTATTCAATTCTTCCTCAAAGATAGCGTCTTGGGTACAAAAGGTACATATTTTGTAGGGGTTGTCAGCAAATCCACATATCCTCCTTTCCTTCATCACTCAATCTTGTGATTGAATTTGACTGGAATTGCAATATCTGTCCAAACCAGGTTCCTACTTTCCCCCCAGAGGCTTTTTCAGGGGGGGGGGGATATTCACAGCAGCTTCTCTTTTCAGCCTCCCTACTTCTCATGTCCCACCCATCTTCAGTCTTGCACCTCCCCTCTTTGCCTCTTTGCCTCTTGGCACACCCACTGCCCTGCATCATCATCGACATCACTGAGTGCCCTCCCCCGAGTGACACCACTCACGAAGGGAAAGTACAGATGGATCACGCCATGATAGTGATCCAAGTGAGCAACTACACACTGATGGGATTCACAGTTATTTTTCTTGCCTTTTCTTGCCTCCTTAAAAGTAAGAAGGAAAATGGCAGGCATGTGGCAGATAGTCATGATTCTGTGGCATGTGGCCATATAGGTAATTTACAATCAGTTCGAAAAATGAGACACCGCATTGTCTTTTAGCAAGAAGACACAAGTCACGAGTCCTGTGTGGATTCCACAGTGATCTGAAGTTAGAAATACTCTTTAGCAAATGGAAGGACTTCTTCCATTACAGAAGAAAAAGGGCAACAGCTTGGAAAAGTTGCTGGTTTTACTATGGTTCTCAGAATAGCCATTACATCTGGGATGGATTCTGGGAAATGTAGTCTTAAAAGGCAACCTTTTCAAGCTCAGGAAAAGGCTGTGCACCAGCAGCATCTCCCACTCATGTGGAGAGGGAGATGATTCCCACCGATTCTCTCCCTCCACACATATATTCAGTTTCATACTGAGCAGAAGCTTCTCCATTCAGATTTTCAGAGATGCAACCGGGGGAAGGGGGACTGTCAGCCTAAGACATATATCTGAGTATCCATCAGATATTTGATTGTGATTGTGCCCTTTCAAAATACTGGCACCAGGTTGTGTGAATAATTGCTGAATCAAAGTAGTATCAACTGAAATTTTCTCGTAATTAAACATCAGGCATTATATTGTAATGATGTATTATTATCAATCAGTACATCATGCAGCTTCTTTACTCTATAATAGTTACAATCGTAAGTCAGAGGAAAATTCATCAGAGGAGCAGCCTTGATATGATCCCACAGTATTAGTACAGAGTACATAACATCAAAACCGACAGCATTTTAATAAAGATGTCCTTTTATTCCATTCTGGACTGAATAATGGAGATAATTAGGAAAACAATGAAGCCAGCAGATTAATTTATCTTTAATGATAGAAAAGGGAAAGATTTTAAAACTGCTTCTCTGCATATTTGAATTATTACTATCATATGCAGCATTTACATTAGGTGCCCATAGGAGGATACAAATGGAGAAAGTTCCAATAATTCTTTTGAGCAATGCTTTTGCAGACATTGTTAACATGAGTAACAAGAGCCATAAACAGATGCGCTTGAGATTACTACTGAAAAGCATCCACCCCACCCCCACTTTTATGTTGACATTTCCAGCACAATACAATCTTCAAAGAAGATTGGATGTAGGAAGGGGAAGGAATTATTGATCATTGTCATGTGCTTGATCATTTGATCCCTAAATACGCCTCTGGCTCCACAAAGCTTTTATTCTGAGCTCTTGTTGACTTATTGCTGGCTTTTGATTCTATATATCGTGATCAGTTATGGGCAGGGAACGTAGCATTCTAATACTGACAGGCGTCTCCTGATTCATCTCAGGAGCTTGAACGAGATGGGTCCCAATGGTCAACTTACCAAAAAGATTTCTGTAACAGGAGGTGTTTGCCAGTTGGCAGCTCATTTTCCATGACTGAGGAATTCCCAGGTAATTCATATTGTCTAGACTTAATCCGAGATGAAAGAAACGTTAGTTATAGAAACATGCCAGAGATGTTATTCAAACCCAAGCTACAACATTCCACACTCAGAAAAGGAGTTCACCTGCATGAGCTTTCTTGAGTTTCTAAGAAATTCTGAGGAATTTCTAAACCTTACTCCTGTGTGTGCATTTATCAGACTTTCCCACCTTACCAGGAAACCAAGGGCTCCCATTCCTCCTAAAGTTGCAGTAGAATACTGCTTGTTTGTAGCCTTGTGGTTCAGTGGTTAAGCTGCTGTACTGTAGCCAAAACTGTGCTCGTGACCCAGGGTTCAATCCCAGGTAGCTGGCTCAAGGTTGACGCAGCCTTCTATCCTTCTGAGGTCTGTAAAACAAGTACCCAGCTCACTGGAAGGGGGGCATTGTGTAGCCTGCATAATTAACTTGTAAACCGCACAGAGAGTGCTTTAAACGCTATGGGGCGGTATGTAAGCAGCACACTTTGCTTTTGTTCGGTCTGCTGGCGAGTTCTTCAGCAGCGCGGGCCGCCATTATCCCATTCCTGGGATAACGCGGGACAAGCTAGTCTCGCAAGAGCAGCTTGAGAGTATTGGGGAGGGAGCATATTTAAGAACAGCTCCTCCTACCTTCAGTCTCTTTCTTCTTGACATCCAGAGAGGAAGGACAGAGCATTGTGATCGGCATTTATTGCTGAGCCATGCTTTTGCGGTCGCCATCTTCTCGCGGTTGCTATTTTGGACGGGGGGTTTGCATCGGCGCCCCCCCTACGGTTTGCTTTCGGCTTCGGCTCGTACTTGACGGGCCGATTGCCAGACAGGGACCTTCTTTAATTGAGTGGTTTTAAAAAAAGAAGAAGAAGAAAGGACAAAGGCAGAGGTGCCGGGCAGGCGCCCAGCCAGGCCCACAGATCAAGCTTATTGCACGCTTTATTTAGGCCAAAGAGGAGTTCGGTAGGGGCTGTTTAGTGTTTTTTTTAAAAAAAAAATAATTGAGAGAGAGCAAACAAATCCCGGCTGGTTAGGGTGGGCGGGCGCCCGTCCATATACATTCGCCCCTACCTCCCTACCCACCCCCTCCTCTCCCCCCAGGTAGTAGATACTGGCTACGACAACTAGTATTTAATGGGGATCTTAGGAATCGATCATCATCCTTTATTCGGGTTGTATAAATTCATAGAATTTTATTAGAGTGGGGGGGCGTTTATTGACTTTAATAAATAAATAATTGCATAGATAAATAATTTAAAATTTTCATCTATTGACTGTTGATTTAATTATTTAAATAAAGTGCACTGCAGGTATTTGATAGTAATTCATTCATTCAAGAATATAAAGTAAGTGGTTAGGATATTAGATAGGACTCATATACATTGTGCTTTTGCTTTACTTCAGCTGTAAGCTGGATTAGGTTAATTAATAATTGTAACAGTTTCATTAATGTAGGGGGGTTGTTGTTTACTATCAGTTTGTGCTGCTTTGGCAGTAATATAGCATTGCAATATTTAATTGATTGGTCAACAGAATTATAGCAGTAATTCAGATTGCAGCAAGGCATTAACTTAGTTCTGCTTGGGCAGTAAATTAAAGAAGTGCCCAGTAGAGGGCTCCACAAAAAAGAAAAAAAAAGAAAAAAGAAAACAAAAAAGAAAAGAAAAGAAAATTTAAAAAAATAAATTAAAATAAAATTAAATTAAATTAAACAATTTATATTAAAAAAAATAATTAGAATTAAATTTGTTATTCCTAAAGAAAGGTACATTTACTACAATCATAGTTACTAGTAGGTGATACACAGTCAAGACTAAATTGAAAGGGACTGCAGGGCCTAGCGGCTTTTGCGAGCAGTTGGCTGGGGTTTGTGAGTTCAAGAATAGAGATGGCCTCTAAAAAGGGGCAGGGGAACAAAAACGGGAAACAGCTGGCAAGGAAGTGAGTGGCTCCCCAATTTCCCCCTCCTCAGTCATCTTCAGATGAAGAGGCATGGCCCATATGGCAACAGTTGCAAGAAAAAATCACGGCACTGGAAGCCGAAAGGGCAGCTAGTCAGGCTTCTCCAGTTAGTGCACCAGAAAGGCATTGTTCAGCCAGGGAATCTAGGAGCCACAGGAAGGCTAAACTCAAGGATCTTGCAGAGGATTTACTATCCCGCTTTTCTGCCTTAGAAGGGGATCACGAGACTGTACGTCAGTCCAGAAAGGCAGCCGAGTCTTCAGCAACTACATCACAGTGTGAGGGTGAGGAAGAAGAGCAACGCTGGGCCTCATTGCAAAAGGGACGGCCAGCAACTCAGTGGCAGAGCTGGCAGGATGAAGGGGACGCAGCCATTTGCGTAGAGGATGTCGACCTGACTACATCAGATGTGGCGCGTGAGTTAGAGACTGCAACCAACACAGTCACTCCTTTCACAGCCTGGCTGTGGCCAGGCAGTGGTCAGTTCAGTACACCAATGCACACACCACATGGCACATTAGGAGCTGGGGTTATGGGTACACAGTGACCTAGTACCAGTATTCCAGTATGTAATTGGGCGTCTCTGTATACGTCAGCCCCCTTGCCAGTGTATTTAGGTTCAACACCAGGTGTAGGTGTCTGGCCATACCCGTCTGTCCCTGATACGGGATATAATACTGTTCCCCTGAAGGCCTTGCCTTTTGGGGACCACGCCATGCCTTTGGGTGACCATCTCACCCCAGCAACGAAGGGAAAAATTTGAAAGGAAACTATGTAGACCTTTTTGAGTTACTTAATAGAAAAGTGGACAAGAAGGACATTGACAAGGACGATGAGCAGGAGAAGGAGAGACGTAGAAGGCGCAGGCCAGACAGGACCTGGGCTAATTGGTTAGCAGGCTTTCTGATCTATGCGGGAGTGATTGTGCGAGCTCAGCCTTGGAGAGCTCAGGCTTTGTTCCAGTATCTGGACTTAATCTATAGGGCATACTTGGACTTTGCGGGGCAGGCCTGGTTGACCTATGATGAATCGTTCCATATGCAGAGCGCGATTCATCCAAATCTACGGTGGGATGAGCTGCTGTCAGGCCTTTGGTTGCAAGTTATGATGCCTGCCAGGCCCAACCCTGGAGAGAGGTTCGATAGTGGTCACCTTATTCGGAAACCAGGCCCGAATTTGAGTTCCCATGCTGGCACGGGGCAAGTGGTTCAACCCCGCTTGCTCTGTTGGGACTACAATGCTAGGGGCAAGTGCTCATGGAAAGGATGTCGTTTCTGGAATGAGTGCTCAGTCTGTGGGGGCCAGCACCCCAGTACAGCCTGTTTCAGAGCACAGGCACAGAGAAATGCCAATAAGGACTCCGGAGGTCCTAAAAAGCCGCCTGGGGGTGGAGGTCCCCCTAGCAAAGGGCCCCAGCCCAATTAGATTGGAGGTATTGGAGGACTGGTTAGTGGAATACCCGAGACGAGCAGATGCACAGTATTTATTAGAAGGTTTTCAATACGGTTTTAGAATACCGGCGGTGGGCGGGCGTAAGGCTTTTTTTGCGAAAAATTTAAAGTCAGTAAGTGGTATGGAAAATATTGTGCAGGAAAAAATTTAAAAAGAAGTGTCTGAAGGTAGGGTTTTAGGGCCTTTCCAACATCCCCCTTTAGAGAACCTTAGGGTATCACCCTTGGGCGTCGTACCCAAGAAGAAGAGGGGTGAGTATAGGCTCATTCATTACCTGTCTTACCCAGAAGGGGATTCGGTGAATGATGCCATCCCGCAGGAGCTCTGTACTGTACGCTATACCTCTTTTGATGAGGTGGTACGTATGGTGCGCAGATGTGGAATTGGGGTGGAACTGGCAAAATGCGACATTAAATCAGCATTTCACATTCTTCCAGTCCACCCCTTAGACTTCGACCTCCTAGGTTTCTATTTTCAGGGTTCTTACTATATTGATAGGGCCCTGCCAATGGGTTGTTCTGTTTCCTGTGCTGCATTTGAGCGATTCAGTTCATTTTTGGAATGGAAGCTCAGATGTAGGGTAGGTTGCAGAAGCACTGCCCATTATTTGGATGACTACCTTTTTTGTGGTGCGGCTAATATGGGGCGGTGTAAATTCATATTAGAGACATTTCAGTCATTGGCCAGGGAATTAGGAGTGCCGTTAGCTGAAGAGAAAACAGAGGGACCCGCTACTTCACTTACATTCTTAGGAATCGAACTGGACACTAGACAGCAGGTGTCTAGGTTACCAGAGGACAAACTAGATGCCCTTAGGGAACAAATTCGGCTCTTGTTATTGTGCAAGAAAGTGACTCTGAAAGAGATCCAAGAGGTTGTAGGTAATTTGAATTTCGCATGTAGGGTTATCACCCCAGGTTGCACATTTTTACAACGTTTGTGTGAGGCTGTGAAGGGACTTCATCGCCCTTTTCATAGAACTAGAGTCACCAGAGGTATGAAGCAGGACATGCAGCTGTGGAGCCAGTTTTTAGCGGAATTTAATGGTGTATCCTTTTGGAATTTATTTTAAAGGAAGATGGTGTGCAGGGCTTTGGCCCAAAGAATGGCACCAGCAAGGTATCACAAGGGATCTCACTTTTTTAGAATTTTTCCCAATAGTAGTTGCCTTGTGGCTGTGGACACATGAATGGGCTAATTCTTCAGTACACTTCTGGTGTGACAACCAGGCCATGGTTCACATAGTGAACAACCTCACGTCATGCTCAGAACGCGTTATGGTACTGGTGCGTGCATTTACGCTGCGTGCCTTAAACTTTAATGTTCTAATCCAAGCAAAACACATTCCTGGTTTGGATAACAGCTTGGCCAATGCCCTATCATGCCAACAGATCACTCGGTTCAGGGAATTAGACCCAGCAGCCAGCGAGTATCCAGAGAAGCTCCCGGCAGAGGTTTGCCAAATTGGTACTCATTCGTTTAGAATTGGGGCTGCATCAACCGCAGCCATGATGGGTTATCTCCCTGATGACATCAAGCGGTTAGGACGATGGTCATCTACCGCTTTTCGAAGATATATTTGAACACTCTCTCATGTCTAGGCAGGTGCCTTGTTTTGTCTTTTCAGGTCTGATATTGACGGGGAGACGCCGGCAAGTCATGATTTTGGGTCACAGCTTCGTGTTTTGGGCAGCGAGATATGCTGCTCAGTCGGCGTGGGGGAGCTATTTGGGTCTTGGAGACAGAGCCCAAATAGAGTGGAAAGAAATCCGTGGATTGCTTTGGTGCCAATTGTGCAGGGCGGCCGCATTTGGCACGCAACCCCCAGATGTGTTGCTTATACATCTGGGAGGTAACGACCTTGCCAAGTTTGGTGGCAAGGCCTTAATTTTGGATGTCCTGCAAGACCTCATATGGCTGAGGGCAACGTATCCCGGGATGAGTATTATTTGGTCCACGGTCATCCCTCGGCTTGTTTGGCGTGATGAACACCAGGCCCAGAGCGTTAACACTGCCCAGAAGAGTGTTAACAGTGAAGTTTGCAGAACAGTTTGCAATGGCCTTGGATTGGTGATTGGTCACCGCGAGATCCATGTTAACAGGCTGGAGCTATTTCGGACAGATGGAGTACACCTCTCTGATAGAGGTTTGGAGTTATTTTTGGCAGACCTCGGGGGGGGGCTGCTTTTTGAGCTCAAGAGGCTCAATGGCGGGCATGGGCCTTAAGCGTAGCTTGGCCCTATGCTGTGGCAGGTAGTGCGGAAAAAACAGGTTTCAGTGAGTCCCATCACAACCACAGGTAAGGTATAGCTCATCTGATCTTCCAGCGCTGCGGATCGTGTGATTACAGTGCTTGGGGGTGAAGATCCACTGGGGCCGCTCCCAGACCAACAGTCAACAAGAAGGAGGGGACTGGAGGTCCGGGGGTGGTCAAATTTGGGCCGGCCGGGTTCTCGGTGTCTTCACGACTGAGAGATATTGGGGCTCGGGACTCGCCCATAGTTTGGTTAGGGGTCCGTTGAGACCCCTCTGCAGAACCTGATTCTGCACTACAGCAGGACACCCCCCTTTTTTTCATCTACATTGAGGATAATATTGGATATTTAATAAAGTGTGGCCCATGTTTTATTCCATAACAGTTGTCTCGTGTCTTATTCCTGGGTAAGGGGATTATGCTTTTTTGTTTGTTTCAATTATTTGTAGCCCACCGTATATCACAAGATCTCAGGGCAGGTTTAATAGCTGTAGAAAGCTGTAGAAAACTGTTTTAAAACATAAAGCATTTAAAATAATTTTAAACCAAATAGTTTAAAAAACAAATGACTTCTGGCACATGCACATACTATAAACAAATTGTAGTGCACCTGTGACCTTTCAAACTCCTTCCTACTGCTGCAACACTGTGCACTGCTGTCTGGTCCTTCATAACGTTATACAGTGATGTACCATAAAGTGATTATGTATGAAATGTTGCATCGGTGTGGACCATAGAGCTGTAATTACATGTGTCAAAATTAATATGGGCAGAATGGTGCCTTAGAAACAAAAAAGAGCTCTGGTGAAGAGGACTCTAGCTTCTGATGGTGAAACTGCTGATACTGCTTCTCAGCCAGACAAAAATTATGTAGACTAGATTGTTCTTGTAGGGCAGTGGTTTCCAACCTTGGACCAGGTGTTCTTGGACTAAAACTCCCATGCCATTTGATTTCAACCACTGTATAATTTTTTAGTCTATTGAGAGCTGACTGTATAGCTAGTGGTTTAGGTATCTGGCTGCGGAGACAGAGGTTGGGATTTTGATTCCCCATTGTGCTCTCTGTACGTACAGTCAGCTTGTGTGGCCTTGGGCAAGCTTCCAGGATGCCCCCAGAAGAAGGGAATGGTAAACCACTTCTGACTATTCTCTTCCTCGAAAACCCTGAAAAGGCTTGCTATAAGTCTGAACTGACTTGATGGCACATTATTATTACTATTATCTATTTGGACATGTGAAGGAAAATAACTTGCAGAGAATCTCATTATCTAATGGAAAGACATGCATGTTTTTTATAGCATGTATTATGTGTATTGTGGATAAGAAGCTACGGTCAGGACAGAATATGGAGAAACAGAATGGTTTCAGACAAAGTGCCACTGTGAAGGAATTATGGTTTGTTGATTTATCATTGAATCTGTAACATCCGTAAAGCAGTTAGAGGGTTAACACTAAGTCTTGAAAAGCTGTAAAATATTCAAAGCTTACGCATTTTGAGAACTGTGTAATATCAGTACCCCCTATCTCAACATAAGAGCATTGCAAGGGCAGGATGGCCTTGAAGATCAGAAGGTTTGGAGCCTTGTTAATTAATATTCTTTGCACCTGGAGTGGAGCTAATTAAAACAACTTAACTGGTACAGCTAGAGTCAGTTAAATGCAGCCCTGTGATTGGTGGACTCTTAGAACTGTAGAATGCAGGATGATGGGATTTAAGGGAGATAGGCAGACAGAAACACATGCCATCTTGATTCATCATCATGGAATGGTAATAGAATCATAGAAAAATGAAGTTGGAAGAGGCCTACAAGGCCATCAAGTCCAACCCCCTGTTCAATGCAGGAATACAATCAAAGCATATCTGCCAGGTGATTATCTAAGTTTTTCTTAAATGCCTCCAGTGTTGGAGCACTCACCAACTCCCAAGGTAACTGATTCCACTGTCATACTGCTCTAACAGGAAGTTTTTCCTGATATTCAACCGAAATCTGGTTTCCTTTAACTTGAGCCCATTGTTGCGTGTCCTGCACTCTGGGATGATCGAGAACAGATCTTGCCCCTCCTCTGTATGACAGCCTTTCAAATATTTGAAAAGTGCTATCATCTCACCCCTCAGTCTTCTTTTCTCCAGGCTAAACATGCCCAATTCTTTCAGCCTTTCCTCATAAGGCTTGGTTTCCAGCCCCCTGATCATCCTTGTTGCCCTCCTCTGAACTTGTTCCAATTTGTTAGCATCCTTCTTGAAGTGTGGTGTCCAGAACTGGACACAATACTCAAGGTGAGACCTAAACAGTGCTGAATAGAGGGGGACCAGCACCTCACGGGATTTGGAAACTATACTTCTATTAATGCAGCCTAAAATAGCATTTGCCTTTTTTGTAGCCACATCACACTGTTGGCTCATATTTAGCTTATCATCTACTACAATTCCAGGAACCTTCTCGCTCGTAGTTTTGCTGAGCCAGGTATCCCCCATCTTGTAGCTGTGCAATTGGTTTCTTTTTCCGAAGTGCAGTACTTTGCACTTATCTCTGTTGAATTTCATCCTGTTGCTTTCGGCTCAGTGCTCCATCCTTTCAAGGTCATTTTGAATTTTGTTTCTGTCTTCTAGGGTATTAGCTATTCCACCCAATTTTGTATCATCTGCAAATTTGACAAGCATTCCCTCATCCAAGTCATTAATAAAAATATTGAAGAGCACCGGGCCCAGGACTAAGCCTTGGGGTACCCCAACTGTTACCTCCTCCCAGTTAGAGAAGGACCCATTAATCATCACCCTCTGACTACAATTCTGTAGCCAATTGTGTATCCACCTGACACTTGATCTATCCAGCCCACACTTAGTTAGCTTGCTAATCAGGATATCATGGGGCACTTTGTCAAAAGCTTTGCTGAAGTCAAGATATACTATGTCTACAACATTCCCTCTGTCTATCAGGGAGGTTACCTGATCAAAAAATGAGATCAAATTAGTTTGGCAGGATGTGTTCTTAACAAATTCGTGTTGGCTTCTAGTTATTACTGCATTGTTTTCTAGGTGCTTGCACAACGACCGCTTTACGATCTTTTTCAGAATTTTGCCTGGGATTGATGTCAGGCTGACTGGCCTGTAGTTCCCAGGTTCCTCTTTTTTGCCCTTTTTGAAGATAGGGACAACATTGGCCCTGCTCCAATCCTCTGGTACCTCACCCATTTCCCATGATTTCAAGAAAATAATAGATAGCAGTTCTGAGAGTTCTTCAGCCAGTTCCTTCAGTACTCTTGGATGCAGTTCATCCAGCCCTGGAGATCTGAACTCATTCAAGGTGGTAAGGTATTCATTGACAATTTTTTTATCTATCTCCAGCTGCAATCCTGTGCCCCCCCCCCCCCACCATTGCACTTCCAATTTGTTTGGAAGTTCATAGTCTGTCTTATGGGAAAAGACGGAACTAAAATAGGAATTGAGCACCTCTGCCTTTTCTTTGTCCTCTGTTATCATTTTTCCATCTCCATTGCAGAGCTGTGCCACTATGTCTTTTGTTTGTCTTTTGCTACTCACATATCTGAACAATGCTTTTTTATTGCTTTTAGTGTCTCTAGCTAACCTCAGCTCATTCACAGCTTTTGCCCTCCTAATGCCATCCCTACATTTCCTTGCTACTTGTCTGTACTCATCCTTGGTGGCCTGGCCTTCTTTCCACTTCCTGTACATGTCTTTTTTTGTTTTTAGGTCCTCGCTGAGCTTTTTTTGAAGCCACACTGGCTTTTTTTGCCGCCTCCCACCTTTTTTTCTTGTTGGAATTGTTTGTATTTCTGCCTTTAGAATTTCTTTTTTTAGAAGCTCCCACCCTTCTTGGACTCATTTTCTTGTTAGGATCTCCTGCCATGGGACCTTATTTATCCTTGTTCTGAGATTATTAAAATTGGCTTTTTTAAAATCCAGCAGACATGTGTGGCTACACTCTGCTTTCGTTTCCTTTGAAATCAAGAAGTCTAGAAGGACATGGTCACTCTCGCCTAGATTTCCCCCTACTGCCACTTCCCCCACCAAGTCATCTCTGTTGGTCAGAATCAAGTCAAGGACAGCAAATCCTCTAGTTTCTTTCTCCACTTTTTGTAGGAGAAAATTATCAGCCACACAAGCCAGGAATTTCTTGGAAGGGCCATACTTGCAGAATTTGCCTCCCCACATATATCTGGATAATTGAAATCTCCCATCACTACTACGTCGTGTCTCTTTGAAAACCCTGCAATTTGTTTTTCAAAGGTTTCGTCTGCTTCCTCTCTTTGATTGGGCGGTTGGTAGTAGACTCCAACTACCAAGTTCCTTTTGTTTTTTACCCCAACTAGATTGCTCCAGATGCTCTCGATGAGATAGCTACTCTCCTCCTCCTGTATTTCTGTGCAGGAATGCATATTTTTCACATATACTGCAACTCCACCTCCCTTTTTATTCTCTCTGTTCTTTTTGATCAATTTATATCCCTCAATTGCTGTATTCCAGTCATGGGAGTCATCACACCAAGTTTCAGTTATTCCTATCAAGTCATACTTCCCCTCCTGAATTGAAATTTCCAGTTCTTCTTGTTTGTTTCCCATACTCCTGGCATTTGTATACAGACACCAGAAGGTGTGTGATTTGTGGCCTGTTTGTACATGATTCTAGAAGATCTACACAACTTTAACACTGACAATGAAGAAATTGAAATAGTTAAAGATTTTGTAAACCTTGGTTCAATCATCAGTCCAAATGGAGGCTACAGCCAAAACATCAGAAGAAGATTGAGACTAAGAAGGGCAACAACGAAGGAATTAGAAAATGTTCATCAAGTGTAAAGATGTGTCACAAGAAACAAAAACCAAGATCATCCACACTCTTGTATTTCTGATCACAATGAATGGGTGTGAAAGCTGGATAGTTAAGAACGGTTAAGACAGTTGGACAGTTAAGAAAGCTGACAGGAAAAACATTTGTTTGAAATGTGGTGCTGGAATACCCTGGACTGCCGGAAAGACAAACAAGTGGTCCCTAGATCAAATCAAGTCTGAACTATCTCTGAAGGCAAAAATGTTGAAGCTGAGGCTGTCGTACTTTGGGCACATCATGAGAAGAAGGGATTCTCTAGAAAAGACAATAATACTGAGAGGCAGAAGGCAGCAGGAAAAGATGAAGAACAAATATGAGATAGACTATCTCCCTGAAGCAACCTACAGGCTTGAGTTTACAAGAGTGAAGCAGGGCAGTTGAGAACAGGACATTCTGGAGATAGTTCATTCATAGGGCCACCATGAGTTGGAGGCAACTTAATGGCACATAAAAGCAACAGCAACAACAATGATGTCTACCAACCTGTCTGTCTGTCTAATTGTATGTGACTGGAATTTGATAAGACGTTTGAAGAGCTTCTACTCATTGGTAGCATAATATATTTCAGAAGTTTAGGATTTGTTGCTTGCTGAACAAACAACCATATAAACGCAGGATCTTTCTGTGAGGTTAATCTTTAATGCTGTTATGCCATGTGTGCCTGAGCTTCCATTTTCCCTCTAAATAGAGAATTGTGGTACAGGGTGATATAATTATGACCTCACTGCTACTCTATTCTGTGAGAAATGATAAGGGGCAAAGAGCAAAACGTGATTTTTAAAAGTCTCTATTTTTCTCATTCAAGTGTTTGGGTTGTTGTTTTTTAAAAATTTCCTGGGTGAAGGAAAGAGGAGCTGAGGTTTGAGAAAAGGCAGTCTATAGCTAATAAATCATTATGTGAAAATGTGCTATATTTATTTTGCAGCTGTATGTTTATACTGTAAAGTGAAAGACACAAAGCGAAATATGTCATGGGAGCAAATGTGCATTTCAAGGAGAATGTGGACATTAGTAATATTTTCACTTGCCTAAATGACATTTTCTCGTGTTTTTAAAGCCATCAAACCTCTAAGAGGATGGGGGAGAAATGCCACCATGTTGCCTCACACCATTTTATATTACACATCCCCCAGCATACCAAAACCAGACTGTCACACCATATAGGTAGAAGGGTGAGTCTGAAGGCTAGTGAATGACAGGATTTCAGAGAATAATGCAATCACATAAACATCTGTGCTGCCCACCGTTTCTGCTGATGAAGTGTGAACATTGAGCCTGGTTGCCACCAGCTGCTTCAGAAGAGACTGCGGAATACAATCAGGAAAGACATGTCATTTACACTTTGAAGAGAGGATGGCAAAATATCCTGCTAAGTGCAAATGTATCGCTTCACTTTCAACCAAAGGTTGGGCAAGCTGCTATGAAAGTTAAAATAAAGAAAGTGGAGCTGATAGCATGATCCCAGCAAACCAAGAAAATCAGGGGACTAATAGCAGGCTATGTGAAGCCGTGATCTACAACTCATAACACTCTGAAAGCTGTTAGCATTTTAACACTTAGTTTTCTATTTACCCAATTATTTGTTGATCTATTTGTTTTGAGAACTCCTAACCAAGAAATGTTCTGGTAAATGTCCTTTCTGGCAACCTCCAGTAACCCATTAATCTCCACTGCAGAAGTCTCTCCATGACAGAGGGCTTTTTTCTTCTCTGTGTACAATTATAGTTAATGTGCTCTCTTACTCTTTCCACTGCCGTGGGCTCAAGTGTTCATATCTCAGCCATAACAGACTTTTCTTCTTCTATAAAGCAAAGCAAAAAGCGTGCTGCTTACATACCGCCCCATAGCGCTTCAAGCACTCTCTGGGCAGTTTACAAGTTAATTATGCGAGCTACACATTGCCCTCCCCCCCCCCAGCGAGCTGGGTACTCATTTTACCGACCTCGGAAGGATAGAAGGCTGAGTCAACCTTGAGCCGGCTACCTGGGATTGAACCCCGGGTCGTGAGCACAGTTTTGGCTGCAGTACAGCAGTTTAACCACTGCGCCACAAGGCTCTTCCGTGAGTGCACTGCACTCTCTGCCTCCACTTTCTGGACCTCAGTGTGTCTTTCACCTTTTCTATCCTTTCTTTTTGCTCTGTGATCCTCATAATCACAGGTGCTTCTCTGTAGACACATCTGTTACCCCCCTTTCTCTCTTTTCTCAGTCCTTACATATCTATGCACCTCTGTTTTGGAAGGTCACATGTAACTGTAGTCCACCAATGCCTGATTATTAAGGTATATAGTCATGGTGATAAGGGACAAATTACACATTATACACAAATACACTTCATAGGTTAGAACACTGCAGGAATATTTGCTTGATTACAGTGGAAATGCTGGGTAAAGCAAAAGTTTAGTAGCTATTAGACATGAGTGCTTTGTATTCATATCCAGGGGATGTGAATATGAAGTGCAGCACCACTGGTGCCACGGTGGTCCATTCCCGCACTCCAGAACCAGCCCAGTCCACTCACTGGGCTCTGCGCAGCACATGCATTTGTCAGCATTGTTGTTACATCAATTGCTGAAGTAGTCTGGCTGGTGCTTCCCTGCCTCTCCCCACAGCCAACCGCTCAGCAGCTGAGCAGGGAGACTCAACTTCCTGCCTCCTCACTGGAGTAGTTGGCTGTGTAGGGAGACAGGGAAGTGCTGTCTGGGCTACTTCCGCAATTGACATGATGCGAATGATGATGGCTGTCCCCTGGATACGAATCTAGTATCTAGTAGGTATTCTACATGCCAGCTAACTAGGTCAAAATATGTCTGCTCCCTTTGGTTTTGCTTTTAAAAGTGACAATGGATTTCCATTGCACAGATTTGTATGGCAGGTACACGCTGAGCTATCTATCATGCACTTATACCATAGAAGCTCTACTGAAGTCTAATTGTGCATTGGGGCGGGTGGAGATTTTGTGTTTGATTTTTTAAAAATTAAAATGAACCAACATTTGCAAAAGGAGAGGTGTGCTCAAGAAAGAGAAAGTGACAGATTTACATGGCTGTGTTATTCCTCCATGAATTCAGGGTTGAGCTGTTGGTGCAAGCCTCTCTTGTTCCTTAAGATTCAGGAGTCTGAAACAGCTGCTTTTGTGGTTTTGCTGGTCAACACCTACATTAGCTTGAATTTTACGTTCAGTTCAATTTCATGATTGATCCTTGTTTTATTATGTTTTTACTGTCTCTATACTAACTTTGAAGAAAAGATGTATAGAGAGGAAGCAGTTCTGTTTGATAAATTATGTTTCCTATTTATTCTGTTCTTTCCAAACGTTAAGGCTTACCCCCCTTCTTTTTAAAAAAAACAGAGTTGTGCCATTTTAGCTGTGAGAACACCAAACAGGAAGCAAAATGAAATGTTTCTGTTTGAATTGTCTTTGTGAGACCAGCACAATGCCTTTCAAGTCCACCTGCTGGAAGTTGGGTGGCTTATTGAAAAAGATGTCATGGTAATTTGAAAAAAAAAAAAAAGCTAAATACAGAGAGGAGACTTTTTCTGCCTCCAAGTTTACCACACTGGTTTGTCTAGCTCATTACATGCCAAAACATTTGATTGATGCACCCATGCCAGTCACGGGTAATTTTAACTCATATATTTAAATAGCCTGCTTGCTTCTACTCTATTATAATTCATTGTATGGGGGAAATCAGAGCTGAGGCTTGGCCTACAGGAAGCTGACCTAGATGCCAAAGCGCGCCTTTGTTTTGCATTGTGTAGGAGGCAAGCCAATATTTCAAAATCCTCTAACCCACAGTCTCTTTCTTAATTGTAGAGATCCATCAGTGCGATAAGTACCTCTTTATTGCAGCTGATGTGGCTTTTTGTGCTCTCACCGAGGCTAAGAAATGCTGCCCAAAAAGCTTCCAAGATAACATTTGCCTTTGAAATGTGTGAGGTGTGCAATGAATTAAAAGACTAAAAACAGCGACCCCATTCCCTCTTACCAGGGACAGGGATAGAAATCTATCCATGTTTTTGACCTCCTTGTTATCACAAAACCAAAAATGGCCAGATCAATGTTTCTAAACAATGGGGCATCCTGAAGCCCCAGGGATACAAAAGCTGTATGACTGTTTTTCTCTATATATACAGTTAAGATCACATAGGGAAACTTCTCTCTCTCTCTCTCTCTCTCTCTCTCTCTCTCTCTCTCTGTGTGTGTGTGTGTGTGTGTGTGTTGCCTGTGCAGTTAGAAACCTTGCTCTCTCTTGCCCTGTGTTGTCCGTATAGTGAAGTCTAGGAATGTGCATTAGCTTCAGAGAAAGAGCATCCAAACAAGGCAGAGCAGGGATATTTGTACCTTAGCAAAGCAGATACAAGTTACTTTAGGAAGCCCCAGTTGTGCTGGGGTTGATTAGGGTTCCCCTACAAATCACTGAAGATTGCTTCTGTGAGCAGCTGTTTTGCTTCCAGGCATGGCAAGGGGAGGTTGGTATACCACTTTTATGCCTCTGGGATCCCTTAGAGAAGCGGTTCTTAACCTTTTCTTTACCACGGACCCCCTTTAAATATATTTTGTTGCTGCGGACCACCAAGACTTAACTCAAGATTTAAAACCCTAAAGGGTATAAAATATTTATTTAAAATTTCTCATGGAAGCTCTTCAAATTTGGAGAGAAGGGAGAAATAAATTAATCTGTCAATGCACACACTACTATTGTAATATTTTATTGGAATGATTCCATACAGATTAACAACAACAACAGTCTTCAATTCTTGCTGGAGAAACTAAAATTGCACACACATAAAATCATTAATGTGACACATCTGTATAAAGCATTACATGAAAATGAAAGCTAGAAAGCAGTACATGAAAATGAAAGCTAGAAAATGACATGAATATAATTTGTACAAAATTGTACCGCATTAGAAACAAGTTGAGTGGAGGAAAAGGGAACATATTATATTCATATAATTATAATTAATGAGAAGGTTGGTGCTGCACTTCACTTACAAGCCTTGTTATATTAGGCTTAATAGCCGAAACTTGTATTCTGAGTTCTGACTACATTTTTCAAATGGTTTCTATACTTATTTTTAAGATAAACAAGAGCAGAGAATGGTTTTTCGCACAAGTATATTGTCACAAAATGCATCAATACTTCCATAGCCCTCTTTGGTAGTTCCAGAAAATTTGCTTGTAGGTGAGCCCAGAAATTTGGAAGGGACTGTTCCTTGGACTGTAATTTCAGAGCACCATCCGTGGACATTTCTATGAGCTTGTCTTCCTCTGCTGCTGTGAGCCCCTCTAGTTCATATACATTAACTCAAAATGAATCTCTAATCAACTTTTTGCTTGCATCAGAAACAGAAAAATATTCACAGAAACTATCCTGCAAATCTTCCAAATGTTATGTGATAAGCAATGTGTCCTCCTCAGACAACTCTTCATCAGTGGAACCAAGAAAATTTGTGAGGTTTGGAAATGTCTCATAGTTTCAGTTCGATAGGCGATGATGCCACAATTCTAATTTTTTAAAAATCATTTCTTCAGTCTTGTCTTCAATTTGAAAAACTGTAACCTTTTCTCCTTGAAGATTTAAGTTGAGCATATTTAAATTGGTGAAGATATCTGACAGATATGCTAAATTGACTAACAAGGAAAAATCTGTCAAACTATCGCTGAGCTGTAATTGCTTCTCCATGAGGAATAATTTTATCTTGTCTCTCAATTCCCAGAAATGAGACAAAACTTTACCTCGTGATAGCCAACAAACTTCACAGTGTAGCAAAAGTTGGTGGTGTTCACTGTTCATATCTTTGCAAAGCTGTTCAAAAAGTCTTGAATTCAATTATTTGTTTTCTATAAAATTGACAATTTTGACTCATTCATTTATGCTCTGCTTTAGTTTTTCTGGTGTCTTTTTAGCTACTAGAGCTTCCCTATTTATGCAGCAATGGTACCAAGTCACCAATGGTATGATTTCCTTAATCCATGCTACAAGTCCAGTAAGTATTCCAGACATTGCTCGTGCCCCATCTGTGTTAATTCCAATGCATTTCAACCAATCCACTTCATGAGATATTACAAACTCATTTAAGCTGTTAAATACTTCTTTGGATGTAGTGTGCACCAATGAGGAGATGTATAGTATGTCTTCAAAATCATTTATCTCATATTCATATCTAATGTAGTACAATAAGGTCGCTTTGTTTGTCATATCTGTGCTTTCATCCAATTGCAGTGCAAAGGGGGACATGTGAATTTGTTCTAATAATTGTTCCTTGATATTGGCTGACAAACCGTTGATTCGCTTCTGTCATTTGACAAAGGTATTAAGGAAAGGTCCTTGGCAGCTTTCTCATTGATCAATGCAGAAACCATGATTTTTGCAGCAGGTAATATAAGTTCTTCAGCTATTGTGTGTGGTTTTCCAGTTTTGCTATTAGTTGAGAAACTTCAAATGAGGCCCTTGCTGCATTTTCGTTGTTACAACCAGTTGCAGTCTTTTTTACCATTTTCTTACTTTCCCGAAGCTCATGCTCCTTACTTTTGAAGAAATCGATGCTCTTTGTGGCATGTTCTTTATGTTTAGTATCACAATTTTGACAGTATCATGGCCTTGTTAGACAATATCTCGTAACACAACACACACTATGGTAGTTGCTTATCTTCAGGACCTGTACACATGAAGCCAATCGACACATCTTTCTTGTTATAACAATGACACTTTTTAAGATGACTGGAAGAAGTTTCATTTTGCTTTGAACAGGATGCACCCTCATCAACATCATCAGTTCTTTTATGTTTCAAATTCAGCCAGCAACCCATTCTGAGGCTCAGCCAAAACGTATTGTTACAAAATCCACTGTGATAATATCTAAAAGTCCCTTTACCCAACAATAACCAAATGTTTTTATTAGCAGAAATCAAAGAAGAAATATAATCACAAAGTCCATTTGAAGACTCACTCACACTGGCACTGACTGACTTTGACTATCTCTTCCCATGGATTCTGATTGTTTGTGCAGTAGCAAGAAATGTCACATGCTGTCTCTCAGCCACTCAGCATCATTCACTTGCATGTTCTCACCTTGTTCAGAAATATCAAACAGTTATTTACTATCAAACAGTTATTTTCATAACTGATTTCTACTTTTGTTTGTTTTTAATGGAGGTGGTAGGGTAGAAAAGCCAAGTTTTACACAAACAAGCAAGTGACATTAAGATTTTGTCCTACATTTTCTTTTCTTTCTTGCTTTCTTTCATTCTATTTTAACTGCAAAAGTTGACATTTCTTCAAGCCTTTGTGGAACTCCCTGTGAGGACATGGCAGCCGCTAGGGATCCATGGACCAGAAATTAAGAATGGTGGTTCTCAACCTTGGGTTCCCAGATGCTCTTTGACTACAACTCCCAGAAATCCTAACCAGCACAGCTAGTGGTCAAGGCTTCTGTGAGTTTTAGTCCAAAAACATCTGGGAACCCAAGTTTGGGAACCACTGCTCTGGAAACTACACAAACTTTAAAAATAAAAAAGAAAGAGGGAGGTGGGGCTTTGTCACAGCGAGATCGGTTGGGTTTCAGGAGGCTCCTGAAACTGACCGAGGCCACTCGGTTTCAACCTCTCCAAACTTGGGGGGAAAGGACTTTTACTAGGAGAAGTGAAAGTCTAAAGCAACAGAATCTGACTGAGAAGGGAGGTGGCCCGGGAGATTCCTGGACTGGCCTCTCTTTTAAGTCGCAATCTAGAAGCAGAACTGAGTGGGTGCCATCTTTGGCACAGAGCTGTGAATGCCCCAAGACAGAGAGCAGAAAAGTACAGAAGGATTTTGGAAAAATAATCTTGACCAAACTTGAAGTAAGTGGCTTGTTTTACATATGGAACTGCTAAAGACCTAAACAATGAAGAGAGTGAATGTAATCTCTCAGAGAAAGTGACTAGACCTATATCTGGCCAGACCGGTGAACACTTCCCCCCCCTTTCATCTGAGGCGTGGCTGAGAGAAACGAAAGAAAGGAGGAGGAAGGGGGAGGGAGAAAAAACAACTTTGCTTCTATTGCAGCAATAAAACTTGCTCCCGCAGGACAATAAAACTATAAACTACTGATGGATTTAAATCTGTGAAACAGCCAGAAACAGTCTTAGGAAAAGCCCTTTCTCCTGTCAACCTTCTGCCCCAAGCTACTATTGTGAATAACTATTGTGGTCACTACCTGCTGGAAAGAAATCCAGATAATACCTCCAATTATGGGACAACAAGACATCCTCAAGAATATTCAAAACATTATACTTAACGGACTGCACCAGATGAAAACAGAGATGGATCAGCTATTTGAACAAATTAAAGACGCGGGGACACAAATGGAATTTACAGTGAAGATGGAGAAAGAAGTGAAACTACGACAGGGAATCAATTTTTAAAAACCACAAACAGAGACAGACAATTTTATTCTTAAACCCCAGAAGGTTCTAGAAGAAAAAGGTGAAGATGCAGCGGAGAGCCAATTTGTTAATCACCCTTATGGAGATGTCAACAGCAGAAGTGGAGCAAATGGCAAAGTTTACTATGAACTTCTATATGAAAGGGAAAAGAATCGAGATGATGGGACACATGCTGTGGCAGATGAGGCAAAGGAGACAATATATGGAGTGGATGAAGCTCTTGAGAATGGATGTGTGGTCCATAAGATGGAAAATGAAAGACAACATAATAAGAATGTTGGTTAGAATATAGAGATAGAGTAGTGGAGATAAACGTTAAATTTGGGAAGGTATTTTGTGGTGAAGGAATATATGATAAAATGAACACAAACTAATGGCTGTGGCAGTGATTTGGAGTAATGGATATGAAATGGCAGAATAATATTAAACCTATAAAACTAGTAAGCGTAAAGACAGAAAGAAAGAGAAGGTCCAAGAAAATGGAAGATTAGTAATGATAAATATTATGGAAAATTGTTATAATGTTTTTCTCTTTGTATGATTTACATTTTTAATACAATTGTATAAGCGGATGTAAGAATACTTTTCGGTCTCTGGAATTTTACCCTCTTACCCTTCCCCCCCCTTACCTGTCCCCCTATTTCAGTGGTCCCCAACCTTTTCTGAACCGTGGACCAGTTGGGTGGGCGGGGGCATGCTCACGGGTGGGCAGGGCACACTCGCACACATCTGTGGACTGGTGGGGCGCGCTCGTGTGCACGTGCAGGGAGCACTCGTGCGCACATGTGAGTGGGCGGGGCACCCATGCATGTGGGCATGCGTGGGTGGAGTGCATGCGGGGGGTGGGAGATCTGTCTCCGTGGCCCGGTCCTGAGAAGGCCATGGACCATCAGTGGGCCACAGATCGGTGGTTGGGGACCATGCCCTATTTGTACCATAACCCCTATCCCTATGAAAATGAATAAAAATATATTTTTTTAAAAAAAAATTAAAAAGAAAGAAAGAAAAAGTGTTTAGAAATATACTTACAGTTCTGAGAAATATTTATTTTTGGAGAATTAGACAGTGCAGAGCCATCCTGTTACCTATTTAAAGTTGAACCACTCTTCCTGGAAGCGCCCAGAAGCAGCCATTCACTTCCTTCCTTCCTTCCTTCCTTCCTTCCTTCCTTCCTTCCTTCCTTCCTTCCTTCCTTCCTTCCTTCCTTCCTATGGCTAGGCTGAGGAGGACTTGTGGCTGAGAAAGAAGAGTTGCACTTTGCATAGCTCACAATGAATATATATATATTCATTGTGGGCTATGCATTGTGATATATGTATCAGGTTGGAATAGAGCTTTATTTCAGATTTTGGAAGAAAGCAAGAATGTAGGTAAGATTTAGCGTTTGTACAGAAATACATAACAACCTGTTGTTGTTCCTTTCCTGCCAGAAATTGGGCACCGTCTTGGAGATTCTGGCTGTAATGTTCTAGAAACAGTGTTGTGGTGCTGCATCCATATAGGTCTCTAAGGAGTTTCAATTTTTCTTCTTCCTGCGTTCTTTTTCTTATTTGTTTTGCCCTGGAAAGTAATTCGTTACGTGTAACTCATTACTTCAAAGTTCTGTCCATATGTTAGTCTCTCAACTCAATTTACCACAGACACAGTTTTGCAAGGGATTTGCAGACAAAGAGGAAGCCTGTCAATTGACATGCTTCATTATCCCCCAGCAAGCCTTTTCTATGACTTGTTTTTCCCATGACAGGAGATACGTATGAGGAATTAAAATGTAATGCATTCTGTGGTTGTGACTGATGGCCCTGGGAAAGAAATATGCTAAGCTCTAGGAAATAAGTATAACCACATGGCAAAGTGCTTCCTTGACCTCCCTTAAAAATGCTCCTCTTGTTTGTTCTATATAGAAAGGAATATTTTCACCTAAGCTTTGCTTTGAATGAGTAACAATTTTACTGACCAATGGGGGCTCCCAACTTCCAAGGTTGTGATCTTTTGGAGCTACATTGCAAGTCAGACACAGATTTCTTTTGCTGTACTTCAAATTTCATATTTAGATTTAACAGGAATGCTGAGCTCGGTCTAAAGTTTAAGTGTTGTTAATGCAAAGGCAATGGAAAGGCAGATTCAGTGTGATGTGTTATTTCAGAAAAGGGCTTGCCCCACCTCACCACCTTAATATGATTTTTAAAACCTGGTATTTATAACATGTCTGGTGACAGACTAGAACTGCTATACTGTACTTATATACAGCTCAACAGGAATGTGCCAAAGCTTTTAAACCGTCAACTGTTAGCTGTACTACTACTAATAATAATAATAATGTGCCATGAAGTCGATTCAGACTTATGGTGACCCTTTCCAAAGTTTTCTAGGTAGAGTCCTCAGAAATGGTTTACCATTCCCTTGTTGGAGCACCCTAGGACTGTGCAGCTTGCCCGTGGAAACACAGGCTGGCTCTTCTCCTGGGACACACATTGGTGAATTAAACTCCCAGCCTCTGGTTCTGCAGCCCGAAACCTAACTCAATGAGTGATTCAGCCAGTTGTATTAATATTATTTTGATCAGAAGCAAAAAAGTTTAAAGTTATAGTTAACATTCTGCTCCTCCAATCAGTTTATTGCCATTATACTTACACATTCTTAAAAGGAACTCTGCTTTCCTTTTTCTCAAAGGTGATTAAATAGTTATGCTTTTAGTTTCATAAAAAATATATCTGAATGTGATAGCTATGACCTGTTGTACAAGACACACTCTCCTCCAAGCAACTTTGTTACTACCATACAACTCACAACACAGCATGCGGGAGCAGCATGAAGCAAAGCTGTCCCCTACCTTCTGTGATTTCTGTTTATTGCCTGCTTCTAGTGATGGGTAGGTAAATATCTCAGTGAAGATTGTTGGGCAATGGGCGTGATCTTAGATTTGCAGGTGTTCACCTAGGTTGTGTGCACCCTAGCCAAAAATTGGATGTGGCCTTCACAGGTGAAAGGTTATGCAACCTTGCACTGGTCAGTTAAATTAAATTAAACTAAACTAATATTTAAAACAAAACAAATTCATTAAAATGTGTCCCAAGTTCACAGAGGACACAACTCCAGAAACCAATAGCTAACTAGTTACTAATGGATTCAAATAGCAATAAAAGGCAAATTCAATTTGGGATGAACTTCCCAGCATATGACAGCTGTTCAGCAATGGAATGGACTACTCCAGATTCTTCTTCATTGGAGGTTCTTAAACAAAGGTTGAATGGCCATCTGCATGGCATACCCTTGCTTTGAATTTTTTGCTCCAGAGGTGGGGATTGGACTCAGCTTTACAGTTCTATGGTTCTATGAAATATGTAAAATACAGAAGGTGTGGCATCCACTGAAACTGTTTTCAGTCTTGGGTATCTTTCCCATTTCTCCATAACATCTGCTAAGTAAAATGCATGGTGTTATGAAGTTTTCCACTCTCCTTCATTTTGGTGGTTCAGATTTCTATTAATTTTTTTTAAAAAAAAAACCTTATTTGAAGTGACAAGAGAAACTGGAGAAGATAAAGCAGGGTTGCTCTTTTTTCCACAGCACCCAAGCTTCCAACTAAGCTAGTGCTTCCAAGACCAAAAATTACATTTTACCAAGCCTCTACAGAATACAAGCTTAGACAGCCTCATCTTACAACCAAAAGAATAATATTACTTTGCACAACATTGTCTTGTTATTAATGTCCGGATTTGCCTGAAAATACCAAGGGTCTTACTTTACTAGGGATTGCTTTATAGGGATATATATGGCATTCCCCTTTAAAGCAAATTCAGATTAGCTCAAAGAAGTGCTGGGGTGTTAAGAGTTGGCACTGTTGCTGCTGCTGTTGTTGTTTTGCATCTCAAACCAATGCTTAAAAATATATATTTTTAAAGCAGCAAATAAGTGCTTCTCAAGGTTAGTGGCTACACACTGTAGCTGGTTAATTGAGCCATCATGGGCAAAGAATGCTGTGGTAAGCATTCAATTAGAGTGCCTCTTGACAGAGCTCCTCTCTCTGTTCTCCTCAATTTACTCCGCTTGCCTCCTTATTATAATCGAGAAAATAACAGGGAAAATAAACGTGTGAAAACCGCATTGGGGATGACAAGTTTCCTCTGAGCACACCACAGTTTGGCATTTATTTCCTTTGTTTGAAAGTGCAACTGGAAACGTCCCACGCAATCCCCCCTCTGGCAGCCTACCACATCATTTGCCTTTCTAGCTTCTTCTGGGATTACAGGCAAAGTTTCAATCACACTGGATGTGAGCTTTCTGTCTGGCTGTGAAATGTTTGACAGCTGGAGAACGATACCCTGTGTAGAAAACTCATTGTAGTTGTTTCTAATCTTCCAGTCCCTAGTATTAAATATTTACGACGTAGAGGTCTATAGCACACGTTTCTAAACAGATCTATTGTAATTAGCATATGCTTGTTAAGAGTGGAGAGTGTGCCTAATAACTGACTCTTCCCAACTCCATTGAGAAAAACGTATCTTAGATTAGAGAAACATGCAAAAATTACCAAAAAAAAAACAAAAAAAAAAAAACCTTTTAGTGGATTGATTTGTCATGCTTTTAAAAAAAATTATTTGTACCCCCAAACTGAAGAGGTCATATTTGGTGTTCCAGCCAGTCTCCCACCCACGTGCAAGAAAAGGCATCCTTGGTTTCTGGACTGGGATTCGGTCAGCCTACTACAGACCTCTACAAAACAGTGCTCAGGATTTGCTGCTTCTGCAAACAACATGTGAATGCTTATATGCAAAATATAAACACAATAATAAATCATGAGGAATGATGAGGAACATACTCTCAAAATTGTGTTAAAACTCTGATAAGGGATAAAGTGAGGACAAGGTCAGCCACATACATTGCCTTGACCTTACTGGAGGAAGGGAGGAATATAAATGTAAATAAGAACAAGATTAAGCCTATTTGTGTGTTTATTTATTGAATGGATATCCCACTTGTCTAAGCTGGCTGGATAGCTCAGTGGTTTAGGTTGGAGCCAGAGGTTGGGAGTTCAGTTCCCCACCCTGCCTTTTAGGGGGAAAGCCAGCCTGTGTGTCCTCAAGCAAGATATATAGTCCCAGGAAGCCCCCAGAAGACAAGAATGGTAAAACCACTTCTGACTATTCTCTGCCTAGAAAAAGGGAAAGGGTCGCCATAAGTCAGAATTGACTTGATGCCACATGGTTATTATTATTTTTCTCCCCAAAAGGGGACCCAAGTTTTGGGATGTGAAGAATTCTTACCAGATTTCTTGTTCTCTGCAAGAGAGGCAATCTCAACACACCAAGGCAGCCGGTTAAAGTTTGTAAAACCCTGCCAGATTTTCACCTCCAACATGAGAATAAAAGAAGTACTTTCTTTTTTTATTGGCTTTTCTGCATTTCTGCATTAAATGGCTGTCTTTTCTCTTTGTGAAGTAAAGCAGACCAATAGAGTAAGCAAAGAGGGTCTGGTAAATTAATCAAAAACAGACAGCAACCCAACTAAGGCTTCTGATTTAAAAAAGTCCTAGCAACAAGGCAATAGTAGCATTTGGCATGAAACCATTATTTCACAATTTGTGCAAAGATCATTTTCACAAACGTTAAAAAGCCTCCAGAAGAATGACAGAAAATCTCACTGTCTTGTGAAGGAGGAGAAAAATGCAGATATATTTCTTTCACATGTGAGAGGATTTACATCCCTACTCAGTACACACCTACCTCCATAACAGCCCCCCATGACTGAACTCCAGCAGCTGAACCTGTTTCTTCCTCTCCCCCCCTTTGTCTCCTGCTCAGTATCTCATTACAATTAATCCTATTTGCCATGACCGTTGTTCCCTATATTCAATAGCAAATAGCATTTTTTTTCCTATCTGCTCATAAATGCTTAAAAACACTCAAACTTCAGTTCTTGTCACCAGTGTACAATAGTTGAGAATAACAAAAATAAATATGATAATAAAGGAAGGAGAGGATGTGAAGCGGACAGAAAAACAGCAAGGGCTACTGGGCTGGACACAACCCATATCAGTAAACAGTAAATTCCAATGAATGCTGAGTGTTTCGGGTTTGGCAGTAGTAATGTGTCCTCCCGTATCATCCTCATTTTTGTCTTTTTAATAATATTAAATAGTTATTCTTTGTCAATTAAGTGGCATTTAATTTCTTCAGATGTCAGCAAGAATAAATTGTGGAGAAAAAAAATATTGTGGTAGTTTTTAATTCTGTCAGTCTCTAAACCAGCGGTGGCTAAACTTCAAACCTGGAGCTGCATGCCACCTTCTAGGACTGTTTTTTCACCACCAGAAGTTTGGGGAAGAGAGCATTTTGGGCAACCTTTGGAGGATTTCAGGGGCAGAAAACTGGCACCTGAACTTGCAAAAATTCTCCACCTCTATTCTAAACAATGATGGTCAAAAAGGCAGTGTCCTATGTTGCTTATCTATGAAATGTTCCAGGAGCAGTCCTTAGCATTCTAGTGCTTATTTATTTTATGTCATTGTATTTAAAATATTTTTACCCCACCTTTCTCCTTAAAAAAGGACCCAAGTCAGTTTACAACCTTAAAAGACAGTATGTAAAGCTATCAACAGTGAGAATTAAATACTGAAACGATCAAATACACAAGAGAATCAAAAAACCGACAAAGACTTCAACAAGAATTTGCTGTATTTTTCATGTTTTTTTTTTAAAAAATTGTCTTATCTATTGAGGTGTATGTATGAGAGACTGTGAGGAAGACAGGATACCTTTCAGGTATACCTTCTCAAGGCAGTTTGCAAGATACTTAAACAAACCATAATAAAACACAAAAACTTAGACAAGTACCTCTTTGGACTGTAACCACCAGCTATGCTGGCTGAGAGATTCTGGGAAATGGAGTCCAAAACTGATCTTATGGCCAAGCAGTCACATAAGGGTGGAGGCAGTCCTTCAAATAACCTGTTCCCAGATCATTTGCAACTTTAAAAAAATAACTGCCAGTATATTAAACTGGGCATGAAAAAAATAATATTATGTAGTGAATTAAAAAAAAACAACAACAGATAAATAAAAGTGATTTGCATAAAATTTGTATCCTGGCATCACATTATCACACTGAAGTATTTTCAATCATCTTCTAAACTGTATTAATACATGGACACTCCTAAAAAAAATTCTTTCAAATCTGCTTTGCCCATTCTTTTTTTTTAAAGGTGCTGTCATTTCTATCATTTTTGAATGACCACATACACACTCATACATACATAGATAGAGTGCTTAGTTTGCTGTTGTTGACACCACATAAATGTTAAATACCACTCTGTACGGCAGCTCTTTCTTTCTTTCTTTCTTTCTTAATGGACATCAGAGGCATGAAAATGCTTCCCCTCCAGAATCTACTGTCTCAAGACAGCTATTTCTCATCACTAGCTTCATCGTAAGTCCAGCCTTGCTTTGCTTATCAATTTTATTTTTAGATAGGTCCATTCCCCACCACCTTTACCAAAAATGTTTTCTTCTCTTTCCCCCCCGCCCCCTCCCTGCATTTCAGATAGAATTATATACATAGTCAGTTCTGCCTGAGAAACACAGCAGGACATGTCCCTTATTTCCCAGTAATAATACTGTTAACAATAATAGCCAAGAGGACATGGCAGAGTTTGTCTCTAGGTCTGACCTCACTCTCACCTTTCCCCTTACAAATCTCCATCTTATTTTATTGTCCTTACTGGAATTTCTCATTGAAATGATCCAGGAACAGGATGTCGCATCCTGGTTGTTGTTATCCTGAATAAATGACCTGCAACAGCTATGTGATAACATAAGTAGGGTGATTTAATATTTTTTTAACATAAGTAGGGTGATTTAATACTTTTTTAAAAAGTATTTTAATACTTTTTTAAAAAGTAAGGAGATAAAAAGCAAAGATAAAACAGAAAATATTAGATGAGGAAAGGGTGTTACAATAGTGTGATTCCCATCTGTTGACTACTTGTGATGAGAGTGCAAAATACTGTTGGTTATATATGCCTTCCTTGACAATATGTGCAGAAGAGGCAATAATAATAATAATAATAATAATAATAATAATAATAATAATAATAATAATAATAATAATAATAATAAATCACCAAGCAACCTCCAAAGAACAGAGAGTACAAAAATTGCAAAGTACCAAAAATTGAAGCAAGAAATTAAAAATATATAAACAAAATCCAGTCATCCTGTTCCCCATACTAATTGCAGCAATTGAAATCATTCCAAAATCTTTGGTTACTAATTTAACTGCTGATTTGCTTCCTGAAATCCATAAATCAATGATTTTGCAAATATATCTCACTGGGGAAATATTTAGGACTTAATTCCTAATTTTAAGGCTCAACCAAACGGTCTGGTGCAGATGGAATTAACTACTTATCTACGAAAACCTAACCATCTGCAATATACAACCTTTGTTCTGCCATTTGAAAACTTAGTAGCACTCCTTGACAAACGCTTCGTTTGATTTTTTACAGTAATAAAAATAAAATGGAACAGCTATAAGGCCAGGCATTCTTAGAGTGTTTCCTGTAAGGAATTCCAAATAAATTGCTTTCATAATAACTAAAGGAAAAAAAGATCATTCTCTCTCCCCACTTCTCTCCAACTCTGTTTCATTTGTCTTTGAAGTTTACTCTCTGCCTTTAATTACCTTTGATGGAGTGGAAGGAGTCTTTTCCCCAGAACACTTTATATACTTAGCCTGATATATCATAAATGAGAAATCTTCTGCTCGAAGCAGCACTTTAAACTGTAAGGACACCTCACTTTGACATACACTCAATAATAACATTTCACAGCTTTTAACTAAGCTGGTAAGAGCTTTTTCTCCCCCAAGAGACAAATGCCCCTTCCTGCTCATGGACTGTTTTTGCAGATAGACTGATGTCTTTATTTAAGAAGTTCGAAAGAATTGCTTGGAGTCGTCAGTGGTTGTAAGAACTAGCGGTTGAAAGAGGGATAAAGCCTATTCAGAAGATGGATGACAGCTTCTCATTTGGGAATTATACAGAATGATACTTCCACATATAAAAATAGCTGCTGGAAGACACAACAGAAGCGACATACCCCAAAGACCATGACTCCTTTTTTCCCTCTCTTCAATTTTTGTGTGAAGTAAAATAAACTGAAAGTGATGAGGTCAGTCAGCAATTCTCTTTGAGACAAACTGAGGTTCTGTTGAAAAAAACAATACGATTAAATATAGGTAAAATAAAACATGAGTAGAAAAGAAGACAGCTACTGCAAGACTGTGATTTTTCATGCAAAATCTCTAAAGAGCATCACCACTCTACGAAACAAGAAAAATGACTATCTATAAAGTGACATTTAGAATCATGATTGCCAATGGATGTTCTTGGGGAAGAGTACTGAAATTTAGAGTGAATTTGTTCTTTGTTGTCTTGTAAGTGTCCTTTCCAGTTGATGGGATAAAATGAGTGGAAATGTAGCTGTTGTGATTAGTGTACAGTTCGGATTTTTTTGGATTTGCAACTTTCACAGAACAAGCGCTTTTGTTCAGTCTTGACAATGTCACACTGCACCGACAATTAAACATGCAGATCTGTTATAGGAACTAACATCCTCTCATGATTAATGATAAATAAATACCATAAATGATAAATAAGTATACTATCACAGCCTGCGTGCTAAAATCAACAGCTGAAGCAGTTGTGATATAACATCATGATGCTGGCATAAGCAACAATAACAGCAACTATAGTAACAACATGTACAGCTTGTTAATATGCTGTGGATGGGGTTTCAGGAAAGATCAGATATGCCTGTCTTAGAGGCATCCTGGACATAGTTGAACCAGCACTGAATTCTTTTCCTGAGTTATTTCAGGCCCAAGGCATCTTCAGGCATGACTTAGCTGATTTTATTCAAATCATGAGGTGGGGAGTACCTAGTTCTGACCCTCCCTTGTCTCTTTTCTCCTGCTGAAAATGATGTTCTCCCGGAGGTATTCCATGTTAACAAGAACCCTGGACAATAACACAGTACTGTTCTCACATGAAAGCCTCTCTATGAACAGGAATCCTTCCTCTGAGGCTCCTTCCATGCTGCATGCGGAAAGTGATGACATAATGGATTAAGCTACGCTCTTCCCCCCTCACATGAATAGAATTGGGTAGGTAACACCTGAAAAAAGCTCTAGCATGATTCAGGAAGGTGCTGCACGTATTGAAGGGCCATGTATACAGCTGGAGGATGTTCAGTTTCCAGTCACTTCCTATTACATTATTACAAAGTAAACAATCTGCAATCAGCAAGATCCGATTCTTAACCCAGAAGCGAGGACATCACAGGCAGGACACAGATATGGAGAACATTATTTCTCATGGAACTCATCTCTTATCATTCATTCTCTCTCTTTTTGCAATAACTAAATCATGTCTCAATTGCATTGTGACTGAATGTCATGGCTCCCCGGTCAAGCCCCCCTTCTTACAGTCACTCAGCCACACTACTCTTGTTTATCCTGGGGTGGGAGCACCCATAGAGAGTCAGATGCAGTGAAGACTGTAAGTTTGACTTCCTCAACACCAGTTTAGTCTCTAGAGAATTTAACAAAAAAGGAAATTCTGAAGGCTAGGCACAGAGAATGAGAGCATCAATCATGTGAGGTAGTTGCCGCCACTCCTACACACAAACACTGCAAAAAATCCCAGTAGCTGGTCAAGGCAAGGACTGGTTTTAATACCACAAAATCTTTCAGTTCAAAATCCTGACAGCTGCATGAAAGAATTTTTGAAGATTATTAAGAAAGAAAGAAAGCTCCCCCCCCCCGCAAAAAAAAATCAAAAGGACAAAAGGGATAAAAGTTCCAAACAGTTACAATAAATGTTTTTTCAAAATGCAGGAACACTTATAGACATAAAGCAATAAAAGCTAATCTCCTATCTATATTCACACCTGAGTGGAGACATGATATATTTCTGGGCTTGCACAGAGTGCAGACTTCTGGCACAGCATTGTAAGATGGCAAATAGACCCCAAGTCTACTTATGAGTCAGGCTGAGTCCCTTCAGGCAGCAGGGAAGTAAAGCATCCTCCTTCTCAGAGACATGCCAGATGACTAACTAGTCTCAATCTCTTTTTATACAATTGAATGCACCTATTAAGCCCCTATTGCATACACATTTTAAGTACCTTTCATATTCCATCAGAACAAAAGGCAGCTTCCTGACTTGATGCCATTCCCATCACCTAAATCTACATGACTCTTTGGGAAGAAAGCAGGCTGCATCCTTTCAAGACAAGGTTACAGGTATGGCAGGTTAGCTATGTCCTCTGAAAAAGTTAAGTATGAAAGTGTCTGCTCCCTAGCTCAGTCTTTTCCTTGAAGTGTTCAACAACAGGAGATTATATGAAGGTGTGAACAAGGTGTGTCCATTTCCACCCTGACCTCTCTGTGAGGTCAGCTTCCCAGACTTACAGAAGCAGAGAAGAGTCCAGAAACTGATTTTCATATTTCACACAGCCCAAGTTCTCAATTTCTTCACACTGACTTGCAAGTTTTTAGATTGCTTATAAAAACAAATCAGAATGCCACAAGCTTGAGATCCATTGTACAAAACAAATCTATTTCATCAGGGCACTATGTAACTATAAAAGTAACAACATACAGTAGTACAGGTAAATCAGAAAAGGAATTGAAGCTATCTCTTGACATGTTCACTTCCCTCCTTTTCCAGTTCAACTATATCATGTTAGTTCATAATCATAGATGTCCTCAATAAATAGCTGTGCTTCATACCACGGCTCACAGGATTGTAGCATCCTGATTCTTTTTTTTATAAGCAGCCTAAAGGTTTTCAGTTTCTTTTCAACAATGAGAAAGTAAAGTCTTACTTTCACAATATAACCGTATACCTGTAGCCAACTTTTGAAACTATGACTAAGTAAGTAACTCAGAAAAGTATTTTTTCCAAGCTCTGATTTTTCACATCTGTTTCTTTGTTTCCATCCTATTAAATAGTTTTCATTCACTTCTAAAGGAGTCGTTGTTTGAATGATAAAATTGTCCCTGTCATTGGTCTGAGCAGCCTTCCATGAAATGTGCTGAACATGGCCATAACAAGTATTTTCCTACTTTGATATATCATACTAATCTGTTGTTATGGGATTTACAGAATTTGCCCCAGTTGCCTCATTGGGCATGATATTGTTTTGTATTTTGCTCTTGTGGTTTGCTTTATAATCCAAATTGTGTGTATTTCTTGAATTGAGATGCCCCAATGACTAGGTCTTTTACAAAAACTAACACTGAGAGCATGGTGTTTCAGGACCTGACAATGAGAGTGAAACTGCACATGATGGTCAGTACCGATTTAGAAGCTGAAAACATGTTGATGTTCTAGCAATGCAGTTTCCACTGAGCTTCATGCCTTATTAATCAGAATCACAAAGAAACCCATGTTTGTCTGCCAGTGACCAATCACAAAACAAACAAGCTGAACTGCAAAATGCCAACATTTGTGCTAGAACAAATATCTTTTGTTACTTAAGTGAGCTCTGATTCTAAATGCAAATCAGAGCAATTTATGTAGTTTCACCTCGAGGGGTGTAAAAGGCTAGTGCATGGGTATTTTTTGACATGCTGGCCAACTTATGAAAGCTGATTGTGGGACACAATCAATATATAGTTGAATAAAAGAGCACACATTCCAGTTTCATATTTGCATAGTGCACTGGAATGCAACACTTCAAAGAGCATTACTTTTCCTAAAAATATACATAATCTTTTAAACCAAGGTTTGCCAGCCTACATGTATGATTTTTTCCTCCAGCAATGTTGCTATTGTGGAAAATTGTTGTGGGGGGAGGAAACAACGTGCCATAGCACACACCATTTGTTGGTATCATTCATCATGCACTGCTTGTCACAACTCAGTCTTCAGAGAAGTAAAATAATGTGCATCACTTTTCACAACATGGAACGTGAACCCCTAAGATAACAGTGATCTAGAGGATTAGCAAGTAATGTTAAATTCATATGATAATGAGCAGCTGTGATATAGTGGTGACTCAATTGCAAAGTAAGACACCATCTCCAAGATCCAGTGTTGCTTTTCTGGATTCAGGGGATGTCCCAAATGTGCTTTCATCATATTATACAGTGAGCGTCTGACCGCTTGTCGGCTGCTTCATAACATCAAAAGCTGTCCAGATGCAAAATTGATGATAATGATGGTGGAGATGATTTGAGTTTACATGCCACTGGCAAATACACATTAAACAGTCACTTTGTTTAGGTCTGTAATGCTCTTCCCCCTATCTCCCCCACCCCACCCCATACACACACAATTCTTGATTCAGTGGCTCGGCTAGCACAAATTGAGCCATCTGCTATGGGAACTCTCATTGGAATTGTTTGATTCGGTTGGCCCTCTGCAGATAAGATTTCTTTGAGCGAGCCGTGAGAATTTGGGAACGCTTCTTCTCCCCATATATATATATAACTGATTGAGATGCTCAAGCACTGGCTCTGGGGATGACGCTTTTGTGTATCATGTGGGAGGATTCCCTCCCAATCAATTTTGCTACTAGGTTGCACTGACAATATCTCAGGGCACTAGATAAATTCCATGCCGAGAAAGCACCGATAAGGGCTTTGGAGCTGAATGGAACACAACACATACTATTCACAGGGCTTAGGGAGAGATATAAGACAGAAAACATTAAATAGCCAGATATACCTCTCCTTTTAAAGGCACATAAGAAAAAGGCATGGTTTTGAAACAATGAAGAACATTAGTTTTATAAATATTCTTGTATTCTTGTATTTATGCATTTATTTATTTATTTTTTAAAAATAAAAAAATAAAAAATTCCGATGTGGCAAGCTAAGCCAGTACCCCGCTCCCCGCAAGCCCTATCTCATGTTGTGAAATGTGGTTAGCAGCAGGAGGGGAGCAAAAAAAAAACCCCACAAAAGGTGTGGGGGTGCGATGCTTTGTATCAAGCCGCGAGGCTTTGCCGCCATGCCTAGCCCCTTCGCGCCAAAACCAAACGTGGAGAAAAAAAGGGGGGGTTGCCGCACTGCCTAAACCCGTAAAGTGCTTAACAAATTACCCCATGCCGTCAGCCCGATACAACCCCTTCACCCCGATGTCCTTATTATTTCGCTTATTGCTTTGCTTTTTTGTTGTTGTTGTTGTTATGAACGGCTTGTTCCTTGGGTAACGTAACCGAAGTTGACCCGCTCGCGCCTAAGCGTGGGTGGCGCTGCCGTGGCGCCGTTAACACCCGCTTCTTCTCAGATCCCCAAGCCCGCTTTAACTAAATATAAAGAAATTGTGAACTTGTCCTAATGCAAGAAAAATACAACAAAAACACAACCGTGGGAGGGAGCCGATGCTGCCCTCCCGTCCTCCTGGAACGCCGATCCTCGCAGTGACACAGCACGGTAAGCTGAAAAGCGGAGTCCTCTTTCTCAAGCAGTGCCAGAAAAAGAAGAGGACGGTTAGAGGGGAGAACGCCTTTTATATAACTTGGCATTCTCCCCCTCTTTAAACAGCTCTCATGAGACCTTAAGGTCTCACACCATCCGTGGGGGGGGGGGCAAAGCATCAGTCGCACTGCCCAAAGCCTCGGCTTAGCAGCGACTTCGTCATTTGTAAGCCTGACTTGCACTGGAAAACTGAAATGGCTATGATCTTTTTTTGTCTTTGCACTCATGTACATGAAACTGTAAGATACAATTGATCCTAAAGGGAGGGATAAACTTGATAAATTCAGATAGCTAGGTTCAAGGGTTAGCATACTAGGAACATCGAAGTTTGATTTTAAAAAAATATATTGCTGTTACATGCCATCAAGTTGTCTGTGACTTCTGGTGACTAGACATGGGGACGAATATCAAAACGAATCAGAATATTCGTTAAATATCCCTAATTCATCAGATATTTGTTGCTTCGTATTCTTAGGGTCCAGAGACCCCAACGAATACAAAGCAATGAATATAACTCTTTTATATTTGTCCCTTTGTTCCCTATCTGCTTATGCCCCTGCAGATCACCTGTTCCCTGGGGGCATAAGCCTCGCAGGGCATAGCAAGAGGAGGGAAAGCCAAAATAATAATAATAATAATAATAATTTTTTAAAAATGACCTGATGAATGATGACGATTTGTTGTTCATCGGGTCACTGGAGGGCAATTAGAGGTTTGTGGGTCATCAAACTTGATGCAAAATGGTGGCAAAATGGTGCAAAATGCAAACTTGATGCAAAATGGTGAGCAAAATGGTGCTTCATCTTGGTTCGAACCAAGATGAAGCACCATTTTGCTCACCATTTTGGTGACCCTCTGAATGAGTGATCTAAAATGTGTTCTGTCCTCCTAATTGCCCTGCTCAACTCTTGTAAATTCAAGCCTGTGGCTTCCTTAATTAAGTCAGTCCATCTCGTATCTGGCCTTCCTTTTTTCCTATTGCCTTCCACCTTTCCCAGCATTACTGTCTTTCCCAGAGAATCTTGTTTTATCTTGATGTTCCCAAAATAGAACATCTTCATTTTCAATATTTTTGCCTCCAGAGATAGTTCAGGCTTGATTTGATCTAAGCCCCACTTGTTTGTCTTCCTGGCAGTCCAGGGTATCTGCAAGACTCAAAACAAAACAAAACAAAACAAAAAAAGGCTGAAGTGTCTGAAGTGCCACATTTCCCATCCAATCTGATGCTGGACAGTTTCTACATTTGCTTCACAATTTTTACACTTGCTTCACTTTGATCGGTAACTGAATTTGGCCATTCCATTTCATTTGGCATTTCATACCAATATGTCTAAAGCAAGCTGATTCCATTCAGAATTTGGGACTTATTTGAATCTTGTTCACAACCCTAGTCCAAACTATGGAAAACTGATATTTTTTTTTACTACATATCCCAGAATCAGAAATGGCCAGAGTCACTTGGATAGTCTATGAGCTATAGTCCAAAAATATAATGTTGCTCGCCCAGCCCAGAATAATTAGCCGAGACGCAGCATAATGGGTTTAAACTAGGGCCACAACTTTATTAACTCTTCAGACTCAACCTTCCCCTTTCACAAGGGGGCCTACCATAGTGCAAACAGGTCTGGAACCGGACCCATTCCCAACATTCAGCTCCAGACCTCTACCCAGGGAGTTCCTGTTCCGAAAGCATGCCGTTCTGCTCTGCAGCACGCTTTCGTACCCTGAGGCCACCCACCACCCAAGCCTCAAGACCCGAAGTGCCAAGCATCCTTTGCAGTCACCCTGATTCCCTTCCCCTACATCTCTATTAATGTCATTCTGAGGGAAGGGGTGCCTTGCACCCTCTGAGTGTCCCCCCTGTAGCTCACCTGAACCCATCCTTTTCGCACTACCTGCAGTCATGACCATTTAGCATGGTTACCTAACCTATGAGTCCTAACATGCCCCTGGCAATAAGAATGGGATGGGCAAAAACACGCTTGCACCTTTCGGCCAATTCAATGCAGGTCAAAAAAATCCCATCTGGCCCCGAAGCGACTGACTAATTTCATTCTTATTATTGGGTGAGCGGGTGGGCCACCGGAGAATGCAGGGGGAATGAAATCTTATTTATTTATTTATTTATTTATTTATTTATTTATTTATTTATTTATTTATTTATTTATTTATTTATTGCATTTATACCCCGCCCATCTAGTCAATTTACTACTCTGGGCGGCTTCCAACATATATAATAACAATATAAAATATAACAAGAAATCCTGTTCTGCAACTTTATTGGCATGGTTTTACATAAATTAAAAATATCTAATTTTCCTCTCCGGCTCCCAGAGGTTCCAAGAGACTCTTGGGATCCCTTTTGTTATCATTCAAAACCCTTTGGGGCAAGAGGATGACGTTATTAGTTGAAACCCTTGTAAAAACAACCTAGCAGTGTCAAATTGCATTATCATCATCACCACCATTATTATCATCTTAGAACTGCAGAGCTGGAAGACACCCTTGGAATCATTGAGTCCAGCCCCTGCCAAGGTGGCACGGTGGGGAATCGAACTCTCAACCATACCTAAACCACTGAGCTATCCAGCAGTTCTAATTTCAGAAAGTAAAGATCCTTTCCACAATCCCATGGCATCTAATGGCTTCTCCAGAATGAAAAATCCCAGCGGAACCTTGGAACCTTTCCAGTGGGGAATCAGAATATTTTAATTTACTAAAAAACTACTGCAGCATAAATGAAAGCAACAGGATTTCAGTCACTGTACTGTACTTACAGTATACCTTCATAATGGGGAAAAGAGGTTCATTGCACCAGAGCTGAGTTCCTTGCTTACCTTACAACAGAACTTTTCAAAACCTTGCTTTTTAGACAGATGTGTTTCTTCATCAGCGCATAAACCTTGTTTCCAATTTCATCACTCCTTTCAGTCCAAATTGTTTTAAACATCTTTGGGGGAATTATATTCATAATTGTGGTTGTACAATGAATATTTGATGATCTACATTCATAGGGTAATCATGGGGAAAAATTATAAACCTAAATAAGATGTTGAATAATAATTAAAACTACTGAAGGCTTGATTAAGGGTGTTAGGGGATTAGAAATGGGAATTAAAGATGGCCAAGAGCCCTGGGGTAAATTCAAGGACTTCAAACACCTTTTTTAAAAAAATCATGGTTTTTAAAAAGATTAAGAAAATTAGAGATTTTCCCCTAGGAAACAATCTGTGAAAAAGATGTAACAAATGTCAAGAGTGTGGTTTCCCAAATCTATGAATGGGGAGTTCAATCTACAACTATATTAAATTGAAGTACGTGCGTACAGAAGGAAAAAGGACAGAAATCAGCTTAAGTCTGACTATCTCATTGTTTACCGGGTTGTGTCAGCCTCAAAAAACAAGAAGGGATAATGGAAGTAGATTCACAGCTAGACATAAATGTGTCCAATAACTGTTTTCTTTAGAGATGTATTATCTTCACAATATTTTGAATACTTAACAAGTTGGGGGAGAAAGGAGCGTTTCTTCTGTAAAGTCTGCAAGTTGGAAAATGTTGCAAATCCAGTAGGAGATGCATCATATTGTTTCCAGGAGCCTAAAATACTTGTCATTCTGTTCTGTTTTTGAAGAAGGTGCCTCTCAAACACCGTCACGGTCAAACTCAAAGAGAACAAGCTGTGCGACATGCTTAACTGTCAATGCTGTATGTTTCAATACAGCTTTAATACTCATATGGAACATCTATATTGTTTGATTGCCTTTAAAAAGCCTCTCATATTAATATTCCATTTTTGAAGAGCCCTACCACTGAATTTAATGTATCTTCAGTTATTATGAATTGTTTACCCATGTTGAAGGGACACCACATGTGCAAAGGGACTGTGGAGCTATCCTTCGATCTGGAAGGAGGCAACTTTCTAGATGTTTCTTGGTTTCAGCTCCTAGCATTCCTCATCAATGGCCATGCCAGCTAGAGTTGAGGGGAGCTGCAGTTCAACAATGTATGGAGAACCATACATTGTCCTTCCCTGGTTTAGCTCCACCTGCATTGTAGCACGCTGATTGTCAGCTCCTATGTGTTCAAGTAGAAACTTCCACTTCAGGAAGCCGTATCTACACCAGAAAATCAGAATCAGATCACCAACCAACCAACACCTCCCATTGCAGAGATGTTCACTCAGATATGTGGAATGGCAGATGAAGCTGGTTTACAAGGCAAAGTAGGGCACTGCTGTCCTTGTGTGGTGGCTAGAACAAGTGGTAGAGGCCACATCTTTGCCCAGGCATGGTTTGCTTTGAAGTCTTTGTTTGTGTCCTCTCAACAAACTATTAAAGCACAGTGTTGGCTGTAACGTCTTCATAATCAGAGCATTAGCAGTCTGCTTCTGTGCTCACTCCTCTGTTTGCTTCATTTCCCACAGCTGCGGTGAGGGGGGAAAAGATGACAGCGGCAGTAGCCTAGGGCAGTTTCTCTTATCAGAAATGGGCTCCCATCTCATCTCTTTCTGCTCTTTCCTTACACTGTTTTTCTGATTAAAATAAAGTCAGTTATCATCTAGAAATGATAGGAGTTTTGAATAAATTATAACCCTTTCTCACATTTTTCAGCTTTAAAAAAAAATTCAACAGAGGAAGTGAATTTATAGTCACTTCCTGTTTCATATTTTGGCATTTTCGTTCCTGGGATTGGAAAATAGGCTCCTGGAGCCACCTTGAAGTTGTTCACCCATGCCTTAATATCCTCTAATTCTATATTAAAAATTGAATATTACTCTCCTATCCCTCAAAGATCCCTTTGGGCAAGAGAAGTGATGGAAAATAGAAAGTGATCTGGCTGCTCAGACAACTAATCCCCCTTTTCTGAGGTTCTTCCTTTTTCTGGCATGTTTTGATTGGCCAGTGGTCATTTCCTGTTTCTGCTGGAGCCTATGTAGGCTCTGGAGCCATGTGTGTGTTTGAGACCAAGTGGAAACAGTAGTTTCCAAGATGAGCAAACTAGCAAACAACACTGAATTTCTGAGTGAGGTATTTGGGTATTTAACAATATTCTACTAACAGAAGATAGGGAGAGGAGAAAGAGAGGCACAGGATACATTTCGCAAGGAGAGCAAAATACCTTGATTAGCTTCCTTCTCTCCAGTCTTTTACTCCCTGAGGACTGTGCGTGTGTGAAACATGAATCTGAAAGGCCAGAAGAGGGGAAAGAAGGATAGGTGGCTCATGACTGGGGCAAGGGGCACACCCTGAAAGTTTGAAGAAACTTTCTCTACAAAGAAATCTATCTATCTATCTATCGCCCCATTAGTGTGGAACACTACTGGGTCATTAACATACTAAAATCAACAAGTCAAATAATAAAATAAAATAAAATAAATTTCAAGTGTGAATGCCAAGATAAAACTGTGCTTTATAATATAATAAAAATGATAAAATGGCAAGGCAGAGGTAGAAAACAATCATGGGAGCTTGCCATCAAAAAATTCTCTGAAGAGCTCTGTCTTTAGCAACCACAAGTGCCATGTAGTACAATGCAATTGGTCAATTCTGGGTTCCACAGCATTCTTCTCCACATCTCATTTTTGAGTGCCTTCATAATGTCATTATATTAATTCTTATTAAAACAAGCTTTATAGGTGATGCAGTTCATGTCAAGCATCCCCTCCTGTGTCAAGATGTGAAAATGTGTGTGTATAGAGTGTTCAAATAATTAATGAAGGTATAGAATAAGCAGTCCTGAAAATGAAAGTGCTTTTAAAATGGAGGCTGGAACAGTAGTTTACTTTAGTCACTGCAAAACAATTAAACATCTCTCCAGCCAAGCAAGGTCATTCTACATAATGTTCCTGACAGTTGAATGTATTTATGTTACAATGTGTAAATACAGAAGTGGGGTTTGCAGGTTCTATAGCTACAATATTCTGGTGTTCCAGGACTCTATTGTTACAGGCCCTTAGTCCTTCAAGTTCTGCAAAATTTTAGTCAAAACAATGACATTATTGTCATAGTGGCAGCTTGCCAGATTCTAAGTTACAAACACTTAAAGTTACAGTAGGTGCAACAACAATTGGATTTCCTATTAATTACATTTTCTTGGAGTTCCAGGCCCCTGGATCTCCAGGCGCTGGAGAAAGGATTGTTTATAGTTGAAGCAAAAGGTACACAACTTGAAGAACAGTTTGGGACCTCGATGCTTGTCAGACCATGTCTCCCAAAGAACTTCTGCCAGTGTCAACTATTCCTCTCACGTCTTGATGGTATGGGTGTCTACATTCAAGGAGGCTCAGAAGGTGTTAAATAGGAACCATGCTTTCTTGGTTGTGGCTCTGCCTTTGTGGAACTTTCTCCAATCTGTGGTTTGTCAGGTCCCCTCCCTCTAGGCTTTTTGCATGTTAGTTAAGGCAGAGCTCTTTAAAGAAGACTTTAGTGATATTCTTGTTGTTGTTGTTGTTTAGTCGTTAAGTCGTGTCTGACTCTTCGTGACCCCATGGACCAGAGCACGCCAGGCCCTCCTGTCTTCCACTGCGTCCTGGAGTTTGGTCAAATTCATGTTGGTAGCTTCGATGACACTGTCCAACCATTTCGTCCTCTGTCGTCCCCTTCTCCTCTTGCCTTCACACTTTCCCAACATCAGGGTCTTTTCCAGGGAGTCTTCTCTTCTCATGAGATGGCCAAAGTATTGGAGCCTCAGCTTCAGGATCTGTCCTTCCAGTGAGCACTCAGGGTTGATTTCCTTAAGAATGGATAGGTTTGTTCTCCTTGCAGTCCAGGGGACTCTCAAGAGTCTCCTCCAGCACCACAATTCAAAAGCATCAATTCTTCGATGGTCAGCCTTCTTTATGGTCCAGCTCTCACTTCCATACATCACTACTGGAAAAACCATAGCTTTGATTATGCGGACCTTTGTCGGCAAGGTGATGTCTCTGCTTTTTAAGATGCTGTCTAGGTTTGTCATCGCTTTCCTCCCAAGAAGCAGGCGTCTTTGAATTTCATGGCTGCTGTCACCATCTGCAGTGATCATGGAGCCCAAGAAAGTAAAATCTGTCACTGCCTCCATATTTTCCCCTTCTATTTGCCAGGAGGTGATGGGACCAGTGGCCATGATCTTAGTTTTTTTTTATGTTGAGCTTCAGACCATTTTTGGCGCTCTCCTCTTTCACCCTCATTACGAGCTTCTTTAATTCCTCCTCCCTTTCGGCCATCAGAGTGGTATCATCTGCATATCTGAGGTTGTTGATATTTCTTCCGGCAATCTTAATTCCGGCTTGGGATTCCTCCAGTCCAGCCTTTCGCATGATGTATTCTGCATATAAGTTGAATAAGCAGGGAGACAATATACAGCCTTGTCGTACTCCTTTCCCAATTTTGAACCAATCAGTTGTTCCATATCCAGTTCTAACTGTTGCTTCCTGTCCCACATATAGATTTCTCAGGAGGTAGATAAGGTGGTCAGGCACTCCCATTTCTTTAAGAACTTGCCATAGTTTGCTGTGCTCCACACAGCCAAATGCTTAGTGATATTCTACTACTATGACATCCTGCTTCAGTTGTTGCCACACAGCTTCATTGTCACTATCTTTTATTACTTTTGTTGTTTGTATCCAAGTTAATTTTATTGTTTGCTGGTTGGAGTGGTTGTTGCAATTTTAATTCTGTTGTAAACCACCAGGGCAGTCTATGTGACACTGCACATGCTGGATAAAAAAACAACCATGTAGCAGTGCAGCAGCAGGATTCATTTTCAGAAGCAAGCAACAATAATCAACATGGATATTCCTCCATAGAGTGAAACTAGTTTGCTAGGGTGAACATTTAATGTAATTTTTCTGCTTATTCTTAATATGCTTAGAGGCTTAAAAAGTCATTTTCCTTCATATATTTTTATTAAGGAGCTTTGATATTTTCAAAATGTATTCTCTACTTTTTGTTTTCTTAATGTGCCTCTTTTAGACTCTATTTCCCCTTGTGTTTATATAATTTAATTTATATAATTTAGAAAATTATGTTTATATAATTTAAGTTCTTGGAATCTTACTTTTATAGCTAAAAGCTTAAGTTTTGCCTACAAATTAAGTTTTGTATTTGAATGTACTTTTGTTTGCAGCTTCTCATAGTTGGAAGAATTTTGGATGGCAATCACACGTGTAACTTTTCTTAAGTTTCAAGGATGTATTTTTAAATATTTGTACCTACAGCTTTTCATAGCTGTAAGACTTTTGTATTTTGACAACAGTTGTGAAGTGTGTTTGTGCTTATGATACATAGAAGCTGTGTAGTTAAATAAAGTTTGTAGAATCAGACAAGCTTATGTTGTCTGGAATTACTGCAACAGTGAAAAGACTTATACTTTGATTGCATTTTGCCGTGATTGGAAATGATTGTCTGGTTTCATTCTGGAATTAAGCATTTTTGGAATAAATTCCAGCTGTGACAAACATAGACTTCTGATTATTCCCTAGAGGTCTATACAGCTCTGTAGGCCTCCTGGAAAGATGTCCAGGCATTAGAATCCCTGACCAGACACCTGTGCTCACCATGGAACTGATTCAATCAGCTAGTTCTGCCTCCACCCCCAACTTTTGTTTGTGCCTTCACTTCTGCTACTCTGAGAACACCAGACACTTGGAGGCCGGGGGAAGAACAAGCTATTGGATTCTCCTGAGAAGACATGGAAAAACCTTGTTGAATTGCATCATTGCATCCAACCTATGGCAATCATTATGGCATGGAGATTATATCCTGGAGGAGCAGATTGTAGTGCAACTCTGTGAGAACTCTTGCAAATCTTGCTGCACTGCATATAAAGCACAGGATTATAGATCACATTTTTGGTTGGAGCTTTTATGATGCTCAGAGACAAGCGAGATCAAAGCAACTCTGATGCAGAGTTGGTAGATCTAATTTTGGACTGTGCAGTTGTCATATGATGGCTTGGTGGATTCATTCCATGAGCTTTTCTCAATCAGTTGATTACCTGATGAAATTTGCATATATTTATATGTGAACAGAAAGGCTGCTGAAGCAAAAAATCTTATTTCCCTCCTGTAACAAACTTGCTTCCATTTGTTAAACTGGCACCTTTTTGCCACTCATATTGCTTCCAATTTCGATATATATTTTAGAACTATTGCACAAATTATTTAGACACCAACCTGGGTTTTCCAAGTCAACACTCAGCTGACAGCTCTAGGTAATTACTACTTCATTGTGGAAAGAAGTTGCAGAATCAATGTAGTTTAAAAATATTGTGTTTCTAAGATAAAATCCAACAAAGCCAGGCTGTCAACTAGGCTCCTTGAACAGATAGTAGTCCTGTTTCTACCAGGCGGAGGTTGAAAAGAGAGTGTCTTGGGAACTCTTTGGGCAACATCCGAGGCCCCTATTTATCAATGATCTTTTTTTTTTAAAAAAACAACCTTGCTAAACGATGTTTGTTTTCCTTTTACCCAGGAACACATGTGTGTTTGTCTCTACACTGGTTTTGTAGTTTCTTGTATTTGTGGGAGTTCTGTTCCCTTTTTCTGTGCACCGTTAACTGAAGCAATGTTCTCCTTCTGATGCTCAACATGCAGAAAACTAGATGCTCATTGTGGGCCATTTTAATCAATTGATAAAAATTGCATAAAGCAATTATAAAGCAATTATCACAAAATTATTCTCTCCAAGAACTTTGAACAGTTCTTTTCCAATCAGACAACTTAATTGGGGCTCAGAAAAAAAAATTAAACTGGCATGTTCTGTCCCATTCCTTATGAGGTTGGCTATTATGCATGTGCAGTGACAGGTGGTTGCAGATGTGAGATTATAAATGCTCCAAAATCCACTTTACACATGACTTGGAAGTGCGCAATTTGTAGATCAGGTCATGATCTTGTGTAATTTCATATGTCAAGCGGATGCTGAAGCAGTTTCTTAGGTACGCACATAAAGAAAAACAACCATGCGCCCTCTGGATTATGGTCAATATATTCTGTGTGAAACCCTAGAGTGCTTCCTCCAGTTGTCATAATCAACAATACATGACTAAAAAGACTGAGGTTCTGACTCAGCACGAGACCTTTCCTATATATCTGAAAAAATGTTCTCAAAGCCAAGCATCGTGTGTTTTATTTTTCAAATTTACAAGAAGGGTCATAACAAAAGACCATTCTGGTTTTGCTCTTTTTAAATAAATTACAATAGATAGATAACCTTAGGTGGTGTCCACTGATGGTTTTCTGGTTATGGAAGGTGGGCCATCCCATTTTTACTGATTCCTTCCCCTCCATTTATTTTAGCCCTCAGTGCAATATCTCATATTGACTTCAACCAGCTTTTCAGGGGCAAAAGACTTAAGTGGTTTGGGAGAGCCCATGAGAGGTAGGTGCCTCAGTTTATAGGAGCAGTATTGATCTCTGCTAGTGCAAAATAGACAAGTAAAGAGTAACTCACTAAATTGTTCATCTTATCCATTCAGGCTGTCTTGACTTGAGGAGATATCTTGATGAGGAATTTTCAAACTCTGAAGATTCCTCATCTTCAGGTGAGAGCTTGACAAGTGTTATCTTTTCCCATTGAAATCTCCATCATTTGTGTAAACTACCTGCAGTAAAGTATTCTGAGCACCATTGTTTTCACCAAGAGTTGGGGTGATGGTTGTCCCCTTGCCCGTGTGAACATCCATAGGCTCCTGACTGGAAAGTTGAGGCAAGTCCAACTTTACTGGGATGGAGATGGGTTTACATTCTTGGAATCATCACTAGGCAGCACCCTACCCAAAGTCCTGCCTTCAGGGAGCTACGTTTCCTGCACTGGCTTCCATGCAAGCTTAGTCTCTTCATGACTCCCAGTTAACTTCAGTGGGGTCAATTGGAATAGGAAGCATGGAGCCACCAAAAGTCCTTGTCCTAATCTATGGCCCCTGTCCCATACCAAGGTATGTTTATACCACCCTCCAGACTCTCACCTGGATGCTGGGTTGCCCTTGCTGGCAGCCACTGCAGGTATTCTCACTGGCACTGGAGTTGCTGCTTCCAGTGCTTCTTCTGTGTGGGCATTGGAATTGGGGTGGATGGCAGTGGGGAAGGACTTGCCTGTTGGTGGTTGTGGTGCCTCAGCTGGGATCTCCTGTTCTGTGGGGCAATGTGGGCTCTCGCCATTCCTATAGCTCTCCCAGGACTCCCATCCAGGAATCCTTTTCTGGCATATACTCAAAAAGCTGCTCCATTATGTAGGTGGTACAGGAGCCTCTTCTGCAACAACCCAGAAGTCTTCCTCTCCTGAACCATCCATCTCCACCTCCTCTGACTCCTGTTATCCCTCCCCAACCTCCTATCTTTATAGCCTACACCTGCTCACCCATCCAGCCCCCTCCACATGGCTCAGGTGTGGGTCCTTATCCCCCACAGCTGCTTCTCCCTCCTGGGTGAGCTGACCTGAGGTCTGATATTCTCCAGGTCCAGCAGACCTTATAGGGGGCACTCTGTTTGAGGCGCAGGCTGAGGCAATCCCCACACCGTTATGCTATGATTTTTGATAACCAAACCCATGCATGACAATGCTTGCGGAATTGGAAAGGGCAAGTTAGCTGAGCATGGAAAGCACCACTCAAAGGATTCCAGGTCTAAGAGGCTCTTTCACTGTCTGTGTTGACTTTGAAAGCAGTAAAGTGAGTGCTTGTGTGGAAAGCCGAGCATCCCTCAAGAATGATCTGCTCATATTCCTTTTTTTTTTTCTCATGCAAAGATTACAGTAGTATACCTCAACTTAGCTTTTTAAATCTAATGTTATTCTTTTTCCAGCTGGAGAGTTATTTCACAGGAAGGACAGATCGATGTAGCATATAAGATTAATATCAACGTTGTCTTCTTCTCATAAGACAGATAGACGCCTCGAGCTCTTTTCCTCTGACAAAATGTTTGGGTGTGATTAACTTGAATTTACTGAGCGGATACGGGCATTTCCAGTACATCTTTAATACGTATCATGGTTGATTTTTCCACCCGGATTGTGAGCTTTGTTTCTTTGCAGGGTCATTCATAGAAATTTCTCTATACATTTCTCAAAATGGAATCTTTGTTGTGGGGTGGGGGAGGCTATTTTCAAATTGACACATTTTTCTATAATTCTTCTATTGACGAAAGCATGTGTCTACACCATTTTCAAATGCCACATTGTTCAAATTGACCAGGCCTCGTTTTCATTTTCTCCTGCATTCAAATTCTTTGAACCTCTGGTTGTCTTTGTCTCAAATAATTGATTTGATTGGTTTAGTAAATAACTAATAATTTAAAAAAGGAAATTCTAATGCATCCACACTGCTGACATTCAAAAGATGAGCCTATTCTTAGTACAGAGAGAAACATCTTGCACTTCCCTGCCAATGTAGTATTGAACATGAGGAGCATCTCTCAGAGAGAAAAAAAGAGCTGGCAGCCATACTTCAGCAAAAACATGGTTGAATATACAGGGATCCATATGCAGAATTTTAATATTCAGAACCCTGGGAGTGCTGGATATCACTTCAGATTTTTATTTTCTCCCGTCTGAATATTTTCAAAAAGTCTCAAGTGCTTTCCATTCTGAATTCAAGGAAATCTGCAGATTTGGGGAGATTCTTATATAACCCCTAGTCTCTAGAATAGAGATGGGGGCTTCATATTCATATATGAATAGGCAGCCCACCGGCACAGATGGCTAGCATGATTAACATCCATTCCAGAACCCACTGGACCACTTAGCACGCAGTGCATGGCGCACGTGGCCAACGTCATCTTCAGCGCCCCAATCGTGGCAGTAGCCCAGCTGCCACAGCCCCACCTCTCTGCTCATCCAGTCACTCCACAGCTGAGCAGGGACACTTGTCCTCCCACCCCCTTGCTGGAGTGGCTGGGCGAGCAGGTAGGTGGGGTTGTGGCAGCCGGTCTGCTGCCACGATTGGGACACTGAGGATGATGCCGGCCACGTGTGATGTGCGCAGCGCAGTAAGTGATCCAGTGAGTTCTGGGGGTGGGTGTTAATCAAACTGGCCACCTGTGCTAGCAGGCTTCATATTTTTATACGAATGTGAAGCCCCCATCTCTACTCTACATGAATGCCCAAAAGGAAAGGGTAAAACAGTGCTGGGAAAGAATGGTTAAACGAGCAATAGAAAACAAGGCACAGACCTGGGTCAGAGATGGTTACTGCCCCTTCTCTGCACCACAGAAGACAAAACACTGACCTATTTTATTTTATTCATTCATTTATCCATCTTTCCCCCCATTTTTCTTCTTTTCCTTCTTTTTTGGCTGAAAAATGGCAAATAATGCCACCAGAAACCTGCGAGGTTCAGCATGCAATTTAAAGGCTGTTTGGGTAGCATCAAAATGCACTTTTTTAGAATCTAAAATGACCAGAAAAATCATATCCAATGTCTAATAAAGGCTATTTTGATCCTTTGGGGGATGGGGCTGAATGTCTTTAATGATAATCTGTGCTTCTAAGGCAGCGGTCACACAAGAAAAATGCCTCCCTTCTTTCTCATGTCTTCTGCTTCCTGTATAGTCACGCATTGTGGTCATGTGGCATATATCTTGTAATAGTGGTTCATACGTTTATAACTCTTCCACTTTTGGGGTGTGTGTGAATTAGATGCAGTACGTTCATCTACACCCCTTGAGTGGGACATATCCCCTTTCTTTTCCTGTACCTTTCTCTGCCCTCTTCCTCACTTTTTTTCTCTCTTTTTTTTTTTTTTGAAACAAATATGTGGGTACATTGCTGTGTCAGCAAAACACCCTTGCTGGCCATGTACTGATCTGGGTCATTTCTTCCTATTTCCGTACTTTGACCACCACTGCAGTGCAGTGGTGGTCAAAAGACAGTAGGGGACCGATGCTCCATATTTGACAGAAGTATACCAACACATATTCCCATTTGAAAATTAATTTTGAAAAAATGAAGGGAGTCAAACGACAGTGGGTGGGGGAGGTGGAACTGCACCCTAGATGTATAAGAAATGAATTGGTTTTTGAGTGCACACTCAATTGGATTTCGGTTGTTCTGCATGATGAAACATGGAACAAATAGAGAGTGGGCCTGATTTGATGTGGAGATAGCACAGAGAATTGATAATGGCCTTGCATCATCTGAACCCCAAAAAAGGGTTGAAATTCATGAGGAGTAACTCAGAAACATTTTGTTAGTGTGACTGCAGCCTGAGTAATCTGAGGATATTTTAGATTAGGCATCCTTCAGTCTAGAGAGACTATGTTAATGTGCTCTGAATAGAGGTCTTGGAACAGCATCTAGTGTGGCTGAGAAGGCCAACTCGAGAGTGGATATGTGATTTAAGGCCTGTTTGCAAGGGATATCTGGATGTCCAAGGAGCCTGGGGTTGCATATGGACCAAAGCACAGTTTACCAAACCCTCCCAGAGATAATTGGAAATCCCTCACTCCCCAGGAAATTTTCCCTATATTCCTGAAGTATTGGAAGTCCACATATTTTCATTGTCAGATTTGCAAGGTTAGGATAGTTGAGCTCAGTATTATAATGCTTCCAGGAACTAACTGAGAACAGTTATTTCCCTATAAAGTACCTATCATGAAATGGAGCTTGTGTATTTTAACAATTAACCAGATTTCTAGAGAGAAGTGATATCTGATGACATTAAGGACTGTGACATGAGATTATGACAATTTAAGACATAATCAGTATTTAATGAGCTGATTAGTAATCTTGGAAGAGTGCACTTTCAAACTTCATAGTTCTACTGCAGCTGCCATCACTGCTGTTCGGGGGAGAGTCCTCTCACCCCCACCCCGAGATCAATTATATTATAACATTTGAGATGCAAAGCAAAGTTTGCAGCTACAGAGTTCAGACTGTTACTGCTGAAAATTATTGTAGCGATTTAGAGAGCTAGGTTAGGTATCAAACCAGAATAGCTATTTCCACCCAAGCTCTCTTTTTTCACACTGACCATCATCTCTTGTTCTTGTTGTTGTTTAGTTGTTAAGTCGTGTCTGACTCTTCGTGACTCCATGGACCAGAGCACGCCAGGCCCTCCTGTCTTCCACTGCGTCCTGGAGTTTGGTCAAATTCATGTTGATAGCTTCGATGACACTGTCCAACCATCTTCGTCCCCTTCTCCTCTTGCCTTCACACTTTCCAAACATCAGGGTCTTTTCCAGGGAGTCTTCTCTTCTCATGAAATGGCCAAAGTATTGGAGCCTCAGCTTCAGGATCTGTCCTTCCAGTGAGCACTCAGGGTTGATTTCCTTGTTTTGGAAAGGTTTGTTCTCCTTGCAGTCCAGGGGATTCTCAAGAGTCTCCTCCAGCACCACAATTCAAAAGCATCAATTCTTCGGCGGTCAGCCTCCTTTATGGTCCAGCTCTCACTTCCATACATCGGTACTGGAAAAACCATAGCTTTGATTATGCGGACCTTTGTCGGCAAGGTGATGTCTCTGCTTTTTAAGATGCTGTCTAGGTTTGTCATCGCTTTCCTCCCAAGAAGCAGGCGTCTTTGAATTTCATGGCTGCTGTCACCATCTGCAGTGATCATGGAGCCCAAGAAAGTAAAATCTGTCACTGCCTCCATATCTTCCCCTTCTATTTGCCAGGAGGTGATGGGACCAGTGGCCATGATCTTAGTTTTTTTGATGTTGAGCTTCAGACCATTTTTGGCGCTCTCCTCTTTCACCCTCATTACGAGGTTCTTTAATTCCTCCTCCCTTTCGGCCATCAGAGTGGTATCATCTGCATATCTGAGGTTGTTGATATTTCTTCCGGCAATCTTAATTCCAGTTTGGGATTCATCCAGTCCAGCCTTTCGCATGATGTATTCTGCATATAAGTTGAATAAGCAGGGAGACAATATACAGCCTTGTCGTACTCCTTTCCCAATTTTGAACCAATCCGTTGTTCCATATCCAGTTCTAACTGTTGCTTCCTGTCCCACATATAGATTTCTCAGGAGATAGATAAGGTGGTCAGGCACTCCCATTTCTTGAAGAACTTGCCATAGTTTGTTGTTCTCCACACAGCCAAAGGCTTTTGCGTAGTAAATGAAGCAGAAGTAGATGTTTTTCTGGAACTCTCTGGATTTCTCCATAATCCAGCGCATGTTAGCAATTTGGTCTCTAGTTCCTCTGCCCCTTCGAAATCCAGCTTGTACTTCTGAGAGTTCTTGGTCTACATACTGCTGAAGCCTACCTTGTTGGATTTTGAGCATAACCATCATCTCTTACTCTGTTGCAAAAATAGCACAGCTATAGAGTGATACTCTCTCTCAGTGATACCAAAGAGAGGAGGAGGAGGAAGCATAAAAAGAAGGGGCAAAGCAAGCTGGGCTCTCACTCCTTGGAAGTCATGTCTCTTTGGTCCTGTTGCCATATCAATTGTAAAATGGGATTGTGATCCAAAACATGCTTGGGAATAATGGTGTCACCTTCCCATGCCCACCTCCCTCAATTGTTTCTTGTAGGACTTGGTTTCCAAACCTTTTATCATTCTGGTTACCCTCCTCTAGACACATTCTAATTTCCAAATACTCATCTTAGAAACTGTGGTGCAAAGAAGTACTTTAGGTGGAATATAGTCATACTATTACTTCCTTTAATCTAGACACTGTACTTCTGTTGATATACCCTGCTACAGCATTCCACCATCTGAACTCTTGGGATAGGAATATTATAGTATCCTCTAGTTCAGTGGTTCTTAACCTCGGGTTACTCAGGTGTTTTTGAACTGCAACTCCCAGAAACCCCAGCCAGCACAGCTGGTGGTGAAGGCTTCTGGGAGTTGCAGTCCAAAAACACCTGAGTAACCCAAGGTTAAGAACCACTGCTCTAGTTGATCTTTCTGTGAAGATACAGTATTCTGTTGGATAAGGCAACTGTACCACCGCACGGAAGCTGGGCTTTAAAGTGATTCACACTACAGGGACCACATATTACCAGTCCTTACTCGTTAGCTTCCAGACCCAAGTGCAAGTACTATTTTGACCAATCCTGGATAGTCTAGACATGGAAACTGTTGGCGTTTTAGCAACTTCACATGAGACCTTTAACAGGTTTTGCTGGCAGGGACCTTTCTGGGCTGGGATGACTGTCAATCAATCAGCAGTAACCAATTGTTCATTCCCTGCTTCTGATTTTGAAGAGAGCCTCTCTGACTAAGTGTCTTTATCTCTCTCTTTTTCAGTTAGTCTTCAGTTGCCATTAGCAGTGCAGTCATGTAGTCAGTAATCAGACTATGAATCAGTTAAGACCTGTTCATGTAACCTATCAATTGTTCTCCAATATTATTATTGTATTCTCTAAGGCTTTCACGGCCGGGATCCGATGGTTGTTGTAGGTTTTTCGGGCTGTTTGGCCGTGTTCCGAAGGTTTTTCTTCGTAACGTTTCGCCAGTCTCTGTGGCTGGCATCTTCAGAGGACAGGAGTTATAACTCTGTCTGTGTCCTGGTGTAGAGTGTGGGATAGTTGAGTATTTGTAGCTGTGGGATCAGCTTTTTGTCCTTTCCAGGAGATTGGGTGATTATGGTGATCAGAGTGTTTTTTCTTATGGGTGTATTGTTGTGATAAGGGGGAGATGGTCTGTCACTGTGATTGATGGGTGTCGTTAGCTAGTCTTTTGTGTGCAGTGATCACCAGTCCTTGTGGCTGGGTAGAGTTCGTTGACCTTTTGCAGGCTGTATTTTTCAATGCTGGGAGCCAGGCTTTGCTGAGTTTTAGACTTTCTTCTTTTTTGTTGAAGCTGTGCTGATGTTTGTGGCTTCCCTGTGTAGTCTAACATAATGATTGCTGGTGTTGTCCAGTACTTCTGTATTTTGAAATAGAATTTCATGTCCAGGGCATGTTCAGCTACTGCCGATTTTTCCAGTTGTTTTAGTCTGCAGTGTCTTTCGTGTTCTTTGATTCTGGTGTGGATGCTGTGTTTTGTGGTCCCAATATATACCTGGCCACAACTGCAAGGTATCCGGTATACTCCAGACACTGCAATCTCCTGAAAATCTCTGCAATTTCTGCTGCATAGTTAGAGGTTTTTATAGCAAAAATCTACAGGAAAGACTTCTCATTAGGCACATAAATATACCAGCCTCTCACTCTTGGCAAGGAACCAAGAAAAGAATCCCTCTTTTCTTCTCAAAGTTAGATTTCCCTGTGTGAGATCCCACCCACCCCTGAGCCAGGAAATCTCATAGAAAATATTTTAGGATTGCTCAGATGTTTTCAGTAAGAAACACCAATCTGTGCAGACATATCAGGCAAAATCCAAAGAATTACCACACTTCCTGCACAAAAATGCCACCTTTCTTGTGTAATTTCCCTAGAAGGGGCACTGAGGTGTCTAGCAGAGGACAGTTTCTTGTGCAAAAGAGCAAGAGAAACAGAGGGGGGTGGGCAGGAAAACAAGACCAGTTCCCTCATTTTTATTGGAATCTGGGAAATTTCACTAATGCAGGAGGAAATCTTGGTGAGGAGTTCCAGCCTGGCAAGATTGCGAACATTGGAGAAAATAAGAAACGTTCAAATACTCTCCATATCCTACATCATGGATGTCCTTTCTCACAGCATCCTGTAAGATTATTCTGGGGAATATTTTGTTAGGATAACCTTGCTGTTTGAAATGAAGCTGCCTAGACTAGGGCCTTGTTGGTGGTAGTACTTTCAAATTGCATCTGACTTTTAGTAACCCTCAAGGCAGGTAAGTGGCATATTTATTTGCCATTCCCTCCAGTTAATTTCCATGGTCAAGCAGAAATACGAGCCCAGTTCTCCAAGCCTATAACTCTATACACTAATCAACAGACCTGCTTCTAATTGGTGAAATGTTTTTGAGTGCATTATTCTGTGTTTACTCTCTAGAGTGGAATAACATACATTTGCTGAAGAAAAATATGGGAAAGGAAGCTTTGTGTTTTTTTAAACCAATATTGTAATTATTTGCAAACAGTGCAGCTGTAGAAAGATGCTACCAGTTGCACTTTACAGCTATTGACTCAATAAATGATAGAGAAATTATACTGAAATTCCCAAAGTACAAGGCTCTTTAACGAAAACAAAGTCCATTTATACCAATTAAATGAATTATATCTTTGCCATTTCTGTAAGCAGAGAAACAGTAAATACAAGCTGGTGTTCAAATAAATTTTTCGTGGTCATTTTGTTTGCTATGTCTATAGTATCAATGACTCTGGAGTTAGTCACTATTGGGCCATAGAAGAGGACATGATTAGTTCAATAGTCCTATTACACTAACAAACATGTTATTTGCAGAATGATTTTGCCCATTAATTTTGTATTGCGGCTGAAGTTCAGCTGGTTTAGCACCTCTTACTAGAACTGGGGGAATTCTGTGGACATTTATTCTGACATTAAGTTGGCAGTAAATGCTGTAAGCACAACCTGATCACTGGCTGGAGTTCACTAATGAACACATTCTGCTCCAACACTGGCAGAATAGCTGGTCAGCTGGATACTGGGAGATGGCATCGTTATCTCCCTTACAACTGGTTACTCACAATGCTGCTGGGGACCCATAAGGGAATGCAAACTGTCAGTCAGTTCATTAAACATTTCTCTGTGCTCTCAGTATAGGACACAGCACAGAGTTCTCAGTTACTCTGGCAGTATAGATATTCAGCACTTTTCTATGGAGGCCTACTTTCAATCCAATAAATTTCCATCAAAAGCAAAGCGAGATAATTCCTGATCAACCAAAGTGACTGCAATACATCTGTTATGCATAGTTTGCCTATAGGTGAGAATGCAGTCTGGGATATAAAAAAGAGCAGATAATACAGTTAGTTTGCCTACAGGTGAAAATGCAGTCTGATTTGACTAGGAAAAAATGGTCTGTGGTAAAAATGAGAGAGAGAGAGAGAGTTCTTATCAAACATTAAGAAGCCTCATGCTCATAACTGCATTTTAGATTGTAGTTAAAAGAATGCAACAACATTGGAAATTCCACCTCTCATCTAGCTTGCTTATTTATTATTATTATTATTATTATTATTATTATTATTATTATTATTATTATTATTATTATTATTATTATTATTATTATTATTATTATTATTAAACTCAGAAGCACTGCAACAATGCTGTGCGAATCATCTAATAAATGATATGATGCTGTACTTGTTCTGCTAAGAATCAGGAGTTAAAAATCGAGCAGGAGACAATCACTATGCAAGTTTTATAGGAGTGGGGTGGATATTTAGAAACAGCCACAAGCATCTGCACAAAGCTAAGCAACAACTGTTATATACCTGTCCACTGATACTTTGACTGGCAAAATCAGTACCACTTCCTAAAAACGTTTCCATCAGGATTAGGTAGAAACCAATGGTATTTACATGCCATCAAGCTGATTTTGATTTATGGTGACCTTTATAGGGTTTTCTTGGTATGAAGTACTCAGAAGTGGTTTCCCAGTCCCTGCTCCAGGTAGTGCTCTGGCACAATGCAGCTTGCCCAGGGCCACAACTCTATCAGTCTCGCACATTCTCTGTGATCTTAGGTTGTCACTGTCTCAGCAGGTATGGTAGGGATTCAAACTCCTGCCTCAACAGCCAGGTGCTCCAACCCACAGAGTTATGCCCGTATGTCCATATTTTTCTTAAGAAGAAGAAACAATTCTCACCCTTTTCTAGAACCCCTCCTTTCCTGTAAACCCATGTTGAACTAGTTGTTAAAAAACACAGCAAGAAAACTCCATAAAACATTTTATTTTAGCCAGGTGCATTGAAACGATTTGTCTGAAAATATCATGAAAGGTGAACTCTACCAACCTGTCACAGGCAGACTATTGGAACAATTCTTCCCTTCTCATGTCAAGTCCACATCCCCCAAACACTGAAGCCCTATAAGTGGAAGTCTTATTCTCATGGGTGTTAACTGCTAACTCTGAGCTGGGCAGTGGTATAAAACATGCAGCACAACCAAGAAGTCTATATACAAATGCAAACATGGATTAGCATCTAATTAACCGCACTGTGACTTCTAATACATTGGCATTTCCTCTGCATTTCTGTGATTACACTTGAACTGATTTTGAACCTAACCCTTTTTTCAAAAACGGGGGTACCCGATTATAATATATGAACATCTGTGAGGTTCATTCTGAACTCGAGGCATCAAAATGACAATATCTTTTTCTTGTGGTATTCCTAAACCCAAGTGCAATATCAAAAAGAGCAGATAATTACCTACTAATCTTCAGAAAAGCATGCAGACATCTGAAAGAATTTACTGTGCCTTGAGGGGCTGTGCTGCCCAAACTGTAAATACGATAAATGGCATCACAAATTCTCTGTCTAAAATTCATATTTAAGAGTGAGAGCCATGGAAATCATTATCTCGCAATAACGGAAACCCCTCTTATCTTCACATTATAACTGACAGATATTTTAATTTTAGTGAATTAAAAATACTGGGGGAACATATTTAATTTTAGCTTTTAAAAAAATGAAAAAGAAAAAGGAAAAAAGAGGAAAGAGAAATGCTTCCAAAAAACCCAGTGATTTACTCCCAGTCTAGTGTCTTTTGTAACATTTTTAGAGATGCCATCTGCAAAAGAAACATTGGACCTTAAAGAAGATTTGCTAGACATTGTCACCTTGATGTGGAAAGAATGTCTGTTCATAGCAGGACCTTCTTGCTTATACTTCTCTTTCTCTACTAAGTACATAAAGAAAAAAAAGTTAGATAGATTTCTTAAAAACCCACTAAGGCTCTAATATAATGCAGATCTGCTCCCATCCAAATTCCTCTGAGTTAGATGGGACATCTTTCCAGGCATGCATAGGACTACAGCCTTTGGGTTGTATCCAACTGTGTTTTTCCACCAGAAGAATAGTCAACACTGACAGACTGGATTCCCTCATTTGCTGAAAGCTCACCAGATTTGCTTGAAGGGCTTGAGACCCTCTGAAACAGATCTGAGGAGACATGGAGGAGATGCAGAGGAAAGGATGAGGGCAAAATCCTGCTGCAAGAGTCAATTTGAGTAATTGTTGACAAAATCCATTGTTAATGGAACTGGTGCACAGTGTTAAGAAAATGGACACTCTGATTTCCACAAGGGCTGGCCACTCATGGGATAGGTGCGAGAGACAGAGAGAAAGGTCAGAGCTTTCTTTTGTGAGCTGTAACCCAAAAATAATCAGCAAATGGCAGTGTACAATAACACTTCTAAGGGATCTGCCCAGCACAAGCGTGTCTAGAAATGTTTGTGGGTAACAGTATGCGCTTGCAGGACTGCTATCCTGTACATTTAGACACATGTTTTCATTGTTTTCCAGCATGGGTTTTGTTTATAGTTTGATTCTCTCAAAATTGTGTCTTTAAATTGGGACATGCTTTTGTTAGGAAAGTGCTATGCATCAATATTAAACTGTATTCAGCAATACAGCATCCATAAGCAAATATTCTGATTCCAAACATTTGTAAGATAAAAATAAAGGCTTCCATCCAGTGTTGTCCAAGCTGATGTCTACTGGTACATCAAGAGTTTCCCTTCCCTCCCTCCTCCAGAATGCTACAAATATGCTCCACAAGTCTGTCCTTACCTGAATCTGATTTTCAGGGTGCATGAGAGATAAAGGTGAGACAGGGAACCCATTGCACAAATACCCCTTATTCTGCGAATGTACGGACAGTCTCATATTGCACCTGATGTTTTCATCTCTCTCTTTCTCTCTCTCTTTCTCTCTCTCAATCTGTGTGTGTGTGATTTTACTGTGCATAATGGGATTAGAGAGCAAATTCCGTTTTTTTATAGAATGCCAGATGACAAATACATTTTACGTATGGAAATGAGAAGCAGCAGTTCTTTATTTTTCTTTTTTACTCTCAAAAACAAAATTCTTTTGTTCTGCAAAACTATACAAGCAAGAGGAAATTTTCTTATAAAATGAAATCTGCTCATTTTCCACAATACTATTTTCCATCTATTTACCCCCCAAAAACCTCTAATTGTTTAAAAGCTGCATAAAAAAATCTAATATTTTATTTCTCTGGATTTATTTAACATTTGCTTTCTCCTCTTTTCATAGTTTCCTGTCAGTATTTTCATATTATAATATATAATATATGTTTTGCTCTGAGAACTAGTTCTTATGTGCTGTTTCTTGTTAATTCGTATTTATATACATTAACAAGAAACAGTACATAGGGGCTAGTTCTCAGAGCAAAACAGAGCAGAATTGTTTCACTTGCCTCCTAGATGCCATTAAAGAGGCTGATAAACAAACAGATAAACAAACAGCTCAAAAGTACACTAAAGCTTTGGAGAGTTACCCGAAACAGGCCTAGCTCGTTGTTTGTTTTTACTAATAGGAGCTCCTCTGGATATATTGGAACCTGATGTAACTTGAATATAGATCTTGGGGTTTCTGTGGCCGATGACTCTCACTATCAAGCCATAAATCTATATAATCCTTCTGGGTTCATTCTATGCACTCTCAAAAAATTAACCACCAACGACTCATTGCTTTTGCAGTGCGGTATTAGTACAGAAGCTCTCCTCTCCCATCCGTTATGCAATGCACAAAGAAAATTGCTTCTTCTTCCTCGCATCTCCAAGAAGACTCCTTTCAGATGTAAAGGACAAATGCCTTTTTACCTCGGAGTTTTCCATATGAATTAACGTGTCCATTACCCCTATGACAGTAATAAGTAGTCCTTCATTTCCTATTGACTGAAGCATAACTCCCATTGTTACCCTCAGTTCTGTGCATATGCTCATTGCACAGGCGCTTGGTTCCGAAAGGATTCTGTGATGGAAAAATGAAGCCCGTCGCATTCTAAAGCAAAGAAAAATTACAATACTCAGTGTTGCTAGTAGAGCAGGACTCTACTCAGACATAGAATCCAACGCTAGACCTCTGAGTTTAGATGTTTTGATCTTCACAAGTGGTGCGGGTTGTTCTTTCAAGTTCCTTGCAGCCGCTGAAGCAAACCTTTGAAACCCCCTTTTGCCCTGCATGAAAGCACTGCTTGCAACAAACGCTCACAAATTCTGCAGTCGCACAGTCCTTGTCTTGGCACGGTTATACTCTTTTGTTTACTCCGTTCAAAAGTAACAGTTTCAAAAGTAGTACATCCAAGTAGCTGTTACTGCCCTTTTCTTAAGAAATTTAAAAGTCGGCTGTCTTTTTGATGGGGTGTCTGCGTGAGACAGAAGAATGTTTCACCCATTCAGCAGACTTCCTCTGTTTTCCAAACGATACATGGCATTTGAGGAACTCAAAAGTAACTGCGAAGGAAATTATTAGTCACATTATATTATATATCATAATCATGTGAAACTACAGAGGCATTTCACAGCTTATTACCATAATATAAACTACAGGAACACGAAATAACCATGGATTAATTGTGCCATAAGGTTAAATTCGCATATTAAAATCCTCTTCCTCTCATTCTCTAATCGTATGAGCAGTTTTGACCATGAACAGAAAAATGTAAGAGTTCTGAAACATTAAAACTGCATGATGTTTTTTCCTGACATACGGTTCAAATAAAAAGCTAGTTTTATCAAGATATATTTTTCCTAGGGCAGTTTAAGTTTTAATTTGCCTAATATTTCTTAAACGAACCTCCATTCCACATGCGGTAATACAGTCATTTCACATAAACAACTATCACCAGATAAGCTAAGACTTAGACTTTAAGTAATTGAACTATACATTGTATGATGCACTGTACTTTCAATGTATATATAATACAAAATAGTCTTTTGAAAATGAATTTGAAATTTTTATTTCTGTGTGAGATAGAGGCTTATAATGCTTCTGATTTTAATTATGCCAGTCCTTGTTTTACATTTTAAAAAACCCTCAGATTTTTACCAAAATAAAATTTAGGCTGCACTTCTTTGAGAACAGATCTCATTTAACTTAATGCTTTTTACTTTCAAATTGACAGATACGTGATTTTACTGTACACCACAGAAGGTGGATCTTGTCTGATTTTCTTCATGATAAACCAGTCTTGATACACCAACCCATATCTGTTTCTGCTATTGTTGTTCCTACTGTCTATTTCTTCACATGTTTTACTATTTTTATTTATTATTAATGCAAAGTATTTATTTTTCCCAAACAACTTCTAAAACTTACGTCTCTGAACATACATATTTGAAGGCCTTGTTTCATCACCAACATAGACATCAAATGCATGCATTTTGAGTGCCCTCCCTCTTATTGGTGAGCTGACTGACCATTTTAATCAAAATCCATATTTGAAGATGTAAAAATATGCTATTGAAGGGAAAACCAAAATGATTAATGAATAAAGATGACTTTTTTGTTTTTTATTTATTTATTTATATCCCACCTGCCAGATGCTCTTTTTTATTATTATTAATAACTATAACATAAACATAAACATAAAATACACAAACCGAAATACAATTTTTTTAAATGGGGAAAAAAAAACCCATACTAAAGGAAGAACAGTGAGTAGTTTAAAGCTTGGATAAATGGTTGTAAATATAATGGGGAGGAAGGGTGATGCTCAGGCCCATTTGTGAACAAACAACTGCATTCACCTCACATATGTATGGGAGATGCTTTTAATAACGTGCTTCATTCGGGCTTATTTCATTACTTTTTTGTTGTTGATGATGATGGCAGAGGTGGTGCGATGAATTAAGTTGAATACAAAAGACTTCCACTGCACTGAATTACCTGTTTCACCTTGAAAAGCCACACAAAATGAAGCTCTTAAAGCCTTTTGAAAATGACCTTTTTCCTCAGCAATGATTTATCTTCCCCCTCCTCAAAAATCCCTTTTACAAAAGGGAGTATGATTAAAGGAAGCCAAGCAGCACAAACACTGGCTGAAGATCCCGCTTATCGGGAACTCACTTGACAATGTATGTTTTGGGGGTCGGGAATGCTGCAGGTTCAAGGGATAATTCCGCCTTTCAAGCACTTCAATTTATTTCATGCCTGAGCACTGTCATTGTAGGCAGACAAGATGAAACGCATCGTCGTGTAAAGAAATTGAAATGAAATCCTACTTGACCCAGCAGGATGGGGCATTATGTTTGACTCACTCGTGATTCCTGGGATAATATCTAATTCCAGGAGGAAAATTTCTTGATATGGCCACCTGCTGCGCGGGGCTTTGTCCAGGGATCACAAGTTGTTCTGGGTGACTGGGCTCAGGACATGCTTAAAAGAAAGCAGCCGGCCTCCTGCTGTCGTTAAGATCGCTTCATTTTCTCCTCTGGTCTCTATTCATCGGAAAGCGAGTGAATAGAGGAGACTCCTCTGTGTGTGTGTGTGTGTGTGTGTGTGTGTGTGGGAGGGCAGAGAGGATGGACTGGGGAGCCAGGAGGAATCCAGGAGGGGACCTGAAGCACTACCAGATGGAGATACACACTCCCAGTCAAGGCTCGCTTGACCTAGGTTTCATGTGAAAGGCTGGCTGCACAGGAGTATGTGGTTTTTTGTGTTGTTGTTTTTTTAAGTGAAGGCATCTCATTATTTCTTCACAGGCTACTTTTTAGGGGGAGAAAAGTTACAGGATGGCAGACCTGTCACTTGTGTGTCTTTCTGCCTTGGGTCCCTGTGAAGTGTTTACTTTGAAAAGGCAGCATACCAGCCGATTAAATAAAACGGGAGCACTCCTTGTCTCACAAGAGGGAATCGTGGAGACAGCTTTATTACTTCTGTCAGAGAACAAAGGTTTTTCCCAGCATGCAGGGGATTATTAGGCCAGCAGCAAATAAACGGAATTCACAACGTCAAAGCTTCAGATGTGTCTAAGGAGTAGAGGAGGGGGTGAATCCATAATTGATTTCTCTGCTGTTATTTTTTTTTAAAGAATAAAACTATTCAGCTATTATAACACAATCTGGTTTGATTCCTGACAACAACTGTGGTTTCATTTAGATGCTAATGTTATGACGCTCCTTTGGAAAGGTGACTGTGTTGACCAGGTGCTTTTGTATTGTATACCTTTGGGGGGAAAAAACCCATCTTACTCCTTCCAGGAAATAAAAGGCATTCTGTTTACCTTGTTTGTGATGAAAGATGGCAGCTTGGCAGGGGGAAGCATGAAGGAAAATTATAGGCTATGACCAGGATCAAAAGAAGGACTTGGATATGCCCAGTCAGATTTTTCCCCTTGTTTAAAGAACAGATAAGCCATTCAGTTCTTGCAGTTCTTTCATTCAGGATGGCTATAAATGTTTTAAAAGTAGATTGCCATAAGCAGGGAGAAGGCTCCCATATAATGGATAGGAGCCCCCAAACCCCTTAAGTCCATGAAAATAGCTGGGCGCTATGTGGTTGCTTTTCCCACTGTTTATATTCAACTTTAGGTGCTGTTGTAGTTACTTGTTGCTAGTGCTATTACTACTAGTACTATTTATTGTTGGTATAGTATTACACCTCTCCCAAGTTACATCCATTAGATTTTGAGCAACTCCTTCCTTACCCTGAAGCCTTCCAGGTCCTTTTCTGCACCAGTCAAGAGCACTTATCCCCACCCCATCTTCCAAAGAATATGCAGAATCACAGGGGAAGACACCAGTAGTCTATGACACAAACAGAAGAGGAAACTTCACAGTGGTGGGGTGATGCAGTCCCTTACTTGAACCACATCCATAGACCACCACTGGAGAGAGGGAAAAAAGGCCATGTCCACCTCTTATATATGGTAGAAGTCAAGCCAAGAATCTGCACAGCAGATTTACTACCTGCTTCCACCAAGGTGGTCACGCACACACACATACCCAGCAACATAGCTTGTTACATATCCACTGCACTTTTGACTAAGGAATGTTCTCCCATTGCTTTTCAGAAAGGGCATGCATCCCCTTGTATTTCCTCCATTAACCATGTTGCTGATGATGATGTTGTTGTTGCTGGAATCCCCTATTTACTTAAATAAACCCCTCTGAATTCAATGCACTTTACATCTAAGTAGTAATTTTCAAAAGGCAGCCATGACATTTCAGCTTGTATAACTAAATCAAAATGAAGATATTGTGGCAAACTTAGAAGAGCTTTTGTGGATCACAGTCAACATCCTCAGTGTCTGAAACAAGTGGAAAATAAAATGGATGAAGAAAGGGAGTAGAAGATTGGGATGACAGAATGAGCTACAGATCAATGGAAAAACATATATTTTTCACTCTGAACTTCTCAGATCACCCGCTGTAATCTCCAAATAGATCTCAAAATACTCCTGCCTGAATATCTGAAGTAGAGATGGGCACAAACTGCTGGCTTGGCAGTTCAGTGCGTTTCCCAGCTGAACAGCTGATCTGCGGTTCGGCGCCCTGTCCCCTCCAGTGGCTACCCATTCAGCAGAAGCACCCCACCCTGCCTCCTCTGGGTGCTGCTGCTGAATGGATGCCTGCTGGAGGGACTTCGGTGCCAAACCATAGATCCACTGTTTGTGCCCATCTCTACTCTGAAGAGTTGCGCCCAGCCAGAGTGGAATTTTTTTATTTCTTGAAATACAAATTCCATAATTCCCCTTTCTGGAAGTTCTAACTTACATACAATTTACAGGCGCCAAAATGTGGCTTACCTGAGAGAAAAAAACTAAAATGGAAAACTTTGAGGCTTAGCTAGACCTATCTTCACACAAGTTTCTTGTTCCTGCCCCAGAGCTAAATGAGAGCTTTCATTCTGAATGGAAAGGTAGGTAGAACTAGGCCTAGCTAATCCTCAAAACCTTCCAGTTTAGGCCTTTTCTTCCAGGTTAGCTACATTTAGGTGCCTATAAGGTGCTTGGAAGTCAGGGACGTTTCTGTTGGAATTTATGTGTAATGTTTGCATACTTAAAGTTCCATTTTAAAAAGCCAGTCAATTCTTCAAAACAAAAACAAAAAAACCATGTGGGATATTGTTCTTCTGTGTCCGTGATTCAAAGCACTGGAAAATGGCCCAGTGTTGCCATATTGGATCTTTTCCCAGCTGGCAATATTGTGCCCTCATTACTAGCTGGAAAAAAAGGATGTCAAGCTTTACATAGGGCAGCCTGAATGTTGAGAAAACATTTGTCAAGATGGTCTACAGGACGCCCTCTTGTCATCACTACCATTCACAATGTGACATCAAGCAAGGGAAACCCAGGAGCTGACTCTTTTTTTTTTTTAATCAGTTAACCACTTTTCCCTCAAACACAAAACAATTGTCAGGGCTGTTTTTTGATGAGTATGAATGGTAGTGAGCAGAGGAGGGCATCCTGTAGACCATGTTGACTGCTGCCATTGGTGTTTTAAACATTCAAATGGCCCTTTGCTATGTAAAGTTTGGCATCCTTTTTCCTGCTGGCAATGCAGGCATGATATTAAGTAGCAATACTGGACCGTTTCCTGGTGTTTTGAATTGTGGATACAGCACCACAATATCCCACATTCATAAACCAGAGTTGTTGTTGTTTTGTTTTTTGAAGTATTGACTACCTTTTTGAAATGGAAGTTTAAGTATACATACACTACACATAACCTCCAGCAAAAACTTCCCTAACTTACCAACACCTTATATAGGCACCTAAATGTGGTTCACCTGGGAGAATAGGCCTCAAGGGCCATGTGCTCACTAGCATTCACACTTGCCAAAGAACAGTCCTGAGGGAGAAGTGGTTAACTGATGGAAAAAAGAGTCAGCTCCTGGGGTTTTCCCTTGTGTGGTGTCACTTTGTAAATGGTAGACAGCACAATAGGGTATCCTGTAGACCATTTTGACTGCTGTCGGTGTTGTCAACATTCAGGCTGCCCTTTGCTATGTGAAGCTTTATATCCTTTTTTCTGCTGGCAATGCAGGGACAATTTTGGACAGCAATATTGGGCCATTTCCTGGTGTTTTGAACCATGGATACAGAAACACAATATCCCACATTCATAAACCAGAGGTGGCTTTTTTTCTTTTTTCTTTTGAAAGAATTGAATCTACTTTGGAATGATCTTACTGGTAAGCCTGTTCCATGCATGTTCAGTCTTATAAAAAAGTGGTTGTTTTTCCTTTTGAAAGGTCTTGTTTTAGGACCAATATTTCAGTGCCTGCAGCCTGGAGTCTTCCAGATTAAAAAAGAGTGGACGAGACCAGCCATTCTCTTTGAAGATAAGAAACATTGGTTTGTTGGTTTGTTTTAATTTGTATGAGCTATTTTAAATCTAGGAACATTTAGAGTTGCTTGTTTCTGAATAGGGCAGAACCAGTTTTATTTTTAAAAACTCATACCTCGAAAACTCTTAGCCAAAACCTTCCCAAAATTTGCACAGAGCAAGAGGAGACAGTCTACTATACCTGTTCCCAATTTGGTGCTGATCCAAACTCCACTTTCAAAGTTATAATTTTTGTTTTGGCTTCCCCCCATTTTTAGAATTGCCTTGTAGAATTTTTTGTTTCACCGTGCTGCACAATAACATAACTGCACTACATTCCAGCTATAATAAGCTTGTCATGTAAACAAGTGAATTGAATTTGCATATATTCATTTGTTCTGAACTGCTTATTCTATTGTCATGATTTTTTAATCCTCTTTCAAGTCTGTGGCTGTGTGGTGCACTCATTTCGCAACTCAGAGAGCTGAAGGAACAGATAGCCTTCTATTTCACTGCATGAGTGACCTTGCAAAAGTGCTGAAAAAATGAAGCAGATTGTGTCTTGTCAAACTAAGAAACTTGAAGCCTAACCTTTGGGATGTTCCCAAACCCATCGTCCCAATGAGCATAGCAAGGATGTGAAAATGACCTCCGGCCAGTCACTGTAGTGCCATGAAACCATTTCACTCCCTGGCAACCCAAGGTCTTAATGACATTCACAGTCAGGCAGTAAGATGGGAAAAAGGAATATTAGAAGAGATTTATTGGAGGGTGAATACACAGGTTGTCCTTTACTGCACTTACTCATTGAAGTGAACACAAGCACCTGGCCATAAGTGACAGCTGATCGTTTCATCTGAGAACACTCTTGAGCTACTGAGTAACTAGTGCTACTAATGATTTGGTTTGTGTTTACAGTCTAGTTCAGGTGCGTGTCACATTCTACATGGTGCCTACTAATAGAGCTGATTTTCTTGCATTCGGGATCACAACATGCAGGAGCCCAGGCAATAGGTGAGAATTTCTCAAGCTCCAATTTTCCAAAGGTCAACGGCTGTTTAGAGCTGCCAGTGCACTAAGCTGTAAAGTAATCCTAGCATTCATAATGAGCAGCATTTGCTAGCGAACAGCATGTCAATATACATTAAAAAGAAAGGGCCCTTAGTTGCAGTACCAGGCTGAATTACTTGGACCTGATCCTGCTTTCATTCAGATCAATAAGTGTTTTGCTTTCAGTTTGAATGGGCGGAGGGGGTAAGCCCCAAGGGCCTGGTACCGGTGCCAGCTTCTTTTGTTTTGCCCGGGATTTGCACCCATGCTGAAATGTGCCTGTATTTCACACCTGCAATTAATTTGCATCTTCAAAGAGGCCTAGTCATGACCCCTTAAAATACTAGTCTTGGATGTGTAATTTAAATCATCGTCATCATAATGAGCATCTCTTGCTCATTCAAGCAATCTGAAATACTGTTCCTTTCTGTTCCCCATGTTAACAACAGCCTTCAAGGAGACTGCCATTTGAACAGAATATACAGCATCGACTGGTGATGTCAGAGAGAGGTGCTCAGGATAGATCCAGGAAGGATTGCACATATAGAACCAGAGACCCTGGCTTATCAAGGGAACAATGCCCGCCTTTCCCTCAAACATTTCACTGCTGTCAGGCTGTTCCAAACACCTTGTTCATTTTTACAAGTGCTGGGAGGGAGGTCTGTGCTTGTGATTATATCCAGGCACAAAGCATGAGTGCAGCCGCAGTACATATCAAGTGAAAGGATTATTTGGATCCTGGATAAATTTACTGATGTAGCTAATGCTTACAAAACTATATAGCATCTGTGAAGAACTTTCATGAACCACCTTCCCGGATCAGCAGAAACAGCCAATGCCATCTGGGTAAGGCTGCCCATTGCACACAAAGGAAAGGAGTGATACTGGCATGCAAAATACTATACCACTTCATATCTGCTTTGCCCTTTTGGTGCTTCCTACACCAATCACAATCCATTGGTTGGTCTCTATGTATTGTTAAAATGAACCGTGTGCAAGAATCTTGAGGTATGGTGTATCATGAATAGATTTCTCCAAATGGCTGGGACTGGCTTTGAGCAATGTCACGGTATTACTTCCTTCCTTCTTGGGCTGCATAGAAAATGAACGGGGAGGTGCTTTTTCCAGTAAAGCTGCTTTTGCCTTCTTTCATGGCAGAGACTTCTGTAAACAAATTCAGGATAGATTAATGATCTACATCACTAGATTTCAGAAAAGTACTAAGATATTGCCAAGCTACATTAAGTCCTGGGAGTGGCTGCCTCAGTGCCATGATTAGATCATTCTGTAAAATATTCCAGAAATGGTTAATAGCAAATGGTTGCTTTCTTCTTCAGAGAATCTCAGAAGTATTGAACCAAAGCTACAGATCAGCTAACAAACCACAGCCTAAACATTTTACTATTCCACCTTACTAATTTGAAACTACCATGCCAATATGTGGACCTGCAGCTAACCCTGGATCCCTTTAACAAATAATGACATCTATTTATTTCAGCACTTCAAGACTGAATATGTTCAGTGTCTTTATATACTTCCTTCTTTCAGCACTTCATTTCTCTATGGCTAAATGAAGAATTTCCCTTAGATTGGATCTTTTGTCTGAGATGGTGCTAATACTGTTTCTTTTTCTATCTCTGCACAAGAGTTCTTTCCTTTTTCAGCAGTGTCCTTGCAAATGAGATAAGAGTACCTGGCCTCAGGGTTGATGAAGCAACAGACACCAGCTCCCCATAAAGGAGGAGAAAACGTTCAAACTCTGACAGCTACAGATGATAATTAGAACATATTTTGGTAAAGTCCTGAATGTGTTTTTCTTTCTTGCAGCTCCCCACCATCTCCTTTGGTTTATGGGAGAAGAGGGAAGACGAGGTTGCACAGGTTTAATCTCTGAGCTGAGAATAAGATTATCCCGTATCTATGCCTGAAAGAATTGGCAGTATTGCTGCAAAATTGTGTTTGGCATGTTAACAAGCCTTCAGATTTAACTTGCAGTGACTGTGCATATAGAGAGAGAAAAGAACGTCAAGGAGTTGATGTAAAAATAACAACAACAATTCGGACTAGGTGTTTGTTCTCATATGATGATTAGATTTTAATTAAACCACTGTGCTGTCATCCAAATTATATCCCAGTTTGGTCATGGCTGACATCAACAACGCTCTTATCTATAATAACAAAAATGTGTTGGAATAGGGTGCCTAACTCCACTGTAGCTCTGAAACTCTGAAACCTAGACACCTGGAATTTTGTATGCATAGTAAAGGGACCCTGAGGAGGTGCATCTTGGAGTTGTTTTTTTTAAAGGATTAATTAATTTTAATAATTAAAATCAGTCGAGAGCCTGTTGGAGCCTGCAGTACTATGACTTCAGTCACTAGGTAGCAGATAGCAGGTTTCCTGAAGGGTTGAGGATCACCTCAAGAGCTGGACAGCCTTCAACCTTTTCTCTAGATATTTACAGCTGGTGGGAGGGATAAAAGGAATGTCTAAAGGTGTTTGTGCTGTGTGTATATCTTGATGCCACCAAAGCTAGTTTCTATAGCACTTCCCACTTCCTTCTCTGATGATGTTGTACAGCAAAAGTGCAGAAGTCTTCCTCTCTGAGACTAGGTGACAGTATATGTTGGGGCAAGTCAGGAGACCTGCCCACAGCAGCAGGTCTCCAAAGAAGAGTGAACACTCCCACAGTGTGTTCTGCATTGAACCCCCCCACCCCCCAATGCCCCACCATCTGCGATAACTATCTCACAGCCACTTGTGGCAGTACTGGTCTGCTGGAGCCACTTCACTTCTGCTGGATCAACACGGGGCCCTCTTTTGTATAACCCAGATGCTTTGTGAACCTGGCCTGTCCCTAACCCTTAGTATGTGGGAATGTGTTTATTTGTTCATCTGTTGAGGGGAGTGGGAAAGATTGAAAGGTGGAAGACTCTTCTAGCCATGGCTCCCATATTAAAAAAGAAAAGGAAAAGGAAAAAGTTAAAGGTGTATCTGTACTACAAAGTTACATCAGTTTTATACCCGTGGTTCCCTTCTAAGGAATCCTATAACTGTTTCAAGCTAGAGAGACTTAATCTGTCAGAATCCTAACAAGAATATGCCGACATATATGAAAAACAAAAAATTTGGCCCACAGACTGACAACATTGTATATATATTCCAATCTTCATGAAAGAATACAGTAACTGTAGGACAATTTCATTAATTAATTAATCATGCAAGCAAAGCAATGTTCAAAGGGTTGCAATAAAGACTTTTACCCTAAATGGAGTGATAAATGCCCAATTTACAAACTGGATTCTGAAAAGGAAGAGACAGTAGAAATCTTATTGTAAATACAATTTTGGAAGATTGCTCTATACTTTATTGTGTTGTTAAGTGATGTCAAATCAGAAGTGACTTATAGCAACCCTAACATGGCTTTCTAGATAAGTGATCTATTTAAGGAGTGGTTTTATCAGTTCCTCAGTGAGCTTTCATGGCTGAGTAGGGATTCCAACTCAGGTCTCCTGAGTCCTAGTCTACCACTCTATCCACTGCACCATACTGGGTATTTTCTATGCCTTGTAGGCTACAGCAAAGCCTTTGACTGTGTGCAGTGCGAGAACCTTTGGGCTGTTCTAAAAGAAATGAGTGTGCCTCAACACTTGACATGATACTAGTATTAGGACAGAAGAAAGACTAGGAGAAACAGAATGATTTCCCGTAGGCAAAAATGTCTGCTCAATCTACATACAGAAGACATCACTCAGAAAGCTGGACTAGATTCAGATGAAGGAAGAGTGAAAATTGATAGACGAAACAGCAAGAATTTAAGATGTTTGGATGATACTATTTCACTGACGGAAAGCACCAATGGCTTGTAATGGCTCCTGAGGAAAGTGAAGGAACGAAGTGCAAACACAAGGCTGCAGTTAAACATTAAAATAATAATCATGTGTCGTTAAGTCAATTCTTACTAATGGTGACCCTTTCCATGGTTTTCCAGGTAGAGAATATTCAGAAGTGGTTTACCATTCCCTTCTTCTGGGGGTGCCTTGACACTGTGCAGCTTGCTCAAAGCCACCCAGGCTGGTACAGGAGGCACGGTGTGGAATTGACTTCCCAACCTCTGGCTCTACAGCTAGATACCTAAACCACTGAGCCATCCAGCCAGCCAGTTAAACAATGAGAGGACAAAAATTGTTACTACAGAAGAACTATATAACTTTACTGTTGACCATAAAGAACTTTTAAATTGTTAAAGATTTTGTATACCTTGGTTCAGTTATCAAACCAAATTGAGGCTGCAGCCAAGAAATCAGAAGACTAGGATTTGGTAGGGCAACTATGAAGGGAGGAGAAAACATCATCAAGTGTAAAGATGTGTCACCAAGGCCAAGATCATCAATATAATTGTATTCCCAATCACTATGTATAAGGAAACGAGGACAATGAGGAAAATCTAGGAAAAAACAGGACAATGAAGGAAACTGAGAGGGGGAAAATGATTCATTTGAAATATGGTGGTCAAGGATCACCAGAAAGACTAATACATGGGTCTTAGAACAAATAAAGCCTGAACTATCTCTAGAAGCAAAAATGAGAAAACTGAGGCTGTTATACTTTGGGCACATCATGAGAAGACAAGACTCACAGGAAAACACAGTTGTTGTTGTTTAGTCGTTTAGTCATGTCCGACTCTTCGTGACCCCATGGACCAGAGCACACCAGTATACGCAGGGGATCAGTTCCACAATCTAATGTGGATGCCTGAAACTGTGGACAAAGGGAACTCATATATACAACTGAAGAGGGCTATGACATGAAACCATGGATATTGATTCTGTGGATACAGAAGTCTAGGAAAATTTGAAGGCAACAGGAAAAAAAAAAGGCCAGATATGAGGATGATTGACTTCACAAAGGAAGCCATGACTTTGCATTCTCAAAAACTGAGTAAAGCTGTTAATGACAGGATATTTTGGAGGTTACTCATTTGCGGGATCTGCATAAGTTGGGGATGACACACAACAACGACAGCATGGATTGCATGGGTAAAATGGAAACCCACAGTTGGGTTGGGCTGATTTTTGTGACTATGCAAGTAGCAAAATGTTTCCAACAGCTGTAGCAGTTGCCATCATTCTCACAAGGGCTTGCATCTCATGCAGCCTTCCCTACAACACAAATTTTATATCCAGAGTTTTTCCATGTCCTTTCCTGCTGTTGATCCTCACAATAAACAGGCAAATAACTTCCTGCTCTGCCAGGAATGGGGCCCAGACACCAGGAGGGAAGTGGCTGGGTAGGTGCCTGGGCTTGAATGTCATGTCACACAGAGACCTTTTCTTTCTTCAGGGCTACTTGCACTGAGGATGTTTCCCCTGCAGTTCCTTGGGATTTTAGCAGGCACCTTGAGACCTGACAAGCTTATAAGGAATCCTGTGATTTGTCACAGAACAGGATGGATAGCTTAGTGAGTTGGGTTCCAGGGTCAGAAGTTTGATTCCCCAGTATGCCTCCTGGAAAGAGAGCCAAACTATGTGGCCTTGAGCAAGCAGCACAGTTCCAGGTCACCTCCAGATGAAAGGAATGGTATGCCACTTCTGAATCTTCTGTACCTAGAAAACCCAGCACAGAAGTTGGAATCAACCTGATGATATACAATTATATTCTTATTAAAGTACTTATAATTATTTTGCCAGAAAGCTCTAGTATGCTTCCTTGAGCTGCCAGAAAGAAATATAAGTACCTCAGCAGATTATGACTCTCAGGATTCCTTAGGATGGAGTCATGAGAGTTAAATAAGTATCAAACTATATAGGTTACATCTCCTGTCATATTACTTCAATACTTGGGTTAAAACTGGATGAATTTCTGAACTTTTCTAAGAAATGCCTGAGACTTTTCAGGAAGGTTTGCTGCATGGTTTTTCAAAAACCATGTATTCATGGATGCTAGGGAAGAACTAGCTGAAGGCTGATAGAAGCCTTCGAGAATACATTGAACGCCTCTACGGGGAGGAAACGGTCAGACAGACCCAGAGACTGGAAACACTTCGAAGCAAAAGAGCACACCTACTATGTTCCTTAACATTTCTACTACGCTGCAGAGACACAAAAACCATTCCTCATGACAAAAAGGACCTTTATTTCCCCACAGGCTAGATGCATCTATGACCGCCTGGAACATGCCCTCCTACGGGAAAGAATCCACACAACCCGCAAAAAACTGGACTCCACAGACAAAGAACTACTATTCCTACACAATCAATATCAGCCAAAAAATGAGAAGTCAAGATTGGGACAAGATTGATACCCTCTTCTACAGAAAGATGGAAAAAGAATTGGTGAACCACACAGCCAGACAAAAACAGAAATTCAACAAATGCCAAACAAGCCAACCGAAACCTACACTAGACACCTCGCGCATCATCATCAACCTATCTGAATGCCACCTCTCCCCGGAAGAAACCTCGGTCTTAGCCAAAGGAGGAAACTTCGCAGTCACACCCAGTAAAATTCCTGTGGAAGACATCATTGCCAACGTGGAATCAGCATTATATCATCTTCCAGAAGAAAAAGCAGAAGAAATAAGAGAAGTGACAAGGATCCTTCAAAAAGCAAAACCCCCAAAAAGCAACATAACAAAAAAGGAGAGAAATGCTATCAAGTCCCTAAACTCAGATCCGGACATCATCATTCTGCCAGCAGATAAAGGCAACACCACAGTAATCATGCAAACAGAATAATACAAGGACAAAATCAAGGAACTTCTAGACCCCACCACCTACAGAAAACTGAAATGGGACCCAACCAACAAAATCACAAAACAAACAAGCATGCTGATCAGGAGTTCCTCCCTGCACCCCAACGTCCTTCAATGAATCTGCAAGACAGAAGCTCTCCCAATAAGACTATACGGACACCCCAAAATCCACAAAGACTCAATCCCACTCAGGCCCATTGTAAGTGCCATCGGCTCCCCGACATATGAATTAGCAAAATACCTAGCCACCCTCCTACAGACTCACATTGGGCAAACCTCATCCTACATCAAAGACTCAGGACATTTCATAAGCAAGATCAGCACCCTAAAACTCAGCCCCAGGGACAGACTGCTCAGCTTTGACGTAGTATCGCTATTCACCAAGGTACCGATAAAGGACACTCTGACACTCATCCAGCAGATCTTTCCAGAAGACATCAAGGCCCTTTTCCAACACTGCCTAACGACCAGCTATTTTCAGTGGAATAATGAGTCCTATGAACAGACAGATGGAGTGGCCATGGGGAGCCCCCTCAGCCCGCTTATAGCAAACTTCTACATGGAACATTTCTAAAAACAGGCCCTGGCTTTAGCACCCTTCGCACCCACAGTCTGGTTCCGATATGTGGATGACACCTTCGCAATTTGGAACCATGGTGAAGAAAAACTGGAAGAATTTCTAAACCATCCCAACAGCATCCACCCAAATATACAATTCACCATGGAAAAAGAAATAGAGGGCCAACTCCCTTTCTTAGATGTCATGGTCATACGCAAAACTGACCTCCTATTGGGACACAAGGTCTAAAGAAAACCCACCCACACAGACCGGTACCTACACAAAAACTCCAACCACCACCCACAGCAAAAAAGAGGCATAATCAAAACACTGGTAGACCGTGCAAATCGGAACTGTGAAGCTCAATTTCTCAGCACCGAACTCAACCATCTGAATTGGGCCCGACAGGCAAATGGCTACTCCAAAAATGAAATCACAAGAGCCATCAAACCAAGAAAACAACACCAAACTGAAGAGGAAAAACAGCCACCCACAAATAAAGTATTTCTGCCACACATCAAAGGGGTCACGGACCGCATGGGGAAACTTTTGAAAAAGCATAACCTACAAACAGTATTCAAGCCCACCACAAAAATACAACAAATGTTACGGTCAGCAAAGGACAAAAGGGACCCCCTCACCACTGCAGGAGTATACCAGATACCTTGCAGTTGTGGCCAGGTATATATTGGAAGCACAAAATGCAGCATCCACACCAGAATCAAAGAACATGAGAGACACTGCAGACTAAAACAACCGGAAAAATCGGCAGTAGCTGAACATGCCCTAAAACAAGCTGGACATGAAATTCTATTTCAAAATACTGAAGTACTGGACAACACCTGCAATCATTATGTTAGACTGCACAGGGAAGCCATTGAAATCCACAAACAACAGCAGAGCTTCAACAAAAAAGAAGCAAGTTTAAAACTCAACAAATCCTGGCTCCTAGCACTGAAAAATACAGCCTGCAAAAGGTCAATGAACTCTACCCAGCTACAAGGGCCAGTGATCACTGCACACAAAAGACCAGCTAACGACACCCATCAATCACAGTGACAGATAATCTCTCCCTCTTATCACAACAATACACCCACAACAAAAAACACGCTGATCACCACAATCACCCATCTCCTGAAAAGGACAAAAGCTGATCCCACAGCTATAAATACTCAACTATCCAAACAAACTGCACCAGAGCACAGACAGAGTTCTGACTCCTGTCCTCTGAAGATGCCGGCCACAGAGACTGGTGAAACGTTAGGAAGAACAACCTTCAGAACACAGCCAAAGAGCCCGAAAAACCCACAACAACCATCAGCTGATAGAAGTGTTTGAACTTAAAATTCATGAAAAATGAGGCTGCATCAAGGGCTATATCCTACGTATGCACACATTATTAATAAATGGGGCACCAAATGTTTACCTACCAAGGGCAACCTAGACTATCATCTTCAATTTTAGTACTAATTTGCCTAACACCTGATCTTTCTCTCTCTAACAGACAGATGGAAGAGTTACAAAATCCCTCACCCCCTCCTTCCCCATCTTTCTACCTGCTGTGAAGATGCAACTCATCACCTCGGGTGTCATGTTTATGACAAAGACTGGAGGCTGATCATCGGCTTGGATTCCCCATTGAGCAAGAGGGCGACATGTCTAGTAGCATGCAGAAAGAGGAGGGAAATGTCATTGCCATGTTTATGGGAGTAAAAGATGGAATGTAAATCCTAGCCAGAATACTGTGGAAAATTTTACTATGTATTCAGATCCAGACTGTGCAAATAACAACTTCTCCGAAGTCACAGGTGTGGAAATTGCATGTTATTTCCACAGTATGGGAAATAATTGGATTATCATAGCACAGCACTGTTCATGCCAACTGTTATTTGTTTTAGCCTTTCATTGGAAAGATCTATACATCTAGGAAGAGCTGTGGTTGTGTTCAGAACAGAGATGGAGCACCAGAAATACTGTCAATTTTTATATAGCTTGGCGTATTAATTGTGTATTCATCTCAATGAATGTTTGCATTCATGGTTTAGCTGTTACTTAGTAACAGGAAAAGGTGTCAATATCAGCTCTGCAGTTCTAACATGATGATGATGATTACTTTTCCATGAATGAAATTCAAACAACAACAACTCTGCAAAGCTACACAAGCGATCAACAGTCATTTTATATCTAGATAGGTAGACAGACATATGTGATGTAGCATCAAAAATATGAATGATGTTGCTCCTCCCCTACCTCCTCAAATCTGTGGAGGAAAATAAACAGGACTGATACATGTAAGTGATTGAACTAAGGCCATATTTATGAAACATCCAATCAGATAGGTGAGGGGTGCCTATGCAGGCCTCTAAGTACTAAATCCAGGTAGTAAGTCTATAGAGATCTATAGGAGAAAATCATTCTGGCTAGAAAGGTTGAGAGACCTCCCCATGCAAAGATCTCCCAGGGTGAATTGGATTAATTCCAAACATGGTCTTTATCCTACCCACACCTCCTTCAGCCCTGAGCAAAAAAGCTTCAAAAATCACTGCTCTCCATAAAAATTTAAGGGATATTCACTACTCGTTTTCCCCTCATGTCTCAGCCACAGATGAGCAGCCAGTCTCTATTTAGTTTCTTCTTCTTCTTCCTAAGTCCAGTTCAGGCACACTCTACACATGTAGGATACATGTGGTGAAGGAGGAACATCAGCCTCACCTCCATGACTTTCATCATGGAAATGTTACAGTCTGATGAGTGAGAGGCTACCCTATCTAAGAAAACCGTCACACAAGCCACAGCCTCAGTTGGAGTAGGTCCCTTGGACATGGTAAACAGACAGAGCAGCCTCTCCATCTTCAGACTTTTGTATTTCTATGATTAAAGCCATTATGAAGAAGATGGGACTGTCATGTTCCACACTCCACACTTCAAGCATACCTTAACAGGGCTTAGATGAAGCCTGAAAGATCTTCCGGGGTTGAAAATAAAATCTGTAAATATTAAGCGGCACAATTTGACATTAAAGATTGAGGAAGAAGAAGAATTCCACAGGAGTATCATCAAGTAAGGATTATTTCTAGCCAATGAGCTTTCAATTTGTTCTTTAAGTAAACAAGGCAATGAAGCAACCACATTTTATACCTGGAGCTATTCCACGTTCCATTTTCTGCAGTGCTGCTGGCATTAATCAGCTGAACTGTTAAAATCGCCAGAGAAAACAGATTAAATGGTTCTTTAAATAGACAATAAAATGTATAATTTATATATTAAACATCTTGTTTCATGCCCAGTAACATCACTTTCAGATGAGGCTGCAATTTAAAAATTGCCCCCCTTCAGTTTCTAATTTGCAGTAGAAATAAAAGCATTTTTCCCTCTGTGTGTTTGTGTGTGTGTGTGTGTGTGTGTGTTAGCAAACCAAGAGATCCCTGTATAGTATCTTCTTTCTGCTATAAAATATCATTTGGGTTTTTAAAGAAAGCTTCAAGGATTCAATGCCATTTGTTCTGTACTTGCACTGTTATTTATTTTGGCCCTTGGTGTCCGTCATCACAATTATTTGTGCTTGGAGCATTATATGCACCACCATGGAAGTACTCTGATTGTTAAAAGTGAAGAAAATTGTATATCTATACAGGGCTAGCAAGCTATTTAACTAAATTCCTTTGAAACTAAATTGCCAATAAGATCACAGGTCTGAATTACATAGGGCCTGTCCAGAATGCTTGTTTGGATTGCTGTTGGTATGGTTTGGCCAACCCTTAACCTGAGCACTAATTCATCATCATTCCATCTCTGATAATAAAGGAGAAGCAGAGACTCACTCAAGAGGGCCAGTTGTGGATGGTTCTGATTTTCAAGATGTATGTATCTATGCCTCTCTCACTGGTACCAAATCCAGACTTATCTACTGTCCCCCAAACTGGTAATTGACTGAACATTTCCCCAACAAATCCTGAGCAGAAGAATATATTTAAAATCCTATCTTGGAATATTGCGGGTTGGAAAGGCAAAAGTAATGATAATGTTCTTCTGAATTACCTTGAAGGCTTTGATATTGTACTTCTACAAGAAACCTGGGTTTCTGACCAAGTTCGACTGGAAGGGTATAACTCCTATTGTGCACCAGCAATTAAGGTTAAAACTAAAGGTCACCCAACAGCTGGTTTAGCCACATTGATTAACACCTGTTTAGTTTCTGAGAATATAGATATTTTTTCCTCTCAATGCCATATGTTGGCCGCTAAAGTTGTCACCCCTGACAAGGTTTTGATTTTAATTAACATATATATTCCCCCAGGCCTCAACAGTCCACAGTGGCTCCAGCACTGGGACTCCTTGGAAAAATGTATAGAGGATCTCGAGATCAGGTTCCCCCTGGCCGAATTTATCATCGTGGGTGATCTTAATGTCAGAGTGGGGAGGGATGACCAGATATTTCTGAAAGCCCTTGAAGTGGAGAGTGATGTCTCCCTCCCACTTTGCTGCACCTTTAGTAGACAGTCCAAGGATTGCTCCTACAATGCGGCTGGACTTGTTCTAGCTAAATTGTGTATTCAATTTAACCTAATCTAGCTTAATGGCCTAACAGAATTTCCTGAGGCAGGAGAGTTCACACATATCACCAACCAAGGATCCAGTGTAATAGATTACATCCTGCTCTCAATGTCCCTGAAACCATGGGTAGTGAAATTTGCTGTGGGTGATTTTACAGCCAGTGATCACCTCCCATTAACTACAAAGGTGATTTTGGGATCCAGCAGAAGGAATGTATCCTCAGACTCGAATAATGCTTCAGCCACCCCAATTAAAATAGCTTGGAACAATCTAGTACTTCATAGGTTCCAAAATCTGCTATTAAGGGACAAGTGTAAGTGTAAGGAAATGGAAGGAAACTGGGAATTGTAGTTATACTAAAATGGAGTCTGTTAGGTTCTGTGTAAGATGAATTTAAAAGAGATGTTTTTCAGGAGCTTGTTGTGCAGAGCTGTTTGCCTAATTTACAAGGTTGGACAGTCCAGGAAAAGAAGACGAAACATCAGACCGCTAAATTAAGCAGATAAGACACCTGGAGCCTGGATCATGAGAATTTTGGGTGGTGATCGGAGTGTTCTGAATTACACCTACTTGGACTTAATTGGTTGACAGCTTGAAAGTGTAATGAAGAAGGTGGTCCTAAAGAGATGTAAAATGAGAGGGTTTGTGTATGTGAAAAAAATGGTCGGTGAATGCTGTGGAATGTGAGACACAGAGGTTTGTTTTTCTTTTCAAGAAGAAGGAGGGGGAAATAGCCCAGTCTCTAGCCAAGATGATTACCTAGACTTAGCTGTTTTTATTTTAATTAGAAATTGTAAGTTTATTTAACCATTGTAACTGTCTGAAAATGCCTAATGCTTAAGCTTTAAAGCCACAACTGTAATCTAATGAATCTATTTTCTTAATAAAACAAATATAAACCTCCAACAGAGGACTAGTCTCTTGATACAGCACGATGTCATGAGTTCAGCCGAAGAAGATCTGGAATCTGAGGGGTTAATTACAGCTGAGGAGAATGCTGGGCAATCAGAATCGCAGGCAGCTGAATCACCACCAGATTCTCCTCCCCCAGTAGCCAGAGTGAGGGAGAAGCTTCGGCAAGGAGTCATGACACGAAGATCCGAAGCCCGCATGAATGCTTCCCATAGGAACATCAGGTCGACCAGCCCTGAGTTTTAGCAGGATGAGGTGTTTAGATGACTGCTGTTGCTATAAAATCTGCACCCAGAGGCTTGCAAGCGTGTGGAAGCAACAAGTCAACACCCTGGCTCGCATCCACGCTCCTGCTCATCTTGGACCTTGTTTTCTGGACCCTTGGCTTTGGACTCTGACTTCTGACTACGGTTTGTGTTTTGGCTCTGGCATTTTGGTATCTGCTTTGCATCTTCTGGACTTCTGATATTGGACTGGTTTATTGGACTTTTGCCTGTTAAAACCCCCGGAAACGTGACAGATTGCTTCCACCCAAACACACTCTCTCCACAAGATGGAGGGAGAAGCAAGTGAAGGTTCTGGTCAGCTGAATGTTGTGCTTACTCAGGTGCAGTTTCTTACACAAACGGTGGCACAGCTTCAGCAGCAACAACTGCAATCCCAGGCCAACGCTGCTGCTGCCCAGGTCAAGTGCCCTGTGCTTCCTCCAGAAAAGTTTGGAGGAAAGGTGGAGGAGTTTCCAGCATTCCTGGCACAGTGTAAACTGTATATTGAGCTGCGTGCCAGAGACTTTCCCACGGACAAAACCAAGGTATGCTTCATAGTCAGCCTTCTCAAGGGACAGGCAGCTAAATGGGCTACTCCTCTACTCCTTGCTCCTTCACCCCTGTTAACCAATTACCAGGGTTTTTTGGACCATATTTCAGCAGCTTTTACTAATCCCTTGCAAGCTGCTACTGCCAATAGGAAAATTCGGACCCTGAAACAGGGTAAGGGTTCAGTTTCTCAGTATTCCACTGAGTTCAGACTCTTGGCTCAAGACCTGCTCTGGAACAAGGCAGCTCTCATGGACCAATATATGGAGGGGTTGGCTGATGGGATCCTAGATCAGCTGGCACGTGTAGATCGACCCAATACACTGCAAGAACTAATCACTCTATGCCTTCGCATTGATGGCTGCCTGGAGAGCCAACGCCTAGCACAGGGCGGTTCCCGTCCCTCGCAGCGACCCCCGACGCCCACCAACACTAGACAAGAGGATTCTGAGCCCATGCAGTTAGGGGCTGCTTGGCCACGCCTCACCCCTGAGGAAAAAACACGACACCGCTCCCAGAATCTCTGCCTGTACTGCGGGGGGCAGGACACTTCGCTTCCGGCTGCTTGGTTAAGCGGCGTAACCCCGGCTCCGTGCTACCACCGTCAGTAAAAGATTTGCCCCATGTCTGAGTGGACCCCCAGACGTGGGGCACTTAGCTGGGTCCCCTGAACCCTATGTTAACATCCCGGGTCCATTCCTCGTACCAGTGAAACTTTGCTTGCCGGATGGACGCTGGCTGTTTATTTACGCCATGGTCGATTTTGGAGCCGACCGCTGTTTCATTGACACGGCCTTTGTGAAACAGCACCGGATCCCCGTACAGGATAAAGAGACCCCAACCCTAGTTGAGTCCATAGATGGGCGTCTCCTTGGCTCCGGCCCAGTGACCCAGGAAATCCATCCGATCATTCTCCAGGTCCAACACCATCAGGAGCAACTACAATTCAACGTTGCATGCATGCCCTGTTTCCTGCTCATTCTGGGACTTTCCTGGCTCCGAACACATAACCCCCTAATGGACTGGGCACAAGGGGAATTACGTTTTAGGGACCCGTGTTCGCATCTGGGTCCACCAGCTACCTTGGCTGCAGCAGGGTCAACAGATAGTCCCATGATACCCTTGGAATACAAGGACTTTGCTGATGTCTTTGAGGAGAAGGGGGCTGACCAGCTACCCCCGCACCGACCCTACGATTGTGCTATTAATTTGGTTCCTGGGGCACCCCTTCCTGTGACACGGATCTACCCTATGTCTGAACCAGAACTTGTGGCCTTGCGGGCCTTTCTTGATAAAAACCTGAAACGGGGATTCATCCGGCCATCCACGTCACCCCTGTCTGCACCCATTATCTTTGTTAAGAAGAAGGGCGGAGAGCTCCACCCCTGCAATGATTACCGGGCCTTGAATAAAATAACCATTCGGGACCGTTACCCCCTGCCGTTGATCAGCGAGCTCCTGGATCGCCTTAAGGGGGCACATATTTATACCAAGTTGGACCTCCGTGGCGCCTATAATTTGGTGCGAATCCGTGCTGGCGATGAGTGGAAGACGGCTTTCGGAACTCGCTATGGCCAACATGAATACCTGGTCATGCCTTTCGGTCTAACCAACGCTCCGGCTGTGTTCCAGCGGTTCATGAACGTCATCTTTCGGGACCTGCTTGATCGCTTTGTGATCATCTATCTGGATGACATTTTGATTTACTCCCAAGACCCCGCTCGGCACACGGAACACGTTCGTCGGGTCTTACAACGATTATGAGACCACCGACTCTATGCCAAGCTAGAGAAGTGTGACTTCAACTTGCAGGAAGTCGAGTTCCTAGGTCACATTGTATCTCCCCAAGGGATCCAGATGGACCCAAAGAAAATAGAGTCGGTTCTGACCTGGCAGAAGCCCCGGAACCATAAGGATGTGCAGCGTTTTCTCGGCTTCGCGAACTATTACCGCCAGTTCATATCAGCCTACACGGACATAACCATGCCGCTGACCCGCCTCCTCCGGCCCAAAGAGCCGTTTCTTTGGACTCTGGAGGCAGACCATGCTTTCACCACATTAAAAACCCGCTTTACCACCAAGCCAATTCTGCGCTATCCGGACCCCCGACTACCGTTTACTGTGGAGACGGATGCCTCCAGTGTCGCTCTGGGTGCAGTGCTGTCCCAGCGGGAGGACCCCTCACAGCCACTGCAGCCCTGCGCTTTCTACTCCCGGCAGTTCACACCCCCAGAACGCAACTACACCATGTGGGAGCGGGAGCTCTTGGCCATCAAAACTGCTTTCGAGGTCTGGAGGCATTACCTTGAAGGGGCCCGTCACCCTGTCCAAGTTTTGACGGACCACCGGAATCTGGAACACTTGCAGACAGCCCGACGCCTTAATCAACGCCAGATCCGGTGGTGTCTCTTCTTCTCCCGGTTTGACTTCCGCATTACCTACATCCCGCATACTCAGAATCGGAAAGCTGATGCCTTGTCCCGCAAACCGGAATACGCTGTTCCAACCTCTGAAGAGTCTCCGACTACACCTATCCTATCCCCTTCAGTTTTCGCAGCCACTACAACTCGCTTGTCCCTGGCTGAAGAAATTCGGACCACCCAAGCTCAAGATCCCTGGGCCAAGCAACGCTTGCAGGAACTCCAAAAGGGCCCCACCGGAGACTTTACTAACCTCCAGGGCCCCTCCGAACCAACGTGCTCTATCTGACCCATGATTCCCCTCCTGCAGGACACTTTGGTCGGTACAAAACTCTGCACTTACTCACACGGGAATTCTGGTGGCCCCGGGTTTGAGCTGACGTCGCCCGTTATGTTGATTCCTGCGAGGTTTGTCGTCGAGCCAAGGACGTACCAGCCAAACCTCCAGGGCTGCTACAACCATTGCCCGTACCAGCCGGCCCTTGGGACACAGTATCTCTAGACTTCATCACGGATCTCCCACGATCACAAAGGTATACCTGTGTTCTGGTAATAGTGGACCTGTTCACCAAGATGGCTCATTTTGTCCCATGTTCCAAGCCTCCCACAGCTCCTGAAACAGCCCAGCTCTATCTTCACCATGTTTTCCGTCTACACGGCTCCCGACACACTTAATTTCCGATCGTGGTTCCCAATTCACCTCCCGGTTCTGGCAAGCCTTACACACCAGTTTGGGTACCCAAGTGCACTTGTTGTCGGCGTATCATCCCCAAACAGATGGACAGACTGAGCGTACTAACACCACTCTTGAGCAATATCTCCGTTGTTATACCTGCTATCAGCAAGATGACTGGGCTACCCTGCTACCCCTGGCTGAATTCGCCTACAATAACGCCATACACTCATCCACAAAACAGACCCCATTTGCAGCCACCTATGGGTACCACTCTCGTTTTTTCCTGGCTGTCCTGCCGTCAACTGTAGTTCCTGCTGCTGATGCTCACGTACACGAGTTGCAGGCTCTCCAAGACCTACTCCGAGAGCAGCTTCAGCAAGCTAAGGATGCCTATAAGACAGCGGCCAACAGAAAACGGCAAGAAGGGCCACCTCTGAAACCAGGGGACCAGGTCTGGCTTTCCATCCGTTATCTCCACCGACCTGGCCGGTCCCGCAAGTTGGATCCTCGATTTGTGGGGCCTTATTTAATCACAGATCAAATCAACCCTGTTGCTTTTCGGTTACAACTCCCAGCCACTCTCCGTATTCACCCAGTTTTCCATCGGTCCCTCCTTGTTCCTGTTGCGGCACCGGACCCTGCCCGACCTCCACTTCTGGCTCCACCTCCACCCGTTTTGGTTGATGGCGAGGAAGAATACGAGGTTCGTCAGATCCTAGACTCCTGAATCCACCGGGGAGGCCTTCAGTACCTCGTGGACTGGGAGGGCTACGGCCCTGAGGATCGATCATGGGAACCCGGAAGTAACTTACACACCCCCGACCTTGTACAACAGTTCCATGCCTCCTATCCTGATCGAGCCGGCCCATCTGAAGGGGGGAGCCCTGAGGAGGGGGATAGTGTCATGAGTTCAGCCGAAGAAGATCTGGAATCTGAGGGGTTAATTACAGCTGAGGAGAATGCTGGGCACTCAGAATCGCAGGCAGCTGAATCACCACCAGATTCTCCTCCCCCAGTAGCCAGAGTGAGGGAGAAGCTTCGGCAAGGACTCATGACACGAAGATCCGAAGCCCGCATGAATGCTTCCCAAAGGAACATCAGGTCGACCAGCCCTGAGTTTTAGCAGGATGAGGTGTTTAGATGACTGCTGTTGCTATAAAATCTGCACCCAGAGGCTTGCAAGCTTGTGGAAGCAACAAGTCAACACCCTGGCTCGCATCCACGCTCCTGCTCATCTTGGACCTTGTTTTCTGGACCCTTGGCTTTGGACTCTGACTTCTGACTACGGTTTGTGTTTTGGCTCTGGCATTTTGGTATCTGCTTTGCATCTTCTGGACTTCTGATATTGGACTGGTTTATTGGACTTTTGCCTGTTAAAACCCCCGGAAACGTGACACAGGACTATAACTAAATCCAGTGTGGATGAAAGAAGGTTAATAGTGGCTACTGTAAATAGAGGTCCTACTGTCCTACTTTACAAGGCTGGTGTGTATTCTAAGGCAGCGTTCCCCAACCTTTTTAGTAGTGCGGACAGGCGGAGCCTCTGAGGAAGGTGGGGTGGCCCTTCGCGCTTGCGCTCTCTGACGTATGCGCAAAGTGGTTGGGGAGTGCGTGTGCCATAGGCATGCACGCGTTCCCCCACCGCTTCACGCATGCGCAGGAGCGCCTGCCCACCCACCCACGCACCCACCCCACCCCACCCCTGCGCGTGGGCGCATGTTTGAAGGGGTGAGGGAGTGAGTGCGTGCCGGTGGCGCCGGCGGCGGAAGCCTGGGAGTCTTTTTTTTAAAAAAAAAATAATAATTTTTTTATTTTACTCCTCGCCGCCCTCCGTGGGAAATTCAAATGCAGCTGCTGGTGCCAGTTCTGGACCTGGAGGCACCAGCGGCGGCATCGGCCTGTTGAAGGCGGTGAGGAGCACCGACCCCGGCCTCGTTGGAGCCCGCCAGGAGGCGAGCAGCCAGAGCACCCGGCCATGCTCTGCCTCCCGGCTCTTGGCCACCACCCCCGTTGCCCCCGTCACTGCCGCCACCGCCGGGAGGCCAGCAGCCGGAGAACCCGGCCATGCTCTGCCTCCCGGCTCTTGGCCACCCCCCCCGTCACCACCGCTGCTGCCGCTGCCAGGAGGCCAGCAGCCGGAGCACCCGGCCATGCTCAGCCTCCCGGCTCTTGGCCACTACCACCCCGTTGCCCCCGTCACTGCCGCCACCGCTGGGAGGCCAGCAGCTGGAGCACCCGGTCATGCTCAGCCTCCCGGCTCTTGGCCACCCCCTGTTGCCCCCGTCGCTGCTGCCGAGAGACCAGCAGCCGGAGCACCCGGCCATGCTCTGCCTCCTGGCTCTTCCCCCCGCCCCCTGCCACCACCGCCAGGCCGCAAAGACAGACCTCCCCCCCCGCACGCACTCCCCTCCCCACAGCTGCTTTGCGTGCAGGGGTGCTTGCGTGAAGGGGTGAGGGAGCGCTCACGCTGGCGCTGGCACACGCCCATGCAAAGCAGCTGTGGGGAGGGGAGTGCGTGCGGGGGGCGGCGGGAGGTCTGTCTTCACGGCCTGGTCAGGCTCAAGCCACGGACTGGCAATGGTCCGCGGACCGGGGGTTGACAACCTCTGTTCTAAGGAAACACATAGTCTATGGTTTATTGCTTTGGAAGCAATCAAGGTTACTTTTAAGGTTCAGGCTTGTCCATGGGGCTTACTATGCACTTCTGAGGCCTAAAGGACCAATCTCAGGAAATAAAGGTGGTAGTTTTGCACCCCTGACCGTGATCATTGTCTCTTTAGGGAGACGGGATCGTTACAGTAAGGACCTGCAGATTTCCATCACAAAATCCATCAAACCACTTGATAAAATTAAAGCATTTGATGGATTAATGGAACATCCTCACTGTGAATTAGGACAAGCTCCTTCAGCCCAAAGGTGCAGCAATCCCTCAAAGCAAAGAATTTGGCTTGACCCTGACTATAGGGATCTGAAAGTACAAATCTGCTATTCATATAGGGAATATAGGAAGACTGACTCTGCCCAAGATCAGCACAAATATTTCTCCCTAAAAACTCAATTAAGGAATTGTATGAAAGAAAAAAGAAATTTATTCTGGAGCAATGGAGCAAGCTCCAACAGGCAGTAACCCAGAAAAATAATAAACTATTTTGGGCCATTGTGGCTGGCTCCTCCAGGCTGGAAGTACAAGACCCTGCCATAATATCTCCACAAAGATGGGTCCAATATTTTTCAGACCTTCTTTTTGACAAAGATATAGCTGTTAGATCCTCTACACTCTTTGCTCTTTCTGATCTTCCTGTTTGGCCACCAGTAACCATTGAAGAGATCAAAGATCTAATTACTTAATTAAAAGCTGGAAAAGCAGCCAGCCCCAATGCCATCCCACTGGACTTATTGAAATGCGATCCGGACTGGTGGGCTTCACTTTTTGCTTCCCTTTTCACAGCTATAGATAATACTGATATCTTTCCAAAATTCTGGACCAATGCAATTCTTGCCCCCATTTATAAAAAGGGGGACCCCCACCTCCCAGAAAACTTTAGACCAATCAGTTTATTATCAGTAATTGGGAAACTCTATGCAAAACATCTACTAATTAAACTTAATTCCTGGATCAATAATCAGGCATTGCTTGGCCCTGAGCAAGCTGGTTTCAGGAAAGGTAAGGCCACAGTAGATAACTGCTTAATACTTTCGCATCTTATTAACAAAACACTTAAGCATGAAAATTCTAAATTGTATGTGGCTTTCCTTGACTTAAAGGCAGCTTTCGATTCGGTAGATAGAGAGTTTCTCTGGGATGAACTTGAAAATATGGGCATAGATAAAAGACTCCTTTCCCTCATAAGAATTTTATACTCAGGCACAACATGTCAAGTTCATGCCTCTTGGAAAGTTGAGTTAACTAATCAATTTCAAACCAACAAGGGAGTGAAGCAAGGCTGCATGCTTGCTCCCTCCCTATTCAACCTATTTATGAATGACTTAGCCCCCTTTCTAGCCAGTGTGGAGGGTCATCCACCAAAATTGGGGACGCATCATGTCCCGTTATTGCTTTATGCGGATGATGCTGTTATCATCTCACGCTCCCGTCCAGGTTTGAAATGTTTAATTAACAGAACTGTGGAATACCTGGACAAAAACAAAATGCAACTGAATTATAATAAATCCAAAAGTTTTCTCCAAGTCGTGGAAGCAACTTCAATGGAATCTGAACAGACACAAAATTGAACAGATTAAAGAGTATAAATATCTAGGCATCCTGTTCCATTATAAACATTCCTGGTCTCCCCATCATAAAATGGTTATAAATGTAGCTAGGTTCACTGGTCAGGAAATACTTGGTTTCTATTATAATTCTGGCAATTGTTATGTTCTGGCAGCTTTACAGGTTTTTAAATCCAAAATTATCCCACAAATTTTGTATGGCATCCCAATCTGGTTAAATGCCATGGATAGGTAAATTGAACGGATACAATCTCAATTCTTACGTAAAGTGCTAGGGCTACCAAGTTCTGTTCCCTACTCGGTGCTTTGTCTAGAGACCAGATTTTCCTCTTTGGAAACGATGGCTTGGCTAAGATCATTTCAATTCTGGCTAAAACTTTTTGACAACTCTGACCCAGATAGTTTATTATATCAACTGTTACTGGACTCTAAACCTCCCTTTGGGTCTACTGCCCTTTTAAAAAAACTGAAATGGATTGGCTTAGATAGTGACTACTTGGGCTCACTAAATCAAGGGCAAGCCTTCCAAATGATCAAAAGAAGAATTTTGGACATTGAATTCCAGGAACTATGGAACACAGCCAATAAGACCTGGTCACCACTGTTTTCCCAGATTCCCTTTAAGATTGGAAAACCAGCTGCCTTCCTTTCTCTGCTCAAGTGTCCGCAAAAACGCAGGGCATTCTCCCTAGCCAGATGCAATGTCATGCCTGCAGCCTTACTACTTATATGGTAGGTTCAAAGGAATCCCGTACCTCGAAAGACATTGCTCATGTGAGCAGGGTGCATTGGAAACTCTTGCCCACATGTTTCTGCACTGAATGATCACTCCAAATTTGTGGCACTGGTCCTGTTAAAATTGGAGGGAAAATCTGATGTGGACAAAGTCCATTTTATGTTATCTGTGGAGGTGCCTGACATTCTGGAAAGAATTGCAGATTTCATCAGCTCAATTGTGAGAAAGTGAAGCCTCGCTTTCAATTAAATGTCTTTGAAGGGTTTGGACTTCTGCTTTCCTACCTCCTGGATTTTGTATGCGTGGGGCACTTAATGAACCTGTTTGGTTATGTTTTATTCTCTTTATGCCAATAAAGGTTTTGTCTTGTCTTGTCTTGGTATGGTTTGGTTCGAGCCAAATTACAGCATCCAAAGATGTTTCTACTAAGATCGATCCACCCTGCTCTGTAAGAGCTTTCCTGTTCCTTTCCAGCACAGTGCTAGAGGTTTCTGTGTTTTTGTTTTGTTTTTTTGTACAATGCAGCATGCTCCTAATTATCTTGCTGTGTAGAGTGACTGCAAGGGAATAAACAACTGGGTGACCTCTGAGAAAAACTCTCCCCAGTGTTTCAGTGACTGAAGTGTGTAAGGCAGCTTTTGGGCTTCATTGGATGGTCTCCTTCTCTGTTGGTGCCAGCTCTGCATCTTCCCCATGAGCTAGGAATAGTTTTGTTTTTCCTTTCTCTGCTTTTAAATGTGTGACTACTTTTCTATTCTAATATTTTTAACCCCACCAACTGCTAGATTACATACAGGGGATATGTGGAGGGTGCCACTCCACCCCATGAGAGCCTCGCTCTCTTAGCACTAACCTGTAGTTACCACAGAAACACAAATGGCCAGGATTTGGTTAATGTTTTGGCATGTGGCTGAATAATTCTATGAATTACTTTAAGGGCCTTAAAAATTGTAAATAATAGCTTCTAATAATTTATTTTCTAAGCTCTGTATATAGTAAGCAACCGTTGCATTGTTTTATTGTTTTAGATGAACCAAAATATTAAGAGGATCTACTCTGGACGTGAAAAACCCAGATTCAAATATCCATGCACCTATGAAGCTCGTAAGTTTTATAGACTACAGCAAAGCCTTTGACTGTGTGGATCAGTAGAAACTATGGGTTGCTCTGTAAGGAGTAGTTGTGCCTCAGCATTTGATTTTCCTGATGTGTAACCTGTACTACGGACAAAAAGCTACCATTAGGACAGAATATAGAGAAACAGAATGGTTTTCTATAGGCAAATGTATCCTATGAGCAAAGGTGTCATTTTATCCCCTTACCTATTCTGTACACAGAATATATCATATGGAAAGATAGACTGGATACAGATGAAGGAGGAGTGAAAATTAGATGAAGAAACATCAATAATTTAAGATAGAAAGATGACACAATCTTACTGACAGCAGGCAGTAATGACTTGAAACAACTTTTAGGGAAAGAGAAAGAAGAAAGTACAAAGCAGGAATGCAGTTGAATATTAATAAAACAAAAATCATGACTACAGAAGAACCACACAACATTGAAAAAGTGAAAGATTTTGTATACTTCAGTTCAATCATCAATCCAAATGGAGAGTGCAGCCAAGAAATCAGAAGAAGACTGAGATTTGGAAGGACATCAATGAAGGAATTTTAAAAGATCACCATGTGTAAGGATGTGTTACTGGAAATCAAGACCAAGATCATCCACACTCTTATATTCCTGATCATCATCTTTGGGTATGAAAGCTGGGCAGTAGAGGTGGGCACAAAACAAGGCGGCAGCAGGCTTGGTAGGAGCAGATAGCCCTCCTCCCCCCCCTGCAGCGCTGGGCCCAGGACTGAGCCTTGTGGTACCCCCCCTTTTTACCATCTCCCTGTTTGAGAAGGAGCCATTGATAAGCACTCTCTGAGTACGATTCTATAACCAACTGTCTATCCACCTGACACTTGTGCTATCTAGCCCACACCTAGTTAGCCTGCTAATCAGAATATCATAGGGTGCTTTGTCACGAGCCATCTATGTTTTCAAGCTGTCTTCATATGTACATATCAGAGCTTTATAATTAGCCACATCTCTCCTGCCCAGTCCAATGGCTAGCTATGCAGTTAGTCCAGAATGTCCATTACGTTAAGTGCCTGAGAGTTACTCAAAGCTATGTAGTCAGGTTCACATGGTTGTTTCATGCCGTCAAGTCTCCTCCAACGTATGGCAACCCTATGAATAAATGATTAGAAAATGTACTATGTCTTCAACAATCCAGCTCAGCTTTTGTAAGCTCAAGCCTGTGGTTCCTTTAGGGAGTCAGTCCATCTCATATTTGGTCTTCCTCTTTTCCTGCTGCCTTCAATCTTTCCCAGGAGTATTGTCTTTCCAGAGAATCTTGTCTTCTCATGATGTGCACAAAGCAGGACAGCCACAATTTCATCATTTTTGCAGAGATGGTTCAGGCTTGATTTGATCTAGCACCCACTTGTTTGTCTTTCTGGCAATCCAGAAAAGCAAAGTTCTCCTCCACCACCATCTTTCCAGTAAACAGTTTTTTTTTCTGTCAGCTTTCTTTACTCAAATGGTAGTTTGTGGATAGCTATCAATCACAAACCCCTGGAAAAATGAACCTAGGGGAGATATGATGGCATTCTTCAAATACTTGAAAGGTTGTCATACAGAGGAAGGATCTGTTCTCGATCATCCCAGAGTGCAGGACATGTAACAATGGGCTCAAGCTACAGAAAGCCAGGTTGGCTGAATATAAAGAAAAACTTCCTAAGTGCTAGTACTGTACAACGCTGGAATCAATTACCTCAGGAGGTGGTGAGAGCTCCAGGGCTGGAGGCATTCAAGAGAAAATTGGACAACCATTCGGCAGATCTACTTTTATTTGCATTTGTGCACTGAACAGGGGGTTGGACTTGATGGCCTTATAGGCCCCTTCCAACTCAATTATTCTAGGATTCTATGACTGAGGAAAGGGGCATTTCCCGGATTTGGGTGTTAAATATCCCCTATCCTATTGCACAAGCTGCCCCAGCTTGAAGCATTAGGTTTACTTCTTGAAGTTTATATGTTGTCCCCTCAAGCAGTAGAAAACAGCCTATGAAGCTGAAGAGACTGAGAAATGATATAAAAAAATATGTTGGTAGTACATTAGAGACAGCAGCTGGGTGCAAAAAGGTTGGGAAGAATTCCCAGAGCAATTTGGCTATAAGGAGTAAGAACTTCTTCAATTACTAATTTAACATCAGATGGGATTTATGAAAGAGTTTGTCCTATGTAGTTATTTCACAGCACTTTGTTCTTATACTATCATTTCTTTGTAGCACTTTTCTGTTATAATCTATTTACTTATCAGTATGGTGTGCCGACAGCCTGGCTGAAAGACATTTGACACCTGTAGGAGAATTGAAATGTAGTGTCCTTGTTGAATGGTTTGAAGCTGCTAATAGTCTGCCATTACAGCCATACTAGTGCCACCAAGCAGACTAAAGTGTCAAAACACCTTTGGCATCATTATGGTCACGGAGGGTGCTTGATTGTTTCCTGAATACAATCTTTGGCCTCTTTATGCTTTTGGAAGTGGATTGACGGTTGCATATACACAAACCTTTCTATAAAACACCTAGGACTTTGTAGCTGGGCCCAGTTCATGCCACCTAAGTATCCCTTGTGCATTTTGGTTCCAGAAATTCATACATTTACTGCTTCACCGGTTGCTATAAAATAAAATAAAAAATATTTTATGAATATCCGACCTTTCTTCCCATGCAAAGACCTAAAGTAGCTTACAAAATGAGTAAGAAACAGACAATGACTAAAACCACGTTAAGTCCCAATATAAAAATGCAACTAAACATAAAATAATATTGAAAGGCCACCCATTTGTGACAACTTGAAAACATTTTAAAATAGAAATGACATAAAAATGGCAAGATTGTCTTGCTGAAGGGCCTTTCACACAACAGGGTTCTCTTTGACATGTTCAGAACTCAGTTTTCCATTCCCAAACTCAGCCATGGACAGAAAAGTTTTGTTTTCACCAAGGGCACTTCTGTATTCAGGCAGTTCTCTACCAATGACTAGTCATTGGGAAGGGGTGGCAGTCCACCAGAAAACTAAAAGCAGAAGATGGATGTGTGTGGAAAAGGAAGGACCCGCCCACTTCTCAGAAAGCAATACCAACCATGATGTCGCTTTCTGCAGTCAGTAGCCATGTACCCACGTTAAGACGTGGGAAAGAAAAGTTGAGAAACAGAATTACTTTCTCATAAATGCTTCTGAGAAAGCTTCTTGTGGATATGAAGCCCATTTTAAGTCAAGGGTGTATACTCACCATGATTACAAGCCTGAAATCTCTTTTAACCAGTAATGTAGTTGATTGAACCTTGGATTTCCTCCAGACAAATATGCGGTTACTCTTGAATGTATGATGGCTCCTACAAACAGGAGAAATATTACTGGGCCTGATACAGATCAGAGTTATCACTCCTTGGCATTGAGTCAATCTTCTGTTTTTCTTATTCTTTTTTAAAAAGATGGCTTTTAGCCATTTTTATTTACTGCTAGATATACATAGTTATGTCCAATTCCCAAGCATAAGAATGGTAGATCCAATTATCTGGCAGTATGTGTCTCACATTTATCAAACATCGCTTGTGTCTGTGGTTGTAGTTTTTTAAAACAGTGATGGGTTTCCAATGGAGAATCTGGCATGCTATTTTGGCATTGATACTTTCTGTCTAAATACAGCATTTACAGCCTACATCAGTGTTAGGTAATCATTGCTTCCTTGAATTGACAACAGGTCTCCACCTTGCTGCTGACTCATATTTAGCCATCTGTATATGTTTTATGGTGCTATTTATTATCTATTTAGTGGCACCAGCAGGGCGCAAATGTTCTGTTTTGTCAATGTGCTGACTTGTGCAATATCTCCATCTTAAGAAGCACAACAATCGCAGAATCTGTTCAAATAAACTTTTGGAAATTTACTCTCAGAAATGCAAAAGCTTTCATGTTCATCTGCTGGTGATTGATGTGTTGTCTATCTCCCCGCATCACCCTTATTGCTGATGAGAATTATTTCTTTACTTGTTGGTTGGGTAAAATCCCAAGTTTCTCACACTCACCCCAATTCCCTTTCTCATTTCTGTATACTTTTCTGTCCTTTGTATTCTCTCTCTCTCTTTCTCACTCTCTCTCTCTCTGTTCCCTCTTCATCTGTATTCAGCCTATTTTTAAGTCAAGCTATCTCAAACCTACCATACATATTTGGTGAAAATCCATCCAGCTGTTTTTGCGTGGTGCACGAACACATAGGCAAACAGACAGTTCCTTTTACTTATATAGATTGCACTTAGTATATATTCATCATAAGATCCTGTCCTGTTCTATGGCTGAGATCCAGTAGTAAGTCACAACTAGAGTATGTCCACTGAATCAATAGAAATTACATAGATGTTGAGTCACCAAATTCCAACTGATTTGGTGATCCTACTCCAGTTGTGACTTACTACTAAATTTCAACCTATATGTACAAATGATATTGACCTTCTTGATTGAAAATGGCCAACCAGTGGAACATCATAACAGATTAGAGGTCATTTCTAGCCCTGACCTCACAAGGAACGTCAGGCTATAGCAATGAAGCTGGCAGTAAAAAGGACCATCTATACAAGACCTCCTTTAATAACACCCCACCAGTATTGGCACTGTAGTAAAGCTGACATAAAGTTCAGAACTGGGCTTCGGAAACACAAAATATTTTTTGAACCTGTAGTGTCAGGGTGGTTTATTGGGAAACTAACACAAAACCCAGTTCAGAGTCTGTCCCCTCTTTCACTAAATTATTTAACTGGACACACTGGAAGCTTCTGACTAAGACTGTAAATCTTTCTTCTCTCCCCTTCACATGTGAGGACAAGGGACTACACCATTCTTGTACTCATCGGTTAGGATAGCAAGGAATTTCCTGACACTCAATTTAAAGTTCTTGCATTGGCAAGAAATGCACATTCTTGCACAAAATTGTGCAGCTCATGAATTTATATGAATTGCAGGAATTTCATGGAGTGCCAAAACCTGCTGTTGTTTTTTTTTCAAGAGAAGAAGGCTGTTTCCCCATCATGTGAGTTGGAGGCAGGTGGAGAAAAGGGTGGGAGTTTTATACTAATGGATAGCTTGAGATGGTGCTCATAAATCTTCTATGGTGATAAGTGATTACCAAAGCTTGCTCCAAGGGTTGTGGCACCCAAGGACTTCTTGGGACCAACTAGACTGTTTTCAGGCCCAATAGGCTTCCATACACTGAATCTAGTGAAGGCTTTGAGGAAGCGGTCCCGGGGCCAGGGCTGACTTACCCATCAGCACCATTCTATTCTCATTGCTGAAATAAAACTCAACTCTCAATCTGCATGGGGACACAGATGTAGAAACGGAAGACACTGTCTTGTTCTCTGCCTCAGGCAGCAAAACATTGTGGGCCATCCACCTGGCAGAGTGTAAGCACTCCTTGTACAGCATGATGTGTATTACACAGTACTGTATTAGGCAAAATAAATGCATTTGCTACTGGCCAGCCACGGAAAATACCATAGGTACAGCATCATATGCCAGAGTCTGGTAAACTTAAGTTGTATCTATAGGACTGGGATGTTCATAAATCTTTATTCCTCTTCCAGTACCTTTTTCTGTGTTACTGCAATTACACCTGGGCATAGGAGTCCTGATGTTCAGAAACAGTTCTTGAAGTAAAATGCTCACTAGTATGCATGCTAGTTTTCATAGTAATTGAGATATGGTGTTACAAAGGCTCTCATCTGTTTTACGCTAGGCCATTTCAACTCAGGTGCACCTCACAGGATTTTGGAGAACACGCTCTTCAGTTGAACAAGTGGAAGAGAATGAGAAAGGTAACAATAAAGTACTACTTGCCTTTGCAATATCATGGTGTTAAGAGTTTTCAGAATTATACAGAGCATTATATTCACCTATTTCCTTTTAAAATGTGTTATTTTTCAGAATTACATGCATCGAATGAAAATGAGAGGAGTTAATTGGGCTTTGCAGTAATATTCATGATAATAAAATAATATAAAATAAAATTTCATAAAAACATTGATATTCCTTTTAAATATTTGCTTTTGAATGTTAGAGAACCTATATTCCATATAGCATGGGAAAGGATGAATTAGGTAATTACACCATACCCATTATACTTGCTCAACTAAATTATCTTTTTAATCTTAGGTCTTTACCAGAATTTTAATCTTTCCCTGTAATACCTCCATCTCATGTCTTCAATCATATTTTTTCACTCCCTTTCTCTGAACTTTTACTATTTTTTGGAGTCTCATTTTTAAAATGAAATGGGCCAGCTCTGAAAATGACAGTTTATTGCTGTAAATTGTTGTTAATTTTTAACTGTTTTATTCTACTTGTTGTAAGCCGCCCAGAGTAGTCAACGACTAGATGGGCAGGATATAAGTATAATAAATAAATAAATAAATAAATAAATAAATAAATAAATTCCAGGGGATATGGTTATCACAGATTTATATTATGGCAACTTTTTATTTTCCATATGATTCCGTTTTGTCCACACTTAGAGCCCAGCTACACCAAGTTGGACTCACTGCTCCATAGGGTCCCTTCCAGTCCTGCAGTTCTAAGATCTAAGATCAAATATCAAATATTTTGAGATTTGCTCCACTTATTAAATAGATAATTTTGAAATATGTTTTGCTGCCCGCAGAGCACAAATGCTGATTTGAGTCCATCCAGCACTCATTGCTCACAATGCAGCTTTTTTTCCTCTCCCATCTAGGGGGTTTCTACTTTTTTATTACTGGAAATGACTTTTCTCTGTGCAGATCTCTGTAAAGACAGGCAGGGGCATGTCTGTAGAGGAGCCAGCCATGAGAAAAGAGAGGGAGTGCGAGAGAGGGATTGTGGTGTGTGGTGTGTGAAAGAGGTGGGGGAGCGGAGTGAAAAAGGTGGGGGAGGGAAAAGAAGCCAACACAGTACTTGGCGCCTTTGCCACCTTTATTGTGTGGGGAGGGGCTACTGGAAGGTGCCTGACCAACCTCTCACTTGCCTGTGCGCGCGTGTGCACGTGTGCACAGAGTGTGCACATGTGTTTCTGTGAGGGAGTGCTTGTGAGAGAAGTAAAGTAGTACATTAACCGCAGGAGTGGATTGGCACAAAGAAGAGGAAGAAGGAAGGAGGAGTGTGTGAAACTCAAAGGAAATAAAAATTTAAAAATCAGAGGATGATCAGCAAGAGAAGATAATGTGTGGAGTGGTGGGGAGGACGTGTCCACTGGATCACACTCACTAAGGAACTAAAATGTAAAAAGTCAAGTGATTACTTCCAGAGCTCAGAAAGTTGTTCTTGACAAGGAACTTGTTGCATTTCTAATTAATTCTCAATAGCCAGATTGCTATTATCATTGTTTTAGCTCCAGTCGCACAAGGAATATGTTGTGCTATACATTGCTTTGATATTTACTGTCTACAAAGAGACTGGAAAAATACAGCAAAATACCAATGAATGGGTACACGGTGTTTGAGTGAAATTATTAGACCCTGTAGAGTAGAGTACATAGAGGGCATAGGTGACATTTAGATCTGCTGCAGGTTCTAGTCGTTATATCTGTACCTTTGTTGTTGCTCCTGATTAACCTGTTAAAGTTGAATAGCTATATGTGAGTAATTACAACCCTACCAAGACAGTGTCATTGTCCAGGATGGGCTGCTGATCACCGTTGATGCTGTAGCGTTCTCCTTTAAATGTGGTCATGGCTCAGGTTTAGTTAGAGTGAGTCATGCATATTTATGTTGCTGAGAGGCGGAGCCAAGAGGCAGAGTATAAGAGGCAGAGCCTGAGGGGGAGAAGGTAGATCAGAGTTTTGGAAGGAGTTTGATTAGAGAGTTCAGAGATTTATGTGATTGTGATTAGACTGATGAAAATATAGTAGGAGATCTGAGAAGTGATTGACCAGTGACTGGAAGGGAGAAGGAATAGAACTGAATGTTGAAGTGCTGAAACAAATAAGCAAATAAACTAAAGATCTTTCTATTTCATTAAAGAGTGGACCTGATTCTTTCTAAAGGAGTTACGGGGATCTAGGGATCTCCTGGTGGTAGCAGTGGAAGAAAGGAAAGAGTTTAGTTTTGCCCTGGTGTGCTCTGAGGTCTGAGTCTAGGTGGACAGACCAAGGCACGAGTGGGTCCAACGCCACATAGGTGCCAGAGGTGTGGGATCTAAAAAGGGTCAAATCGCGACATTGGTGTCCAGCGGCGGGATACGAAGTAATCCAGTGAAGCCTATTGAAATAATCCAGTGAAACCTGATTATAAAAAGAATTTATTGAGTCAAGGGTACCTTTTAGACAGGATCTGTGGCAATGAGGTTTGGTTCCTGCTAGAGCTTTTGGGAAAAGCTTAGTAGCGGGGCCTCAGAACCCAGATCAGGGGGGTCTAAGATAGGGAACGACTCTGAGAGGGAATTTCTGAGTTTACCTCAGGATCTGAGGATCAGAGGGCTTACTGTAAAATCCCAGGCTCTGAGATAGGAGAGCGCTGTGGATAAGGCAGAAGCCAGGTCATAGCAGATCTGAGGGAGAGAACCTAAGGAAAAGGCTTGAATTCTCTGAGAGGGAATTTCTGAGTTTACCTCAGGATCTGAGGATCAGAGGGCTTACTGTAAAATCCCAGGCTCTGAGATAGGAGAGCACTGTGGATAAGGCAGAAGCCAGGTCATAGCAGATCTGAGGGAAAGTACTAAAAGAAAAGGTTGAAATAAATTTATATCAGTAACTGGAAGTAAGATAAGAAAAAAACAGGTCCTTTTAAAAAAATTTGTGAACGCTGCTCTAATCACCTCAGAGAAAGAAAAAAACAAAAAGGAAAAGATGCCTCCCAAACACGCCACAAGGGGGAGTCCTGAGTCTGAAGAGTTACCTCAGGAATTGGAGGGAAATAAGGAATTAAGCCCTCAAGAATTTGAGAGATGGAAACTGGAACGGGAATTTAAATTTAAGGAACTACAGCTCAGAGCTGAGCAGGAGGCCAGACAATTTGAGCAGGAAGAGAGAAGAAGGGAACTGGAAAGCAAAGAAAGAGCTGAGCAGGAGGCCAGACAATTTGAGCAGGAAGAGAGAAGGAGGGAACTGGAAATCAAAGAAAGAGCTGAGAAGGAAGCTAGACAAATGGCATTTGAGCAGGAAGCCAGACAGGCTGAGCAGGAGGAGAGAAGAAGAGAAAAGGAAATGGATTTTCAACTACAGATGAGACAGCTAGAGATTTCTACTTTAAACAATAACAACAGTGGGGGAGGTGGAATCCTGTCAAAGACAGATTTGAAGAAGTTTCCCCAGTACAAAAGAGGGGACTGTCCTGAATCCTTCCTCATTGCTTTTGAACGCACCTGCAATGACTTTGAAATCAGAAATGAAGATAGAATGATGGTTTTAAGAGCGCAGGTTAGCGGAGATCTGGCAGAAATATATGCCCAGATGAATCCCGAGAAGGCAAGAGATTTTGAGGCATATAAAAAGATGGTTTATTCAAGATTTTGTCTGAACTCTGAACACCTGAGGCGGAAATTTCGCTCTCTCTCTAAAAAGCAGGATGAATCGTACTCTCAGTTGGGAGCTAGATTGGCACAGACTCTGGAAAAGTGGATTGAAAGAGAGGAGATCACTTCTTTAGAACAGTTGAAGGATTTAATTGGGCTAGAACAGTTTTACTCCCTATTACCTGGAGAACTACGGTATTTAGTAAGGGACAAGAATCCTAAAAATTTATGGGAAGCGGGAGAACAAACTGATTTGATTAATGCTTACAGGAACCCTAGATTTTCAGAGCTGAGAGTAAATAAACCAAACTGGGACAATAACTATAAAAAGCCTTTTAATAAAAATTACCTCAGCAGGAATCCTGAGAGAGAAGGTCAGGGCGGGACTTCCCCAAAGTTGCCAAGGGCTAGCCCGCCAAAAACATCAAACCCTGAGGCACGGTTCGCCAAAGTACCTCAGAATGACAAAAGGAATTTTAAATGTTTTAACTGTGGGCAACCAGGCCACTTACAATTCCAGTGTAGGCAACCATACCCCAACTTGCAGAGAAATGATTCTCTAACCAAAAAGGTGTATTGGGTCAAGCAAGTGGAATCAGGGGAGGAAAATAGTAGACAGAGACCTGATCCCATAACCACCACCACTTCTACTGACCATGAGGAGGAAGATATTCCTATAGCCCAAGTAGTCCATTGTTTCTATATCAGCAATGACCAGACCCTTCTCAGAAACGCAGGTGAAGAGATAGTTGTGAAAGGAAAGAAGTACATTGCAATAAGAGATACAGGATCTCAAATCTCCATTGTCCATTCCGATTTAGTAGCCCAGGATGACATTATTCCTGGCAAAGAAATGTCTTTAAAGGGAATTGGGAAGGAAACCGTGGTTTTAAAAGTGGCTGAGATACCAGTAGAATACCAGAATTGGTCTGGAAAGTGGCAAGTAGCTGTGTCAGATGAAATACCAGCAGCTTTTCTCCTTGGTTGGGATTTAATAGAGCATGTCAAGAGTGCGTTAGTGCTTACCCGCTCAAAGGGGGGTCAAAACTCACCCTCTGCAGCTCAAACCGATACTGTAGCAGAGAGAGGCCTAGAAGCGGTTACCGTGGCAACCCAGCTTGATGATAGGGCTGAGGCAGAAATGCTACTACAGAATCCCAAAACAAATAACAATTTTGCCCAGGAGCAGAAGGAGGACATTAGCTTGGGAGTTTGCTTGGAAGCTGCCAGGACTCCCACTGTACTGTCTCCTGAGTGCCCTGAGAGCTTTAGCTTAACCAAAGACCTTCTGTACAGGGAAACGTTAGCTACTCCATACCGAGGAAAAGGGGAACCCCGAAAGCAATTAGTGGTCCCTAGTAAATACAGGGAGAAAATCATTAATCAAGCTCACTGCAGTTTATTTGGAGCTCACATGGGGATCACCAGAACCAAAAGACGAGTTGGCCAGAACTTCTTTTGGCCAGGTATGGGCAAACAGATTACTTGTTTTTGCAAAACGTGTGATGTCTGTCAGAGACGAGGGACTGGGCAGGACAGGACCAAAGCCAAATTATGTCCTCTGCCAGTCATCTCTACACTGTTCCAAAGGCTGGGAATTGATCTAGTGGGTCCTTTACCTAATGCCACCCGTAGGGGAAATAAATACATCTTGACCATAATGGATTTTGCCACTAGATATCCCGAGGCAATTCCTTTGCGCAACATGGAAACTGACACCGTGGCAGATGCCCTAATCAATTACATGAGCCGATTGGGATTTGCCAGCAAGATAGTCAGCGATTTGGGAATGAGTTTCACATCCAAACTGATCAAAAGGTTATGGAAGGCTTGTGGAATTACCCAAATCAATTCGACTCCATATCATCCAGAGACCAACGGGCTAGTTGAGAAATTCAATGGCACTTTAGTGCGCATGATTAAGGCGTATGTAGCAGAGAACCCAAATGATTGGGACTGCAAAATACAACCCTTACTATATGCTTATAGGAGCATCCCTCAAGAGAGCACGGGATTTAGTCCTTTTGAGTTACTGCTAGGACGAGAGGCGCGCGGACCTTTAGATTTGCTCCGCATGAACTGGGAAGACCATAGAGAAAGTGACCCAGAGTCAGTGGTAGAATATATGCACAGGTTGCAAAACACCCTGCAAAGGTCTCTAGAGAAAGCCCGTGAAAGAACTTTTGGGCCTGAAGATGAAGTTCTTTTGCTTAGGCCAGTGAAAGGTCACAAGCTACAATTAGCTTGGGAGGATCCCTATAAAGTAGTGACAAAATTGAACAATGTCAATTATGTGATACAGAAGGAGGAAGGCCCTGATGCCTTAAAGAGCGATGCATCTAAAGATGTTCGGGAGGAGAAGAGGGAACTGCCTACCCTTTCCCTAGCTAAGCAAGTGAAGCCCCGAGCCAGACTTAAAGATGACGTCACACTAAAACGACCAGCAGATGACATCCTGTGGACAACCGAGTGGCCGATGACCGCCAGTCGATGGAAAAGGGTGCGGAGGAAGGAGCCAGTGGTCAACAGAGGGACTCGTGAGTGCCAGCCGAGGTGTGTCCAGCTGAAGGAGATGACCACAACCAGACCAGTCCATGGTATGCCAGACTACGACGGAAAAGTGAGAGACTTGGACTTTGCAAATTTTGCCTTTGCAACAGAGACTCAGTTCTTGCCTCGAAAGCCCACAACGTTGTCGCAGATGTGCTTTCCAGGAGGCTAGATGAATGATACCAGGACTTTTATTATAAACGGAAATGGACTATAATTCACAGTTAATTATTTATGTAAAAGTTCATGATTGTGATTTCTGTATGGTTGTAAATTCTGTAAAATGATAAGGTAATGTATATTATTGATTAGTAGATGATAAGGTAAAGTATTGTATTGATTATTAAATGATAAGGTAAGGTATTTGGTTGATATTTAGTAAAAATGTGAAAGGTAAAATGTTATGAGAAACTTAAAAAAAGTTTAAGCAATTGCACCTGTTTGTTCAGGAGGAAAAACGTGTTTCCCCTCCCAAACAAACCTAAGTAAGGGGGGAGGTCTGTAGCGTTCTCCTTTAAATGTGGTCATGGCTCAGGTTTACTTAGAGTGAGTCATGCATATTTATGTTGCTGAGAGGCGGAGCCAAGAGGCAGAGTATAAGAGGCAGAGCCTGAGGGGGAGAAGGTAGATCAGAGTTTTGGAAGGAGTTTGATTAGAGAGTTCAGAGATTTATGTGATTGTGATTAGACTGATGAAAATATAGTAGGAGATCTGAGAAGTGATTGACCAGTGACTGGAAGGGAGAAGGAATAGAACTGAATGTTGAAGTGCTGAAACAAATAAGCAAATAAACTAAAGATCTTTCTATTTCATTAAAGAGTGGACCTGATTCTTTCTAAAGGAGTTATGGGGATCTAGGGATCTCCTGGTGGCAGCAGTGGAAGAAAGGAAAGAGTTTAGTTTTGCCCTGGTGTGCTCTGAGGTCTGAGTCTAGGTGGACAGACCAAGGCACGAGTGGGTCCAACGCCACATAGGTGCCAGAGGTGTGGGATCTAAAAAGGGTCAAAACGCGACAGATGCTTCTGAGTGGTTTTCTCTAGGAACTGTAGGTGATAACAGGTTGTGTGCTATCATTTTCCCTTTTGAGTTTGCCCCATCTCAGTCTGGTCCTGTCCATGTGTTTTTCATTCATCCTATTGGATGCATTTGTACTCTGAGAAATGCTTAGTTTAAATACTGCCACTTGCTGCCGCCTTCGGCAAGAGTAGCTTGGTCTTTTCAATATCTTTTCTTCAATTTAAATCTCTCAGAGATTTTGGATAATACCTCAGCCCTACCATGAATGCTGTATAGAACATGAAAGGTTTGGGCGGGGAGCTACTCCACCCTCTGAGAAACCAGCATCCTTTTTCTCTGCCTCATATTTGCCCCCAAATCACACATATGCCTCAGTTCAGGCCATTTTTGCACATTTATCTGAAGACAGTGCACATCTTTAAATACCACCAGTACTAGCTGCCACAACAGTAGCCACAAATAGAACCACCACCAACAATACACTGTGCTTTTGAACGTGTCTATATTTTTCTGCCTCAGCTGTGTTATTGTATACAATTTAATACAGGTATTTAGTGGAGCACAAGTGGTTATGTTGAGATTTTTACTAAGCTCTGTACTTCATAGGAAGGAGGTGCATCCTCCGAGTGGCTGTTCTCACAAGCAAGGAGAAGGGCTTTCCCCATCCTTTTCCTCACCAGTGAAAATGGGCCAAGATTTTCTGCTGCTCTTGATTGCCCTTTCAAATGTAAGGAGGACTGTTTGTTCATAATGGAGAGGTCCAGTTGGAGAGGGGGGTCCAGATGTTTACAGACATTTGACAATGCAATGACATTTCAGAGAAAGATAAACAACAACAAAAAACCTTATCTCCCCCCTCCACCCCCCACATGGAGCACATAATTCCTGATAATTTTACAAGGAGGCATGACAAAGGCCAGGAATTAAGGCTGTCCTGCGCTTCAGTGTAATGATGGTTGTTTGATAACTTAATAACAATTAAGTTATTCATTGTTTAATTTGCATTGTTCTTAATTGCAATTGATCGGTCATTCTGAACTTGTGCTGGGTGCATTTTTTTGCTTTTCAGAGGGAAATAGTTTTGTGCAAAATAAGGAAGCTTTTAAATAAACCCCTGAATCAAAGTTTCGTTCTCAGCTGGGAGCGTGAAATCTGGTGAGGCTGTCAAATTCCCCAGTGAAATGCCTTTTTCAGTCAAGACAAGCAAAATAGATGAGGATGAGAGATTCTGCAAGTATTCCTCACATCCCTGCTTCATAGTCTTGCCTGTATTTTACAGCCAATTAGCTAGATTGGCAAAACTGGACCCGCAGGTTGCAGAACTATACTCCTGGCCATAGACTATATGAATTGCACTGAAGTTCTCTCCCCCACCTCCCATATGTGTGTGTGTGTGTGTTCTCCCAAGGCAATCTGCAATGCAAATGATGCATCTACTGAGGAACCATAGGATGGATTTACAGAGGATCCATTTTATATCCATAATTGGGACAAACTATCACACTGCATTCATTATAAGTGGGGAATAAGAAGTGCAGACCAGCATTTAGCTCCTGGCCTTTACCATGCCTACTAGTTAAATTGCCTCAGCAGTTATTACTTTTATCCTTTCCTGAAATGTCCTCTAAAAGTCTCCAACAAGGGATCTTGTAACTTAGATGGATTTCCTTACAAAGTTCTTTGATTTGTTTTGGGTGGCTTCAGCCAGTGGTGTCAGAAGTGGTTCTGTGGACTAACAAGCATCAGGAGGAATCATGTATGGAACACAGCAGTTACACCACGGCAAGGGCTTTTTAGTTTTGGATGACAAACCTTTCCTATTAGCCATACTGGATGTGCCGGATGGGATTTATAGACCAAAGCCTGTATTCGGAAAGCCAAGGGTTCTCCCTTGATGACTGCTGGCATGGGTGGCTCATAACCAGGGCAGGGAACGCCTTCCCCAAATTTGGAATGAGGCATCTTCTGTTTGGTCCACAAAGTGCTCCTGACCAAAAAGATATGTATTTTAAGCCCTATTTGGCTGTGCCAGTTACTTCATCTTAGACTTTACTATCTTTCACATGTGAGGTGATAGAATTGAGGATTTTAAAATGAAGAATATGGTACCAAGAAACATGAATACCACTGTGAACAACTTGGAGGAAGGACAGAAAACAAAGGCAATGAAATAAATAAAGCTTTGGCCAGTTTTCCTTTCAGCTGTCAGGAGCGATAGTTTCCCTTTGCTTACAAAGTACCGTGTTTCCCCGAAAATAAGACAGGGTCTTATATTAATTTTTGCTCCAAAAAACGCATTAGGGCTTATTTTCAGGGGATGTTTTATTTTACAGTCATGTCATCTTCTTCTGGTTGCTGCATGATGGTGGAGGGCAGGGTTTCACTTAACTGGGGCTTATTTTTGGGGGTAGGGCTTATATTACCAGCATCCTGAAAAATCATACTAGGGCTTATTTTCAGGTTAGGTCTTATTTTCGGGGAAGCAGGGTAGCATGTTTATAATATCTGCTGTAATGGAAAGTGCTACGATACCTATTCACATTACAGTCAGAGTGTAATGGTAATATTCATCGTTGGTTATGAGATGCTGTGAGTAATGGGTCTTGCTTCAATCCATTTTGTGCTGCTCCATTGAGTTCAAAGATGCTCTAGACAAACAGATGAGAGTCCTGCCAAGATTGTAAAAAGCTTGGAAGCTGGCACAGATTTCTTTTCTCTAAGATCTGAGTTAGGATGCAGCAAGGATGAAACTGTGAAGCATCCATTCTTCCAACACAACCGCACTTCTCTATTTTTAAAGTCTCTTGCTGGTTTTTCAAGCATCATAACTCCCTAGCTGCTGACTTTATCCTTCTCAAAGATTGCAGCTTTCTTGCAGGAAGACATCAATACAATGTGTGCCATTTTAAGACAGAATTCCCTCCAATTGGGGGTACATGGTTAAACTTGCACATTCCTTCCAGTTTTTTCCAGGATACAAAATATGTTACTATTTCTCTTTTTAAATTTTTGAATTATCCAGCAAGGTGCCAAATCAAATCTTGTGCTCAGAGTACATCCCTAGGAATTAGAAGTTCATCTTTAGATATAATAACATACTGTAAATCAAGTAATCAAAAATGTATTTACTTAGAATAAATGGTGCACATGACACTTTGCCGAGCACACAATGATGTGTGACCCATTCAGTTTTCAGTCTAAAATATTATATTGGGGAAATACTGAGGAAGACCAGGCAAGGGTTAGCCAGGATGAAATGTGTGGTTGTTTCACCTGCACATGTACCACCGTAACTGAGTTACAGCCTCCATGAGGTAAGGCATGGGGAAAAGGGGGCTGTGTGCCAAAAGTAAGATAGTCAAATTGGAGGTGTCATCAGGTGTTGAAAAGATCCATCCAGATGAGATTCCAGGACCTGTTTGTCGATTTATTTACTTTTTTGTTTGTTGAAGACTTAACACTTATGGTATCTTTGCTTGTGTCCTACATGGGCAGCCTAGGAATTTAAATTATTTTGCTTAACTCTAGAAGTCTCACAGAAGGCAACAGAAATCTTACAATGGAGTTTGCCCTCTATTTTTCTACTCATTTCACAACATTGTCTTTTCCCCAGCTAATTGTCAAACAATCAGTTGGAGGTGTGTGAGCAATACAGCTGCATCTGTACCCCCCGCATTTTACATGTGAGGGAAGTACCTAGAATTTGTCCCAAAGTGTGGACAATTAGGCTGCTGCATTAAAGGAGCAACAGTCCAGCAGGTGGTGCCTGAGAGCCAATGGAATTGTTTTTTCCTCCACTCCCCACCAACATCTATTTTATTTTTTGAGAGCATTGTAAATGGAGGTTAGACTGAACCTTGTGGAGAAAAAAGCACAGGTACACTGCCAGCAGAGATCATAGTAACAGTTTCCAAGAGAAAAAACAAGACTGAATCCAAACAATAAAAGTGGAACTAGGACACAGATTCAGTTTAAATAACAAACCTGTCCTGCTTTTCTATGTCACAGCAGTAACACTTTGACCACATACACAGTTTGTCACTTGCAGCAACTCAGAGAAACAACAAAATTACTTCCCAACATTCACTGCATTCTCGGTTAGGGACTCCCATTGTACATAGCTGCTTTCAAACTACTCCTATGGCCTACAGAGAAAGTGTGTTTCTTCTGTTATCAGTCAGTATCTGCTCTTTTTTAATGTCTCAAGTGACCTGACCTATCACATTTATACTCTGCTTTTTTAGCCTAGTTTGTTTCTTGCAATTAAAATCCACCACAAGGTACAACATAAGAGGGTGCAAATGGGGAGGGGGAGAGTATTAACTCTTTTACTGGGATAGAGACCAGCTGTGACAAACACAGACTTCTGATTTTTTTCCCCTAGAGGTCTATAAGAACATAAGAAGAGCCCTGCTGGATCAGGCCAAGGGCCCATCTAGTCCAGCTTCCTGTATCACACAGTGGCCCCATCAGGGAGCACACCAGGGAGCCTCTGGGAGCACATGAGACAACTAGATACCTGTCTCCTGATACCCCTCCCCTGCATCTGGCATTTGGAGGTACCTTCCTTCTAAGCCTGGAGATTATACATCCCCATCATGGCTTGTAACCTGCAATGGACTTTTCCTCCAGAAATCTGTCCAATCCCCTTTTAACTCCTGTGGCAAGGAGTTCCACAGACTAATTGCCCTCCCAACCCCGGAATAAAGACACGAGACAACCATATGGATTAAATATGGGCCACTTTATTAAAATTATGCCAAATGAAAGACTTGCAATGTTTAAAAGAGAGGGGGCTTGCAGTAGTGTGGAAACAGGTGAAAGTCAGGGGTATGCCAATACCCCTATATGCATAAATGGGCGAGTCCCCGGCCCCAAGTTCCAGTGGTCACCTGACAGCAGGAACCTGTTCAGCCGCTAATCAAACACCCCCAGACCTCAAGCCATCTTTAATTGATGACCATTGGTCCGGAAGTGGCCCAGCACATCCGCCCACCACAGGCACTGTAATCGCACAATCCGCAGTGCCGGGAGGTTGGATGCACTGTTGGCTTACCATATGTTACAAATGGGACACACCGAGAAAACCTGTTATTTCCGCACTACCCGCCCCAGTGACCAAATTTATACCACCAAAGTGCCAACAACCCTATTCCAGTGTGGGATAGGCGAAAAATCCCCCCATCCAAAGGCCAATCAGGATGAAGGTCAAAAATTCCTATCCGGCCCCAGAAAAGGCGACCAAAACAATCACACTAGAAAAAAGGGAGGGCGGATGGGTGCCCGAAAATGGAGAGGGCGATGTGAGGGTAGAGAGCCCTTAAATAACCTGGGCTCTCCACCCCCACCGCAACATATCGCGATTCTTTGGAAAAGGTCTCGGTCCCATCCGGGGTGTCAGGCAAAGAGCGCTTGCGCCTTCAAAAGTCCCAAGGGATTACTCAGCGATCGCTGCACAACATGTTGGGTAAAGAAATGTTTTCTTTTGTCTGTTCTCACTCTCCCAACACTCAGTTTGACTGGATGTCCCCTGTTTCTGGTATTGCGTGATAGGGAAAAGAGCTTCCCTCTATCCACTTTATCCATCCCCTGCATAATTTTATACATCTCAATCATGTCCCTCCTCATGTGCCTTTTCTCTAGACCAGGTGTCTCCAAACTTTTCACACTGAGGGCCACATAATATATTTTCTATATTTTCAAGGGCCAAAGGCCCACCTGCCTGCACTCCCACCCACCCACCCGCACACACACACACACACACTCCCACCCACAGACAATAGGCTAACTAGCCTGTAGTTTCCCAGGTCCCCCCTCCTTCCCTTTTTAAAGATTGGAGTGACATGTGCTATCCTCCAGTCCTCTGGCACTGTGGCCATTTTATACAAGTTGTATATTTTAGTTAAGAGATCAGCAACTTCGTTTCTCAGTTCCTTAACTACCCTTGGGTGGATGCCATCTGGGCCCGGTGACTTATTGATCTTCAATTTATCAATTAGGTCTAAAACATCCTATAAAGTTCTGTAGGACTCTTAGAGAGATGTTCAGGCATCATACTCCCTGACCTGACATGGGCAAGAAGGGAGTTGTTGTCCGACATAGCAGGGGAGTTCCAGCTCTAATGTATTTTGTACATTCGGTTCCATATATAGTATGCCTTCAATTTTTTCTCTCTTTTAACATATACATTTGTGCCACTTGTCTCTCTCTGTATCTGTCTGTGTGTCTGCCTGTCTAACATATCCTGTGCTTTTCAACAAAGATTGGTTCCCAAATTAAAATTGGCCTTAAGTAAAAATGCACAGAAGGAATAAATTAGACTAGCAGGCTATAGCAAAAAGCTCAAAATACATAGAATCAATTGAATTTTGCTGGTGTAGTAAATGATCCCTATAAATGGTCAGATTTTTTTTCCAATGGATATCTCTGGCAAAATATGACGCTTGTAGCTTTCAAGGTTAGCAGGTTGCCCTGCAGCTATTAGTTTGACTAAATGGGTCCCTGCATTTATAAGAATTGTAAATTACTTGGGTACCATTTCACTGGGTAGGCAAAATGCCATGAGCATAAAGTGTTGGTGGACTAAGTTAGTTGGGTACCAATTTGCTCTATCTCCACTTTAGGACTTTAGGAGTCTTTTTCCTAAATTGTTTTGTGTTTCTTATCATTTGTTTGCATGCTCAACTGTCAGCCATGAAAGAGATTCTTTTGCAAGGCAAAGCTATTGTACACTGACCTTGGTTCCAAACTTGACTAGAGAGCTGGTTGATTGTTTTGCAGTGACACTTAGTAAACTGCTGTTCAAACCTCATTTTTAAAGCACAATGTACACTTCTGTGATTGCATTTTTTCTACAGCCCCCTTACTTTTTTAACACTCTGTAAACACAACATTTCACATCCTGACACCCAACTAAGATGACAGAATGCTAACAATGTATACTGTACATGTATACATCTGGGGGGAAAGCTGTGTGCTTAATCAGAGTTTTACTTATTTATTTATCTTAGAAACTTCATTACATCTACTTGTATTGTTAAAGAGCTGCCTTCTAAACAAAAAAAAGTCAATTTTTAGAGAAATGTTTGTTTTCAACTCAACATTTTGTTGATATTAGTTTTGTCATGATGACAAGGGCAACTTAAAACTTCTCCAGGGAGCCTGGATGTTTCCAGATGACAGTTTAACTCATGACATTATATGACAAAATAACTCATATTATTATTCACAGTCCTTGTCACAGAACTTATCTACATTTTACCACAGTTAGGTAAAATGACCTGAGTTTTATTCAACAGCAAGAAAAGATTCTACAGTTGAGCTTCCTTGTTATTTTTCCTCTGCAGAGAATAAATATGGTGCTCAATATTTCTCTCAGCTGAGATCAATGGGACTTCCACTCACTAGAGGAGAAATGGATCCATTGATCTGTTTAACATCCCTTGGACAATGGCTAATTAATTGGAACAAACAAATAGAAGGGGTGTAAATCCTATGTATTGACCTAAAACTATGGGAAAAAATCTTAGTATTCTTTCTCAGTTTCCTATACCTTCAGATTTCTCTCTTAGGAATAATAAGACAAAACTCCTCCTGATTTTCCTTGAAGAATTACTGGGTTATATGAAGTATCAAGCTGTATGAGAAGTATCAAAGGAAAATCATTTTCTTTTTTTCCATTCTCTTCCCCTCATTCTCTAGTTTTCTTACCTACATAGTGCCACCTCTTTCCTTTCCTAATCTGTCAGTTCTTTGGTGTTAACTGTCCAAAACTAGGATTGAGCATTTTCACTGGTATCAAAGTACTATCAGCTCTGCACATACATTCAGTATTCCACATAAGGACCCTTCACTTTAATTGCACTGGAGGATAAGGAATAGTACAAATGGAAGACAGAATAAAAGTAATTCATAAATTAATGAAAATAGATTGGCTAGTCTGTGCTTCATGCTCAGATGTCTAAAACATGTTTGAGATTGCAGAGGAATTTCACAGCAAGTCACATTGGCCTGAGACACCTGAAATTATCTGCTAAACATTGACTTGCACAGGGGACACCTTGTCTTGTTTTGTTCCCTGATCATGGCTAATTCTATACACGGCTGACCTGTGTGGCAACTAACTCTAAAAGAAAAGACCTTGGAAAATTGATCAGTTCAAACCCAACTCCCATTGGCCATACTGGCTGGCAGGAGAGTCTAGTAGTCCAATGTCTGGACCCTAGCATTAAGCACAGGAAGTCAACTACCTCAGAGAGCAGGTGCTGGAGGGCAGGGGCAGCAGTCAGCACCTGGATGTTTCTCCTGAGCCTCTTGGTTGCCCAATCAGCTTCTAAATATGGAAGAGGGGAGGAGCACCATTTTGTCACTTGCCTCAGGCAGCAGAATGTCTCAGGCTGGCCCTACCTAGACAGGGTCACACAGCAAGAAATACTCTTTAAAAATGTACATCGGCTCCACTCTCTGGAGCTGGACATTGGATTTTTCAACAGGAGGACCTACTACTGATTAGTTGATTGATTAACTTTCTCTTCTGACTTTCTAGGAACCCAAGGGGATCACAAACAGTTAAAAATAAGTAGGGTTAAAAAATAATCAATTGTAACATTAGAAACAATTAAATAGAACAATTATATATCTGTTAATAAAAACAATTCAAGACCAGGGGAACAGGAACTCATATGATAAACAAAAATATACAGCATTCCACAGTAAAATTTAATTGTGTTCTTTTGTTAAAAGGTTGCCTTGAAAAATGAGATCTTTGCTTGCTGTCTGAAAGACAGCAGAGAGGGGGTCCGCCTGGTCTCCTAATCGAATGTATTCCACAACCTAGGAGCTGTCACTGAAATTACCCCCTTGCTTCTAAATGTGTCCATATAGGTGATGGGCCCAAGAGAAGGGCTGCTCTTGCATATCTTAATACCCAGCAGGCTAAGGGAGGAAGATGTGGTTTTTCAAACAGCCTGGACCCAAGCTCAGTGGGATTTTATAGGTCATAACAAGCATTTTGAATTGGTCCCCAAACCAGACATACAATCAGTGAAGTTGGTATGCCAGAAAAGTAATGTATCCCCTATAAGCATCCCCTGGCACCATGTCACAATCTACCTGGCACAGTCTTCCTCAGAGGGGGGATAAACATCAGCTGGAGGGTTCTAGGAGTGAGCTGTAAGCTCCAGCTGGCAGTCCCAGTCCAAAGTCACCTTTCCACAGAGGTGAAAACTGTAGGAAAACTGTCCTACCAGAAAAGACTCAGGTCTCTCCAGACACACAGGAAGAACTCCCATCCAGTCCACAACTATGGTGGTGATCAAAGCATAGCTGAGACAAAATGAGCATCTTTGCCAAAACATTCCAGGTGGCCAGGAGTAGCAGAATAATGGCAGCTGGTTTATAGATGGAGATAAAGAATGTGATCATGCTGCAGACAGATAAAAACATGCCTAAACACCCTGCCAAAGCTGAGAAACAACCTCCATTCTTCTCTGGTCTTGATCCTTTATCTCCAGTCCTCAGCATTCCTAATTCACTACAAAGGCAGATTTCTAGTCAATCTGACCCAGACTGCTTCTTGACTACACGTCTGCCTGTTCCCTAACTGCATCATTGATCCAGTAAAGCCTGGATTTATGAATGGACTCATAGATATTTTGACATCCTCCTTGCTCCTTGGATTCTGATTACTGGCTCCCTGGTATGTTACCTCAGCTCAGATTCAGATTGCCCTTCTGCATTCAGAAACATCCCCTATGCAGGAGCCAACTCTTGGTTTGTAAGAACTTCTGGCTTGAAAGCAGGAGACAGCAACATTTTGAGCAAGCAAACAAATGGAGCAACAGCCAGTCATCCACTAGAATGATGGGATTTGTGGCCTCTGAGATGGAGTTCACCCAACAACCTTGGAGGGAGAGAGGAGGGACAGTCAATAGATGGGTGAGATGATCTGGACAAAACAGCAAGACATGTTTTTTTGGTCCTATTATACAGATTACACATTTATGAGTCAGGATGAAAATACCATCATAATGAAACTAGTATGAAATTGCTGCATATGGACAATTTATTTCAGATCTTTTCAGGTACATAAATAAAATGTTTTGACTGTTGAATGGGATAACTTCACAAATTATCTACCTGATCCTTGTACCTGAGCCAATGACTTTCTTGTAACTGAAGCATTGATTCCTACAACTGAGCCAGTATCGCTGTCCAGACTAGTAAGGCTGAATAGATTTTCAATCCATGCTGCTTTCACATGTGTTTGCCAATCCATTTCATCTCATTATAGCATGTATGGAAACTCATATAAATAAATATGTGAAAAATCAAATGAAAATGCATATTTAAATACATATAAGCATGTATTTTAATTAACATATTTTCTTTTCAAATATAAAATGTGTTTCCCATTCTAAACATATTTAACCTCAAAGTGTAAACTTTGGAATGCCTTTTTGTTTTTAAAAAATGTTTTATTTTTATTATTTACTCATTCATTGAACTGAGTATTTCATTACAACTTTCCGAGAAGTACAAAATCTGAGGAAATGGACTTTGATCCATGAAAACTCACACTGAAATAGAATTCTTAGTCTTTAAAGTGCTACAGTATTTTTCTTCTTTTCTTTCACCAACAAAATCTGAAGTTAGCTATGTTTCAGTCCACACATTCATCTGGAAAGTAGGAATCAGATTAGTAAGCACTGGAATTCACATACACTATATTCTTCAAGTATACCTCATCAAACTGAAAAATTCTCAAATGAAATCTTGCCTTATTGCAACTTAACTTTTGAGTTTTAGAAGAACCCAGGATTGGTGGATTTTAGAATAACCCAATAGCCTTATAATGCTAATAAATATTCTACAATTGTTAAATTTCCAGGCACACATATCTTTTCCTTTTGCAAATGACTCAAATTTGGAAGACATGGCCAAATGACACTGACAGCTATCACAGGCAGTCTTTGAAGCTTATGAACCAAAGGGAACAATTAGCAACACTGTCAGGTTTAATATATTAGTAGCACGATGAATTAGCATCTTCATATTATATTGGAGGTCATAATTCTAGCTCCTGTTTCACAGCCAGGCAAAATACAAAACAAAAAAATTTAAAATAAAAACAATATCTATGATACAATATTTAGTAACAACACTCTTGCCGTAGTTCCTAATGGTGTCGTAAGTTTGAATATTGTTAATTTGAAAAGAAATAGCAAAGTGTCCGAGGAATATAGGAGTCAAGATTATCTCTTCTGTTGTGTTCTGAAATATATTGGCTGTATCCTCAGAATACATCAGTGGTAGGGCAGACATTTATAGCCTCACACATGTCTTTTGGTGATATACAGCGTATGAGATAAATCAATGTTATGTTTCTGTGATAAAGCCAATAACCATGGATAGTCAATTAAGCAACACGCCATGTCACACCATGTGCTATACATAGTTATTATGTTTAGAAACTCTTGTCTCTCTTCAACTGCCAAAGATGGAATCACTCCCTGGAACACTTGGCCTCCATGGTTTAATTTTAATTTGAGGTAAATGGTACAATTCTGGAGCTGTCAAATAAAACAGAGTGATACCTAAGGAAGACTTCATCGAGGTGATAAAAGGTACTCCTACACCTGATCAGAAACTTGGAGAAGCTTGAGAGGAGTAAAATTGTGGTCATTTAATAAGGCAACACAAATGAAATTGCTTATCGAGGGGTTGTGATTATAAAATTAGCTTACTAAATGGTGGTAATGGTGACAGATAACCAACAGATTATGACGGTAAGTAAGGATAATGCTTTTGGATTTCTTGGACTACAAATCCCTTAATTCCCCATTCTGAGAGTCCTACCTGACATACATGCAATTTACAGCACCTAAACATGGCTCACCTGGGAGAAAAGGCCTAAACTAGAAAACTTTGAGGCTTAACTAGGCCTCGCTCCACTTAAGCTTCCTGTTCATGCTTAAGTGCTACCTGGGATCTTTCTTTCTGAACAGGATGGTAGGTGGAGCTATGCCTGCTTAAACCTCAAAGCCGTCTAATTTAGGCCTTTTCTCCCAGGTGAGCCACGTTTAGGTGTCTGTAAGGTATTATTTATTTATTTATTTATTTATTTATTTATTTATTTATTTATTTATTACATTTATAGGCCGCCCATCTAGTCATATAGGCTACTCTGGGCGGGTAACAACATATCATGTAACAATTTAACAATTTAAAATCATAACAATATATTACTAAATAAATAATGATCCAAGATGGGAGAAAACACAAAATAACAAAATTCAGACGGTGGGTGGAGGGAAGGCTTGCTTAAACAGCCAGGTTTTCAGTTGGCATTTAGAGATGCCCAGCGACGGGGCCATGCGAATCTCAGGAGGGAGGCTGTTCCAAAGACGAGGAGCCACTGCCGAGAAGGCCCAGTTTCTTGTTTTTTCCTTCCGGGCCTCCCTCGGCGTTAGGCTCCTCAGCCTCACCTCCTGGCTAGATCGGGTGATCCGGGTAGATCTAGGTGGGAGAAGGCGTTCCCAGCCACTCGGGTGGGGTATCGGGGTTCAATAGAAGGTATGTGCAAGTCAAGTAGAATGGGGAATTATGGAATCTGTAGAAATAAAAAAAATCCAATCCCTAATGGTAAAATTGCATGTCCACTGGTTTTGATAGTAAAAATAGCTTACCAGTTAGCAGTGAGGCTTTCCCATTGGGCAAACAACCATCATCTGGATCTAAATCCAGTTGCTGGGTCCAGCTTGAGTAGATTGATTAAATAAATGAAATTTATAGAACTGTTGACTTAGCATTCAGTTACTTCAATGGTTTTACTCTAGTTCAGACCAGAAATTCCCTTTAGGTTGAGGATTAGGTGTCATGATGAAGATAAATTCAACGTGACACATTCGGATAAAGCCAAGTACGCATACAAATGGAGAGAACAGGCAGAAATATGTCCCTGCTGTTGTCAGATGAGGAATCCCAGAATTTTTCAGGAAAAAAAGTTTGTTTTTTGAAGATAGTATCTCCAAACCCCAAAGCAGAGGGCCAAATTAGTTCATATGTGAAAGTAAATGCACTTTATGCCTATTTTAAATAAACAGATAAATAGCAATTGTCAAGATGGAGAGCAGGATTTTAAAAAGCTGCAATGTCATGATCGAGGCAAAAATGTCTTTCTATTCTGAAAAGTGCTATTCACCTCAGGTGGGAAGGCGCCATTGGCAAGGCAACAATTAATCCCCTTCCTGCACGGTTTGATGCTGATCCCCCAGGTGATGCTAAGAAAGCATCTTGTCTGAAACTCAGGAGAGCCACTGCCCACCAATGTCAACAGCACTGGGCGGAAATGCTCAGTAGCTTTACTGAGGATGAGGCAACTTCCTTTTCTTTTGCTAGCCTAAGTATTGTTGAAACATTATTTCCTTTTATTTTTCCCTTCACATATTTTTATAGGTGCTTCCTAGGCAATGCTAGTCTTTCTAGGCAACACCAAGGTGAGTGATTTCAAACAAAAAAGGGGGAGGAAATATACAATGAGAATGTGGGGAGCATGGCTATACAAATCTCTGAATATGCACACAAAATAAAGATGACAGTAACAAAAGCTGAGAAGAGAAAGGATAATGTGTTAAAGACCAAGGGACACCACAATATGTAAACTCAAAAAGTGTTTGGAAAGCATTTGAAAAGACATTTGGAGGAATCACAGCATTGAGGATCAAAAAATTTAAGCCTGTGTGGAATTAAGTGTAAGGAGATCCATTACCAGAAATAAATAATTGATGAGTAAGTTATGAGGTACATTGTAGCAGGAACAGTGCTGAATAGGAAGTGGAAAAAACAATTAGCAAGAAAAACATGAGAGGCCAGAATGGAAGAGTATTATGGCATGTGGAGAAAACAGGAGCAAGACACAAACGGAGAAAGGAAACAGGTTTTTTTTTTTAAATGGATGAGCTAAATGCATGCACACAAGCACATTTCGAGCACTGAGCTATGCTGAGCTATGCCAAGTTTCTATACTCAGAAGTGGGTTCAGTTTGATTCAATAGCTCTTACCTCTGAGTAGACATGTCTAGGACTACACTGTTAGAGAGTCAAGAATTTTTTTAAAGGCTTCTAAAAAATTCCAAAGCATGTAAGGACAAAGTAATTTTTTAAAAAATCAGATGCTGGGAGTAATGCATATAAATAAATAAATAAATAAATAAATAAATAAATAAATAAATAAAGGTTACAATAGCTACTGAAAAATTAAAATGCACTTTGCCATTTTTGGAACCATAGATTAGCACACTTTTTCCTTCTGAAAAAAGCATAGAAAAAAGAAAGGGGAAATAAAATGGTTCAGAATGAGAAACCATTGAACAAGATATTTTACATCTACCATGTAATGCATTGTTTAATCTCTGACATGAGTGCAAAGAGAAAGTTGCACATTTAACAAAAATATTGTAAGTGAGGTATTCATGTATATATTTTTCTCTGGAGAAAGATGGAAACTTCACATCAGAAATGTATGAGTGCAAAAACAGGGACCAATAGAAAAATGGTGGGGGGAAAAAGATTCCAGGTGGATAATGAGCATTATGGAACATGGGTTGTCCATAAATGAACAGTTTTGAGGTGCATCATCTGATTCAATTTGTTTAAAAATATTTTGTAAGGTAATATAGTTTCCAATGGGTAGTTCAAGCATGGAAGCATGCAGGGCTTAAAGGGTGGTGATGATGTGAGGAGGCAGGTAAGTGCCACCCGCATGTCTCCACTTTACTCAGAAGTCCTGCAGATCTTCATATGTACAGTAGATCTGTATAGGTGTTCTAAGTGCATTCAACTGAACATGTTTACATTGTTTCCGTGATCAGCAATCCTGATAAGGAAGGGCTGCCCGTCATGGAAATGCTGTAAACCTGTTTATTTGAATGTTCTTATAGCATCTGTGCAGACTTTCATGCTGAATGCACAAAGATCTGCAGGATGTCTGAGTAGGGCAGGGATGTGGGTAGTGGTCTTATGTGTGCATCTTTATCACAATGAACCATTGAGCCTTACACACCTTCACCACTTATGATTCCAGTGTTGCAGACATTTTTACCACATGCTCCGTGGGGCTTATTCCTGCATAAGATCAGGCTATAAATCAAGAATAGGAACATGTGGCTCTCCAGATGATGTTGGACTGCAGCTGCCACTAAAATCTGGGCATACCCATGGGGAGAGGTTGATAAAAGATGCATTCAACAATAACTTCATGATCATCTATTCCCTGTACAAAAGAACTGGGCATGTTTAGCCTTGAGAAAAGAAGACAGAGGGGTGATATGACAGCACTTTTCAAAGACTTGAAAGGCTGTCATACAGAAGAGGGGCAGGATCTGTTCTCGATCATCCCAGAGTGCAGGACACGCAACAATGGACTCAAGTTAAAGGAAGCCAGATTTTGGTTCAATATCAGATTATGTCTCATGTGGCTGCTTGAGATCTATTGTTGGTGTTGAAGCAACAACAAAGTAGACAATAGTAGAATGTTTTGTACTCCTGCAGAATATTTTGTAGCCTTCAAATTATTGTTGTTTTTTAAAAAAAACAGCTAGAAATAATTATTTATGTTGCTTTTTTGAGATGGAAAAGTAAATTATTACTTTACAATAACTATAGTAACTAGTCATTTTTCTTGGCAACTGCAACTAATTACTTTCTCAAAAAAAGCCTCCCAGGCTCTCAACAATAGCAACCGTAGGGAGGGCATGTTCACAATCAAGTAAGAGAAAACAGAACTCAGCTCCAGAACTGAAAATCCAAAGGTACACTTGTGAGGGTTCGATGGTCGGCTCTATCTCTGTCCCAAATAAATCACCAGATCTTTTCGGTTTAGAAATAGGGGTAACATTTATTGGATTGTTCAACAAGAATCCGGTGTCAACAAACATATTCCAAGCTTTCTCCCCATTAGACAACAGGTCTGTTGGGGGTTTCCATTCTTCTAACTTGAAAGGGTTTCCACTCTGAACATTCCAGGGACCCGGCCACTCGGGTGGGGTATCGGGGTTCAATAGTAGTCCCTTCTCTCCTTCCAATAAGGGGATGGTGTCCTCCTCTCGAAAGTCCACCCAGTCACACTCTTGGGAGGGTTCCCCCGCCTGCCATGGGGTTCCAGGAATCCCCTCCGTTGCATCTCCCACATCCTCCATTCTAAACTTTCTGGGTGTTCTCTTTCCACCCTTTCTCTCTCCTCTCTTAACTTCTTCCTCCACTCCTTGGTTTCTTTCTCACCCCAGTATGAAGGTTTGGGGTTGAGTTCTCTCCTTCTCCTGGCATCTGCTTCTTCCTTCGGGACTCTCAGTTTCTCTACCTTCCCAGTCCAGGGGTCTTCAACCCATACCCATTCCCAGCCTACTGGTAACTCTCCTTCCCCCCTTTTTATATCCCCTAACCCCGCCTCCACCACTTCCCACCCTTTTTCTCCCGCGCCCGCCAAGATAGTCCCGGTTTCTGTGACCATTAGTTCTTTTAAATCTTTCTCTATGCTTCCCGGGTCAGGTCCAGGTGGTCTTGTCTTCCTAGGTGGGGGGACTGGCGGGGTCTGATTTTCTTTCTCAGCGGTTGGCAGGAGGGATGGCACTCCAGTGAGAGGGGTCTCTCTCTCACTCCTGGTCTTACAACACTATAAGTTAAACCTAAGCATATGATCTCCCCTTCCCACTATTTTGTACCTGGCATCAGTTCAGATGAGGAAAAAAAATCTCAGTTTGGATCTTGCCAGCTTCAAGTCTGCCCACCTCTGCCCTGCTCAGCAGCCCTGTGCTGGATACCTGCCAGCTGCATTGGTATTGTTTTAGAGGCTCATTAAATGTGCATTCCCAGAACTCTTCTGTCCCTTTGGGGTGGTTATGTGTCACTTGACCATGCCTACATTGTGTACATTGCACAGATCATTTGCAACCAAAGATCAAGTCAAGGTTGAATTGCTGTTTCCTCTTTTAAGTGCCCACATGCACACACATACTATACCCAAGTCAACAATTCTGTCTCAGCAGAGTTAGTTCACAAACTGAATGCTGTGATTAAATTCCAGTGCAAATGAGGAAAGCAAACATGCCAGCATTTTTGGGAGAAGAAAAATCTTCCAAAAATATTGAAGTGTGCAAAAAAGAAAAAGAAAAATAGTCCAAGAGCTAGTGCCACCTGCTGGGCTACAGTTGAATATTAATTCATCATGATATGTGCTTTTTGATTACCAAAACTTTGCAAGAGGCGATAAACATAGTTGGTGATCATTTGATTTCCTGTTCCATCACTTTGAATGTATTCTGTATTGGCAGTTTCAACTAATTAGCTTACTATGGTTCTAACAAAATAGAGAGCATAGTATTATTAGTGGAATATATCATAATGTGCTATCATGGTCTATGCAGTGTTAATACCGGCTATCTTACGATCATTCTAAATTTTAAAAAATGGAGCATAAAATATGCTTCCATTTCAGAGCCTTCATGGTTGAAACTTTCTTCCTTTTCTCTGCCCCACCCTGCAACTAAGATTCCTGAAAATTAATCAAAATGAAAATAGGCTCACTGTGGTCACCTATAGATGTTGGGGCCATTAATCGCTTTCAGCCAATACGGTTTGGGTATAGGAAATCTTTCCTACAGTGTCCCACACCAGTTGCCTGTTTAAAGCAGGAAGTCCAACAGCAGGGGACTGACAGTGGTGTATATGTTCAAAACGTTTCCTTATGCAGTGCAGAATTCAGTATGGGGCACTGTCAGAGATAAGGTAGAGGGTGAGATGAATCATTGGTCTATTGGATTCAGTAATGTAATTTTTTATAGTGTAGCATAGATGGGTGGTGGAACCCAAGGTCCAAACTGTAGGCTATCCTCATATCCTTATGAATCATTAATACTGGATGAGCTTTCATACCATAGTAGTGAATCTAAGTAGTAATACTGATGTAACCACTGTTCACTACAATTAATCATTTATCCAAAAAAGGAGGAAAAGCTTCTCTCGTTTTTTTCTATTTAATTTTTTCCATCTGCATTATTCCTTAGTGCTATTACTATGCTATTTGAGAACATGGTTTAGCAATTGAAGGCTGTTTGAAGCTCTCCCCTCCCCCCCCCAGGAAATTGGGCTGTGTGAGAAGCTGGGCTGTATCAGACACTGCACCATTTTTAGGAAAGTTAATACACGCTTGTTGGTGAATCAACCACTTCTTCCACTTGTTGTGTAAGTGTGTTGCTCCACAAAGAGAAAGAATCCCAGTTTTGCATAGAAACATTTGGTGCAAATCAGAGAAAGTTCGGTAGAGGAGGGGACCATCTTTGTCTTATACTCATGTTAAGGGCAAGAAACTCTTCACAGGCTGGCTCGCCTTATCAAGACAACTAGCTTCATCAAGAATGAGTGATTTAGTGAGATTTCTTCACATCCCTAAATCAATTTATATGCCACCGTAGCCATATCTAAAAGGATATCTGAGAGTAGTTATTGTTTCATTCTCTTCCAGTCAGTTTGTGCTTAGCTCTAATGAAGTAAATCCAAAGGTTTGCTTTGAGACAAGAAAAGTACCTGGCATATATGAAAAATATGCTTTTTGTGTCAGCTTCTACATATCATTTGAGAAGATATTCCATTTCATTTGTGTGAGTTTCTAGTTTGTATGATTGTCAGATTACGAATACAAAGACAGATCATTATGGTTACAGTGCTAGTCTAAGAATGGGTTCAAAGCCAGGGTGCTAAGTTTGCAATCCTATACACACTCATTTCGGAGTAAGTCTTGGTGAACTCAGCAGGGATTACTTCTGATTAGAGATTTTAAACTACTTTATTTGAATTGCTTTCTAAAGAGCAATCCATAAACCAACATTCCATTAATCCCCATAACATGAAACATTCATTTCAAGTAACCACCCACTTCCACTTATATATGCTCCTTCTGAAGTAGCACAGATCATATCAATTGGAAATATAACACAATAGATATTTAAAATTCACTATGTGTGGTACATTAAGAAAATAGCAGACCTTTTACCCATTTCCCTATTACAGTCCACATAACTTTTATTCTTTGCTGCCTCTTTTCAAAAATACGTATACTATTTTATTCTGCTGATATTGCTTGGTAATATCAATGATTATGTGCTGTCAAGTAGGTTCTGACTTATCATGACCCTTTCCAGGGTCTTCTAGGTATAGAATACTCAAAAGTGGCTTAACACTCCTTTCTTCTGAGGGTTATCTGGGACCATGCAGCTGACCCAAGACCACACAGGCTGGCTCTTCTCTAATAAGATACAGTGGAGAATTAAACTCCTGACCCCTGGCTCTGCAATCAAGTACTGCATCTTAGAGGTGTGCTCTTTTGTAGTTTTTCGACTACAAAAGAGAATTCTCCAGAATTCTCCAAGAAATCTCAAGGCAGAATTCTCGAATTTGCAGCCTATGAAAATGTATCTGCAAACCTCTAGATTTCACCCCCTAGAGAATGGCACTGAGATTATTTGCCTCTTACTAGAAGTGTGGCCTGGTTATAGTAACCCCCATCATCACATGGCCAACCAACAGAGACTAGACCTCCTCAATTTAGAGGAAGTTGAGCATCATAGGTTCATTGTCCATTAGACTTTACAGAGGGCATCTCCCAAAAAGGTATGATTCCCAGGAAGCATCATGACAGCTTTCTTTAAAAAGAAATTAACAACAAAAGGCAAAGGCCACAGAAATTAATGGCAGGAGTGCAGCAGGGTCAGAGGTAAATAATCTGAAAGTGCTTCTCTGCAGGGGAAATTTAGAAGTCTAAATATTTGTGTTTGTGAGTGGGAACTCCCAGAATTCTACCTGCAGAATTCTTGGAGAATTCTGGTGGTTGCAATGTAAAAACACTAAGAAGCACACATGTCCCACATCTCCATGAGATATCCAAGCAACTTCGTTGTACCTACACAGGCCTGCTGTGAGGATAAAGTGAGGGTGTGAGAGAGAGAGGGTGTGTGTATGCTGCCCTGAGCTCCTTGGAAGTACACCAAGGTAGAAATTTAATAAATAAGTTGAGGTGAATATTTGCAGGTGACAATATCTGATGAGCCTTCCTGGAATTTCAATGAGCACAACTCAGAAGAAAAAGTCCAGTCCTGTGAGTTCCCTTATCTTGGTTTTCCATGTGTCACACCTTGAAAACGATACTCTTTTGGATTGCCATTCCCAGAATCCCCCAGGCAGCATGGCCACTTGCCAGACTGGCTAGAAGATTCTGGAAGATGTAGTTCAATTTTTTTAAAAAGGAGAGATTTCCCAGTTTTGGTTTCCATCTACCTCATCCTTCTAAGTTTGTTATTTTCTCTCATGTCCAAAAGGGACAGGAAAGAGAAGATGTCTCACTCTGATAGTAAAAAGTAGATAAGAGTTCCTGCAAGCAAGGATACCCAGTGTGGTATAGTGGATAGAGTAACAGACTAGGACTCAGGAGGTCTGGGTTCAAATCGCTGCTTAGCCATAGAAACTCACTGGGGGTGTAGAACTGGTAAAGCCATCCCTTAAATATCTCACTTACATTAAAAGCCCTACAAGGGGAGCTATAAGTTGATTCCAACCTGAAGGGACACAAGAACAAGAACTCCTGCAGTTATGGACTTAAAACTGCCTTCCCACTCTGGTGACCTCCAGTTGCAATTTGTCCAGGAGTGGGCATGGATTGATGCAATGGCTTTGTTGGCTAGGAATAAAGTGTATTAGAATGTATTAGACATCTGAAGCGAACTAGGCTATGGAAGCCTGCACTAGAATCATCATGCAGGACCATTTCCTTCCCAAGGAGTAGTTCAGTCTCAAAGATTCCAGGTGTTTGCTTTTGGGGAAATGGAAATGATTCTCAAGTGGAATGGTTAATAATAGTTGGTTTCAGTTCTGTAGAGTGAAGAAAACTCTATATACCTGTGGGCCTGAACAAAGCCTGGAGACTGAATGCAGTGCAAATGACAGTTCTCTAATATATCACTGCCAGTCTATAAACAAGATGAGGTAGTTCTGAATTCCAACATCTGGGAAGAATTTCATGAAGATCCCTCCCCCCATGCCCACAACAGGGTTTCAGCATAAAACCCCAGAAATTTCCTGGTAAAACCTTGAGGGCACGCTAAATCTCACCTGCTCAGAGTGTCCTTGGAAACTGCCCAGACTCCAGACTTTTAATAGTCTGGTTCTTAGCAACCACAAAGCATTGCTGAAGATGTTTTTCTCAGTCTCTGGAGAGTTTGCAGTATATTTTGTTCTGCACACCTATCTAAGTATTCATATCAGGTACCACTTTATGTCCCTCTTCACAATATAAGCATTCATTGTACTTTTTGCACACTGTACTGCATTCTGAATCTGAATCAATTTATTGTCATTGAACATATATACAGCGTATAGACATACAACGAAATTCACAAAGAACAATCAGAGACCATATCAAACAATATATTCCCTGTGGGGAAATTTAACTTTACTCATACCACATTTTGGGGTGACTAAGAGGAATCACAAAGACTTCTTTGAAGCTTTAATAAGGAACTTTGGTCTTCACATATATAACCCAACTCATATTTTCTACTACTGTTGTCTACTTTGAAAGACATTTCCATGCTTTTCCTTTCTAACCTGCAGATATTTGTAAGAAACCTCTTTTTTAAAATGTTTGAAGGAAACCTGGGTGAAAACCAGAACACTGCCCCCAAGGCATCTTGGTCTCATGCTCATGTCAATATCTCTCAAGGGGGTAGAGTCTCAACTAGAATGTTAGAAATGAGGAGATTTCTTCACATACCCTCAGACACCTCAGACAATGTGAATTTCACTGAATTTTTGTTTTCTATCGAATTTTTAAAATAATCATTTCCCAGCAAACTTAATGAAAATGAATATGGAAAAGTGCAGAATACCTTTTCACAACAAGCCATGTCCACCTTGGGCTTCCCATTTACCTTACATCTGATAAACTTAAGACAGTTTCTGTTCAGTAACATATTAAACTAATGATAGTATTAATGCAGTCTCTGCCATGTTCAGGAGATGCTTATGAAGAGATCCCTTTTGGAAGGGTTGTTAGAAAGCAATAGTAACACACACGATATGGCTCAAAACTATACTATACAGACAACAGATTGCTAGATGTGGATACTCTTGAAACACTGAAAGAATCTTTATTGTCCTAGAAAGAACTTTCTTACCTCCACTATCTTACAAATTAGGTTGATTTGTTTTGCAATTGGTTATCCGAAGATAAACACAAACTTTGTTTGCAAGTCTAATTTCTTGGACACAAATGTTTGTGGAATTGCTGTCAGCTTTTAGTGGCATGCCAACCACAAGCATTATCTCATTTGACCCTATATTAGGAAACAAAAGGAGGGCTCTCTATACTTTATGTGCCCATTATGCTTTAGAACAATATTCCTCAACCTAACATCTTCCAGATGTATTCCTGCCAACATATGTGGAAGGAGCCATGTTGGGGGGAAACTGTGTTAACAGAAAATTGTGGGAAATCAGTGGATAATTGTGGATGGGGAGGATAGTATTTAATCTTTCCCACACTTGCCAACTGATTCTTGCAAACACCACCAAGATATTCTTGCTTGCATATTTTTTTCATTTGCTTGCTTTCAGTTTAGTAGTATATGCATATGGTACAAAATGGCCAAAGGGTGTTGGCTAGGAAAAATATGTGTGCATGTTTATGAATGGCTATGAGGTGGACAAAACTGGCACTTCAGTATCCTCAGGTTAGTGAACAGCTGTGGACATATTTGAAAAAAATTTGCAAATGTTGAAATTGCTTATAGAAAATGTACATATTTCATAGGCATGGAAACAGGATTTAGCCAATAAAGGAATGCTTTCACACTATGTGCACTGCTTAAAATGTGTATGCACACTTTAAAAAGCTAAAGAAAGAAATGAATTGCATTCACTTAAAAACAAATAACTCCAGGCAACGAGTGGTGGGGAAAGGAGGATTTCTGCATATGTGAATTTTATAGATCTGCGCATCACTACTTGCCCCTAATAATCCCTCACACAAAACACAACACACTGAGACTGCAGAACATGTATTTGTGGTTATAGTAAGTTGTTTCATCCTTACATTCCTTTACTATTTGAAAATGTTTTATGTACATTGATTGCATTGCTGATCACAATCAGAGAGTTGAGACAGTGTGTGTGTGTGTGAGAGAGAAATGTACAACAACTTCAAATTTTCTTCTAAAACTCTAGAAAAATCAACAGATATTATGTAGTATCTAGCATCTGGTTTCTGCTGATGGGGCATCTCCTTCTGTCCAGAAGAAACTTCTGAACTAGCAACAGAATTCTGTTGAAGGACTATTGGAAGTTTAAATCTTGGTTGGTGCTCATGTCCCCCTGTAATTACCTGTATCTTCCTGTCCCTGAAGAGCAGGGAAAAGAACACCAGAGGCTGCAGGGAGGGAGAATCACTGCACATACCCCCCTTTGCCTTTGATGTTCATGTTCTGAACAATTTTTTTTTCAAAGGAGCTATCCATTCAATGCAATGGATTATCCAAGGAGACGAAATGGGACAATCCACTTCATTGAATACTCTATCAGTTAAAAATAAACAACAATATTTCAAATTGCTCCTAAAATATCCAGTCAGCCATGTATATATATCTCAAGGGGAAATTCCATGGAAAGGTGCCACCACTGAGAAGGTCCTATATCTAGTGCCTGATGGTTCTGTAGTGCTTAATGGGAGGCCAGCAAACAGGGTCTCCAATAATAATCCTAATCCATGGGTAGTTTCATACTGAAGTAGGCATTCCAGTATATCTGGACTGCAAATAACCTGTTGATTTTTATATTTTTTTTTTTGAAAGTTTTAAATTGGACACAGAAATTCACTAGCAATCAGCACACTGGCACAGAACTGGTATGATACGATCTGTATATCTGTCCCAGGTATTTGAGTATCTGCATTCTGCACCAGCTGAAATTTCTGAGCCATCTTCAAAGGCAGTCCCCAGTAGACCACAATACAGTAGTTCTGTCTGGATGTAACTATAGGAAACATAACTAAGATGAGTTCTGCTTTGCCTAGTTCAGATGGTATGACCAACTGTCATACCAAACAAAGTCTGAAGGCACTCCTGGATACTGGCACCATCTTCTATTTAGATCTTCAGATCAGAAACACCTCCAAGGAGAGACGGGGATATTTGTATTTGTAAATGAATACGAATGTCCCCATCCCAGCTGGACCTAATGAGAATCTGGCCCCTGGAACCATCCTGTCCACTCATGCACCTCAGCGCTGTGATGGTCCCGCTCTTCCTGTCAATGGTGCCAGGAGCTCTGCTGTCTTCCTTTTCAGCTGACCACTCCAGGTAAGGGGTGGGAGGAAAAGTCTCCCACTCATGGCTGCTGAGTGGCCTGCTGAGCAGGGAGACAGTGGAGCTCCTGGTGCCATTGGCAGGAAGAGCGGGACCTTTGTGGTGCCCTGATGCACGAGTGGACAGGACGGTCCCAGGGGCTGGATTCTCATTAGGTCCAGCTGGGATGGGGACATTCGTATTCATTTACAAATACAAATATCCCCATCTCTACCTCCAAGCTATGGACCTGATCCTTCAGATTGAGTGCAATCCCATCTAAGAGTATTTAGAATTCCTCTATTTCAGGTAACTACTCCTACCTGAAGTACTTCTGTCACTCTAGATTAACCTTCATCCCCATCTAAAACCACACCAAGTAGCTGTTCAAGAGTTTTGTCACTTCCCTTGAGGTTGAAGTGTAATTCACACATCCAGATGACTTACTTCCCCATTGGTTTCATGCAGATGTTAAATAGCATGGAGGACAAAATGAAACTCCACAATTAAATAGCCATGGAATATAGCAAACGTCCCCCTATATCACCTTCTGACATTGATGTGCTAGGTAGGATTCAACGCACCCTGAAATTATTTCACCCCTCCCCAGCCTAGCTAAGAGATTTAGCAAGAGCTTATTTATAAATGATGAGAGACTTAGTTTTTCTTCTACAATACCACACACAAAAAAATGTTTCTGAAAACTATATTAGGCCAGCTGAATTATTCCTGATGGGTATCAGTGTAAATGAGAAGATCATCAGGCCAATGATTTTTATCTAGAATGTGACACATCAACAATGAGGTTAAAGTAATTTGTACTACAAAGGAGAAAATATTTCACTGCTTCTGACCTTTTTCACTATTTTGTTTTTGCTGGCAATTCCACTTATTCCCTGTAGATTTCTGAAAATGTTAACCAGAAGAAGCATGTTATCAGATATTAAGCAAACCAACATAATCAACACTGGAGATTTAGAGTCCAAAGAGCTGTGCTTTAGGTGAACTTTAGAAAATATGTTCAGTCAATGAAAAATTCCCATTGAGTCAGATAGAGTGAGATTTTCAAGTTCCAGTAAATACAGAATTCCCATTGCCATATCTGTTTCTAGTTGCACTATTCCTGATGGGTAAAGCTTGCCATTTTGGCATATTCTGAAATGCAGTGAGCATTGTAGCTAAACACCCAGGTTGCAGCTTTGTCTAGGTGTGCTTCGCATGCTGCCTAGAAAAAAAGAAATAGGTTAAGCTGAGACAGGTGTTCCTTAAGGTCCTCCTTCTCTGAACCATAAAGGGCAATACACTCCTGCTTCAGTTATAAATTATGCATTCCTGCTTGACACCAGCTGGTCACCTCTCAATCAGTGTCAGGGATGTTCTCTCAGCCTACAAGCTAGGATGGGCCACTGCTCCATTCCCGAAAAGGACACACGTCATCAAAAAGAAAGACATGTAACTGCAAAAAGGAGGACATTCTTCACAAACAAAGAGAGAGCATTTCTGCATTGAATTTGCATATGCTAATTTAAACTAACATATGGAAATAGCATCACAATTAGACATTATTACTTTAATTCAAGTGAAAATACCTTACCGTTCACCCTTATACACAAGACCATAACAAAGTAATCACCTTGGGATGCAGCATCACGAGAAAGATGAGGTATAAATCAAATAATAAAAAAGGCATGACATTTAATATCTCTCTGAAATGACCTGTGCCTTGTCTTTCTTCAGCATACTGAAAACGAATGTATATGGAAAGAAAATAAAGAGAGGTCAGTGTAGCTTTGTTGAACTATATAGCTAGGCTCCAGAATGCCCACTCCCGGGGACTGACCTCAGACCTGAAGTTCATACAGAATTGGCATGCCATACCGTATCCACGCATGTATCAGTACTTATATCACTGTATGCGGTCTGAGTCTCTTCTTACAAAATGACTCACATCTCCAAACCATTTTACTTTAAAAAATGAGAGACACTGGTTTAGATATATTTACTAATCAAGGCCTCTACTTTCCCTGCTTAGCCATGGAAACTCACTGGCGGGTAGGGTGGCCATTTACACACCAAGAAAAAGGAGGACCTGCATCACCAAAAAAGAGGACACCTGTTCAAGTAGAGGACTGTCCTCCCTAAAGGAAGACATGTGGCCACCCTACTACAATCACGGTCAGGATTTTAAGGGCATGGAGCCCTAGATGCAAGTCTCTCTTTCAACATAAAGGTGCCATAGTGTTCTCATCAACACTGCTTGCCTCTTTCTCTCTTGCCCCAAACCTCTGGCTATCCAGCATTGCTGAAATGAATCCACACAAAGGAGCCTAAAACCTTGCCTGTACATCAGTTGGGTTAAAAAAACAGGTAAATTCTTCCCCAACTGTAAAGGGAACAGTTGACGCCTCCACTGAAAGTCAGAATAAAAGAGTGACCCAAATTAAACCCAGGTCAAGGGTGCTGAAGCACATTTGGCATACATTATATGACCATCTTCTGGAATTTACCTCCCTACCATCAGGGTGTGCAAACTATTTCCTTCCAAGCAGATACCTGTGCTACTGGCAGTTGGTGGGAGCCATATTTTTTAGTGTAGAGGGCAGCATTTCATCAGGGTAATCTGTTGTGGGGAGAAGTGCCTGAAAACAGAAGCAGATGGAGCCAGAGAATGTGAAACCACCTCTCTCTCTCTCTCTCCAGTTTACTAGGTTGTTGGGAAAGGGACAAACCACTTGGCCTGAGGTATGGACTGATCACTATGAAAATAGGTTCAGAGGGTCATATATGATCAGGCCAAGGAGCTCTAGGGCTACAGGTTACCAACCTGCTACTGACTTGGGCTGCAGCAGCACCTACCCCTCTTCCTGGATGATACAAAAAGAGCAGTTGTCATTCGTGCCATGATCCATTAATGTAGCCTCTCTGCTAGCACAGCAGATGGCTGTCTATCCATAGGAAGCATTTTGATCCAGCAGTTGGATGACTTCTCTAACTATCAGTTGCATTCTAGGTTCAGATCAAGATTACTTTGAAGCCTGGAAATGATTTTGAGGAATCCACCACTTAACTCTTGGACTCCTGTTGTTACTTTCATAGAATATTAACTAATTTTGGGAGGGGGCATTATTCAGTTTTGGAAAGATAGTGTGGGTAAGCCCAACAGACTGTCATGCAAATACAATAAGGGCTTTGCAAACAGTAAGGGGGAATAATCAGGCTAATTCCTACAGGGACTTTTCTTGTGTAGATATGAAAATCTCCTCATGTCTGATGACTGGGAATGTGAAAGCATCCACTGACAGCTGAAGGTGAGAGAAAAATATGTCCTTCGTGCTTGCTTACTCTTGGAAAAGTTTAAATAGACTCACACTGGGGAAGACATGTTGTTGTTTTTTCATTGGGATGGAGCTGATTTAAAACTGCTTGCTGCACTGCGGTCCTTACAACATCTGAAGCATTATCTGCAGCTCAGGTGAACTGTTTGCTAATGGGCAATGAACCACCAGAGAATTCCCAAAAGGGTAGAAGCAGATATTGTATAATCAATATTCAAGGAGAGATATACTGGTTCCCAATTTTCTCCTTCTGTTTGTGCCTTGTGGAGTTATAAAACAGATACAGCCACACTTCTTGGGCCAGGAGAGCTAAACTGACATTTGTCTCAAAAGAAAATCAAGAGGAGTATATCCATCCGGCAGCATCATGGTGGTACAAGAAAGCAGCAATTATATAGCTTGCCAAGAGTATGGGACAAAGTTGATTTTACATCATTATCTCACTCAGAGCAGTGAGATGTTCTTTGGAGAAAGCTTTTTTCAAAAATGCCTTACATTTCCCCCCTTACTAATGCATTAATGTCACCTGTTATTTAAAGAGTAGCATATTAACAACGCATTTTCAATTAATTTATGTGCATGCAATTAATTCCCTTTCCCATGTACTAAAGAAGATCTAGTAAATTGCCGAGATAATGCTATTGAAGTAGCCCACTTATGGTCAAAAATAGTCCAATCATTTTAACATTTTAAATTTGTTTGGACGTTATCTGTATTTAGTATATTCCATAATTCTAAATTGTGCAGCACTCTCCTATGAATACAGAAAGACCAATTAATCTTTTAAAAATGCACTTCCAACCAAAAAAATAGCCCAATATCATCCCAAACATGCTCCCAAGAGCAGTGTTTTAACAGCAACCCATAAACACATCCTGTTACATTAAAAAGCAACAATGACAGTGATTGCCATGTTATTTTACGAATGATACCTTTCTTAAGTAACAGGTAAATGTATCAGTGTTGCAGGTATCACCATTTTGTCTAATACGCTACTTCCAAAGCTGTCATATCTATAAAAGCCCATATCTATTCCTTTGTCACACTGTTTGAAATTAAGAAACAAAACTCAAGAAGGGGATTTGACGTGATGAAGGAGAAAGGATCTTGGTCTTCTGTTATTCACTCTGTAATCCGAGACCTAAGTATAAAGTACTTGGGAAATGGTTTATCATTCCCCTTCTTCAGATAGCTTTTTGGGACCATGCAACTTACCTAAATCTGCAAAGGCAGCAAGACACATGAGTTTATGAGCCATGCATGCTGTGCACATGCTCGACTGGCCTCACACCCAAGAGACACACTGGGGATTTGAATTATGGGTCCTGCTCCAACCCACTAAGCTAGACTAGCTCCCCTTTTGCATGCTATACATTTCTTTTTGCAAGCAATTTTTTGATTTAATCATTTTAATTTTTCCTGATTTAATCATTTCCACTAATTTTTATGTTTGCTGTTTGCTGTTCCTTAACATGTACCTGTTTTCCAACGGGAGTACTGAATTGCAAACTATAGGCATGTGACTTTTTTTAAGGATAACTTTTTCAGAAACATGGACATTTTAAAGGACAACTGTGAGAATTAGACTGCAGCAGCTAGACGGCCACCTGTCAGGGTGGATTTTCTGCTTTGGCAGGGGGTTGGACTCAATAACCCAGGAGGGCCCTTCCAGCTCTATACTTCAATGATTCAGCTTGCATAATGATTCAAAAGTATGAACTAGGCAAATTTGTATGGCAAACTGAGCATGTTTCTCCCACATCCATCGATCATTGTGCCTGATCACAATGAAGGCATGATATCATTATTAATGTCCATATCCTTCTTTTTTTGCCCAGGTCACATAAACAAGGGTGACAGGTTTTTGCCAAAGCTGCTGAGTATTAATAGTGACATTGGTTTGTGGTTTCAAACCAGTCTCTGAGATAATTACACATTTTGCTCTGTAGCAGTTGTTCCCAAGCTTGGGTCCCCAGATGTTTTTGGACTGCAGCTCCCAGAAATCCTGCCCAGTTCATTTAGTAGTGAAGATTTCTGGAAGTTTTAGTCCAAGAATATCTGGGGACCCAAGCTTGGGAACCACTGCTCTATATAGTCTTTCCAATGGCTACAGCTGAGCTGGGGAATCTTTGAGCCTTCAGGCATTTTGAACTACAGAAGGAATAGAATGACTAATATGAGTGGTTTAAACCCCTTAGCATTGGCTGCACTTAACAAGACTGATAGTAATTATAGATCAAAATGTCTGAAAGGCCAAATGTTTACCATTCCTGGTTAGAGCTTTGTTGGTTAGAAGCTAAAGTTCAATCAGGACTATCAGGAACATACTAAAATTGAACTTCAGGGGTAATATTTTCATTTGACACAGAGCTCTACATGCATGCCCCTGTGCTATTTTCAAAGGATATAACTGTTGTGTTCATGGCATCTCAAAATACAACTGCAGTAGCCATTGCCTGAAAGAAGCACTTGAAAATACATTCAAACAATGCTTTTGTTGGCCAAGTGGATGAAGATAGGGTACGGCTCTCTAGAGATTTCATTGCAGCTGATGTTGTTAAACTAAGAGAGGGTTGTGGAGCCACCTGGGGAGGCTTTGCTAGCAACTAAGTGTTACTATTTATAGTAAAAAGAAAATTGGCTCTTTACCTGCCTTTGTTCCTTACGTTTCCCCTGGGCAGAATTCAGCCATGAAAGCTAAAACATGCCAATCTGGCTGATATGTTTAGGCAGAATACAGGTATGTTATTTTTGCTTTTATTGCTGCTGCTGCTGCTGCTGCTGCTGTTGTTGCCGCCACCACTGCTGCTATTGTTAAATACTGTGTAAGATTAATTTATCATACCATATGTGGCCATATGATCCATCTGCAGGAAAAAAAGTTATGATTTCCATTATTGGATCACTAAAACGTTACGAGCCAGGCTAGCTTATGCATTCCATCAGGCAAGGATGGCATAAAAGGCTGCAGGGGAGCAAATAGGCCAAAACATGGGGGCAGGTGTGCTGCCTATTGTTCCTGAAATGCAGACTGCTAGGAAGGCAAGATGGATTTTGCAGGTTCAGTCCAAGACAAAAGCCCTACTCAGATGCTATCTAAACATCAGGAGCCCACATGCGTGGAGGGACTTATTCTAAATTTGGGGGAAAAAAACCCGCATCATCTTTTTCCATAGACTGAAAAGGGAGCAGCTGCTCTGTTCAGGTGGCCTCTCCAGGTGAGCCAGAAATCTGGTTTGTTTTTTCAGCCTCCCCGTCTTCAGACTGACACTTTCATGTTTTGAAAGCAACAACAGAGGAGGGTGAGGCTCGTGTGTGCCTCCCCGTGCCTGTAAACTCCACATACTTGACTGGAAAAGGCTAAAGTGCCAGGGCATCACTTTGTAGTCTCTTCTTTCTGTACAGATACAAATTCTGATTAGGACTCTGTAGGTCAGTCAATTGTGGGCAGATATAAAGAGGGCCCAAAGCAGACTTTCCATCTACAGAAAGAAGAGTGGAAATGTAGAGGTGGGGCGTGCGTGTGTGAGTGTGTGTGCGTGCATGAGTGTGTGCATGCAGGCGTCCATGCAGGCGTCTATGCGGGGAGGGCGAGCAGGCGTGCAGCCTCACGCATACGCGAGCACACACATTCCTTTGGCCCTCAAAAATGTGGAAAATATATGATGTGGCCCTCACACTCAAAAGTTTGGAGACCTCTGCATTATGTTATTCTGAGCTAAACTGTGGGCAAAATCCTGTCGGCATGATTTTGTGCCAGTATTACCCAGATCAGGCACTGGAAACATTTAATTTAAAATCATACAAAGTCCCCTCCCCTTTTTGGGATGGGGGAGACTTTGATGGTAAAAAAATCATTACCACAGATCCCAATCTCAGCAGCAGCAATGTGGTGATTTTTTTTTTTTTACTATTAACAGCTCCCCACACACATCCCAAAGCTCCCAAAGGGCAAAAGAGAGCCCCAGAACCTGTACGTGGGGGGAATAGAAACTTTCCATGAGATTAAATTAAATGTTTCCAGTGTTCGATCCAGGTTATGCTGGCTCAAAGTTACACAAAAAAGATTTTGCCCCTATGGCATATTACCAAAAAACTCACATATTGGTTGACTCATTCTATTAGTCATATCTGATTTTTTATTATTTTAGTAGAAAAATAGGCCCATGTAACCTCATTCTTTCATTTCTTATGCCACATACGTGCCTGAAATTCTGATTTCAGTGCAATGCAAGAAGTCTAGCTTGGTTATAAGGTGATCTCAACACATTCTCCCACTAAACCTCAGGTACTAAAAGAGATTTCATTTATACAGCACTTTGTTAAGTAATCTGCTTAGTAACTTTTACCAAAGAAGCAGAGTCTGGAAAGAAAAGATTAATGAACTCAAAGATTGCTAGAGTAAAATTAATAACAGCTATGTAGATAGCTTTTAATAACAGGAGCTATCCTGGGAAATATTCTCTATGTGAATATGCTCTTCTGTAAACACAGTTTTACAACCATGGAATATATTTGCCCTGAGCAAGTATTAAACATTTATTAGAATTGTTGTTGTTGTTGAATTATGTATATATGCTTTTAATGGTCAAAATGCTTCCCGTAATCAGGGCAGGCACAATTTAGATCCAGAACTACTGGTTGATCTCTGGCTGATTTGCAGTCAATCAGCGTGATTTACTGCAGTTGCTTTAAAGCAGTAAATGAATGAATAAATAAACAAATAAATAAAAGCTCACATACTCCCTGGTGGTTGAAATAAAGGTAGCTTCAGAGAAATCCAGTAGTTCTGGCACTGAAAACAAATTCTTGCGTTGAGAATTCAAGGTAGTTTCCCCCAAAGCAACTACTCTGAGAGATGGTTCTTGTAAAAATTTAAAAAAATGCTGCAAGTCCAAAGTATGTCTGTTTCTGATATATGCTGCTCTAGCAATTCATAAAGCAGCCCTTTGAGGAAGGTTAGCATCACCCAGTTGAGATCAGAAGCTTGCTTAAGAAAAAAATGCATCGCATGTGCTAGCAAAGAGACCTTGTTTCATTGTGTATACCTCTTCTGAATCTAAACCTCCCATGGCAGATGGTATAATTTATGTGCTAGCAATTGCTTCGTCCTTTCCTCTTGCCTCCATCAAAAGTATTTTTGAATTAGACAGCTATTTATTCCCCTTTCTGCAAGTGTATGATTTAGACAGCTATCCAAGCTATCTAAAAGACTGTATCTCCCTTTATGAGCCTATCCAGGTATTAAGATCACCAGGGAAGGCCTTTCTCTTGGTCCCACCACCTTCACAGGAAGGTTTGGTGAGGACACAGGAAAGGGCCTTCTCTGTTGCTGCTCCCAGTCTCTGGAACTCCCTCCCACAGGAAGACAGGCTGACCCCATCTTTGCTGTCCTTCTGCAAGCAGGCAAATGCCTTTCTCTTCTAGCAGGCTTTCTTTTAAATGACTGGCTGACCAAGTGGATTTTTAAAAGGGATTATTTTATTCTGCTGTTTTACTTGAGCTTTTAAGATTGCTCTGATTTATGAGTTTTAATATGATATCTGTTTTAATGATTTTTAAATATTGTAATAATTACTATTCAGATTTTAACTTTATTTCTTTTAATACAGTGGTGCCTCGCTAGACGATGTTAATCCGTTCCACGAGGATCGCTGTCTAGCGAAAACATTGTCTAGCGAAGCACGTTTTCCCATTGGAATGCATTGAAATCGCTTCAATGCGTTCCAAGGGAAAATGCAGTCGTCTAGCGAAAATTTCCCATAGGGAAACCTCGTCTAGCGAGTGAGGGTCCCCATAGGAATGCACTGACAGCTGCACTGACAGCTTTTCACCACTAGTCGGCGCACTCCTATGGGGAAACCTCATCGTCTAGCGAAAATCGCCATAGGGAAACATCGTTTTGCGAAGCGCAGTAGCGATCGCAAAAAGGCATCGTCTAGCGATTTCCTCGTCCTGCGAGGCAATCGTCTAGCGAGGCACCACTGTATTGTAAGCTGCTTTGGATCCTTTAGGAGAAGGCAGCATATAAATATTTTAAACAAACAAATAAATACATTTCTGTCACAGGGAACAACACCAAAAGGCCACCAGCAAAGATGGCCCCAGATGCAAAACAGATCTTCTGAATAACAATATTTTGGATTAAATGTTATGAAATGTGGCATCAAATTCCTTTTCATTGATAATTTTGACATTGCATTGGTGCACATTGATTCTTTACTATAAACCAGAACAAAACTTTATTTTGCATAATCCCTCTGCATGTTTCATTGGGAATAAATAAATCCCACAAGGCATCATATTGAAGAATAAGGATGGGATCATTCATTCATAGGGTGACCGTGGGTTGGAGGTGATGCACCTGAGAGAAAAGCCTAACTTAAGAAGGCTTTGGGGGTTTTGTTCCAGTCCCTGGGAGCTTTCTTCCTGAGAGAGAGGCTTGGGCAGACCTTGGTTTAGCAATGCCTCAAAGCCTTATAATTTAGACCTTTCTCCCTATTGCATTACACTGAGGTGCTTGTAAGGGAGGGAGAACTCCCAGAATGGCAAATAATGTTATTTGTAGTCCAGAAATTCCAAGAATCCTTTCCCTACAAAAGTGTACACTGCAGTCTTTGTAGAGCTGGAGTGGAGAATTTGTAGCTCTAAACTTCATGCAGGAGAGAGAGAGAGAACACAGTATGTAATCCTGCAACATTGACAACTCCACCCTGTTTTGGTTCTGGTCCCGCCCACAACTGGCCACGTTCATCCCTACCCATCAACAACTCTTCACAGGAAAACAGTTTCCCAGCTGTCCTTAGGAACACTTAAGAAACCACCAATAAAATTTCCTGCTCTCTCCTCCCATATGTGTTTGTGAACTAGTAAAAGATCCAGATGGTCATTCAGTTTGACACAGGCTGATCTTTAATACAGTTATTCATAATGAAGTCCAAAGTTTTGCTGTGCTGAAAACCTCTTTAGCATTTTTTGACCATTTGGAAAATTGGATTTGAAAGGAGATGCTTTTTAAAACAAAGAAGTTCCCATTTCTAATGCATGTTTTCTTATTTTTAATCCCACAAGGATCTGGAGAGATACACCTACCTATGAAAAATCCTACCCATTCACAGTATATTGGGTTTGTGTGCTACACTTCATATGGATTCATAATTGTTGCTACTAAGTCTAACATTCTCCCGTCTTTGCTGTGCAGCCAGCTCTTTAAAGAAGGAGGGAAAACTGCCTGCTTACAGATCAGACTGAGACAGAAACACCTGTATGCTATTCACACACAGCTGTACATTTGTCAATGTTGAACCACCTGCAGAAGACTCTATATGGCATTTCCTTTCCATTTAGAGAAGGCTTGGAGGCAAATACCCGAAGAAAAAGAACTGCTGTCATATGATTAAGACTGGGCACAGTCTCTAAACAGTTAAAACTTGGATGCAGTTGCAAGGAGGATGAGGCAGTTGTCTTTGAAATCAATTAACATATTCTGGAGCATAGCAACTTGCCAGTTCACTGTAGATGTTTATTGTTGTTGTTAAATCACCTCCAACCCATGGTGACCCTAGGAATGAATGATCTCCAAAATGGTATTGTTGGGTTTGGGGTGGTGGTGGTGGTATATAATTAAACGGCAAGGTCATGCTTACTATGGGCATTACTGTTTCCCATATATCCAGCATTTATTATTATAAGGATTGACTATGCTCAGAGCTTGGAAAAGTTACTTTTGAACTAGAAATTCCATACTAGCTGGGGGATGTCGGAATCATCCTGTGTAAGGGCGATAGTATCACTGGCAGGGGGAGAATGCTGTAACCAAAGAGTCCGTGCTTTGATATTGGGGTTTGTCCAACTCAGGGCATGCCTAGACAGGGGAATTTGGAGCAGTCTGGGTTGTGTTTAAAAACTCGTACATTCAGTGTGATCTATTATATCTTGCACTTGAGTGGTCCTTGATGTTTTTTATCCCGTGAGAAGTATCCAGATAGCATTTCAGATTGCTCCAATTTCTCCCTGTTTTGATTATTGATGCCCCCTCCCCTGATCCTTTCCCCACCTTTTGTCACAGCTGTCACTCCATGAGCCATGCCATTCCCTTATTTAGTAAGTGGCATAATACTACAGCAATACATTGGCCTAGCATAGATGCTCCTCTATATCTGAAATAGTGCTGCATCTTTTTAAGAGAACATTTAAAAATTGTGAGAAGAGGAAAATAGAGGAAAGGGTTTCTCATCTATCCCTTGTACTGTCACAAACCACTACAGGACCTCCCTATCTGTAGGATCAATATCCACAGATTCACTTATCCACTGCCTGAAAATATTAAATTGAAACCCCAGAAATATATATACAGTAGTACCTCGGTTTACGTACACCTCGGTTTATGTAATATCCCGTTTATGAACGGAAATCCATTGAAAATAATGCCTCGGGGTTTTTTTCAGTTTTTTTCAGTTTGCGAAGGAAGTTTCCCCATGCCTGGAGGTTTGTAGCACTGCCGCCGTTGCTATGGCAATCTGCGTTTCAGTTTATGAAATTTCCGCATTACGTAACGTTCCGGAGAACGTATTAATTTCGTAAACCGAGGTACTACTGTAAATACAAATCCGAGGTGTATTTACCAGATTTGGCCACTAGAGGGAGCCAGAGACAATACTATGCATAGCATTCACTACTTCTGAATTTTCCAGCATCTGCAGGAAGGGGCCTTGGAACTAATCCCCCGTGGATACTACAGTCCTACTGTACGTACATTACAAGGTTGTCACCAAAGATAATGCTGCCCAGAGCTCTATTGGGAGTGAATTAAGCATCCATACAGACTGCAGAATGGGATAATCAGGAGCACTCCCAATTGCACCAAATAAACTGCAGCCCTAGTGCTGTGCCAGATAGGAGCAGAACAACTCACAAAATGGGCAGGATGGATTGCTCTTACTTAAAGCATATGTGGTGGCTGGAAAATAGGGTGAACCAAACTGCACCAAGAGCAAATCAAATAGAGAGCTATATGGTTGTCTGATCACTCCTTCATCTGCAACACACCCACAATCAGCCTCATTTCAAGTGAGTCAGGCAACCACCAGGAACTTATTTATTGTCATCAGTTTGCCACTGCTAGTATGCAAGGAGGTTGCTGATAATTAAAGAGTTCCTGCTGGGATTTGCCTAACTTACCTACATTGCAGAAGAGCCGGGCATGCCCTGAGATACAAGCAAGAACTCTTTAATTACTGGCTGTCTTCCCATGCCAAAGATGTCCTCGCCTTTACGTACTGTAGGTGTAATTCATACAACAAGATTTTTGAGGATCTTATCCTTCCCTGAAACAAATAGGAAAGCTGGCTGTAAGCCGACGGTAGCTGTAGTCCAGAACATCTGTGGGGCACCAAGTTAGAGAAGGATGCCTTGCTCAGCACTGAATTAAAGTTTGAATTAATGTTTTCTAGTGCAGTGGTCCCCAACCTTGGGCCTCCAGATGTTCTTGGACTACAACTCCCAGAAGCCTTCACCACCACCTCTGCTGGCCAGGATTTCTGGGAGTTGAAGTCCAAGAACATCTGGAGGCCCACGTTTGGGGACTACTGCTCTAGTGTGTTAGGATTCTGCAGAGCCAGAGGTTGTGAGTTTAGTGTCCCACATGTGCCTCCTGGGAGAAGGAGGGTTAAGTTGTTGCTGCTCTACAGGTGTTTTTTTTAAAAGCAGATCCACTGCCAACTTATGTTTGCAGTTAAAAATATTTTTTAAAAAATATTGATTTCATAAGGGAAGTTATTAGAGAATTCTTATTAACAAACTCTCCTTCATATACCTCTGCACACATAGTAGCCTACTGCAGTGAAAATAGACATCATGGAGAGAGAGAAAACATCTTTTGCCATACGTAATGGTGTGTGGGAAGGGGGAAGGGGGCATGTTCAGGAAGGGAACTTCAAAAAGTTAGTGTTTGGGACTACAGTTCTAACAATCCCCCAGACTTGCATGAACACTGACTCTGCTCTGAAAATGACCTTCAGTGCTGAAAGAGGTACATTACAAAGTGCCCCAGAGTGTTTTTATTTCCATTGGTGTGGTGTGCTAGAAGGTACACTGCTCACTCATTCGTTCTCTCTCTCTCTCTCTCTCTCTCTCTCTCTCTCTCTCTCTCTCTCTCTCTCTCTCATCCTCTCTTCTATTATACCATGTTCCACTCCTGATTCGCTGTATTCTAACTGCAGGACTGAAGGGCCAGCACTCCGTTTTTAACCTACCTTGAGAGCACAGGAAGGTTTCTCATCAAGAGAGAGCTGCAAGCAATGTCTTACCCTTCTTTCTCTCCAGCTCAATTAAGAGACATGTTTTTTCGTCTCTGTGCCTTGCTTTTATCTACTCCTCTTCTCATGTTTCCCTGTTATTTTTTCTCCTTCATGCCATGGCAGTGGTGCTGAATACTGATGAGCGCCTGCTCCATTTAACCCGAGACATTCCTTTAACTTTTTGTCTTCCTTTCAAGTGTTAAGAAATACGAGATGAACTTTTACAGGTTTCGTACACGGCAAATAAACTGACGAACAGTTTGCACTCCTAGCATTTTTCCCATGGGATCCAAAAGGTTTGGAGCGTTTCAGTGCATTTCATCTTGGCTGATGAGAAGATAGCAGGGGAGATCAGCCCCTGTATCAAAAGCAGGCGGTGGAAAGAGGCTGCTACCTGTTCCAAAGGCTGGCTGCACCAGCAAAGGATGGCTTAGGAAGAAGGAACATGTTGACTTCTAGTCTTGGGCAATGCAAAAAAATTAGAATGCTATGCCACAATTGAAGTAATGCTCTGGGTCATGGAATACAATGACACGTTGGTGGTAAATTAAGAGGAATTCACACAGCATCATTTCCCATTTCCTAGAGACCTCTGTAAAAGCAGAGAATGGACAACCGGAACTGTAACTGAAACATGTCCTCTTGTTGCATTGGCCTGGGCAGTTCAATCTGGAATCTGTGGATGGCAGGGCTTCTGCGTCTGGGATTTCTGCAATGGCTGAGGCCCTTGGGGTGATCCTGATCCAAAATGCCTCCACTCTGGAACACGACTTTATGGACCCGATGAGGACCAATAAATTGAGACTCACATGAGACCAGATGGAGCTATTGTGAGGGAGAGGCATGTCTGCCCAACTGCATGGTGTTCAGTATGTTCTGGGTGGGTCTGCACTCTCCTGAAAATAACAGCTTTGCATTCTGGGCATGCTGCTGAATCTAGCATTGCCACGTGTGGAGGCACAAGTGGCCTCTGTGACTAAAAGCACTTTTCATCAGCTTAGGCTGATATACCAGCTGTGATTCTAGCTGGAAAGTGATTGCCTTGCTACTGTTATCCATGCTCTGGTAACCTCCCGGCTGGTTCATTATCCTAATATGTTGTATGTGGGTCTGACTTTGAAGATGGCTTGCAAACTACAGTTCATCCAAAATAGGGCAGCAAGGTTGTTAGCAGCTTTGATGATATTACAAAAACTTTTTTTAAAAAAAAAACCTTGTACAGGCTTCCAAGCTAGCCTTCTTAAGTTTTAAATGTTTTAGGACAAGGTTATCGAAAGGATTCCTCCTATCATATAGGCCCTCCTGGATCTGAAGGTCTTCTTTGGGGGGGACCTTCCTCAGGTTCCTCTGCCAATGAAATGTGACACTTAGTTTTAGAGTAAAAGGTCTTCTTATATGTGGTATCTCACTTAAGGTATGCTCTTCCCAAACAATCTCACTCTGCACCATTGCTTTAATCTTTTCCTTTCTGGGCAAAGTTTCCCTTATGCCAGACTTTAATATTTAATGACAGCCAGGGTCATGTGGTAGAGAAAATGCTGAATGAGAACCAGGGAGTCCCAAATCTTGCTTAGCTGTGGAAACTCGGTGCAAAGTGGCCATGGTATGACTCACTGAGCATGTCATATACCTTGAGATCATGTTAGGGTCATTATAAGTCAGAAACAACTTGATGGCAGATCACAACGGCAACATGTTAATATCTTCCAGTACTGCATTTGATATCTCTAGAGTAGCAAGATATATGTAGTTTTAGAAGAGGCCGGCATGTCAGTCTGTGCTAGCATGTCAGCCAAAAAAAAAATTAAAAATAAAATAAAATAAAGAAGATAAAAATATTGTGGCACCTTAACTGCTATATTCCAATGTGAGCTTTCATGGACAAGTCCACTTCTTCAGACATGAGAATGGGATATATTTCCATTTCGTCTCACTCTCATGTCTGAAGAAGTGGACTTGTTCATGAAAGTTCACATTGAAATATAACAATTAGTCTTTAAGGTGCCATGTTTTTATCTTCTTTATTTTTATTTAGTTTTTGCCTGACAAGATCAATGTAAATTTTGACTGCTGCTTTTAGCTTTGTTATATGAGTTTAATTTTTCATTTTCATTTAGATTTTATGGGAATATTACTTCAGTTATTTTTGATTATTATGTTTTGTGAATTGCTATGGTGTTGCGTTGTTGTTTTTTTCATTTTTGAGATTTCTGATTAAAATCATTAAAATACATATTTTTAAAAAAGTTTTTTTTTAAAAAAAATTGCATTTCCCCTGTTTTACTGCTTGGAGGATAGACTCGCTACACACAAACATTTTAGAAAAGCAGTTATCAGCTTTTCTTTTCTTGAATAATGTTGTCATGATTTTTTTTTCCTAATTAAGAAAGAAAATAGGTGCACAAAGTGATTGCAGGGAACATACTCATTCAATTCACACTGCTGCTGTGTGGTATAAGGTGGGGATAATTAAACACCAGATTGTGATGTAAGCTCCTATAGAGAGGATGTATGCATTATGCATGAGAAGGAGCTTTTATTGCTGGATCTTTTTTTCTCTCTCTCCCTTTCTCCATTCAGAGCCATTATGTACCTCTTGGATCAATTCATGCCCTACAGAAGGAAAAAAAAATCTCCGTGGCTTGGCAATGTTCTGTGTACTGAATGTGCAGCATGCATATTGTCCACATATATTCTCGGCTGGGATCTTGCAGCAACAAAGGTCCTCCAGAATTTCTGAAAGAACATTTATTTCATGGCAGAACTCCTGAATCTTTCACGCCCACAGTCTTCATCCAATTAGAAGCCCCTGAACTCGCCGGATATAATTTTTAATGTTTCTGCTAGTGGTATAAAGTTTTAAGATTAGTACCTTTGGAAATTGAATCTGATATTTAATGATTATAGTGTCACATTTCCAGCCCAAAATACTTTTAAAATGTCATTAGCAGACATCCCATTAATCATTTTGATATTTTTACCATTAAAATATCTTTCTTTTTTCATTAAAGAAATAATGAATTTGAAAGTAAAGATAGAATCTATAGCGTATTAATGACAGAAATAGAAACCAGATTAATATGCTTAATTCTCTTTTGCTCATGAAATTTCTGGTTATATGTTGCTTCTCTCTCAGATAATGGTAGCTAAAAACAAATGGCTAAGCCTCAGTGGTTTTGTATTATGTTCCTAACCATGTTTTTCCTGCTGTGTAATCTTATGCACATACAATTTACCAATTAATTTTACCTAAAACAGATGATGGCCAAGATTTCTTAGGTCATTAGAACATAAAATATTGTGCTGTATCTGCTGAAATTCCCAGCTATCCAACATATGTCATCGAGCAATCCAACAGTTCATATGCTATTTCCTTACTATCTACCAATGCAACCTTACAAGCCCCATTGATGACTGGAGATAGTCATTCATTACCATATTGTTCCTGATCCTTATCTATAGCCTGGGATTAATTTAGCCATCAATCATTGTCGCTGTTTACAGAACTGAATATCAACAAGGATTTTTAAGGTCATTGCCAGGCCAACAACTTGTACCCAAACACAATCTTCGATTTGGGGCCATGTATAAATGCATAATATTTGGCATGAAGTTCCACTCCTATGTCTGAGGAAGTGGACATGTCATGAAAGCTCATTAAAATGTTACAGTTAATCTTTAAGGTGCCACAACATTTTTGTCTTCATCATGTTTTTTTATTTTTCTTTTGTTTTTGCCTGTTAAAACAAATGAGTTAGCTATTGTGTCTGGGGCTAACTCTGTTCCCAGAAGAAGCGTTGTAACTACCTGAGATCCTTCTACAGTTATGTTGAATTATAGCACTGATTTCAATGGAACTTCGGGTTTCTTCATTCACCAAACATGGGAAACAATCAGGGCTGGCCCTACCGTGAGACAGAATGGGAAAAAACACAAAAGCCTCCGGTGGCAGATGTTAGAAGGGCAGTTGTGGCAATTCTCTGCCATTCCTCCCGACTGATCTGGCCATTTCACTCTTTTGGAAAAGACAGCTACACATCCTAAATTAGCCTGCTGCCCAAAGAAGCAGTGACAGACACTGTCCCATTGCCAGAGCTACAGTAAGATTTGTCTGCCGGTCCATTTTGTTGGGTATGTGGAATGTGAGGTGGAAAAGTGTCATCTCTCTTTGCCTCAGGCAGCAACATTTTGTGAGTTATCCTTCGAAGTAGTAATATTGTGTGAAAATGAATGATGGAGCCAATTGGTCTGGCCAATAGCAGGGCAGATGGGAGACCCATGCGATCTACACACCTACACACAAGATCCATATTGGATAGTCGTGTATATAACTGCAGGATGTGGATCATGTTGCCTTCTCAGTGTTGTTAGGCCATAATATCCATCATCACAAAGGTTGGGTATCATCATGACCACTCTGGTTCACCCATTTCTGTCCATGTGATTGCAGCTGTTGCCCTTATGTAGAATAAATAGAAGCTAAAGACTCACTTGCTAAGAGCTGGCATTGAAAATGCAGAATGCACCACCGACCAAATCTGGTAAAAGGTGAGGGGTGAACCATACTTGTGGCCAAATAAACAATGTCACTAGTACAGCAGTTGAAAACTGAGGATTACATTAGATGATACAGGTAGCCCATCATTACGAGCAGGTCTCTTTTAAGAAGTAAAAATAGCCTATTGATTCAGTACAAACCTGCCTCACCCCACATGTTACAAGTTAGCTTGTTTTTGTTTTCTGATTGGTCACTGGGACATGACCTTCATTTCAAGTCTGGTTACTCTGGCTATGGAGCTTGAGAAAAACTGTGTGCTGGAAATTAAAAAAAACCCCAAAATCATCATAGCAGGAAATGTGCATTCCTTTAAACATGTGATTTGAAAGCTGGGAGATGCAAAATAAACCAACATGTCCCAGTGACACAACCAATAGATGAGGAATGTAGGAGCAGCAGTTGTCTGGACACTGAAGGAACATTGCCGGCCCACTGTGAAGCTTTTTCCTTCCCTCTCCTTCAAATCACCCACGTGATCCTCCCACTGTCCTGTCTTAGCCTTGAAGGCAAGTGCTGCTAGGTCCACAACTGTGCTTCTTAAGAACAAACTTTTTAATTTTAGACAGATAACAAGTAGTATCACCTGTATGGGCTAATCCTTAGGCAAGAGGCATAAGTCCAGTCAGGACCTGAATTCACAGAGCTCTCAGGTCTGCCAATACAGTTGACCTGACTGGGCTCTATCCACTAAGGTTTCTCACAGGATTGTCAGATCCCAGAGTGCTGGTTGGAATCTCAGGAAAATTTTGTTTTTTATTTGCGAGGAGACTTTAAAGCTTGGATGCCCATTGCTGTCCATTTGCAGCTGGTAGTAAGTGCTTACTGGCCCATGCTATAGATGTTTGTTTTTTCACTTCACTGACACCCAAGGACCCTCTCTGGAGACATCATCAGGACATTTCTTCATTCTCATCCCCCGGTACTGGCCAAATGGAAGTCTAGAAACAAGTTACCTTTTTTGATAACTATAGGATACAGAGTGGAGTTCAGGAGACTCTCCGCTTCTCCATATCTCTATTGTCCTGGTTTTCATTAACGTTCTGGATCTCATGCCGACAACCTGGTGAAAGTTATTGCTTCTCCTGCTTCTTCACTCAGCCCTTCCACTATTCTGGGCACCTCATGTGTTGTCCTCACTAGGCTCCAGACCAGTGATCCTCATAGGCACCAACTAACACACAATAATGAAATAGGCCAAGAAAAGGAGTGGTCTCTTATATAGGCATGTATCCCTCCTTTTATTGGCTCCCAACGTTCAGTGCACTGGAGTATTTCCCCTCATGAGTGAACAAGGGAAAGTATCTGCTTGAACTGAGAAATGCTTGACACAAAGAGCCAGAAACAGCAATAACATGGCTTTCATCACTGGTAGTAGCTGTTGCAAAAGTGAGGGATGTTTTTAAGTGGAGTTTTTATTACCAACAGAATGGGTTCCGGCCAGGAGACAGTAATCAGACACTATGATCTGTTTGTCATAATAAAGCCAGTTAAGTTAAAGTTTAATCCATTTAGGTGAAGCAGAACACCACATGGTACCAGGAAGGGGGTGCCAACAAAAAGTTTGATTTAAAGATAGACTGCTGTGAGAAACAGAAGGATTTGCAGAGATGGAATCTCTGGTGGCCTCTAAAGAAATAGAGCCCTCAGGTAATGCTGAGACCTCTTGGATAAGATTCAAACAAAGCAGTGATGCATACATGAAAGAAGTCCAGGGGAAAGAAGATCAGGAACAATTGAGGAAGCTGTGTTCCTGAACAATGCAGTGACAGAAACGTCTACACTAGGATTTCAGGTGGCAAAACTGCTGGATAGCTGAATGGTTTAGATATCTGGCTATGGAGTCAGAGGTTGGGAGTTTGATTCCCCACTGTGCATCCCTGACAGGGACTAGACTCGATGATCCATAGGATCCAGCTCTGCAGTTCTAAGGTGGTGGTGATGATGATGAGTCCAGGAGGCTGATATGGAAGAACAATGTCTTTTTCTCCCTCAGATCCTGAACAACGGAAGGGTTGACTTTGAGGTTGACAGTAAGTTTGAACAGGAACACTCTTTATGGGTAGGCACAACAATATTTCAATCTTGTCCCCTGTGTAATGTTTGAAATACTGGTGGTATTTCCTCCTCCATTCATGTTAAGGGTACAAATCATTCTGTTGATCAAAATACCAACTACATGGTCTGTTCCGATGCCTGAACAACTTCCTGAGAGTCCTGCAAGACCTTTATAGACCTCGGGGGGGGGGGGGATCAGAAGCCTGTGTTCATCACAGCTGGCATTTATGCCATTTAGGATTAAGTCCAGAATTAAACCAGATAACCATTTCCAATTATATCAAAGATAATCTGAGTATTAAGTTAAAATAAGTTCCTCCATTGTTGGAATGCTTCCAGGGATCATCGACTTGTCTAATTCTACAAGCTTTATTCATCTATATTGTTTCTATGTTCCATATCTTCCATTATGAAATCCAAAATACTGAAAACATCTAGCATTTTGAGAAATTACTGGTATATTTTGGTTACACAGAAATCAGTCTTAAAGCTATGGAAAAACGGTAGGCACTAGTGCTTAAAAATATATGAAAACTAAACTTAAGTTGCAGGCAAATATTTATGAACGAGCTGCTGCTGAGCCAAACTTCAGCAGCGCGGCTCGCCTTTGCCTTCTTCCTCAGAGGTTGCGAGACCTCTTCAATCTTGCACGCCAGCTAGGTGGGAGAGGGGGAACCCCCTCCCCTCTTCCTCTTCCTTTGCTGGCAGCACAAGGAGGTCTGAGCTCCACCACCCGCTCACTAAAGGCTCGAGCGGTGTCACTGTTTTGGAGGGGGGGTTGCATCGGCACCCCCCCCCCATGGTTTGCTTGCATTTACTCAGCTCTGGGATTGCGAGCTGTTTGGCAATATTGGTTTTCTTATCTGCTCCTAGAACACTTTCAATGTTACTTACTTTTGCGGGTGAGAGGGAACAGCGTCAGCTGGAATTGACGCCGCTGCTCGGGGCGTTCGCGCTCCTTCAAGCCCTTAACTCTTGAGGGGAGTTTTTTTGCTCATGAATAGTTTGATTGCTTAAGTTAGTTTCTCTTAGAACACATTCATTGATGCTTACTTTTGGGGGTGAGAGGGAACAGCATCAGCTGAATTGGCGCTGCTGCCTTGCCGAGCGGGCGCTCGCACGCCTTCAAGCTCTTAACTTTTAAGGGGAGTTTTTGCTCATGGATACTTTGATTGCTTAAGTTAGTTCATTACCATTATTAATAATAATGTATTCATAAATCAAATGAGTAATTACATAAAGTAAAGGAAGTTTTAAATTTGTGTTATTAATACAGCTAAAAGCAGCGGGCTGCGGTTTGTGAGTGGCCCGGATCAGCTGGGAGGTGCTCAGCGGCGCCTTCTAATTTATTAGTTTTATTTGCTTAGTTAATCACTTATTTTTATGTCTTTTATTTATTAGATTGATTTCCCTCTTCAATTTTTTAGCTGGTATTGGATTTATTTTAAATATCTTTCGTTAAAATCAAGAGTAGATTTAGCTTGGTTGGCCCCACCCGTGGTTGGGGGGGGGGTATTCGTTGGCCTGAAGCATTTTAATTTATAGAATAAATAAATAAATAAATAAATAAATAAATAAATAAATAAATAAATAAATAAATAAATAAATAAATAAGAAGGGGAGGGGATTGCTTATTGATTAATCAATTAGAATTTATTGTGATGGCGCTCCGCTTCCCCCCTCCTTTGGAGAGAAAGAGTTTAGAGTGTTTGGTGGTGCCCAGATTTGAATCGCACCACGTGCTTGGCGGTTGGGATAGACGCGCTTTGGTTTTGAGGCATCAGTTTTAAAATAACATCAATTGTATTCCTCAGCATACTTAATTCATTGGTTCCTACTGTCTAATTAGAGAGAAATATTATATAGCAATTTGAAGTAATTAATTTGAATTAATTTGATAATTACAATTCCTCCTTAACAGGATTGTTGATCTAATTTTAGAATAATTGTAATGAAATAAATAGATAATTAAGTAATTGCTGAATTAATTAAAATTGATTAGATGAGTTGATTAATTACTAATAATCATTTAATAAATAAGTTTTTAGCTACAAATAAATATACAGGTGATTCATTTCCATTAGCAATATTTACATAGTATAATTAAATAGAATAACTAATAATAGTAATCTGATGTAAATCAGTTCCTAACTATAAGAGAAATATATGGGTTAGTTAATTACATTAGCATATTTGCATAGCATTATAGCTACAGCAAAGGAAGGTGTTACATTACTGTGCAGCGGGTCACATCTGGGTGTCAACAGCTGTGCCCCTCATGGTGGCAAAAGGAAATGCGGGATTCCTGCCTGAGTGGAGGCTGAAGCTATTGAGGCCTGATGAGAGTTTTGACAGGAATTGAGCGTTAGGCTTATATGACCTCCCGTACAGGCAGTGTATCAGGAAGGGAAGGCAACTGGCTAGGAAACGGCCGGTTCCTCAAGTGTCGCCGCCTCAGTCTTCATTGGATGAAGGTTCTTGGCCCACCTGGCAACAGTTGCAGGAAAAAATTTCTGCTCTAAAAGATGAAAGAGAGGCGAGACAGGCCCCACGGCCTTGCGAGGCACAGCCGCGCTGCTCAGCTATGGAAGCTAAGAGTCATCGCAGGGCTAAGCTCAGGGTTATAGCTGATAATCTAATGTCTAGGTTTGATGTCCTAGAAGGGGAGCAACAGGCGGAGAGGACATCCAGATGCGAGGCAGATGGGGCAGCAGTAACACCTCTGCAGCAGTGCACCGAGGAAGGGAAATCGACCCCGATCACAGCAGCAATTGGTACGGCGGCGGGTAGCAGGCAGGGGGCGATGGTCGAGGTTGGTCCAGACTCCATGTATGGCAGTGAGGAGCCAGTTCTGACAACGCCTCTGTCTGGTGAGTCGACTGCTGCACCAGACACTTCACCGTCACCTGCTTGGCCTTGGCCAGGCAGTGGACAATTTAATTCCCCATTTTACTCAACATATAATACTCAGAGTTAGGGCTCCAAATACTCCACGGCCTAGTATGAGTGCGCAGTGTGGCGGCTGGACTACTCCAGACCCATTAGTGACATCTCCAGCCCCGATAAATACGACGGCTGGTGTAGGGGTTTGGCCATACCCATCAGTCCCGGACACGGGTTATAACACTGTGCCATTGCAAGCCTTGCCATTTGGGGATCACACTATGCCCCTGGGTGATCACCTCACCTCAGCGTCTAAAGAACAGATTTGGAAGGGTAAATAGGTAGATTTATTTGAATTGCTGAACAGAGATGTGGAAAAGAAGGATTTGGATAAGGAGGACAAAAAGGACAAAGAGAAATGCAGGAGGCAGAGACCAGACAGGACATGGGTAAATTGGCTGCCCAGGTTCTTAATATATGCCGGGGTTGTGGTAAATGCCCAGCCTTGGCAGGCTCAACCCTTATTCCAATACTTAGACCTGATCTATAGAGCATATGTGGACTTCGCAGGACAAGCATGGCTTGTCTATGACGGATCGTTCCGCATGAGGAGGATGATTAACCCAAATTTACATTGGGACGAGCCCCTGCCGGGCCTCTGGCCACAGTCTATGACCCCAGCCAGGCCCTATCTAGGTGACAGGACCGATAGTGGACACCTTACTAGAAAGGCTGCCCTGAATCAGAATCCCCAGGTAGGAGCGGGGCAAGTTATTTACTGGAGGGTTTTTAGGAAAGGCTTTAGGATACCGGCGGTAGGGGAGTGCAAGGCATTCTTTGCCCAAAACCTTAAATCTGTATGCAGCATGGAGGTTGCAGTCAAGAAAAGATGGCCAAAGAAGTACAGGAAGGAGAGTGTTGGAACCATTTGCAACAGCTCCATTGTAGACTTGGTGGGTCTCACCATTGGAAGTAGTAACAAAGAAGGCACAAGGTGAGTTTAGATCAATACATCATCTGTCCTACCCCGAGGGGAGTCGGTTATCGATGCCATCCCTCAGGAAATTCTTGAGTGGAAACTTAGGTGTAGAGTGGGATGTAACTACGGCCCTTTGTTGGGATGCTTATCTTTTTTGTGGTGAAAGGAATATGGGAAGGTGTAAATTCATACTAGATACCTTTTGTTCAATGGCAGAAGAGTTAGGTTTACCTCTGGTTGAGGAAAAACGGAGGGACCAACCACGTCCCTGATGCTCTTGGGCATTGAAGAGGACACGGTACAGCAAACATCTAGGCTGCAAGATGTCATGTTGGCTGACCTTAAGGTCAGGGTAGCCTCAATATTGCATAAGAAAAAAGTGTCCCTGAGGGAGCTTCAGGAGATGGTAGGACATTTACATTTTCTTGTAGAGTCATGGCGCCAGGTCGCGCCTTTCTGTGTGGCTTTGCAAAGGCAATGAAAGGGCTCCATCGCCCGTTTCACAGGACTAGAGTTACGTATGGTATGAGAGAGGATTTGAAGGTCTGGGGTTAGTTCCTAACTGAGGGCAATGGTACTTCCTTTTGGAGAGGAGACAAGACACTTAAGGCTGAATTTCAGGTCCAGTCGGACGCTGCAGGCTCCTTAGGTTTCGGAATTTACTTTAGTGGCAGATGGTGCATAGGAAAATGGCTGGAGGAGTGGCACCACGCGGGAATCACCAGAGATTTGACATTCTTGGAGTTTTTCCCCAATAGTTGGTGCCTTGTGGCTTTGGGCAGAGGAATGGGTGAACTCTGTCGTACGTTTTAGTGCGACAATCTGGCGGTGGTCTATATAATTAATAACCTCACATGCATTCAGACCTGGTCATGACACTGGTGCAGGCTAGACACGTACCAGCTGTAGATAATAGCTTAGTCGATGCATTATCACGCTGACAGATCGAGCGGTTCAGGGAGTTAGATCCAGGAGCCAATGAGTTCCCGGAGACTCTTCCCCCGGGGGCTTGGCAATTTGGCGTGATGATGTGAAAGGACCATATGACTGGCCCTGGCACCGAGGACATGATTAGTGTACTTGGCAGTGAGTATAGAGTTTCAGGAGCTTAGGAACTTAGTTGATTTAGAACCTACGTGGCCAGGACCTATACAGGGTAGGTTATTGGCGCAGGCTTTCTACACTACAGTTCATGGTATCAGAATTATTCTTCAGACTACCTCTTTAGGAAAATGATGGAAGATCCGTCTAAGGAAAGAGGCAGATTTAAAGTTTCGAGAGTACCTATATCACCGGGACTAGTAGAAAGCATTTGTAAGCAGTGGTAGGTTATATGTAGAGATGATTATGAAGTTGTTTTATTCAGGGCGGCGTCCTTAATATCTTTTTGGCGCCCTCAGGATTAGTGAAGGGGTAGCCACTGGAAAGGGAGACAGAACCAGAGTGGCTCTACAATGGCAGGATGTTTGGGTAGTTATCGGGACGGTGCAGATTCACATCCACCAATCCAAGGCCAATTAGCGAAGCACCCCCTGACGTCCAGGTAGGGGCCTGGTTTGTTTTATCTTGCAGATGCCATAACGATGATGAGAAGATAGCACATCATGATCATTGGCTGCAGCTATGTTTTTTGGGCAGCTCAGTACGCTGCCAGGTCCCCATGGGGGAGCAGTCTCAGACTTGGAGCTAGAGCCCTTATCGAATGGAAAGGATGCCGTGGGATGCTGTGAGGCCAACTTTGCCGTGTGGCTGCCTTTGGTCAACATCCCCCAGATCTGTTGGTAATACACTTGGGCAGTAACAACCTGACCAGGATCTGCGGAAAGGCCTGATCCTTGATGCGATTCATGACATCACATGGTTGAGGGTTACGTACCCTGCTATGGACATTGTATGGTCAATGATCATCCCTCGGCCGGCATGGAGGGATGTGAGGCAATTTTTGGCCCGCTAACACTGCATGAAAGAGTGTTAGCAGGGTGGTCTGCAGAGCTGTCTGCAGCTGCCTGGATCAGTGATTGGTCACCAGAGGATCCACAGATAGGCCTGAGTTTTCTGATTGGTGATGGCACCGTACCCTGCTATGAGCGTTGTATGGCCGATGATCATCCCTTGGCTGGCACAAAGGGATGTGAGGCATTTTTTGGCCCGCTAACACTGCACGAAGGAGTGTTAGCAGGGTAGTCTGCAGAGCTGTCTGCAGCAGCCTGGATCGGTGATTGGTCACCAGAGGATCCACGGATAGGCCTGAGTTTTTTCAGTCCGATGGCGTACATCCGTCCGAACGAGGTTTGGATGTCTTCTTGGAAGACATCAAGGGGGGCCTGCTTTTGGAGCTTGGTGAGCTCGATGGCGGGCATGGGACTTAGCATGGCTAGTCCCTATGCAGTGGTGGGTAGTGCGGAAAAAACAGTTTTTTTGGTGAGTCCCATAGCAATCTCAGGTAATGAGTAGGTCATCTAAACTCCCAGCGCTGCGGATCATGCGATTACAGTGCTTGGGGGGAAAAGATGCGCTGGGGCCACACCCGGACCAACAGTCAACAAGGAGAGAGTGGCTTGAGGTCCGGGGGTGGTCAAATTTGGGCCGGCCGGGTTTCTCGCTGTCTTCACAGCTGCGAAAACTTGGGCCAGGGACTCGCCCATTTGTTTGTTTAATGGGTCCATTCAGACCTCTGTGTTTAAACCTGATTCCGCACTATGGCAGGACCCCTCTTTGCCAAAGGATTGGCAACATTGATTATTTTCAATAAAGTGTGGCCCGTGTTTAATTCACAATTCTGGTCTCGCGTCATTATTCCGGGGTAAGGGGGGCAAAGTAGGACTTCAATCCAAAAATACAGGATACCGTAAAATACTTAAAAGGTACAATCAAAAAGCAGAGATTACATCTCTTAAAATGTCAAGATTCTTGAAAGTAAGACTATATAAAGTAAAATACATTTCTTAGACTTTAAACATATTATAAGGACACACAAACAAAATTATTAGCAAAGTCCTCATCCAGCCAAGCCAGCTATGTGCCAGTGTGCATCTATGGAGAGAAATCCATTTTCTTTGTCTGTTCTCCCTCTGTGCTGCTGCTGCTACATGTTGCTGTTCTTTGATATCTGGTGCCCGGTATCTGTGTTGTTGGTATCTAGTGTATGTGGCATGTTGTGTCGCATGTGTGTGTTTCTTGCCACCCTATATCTATATTTCTCTCAGTAGTTTACATTTCCCTTCAACTACAAACAACTGAACTTTGCCAGTGTAATGAACTGCTGATTCCTATAAATGACCGGAATTTTTTAAATGGAAATCTCTGTTGCTTTTACTGGGGTGGTAAAGTACAGTCCTCATAAATTGCAATGCTGGTAAGTTGTTCTATGGCAGATAGTAGCTTTTGTTTAGACCAAATGGGTCCGTGCACCTTCAGGGATAGGTAACAAATCCCATAATAATTTACTAGATAGGCAAAATACCATAAGTGAAAATGCTGGTGAATAATTTAGTCAGGCACCAATTTGCTCTAGCTGCATTTTAGCGCTCTAGGAGGGTTTTTTCCCCTCATTGTTTTCTATTTCCTTATCATTTGTTTACACATTTGGCTCTCAGCAATGAAAGAGATTCTTTTGCAATGCAATGTTATTGTACATTGACCTTACTTTCAGACTTGGCTGGAGATCTGGCTGTTTCACAGTGAATTTCAGTAAACTGCTGTTCAAACCACATTTTTAAAACATAAGGTACATTTTCAGGATTGCTTCTTTGCAAACTCCTACACCCCTCCCCAATTATTTTAGCACTCTGTACATTCAAAATTTCAAACCTTGACAGGGCAACTAGTCTAATCCAAAAAGGCAACTCTTCATTTCTTGTTAGACTGTGCAAACAATGGACTATTTACTAAAACTATATTTTCTGTGCCTTTCACAGCCATGCAGCTGGGGGCCTAATTTTGATTCATTCAAATATAGTCAGACTGAAATGCGTATGAATCATCCCCAAATATATATGTTTTGAACCTGCAGAATAGATCTTTTCACACTTCTCAGGGTGCTAATATTTTTTTCTCCCTTTCTTTTCAGAAAGCTTTTATAGGTTGCAGCAAAGAGATAAGAGAGAAAGAGAAAGAGACTTATAGAGTGAGAAAAGTGAAAACAGCTGGAAATGTTTCAGGCTGCCTTGTGTTACTCTGGGCGACATGGGGTGCCCACCTATCGATGGGTATTTGCCTAACTACTAGGTGTCTGACAGAGTATACAGGAACAGCAATAGATAATTACATACTGAGCTCACCTCTTCAGATATTTTTCATATATAATGCTCAGAACACACATCTAGCCAAACGTGACCAAGTAATTGATAGGTTACATTACCTACAGAGAGCTGATCTTTTCTGGGAACAGTATGTACTTTACGACAATATGAGCAAATGTGCAGAGTTTGAAAATGATTTTGGATTCTTGAAACAAATGCTGTTATTTGTCATCAAGGTAAGCTTTTGTATGCGACTGTTGAGCACGTCTGAGTGAAACTGTCACATAAAAAATGGTCCTTTGCCCAAGGTAGCATTAAACGAGCTGAGATTAGCATACAAACCCATTCAGATTGCAGTGCTTGGTGTCTGTTGTGTCAGTGGGGCAGCTTTCAGCTGATTAGCCATGATTTCCAACTTGCTCAGTACAAATAAGTGATAATAATACATTTAATAATCAGCTTAGAGCTGCAGAGCTGGAAGGGACCCTATGGATCATCAAGTCCATCCCCTGTCAAGGAGGCACAGTGGGGAATCAAACTCGACAAGAAGTGGTGTCTAAACACATTGAGGCACTCCATTGAAAGGGGCCAGCTTTTTTCCTTTTTTTTTTTTTTTTTTGACATTTTATTAAATTGTTCAGACACAAAACTGTATTCCAAACAAAAATAACAGAGGAAAACCTTTAAAAACACAAACACAAAATAGCAACATGAACAAATACACACAATTGAAACCTAATTATTTAATATTAAGGACTTAAAAAATTTATCTTGTAGTAATAAATATAAGAATTCATTAATAGCTTAGAGATTTTTTTTATCATTCTTTATATTACAATTTGTACTTAATTTTTTCCCATAATCTAAGGAAGGGCTTAGATATACTTGGAGTACCTTTTTGAATTGTATATAAAATAAAACGATGCCCTGTGTCATGGAATTCTGATGTTTTGGCTTTACCTTTAACTACCTTTCAGTTGATATGTTAGTTTTTCTGCCATGGCGATTTGCTACAGCTCTGAGTACCAGTGGTTTAATGTTAGCTATTCTGCAGGTCTTCCACGATTTTGCTATTACCCCACCATCAATGTGAACAATATTAATTCTCCAAGGGATTAATATTGTTTTTCTCCCCAAATAGCTAACAAAGACAATGCTGGTATAACATGGATAGTTTATTGTGTAATATTTGCCTTTTCTCTTAACATTTCCCTGCCCCGTTACATTGTGGGTAATGACCACCGTGTTTGCCTTGATGTTTACAATTTCTCCAATATTTTTTACTGTTTATAGTATCCTCACAAGGTGTACCAGCATATTATACCATCCGTGCAGAAGTTTTAAGGAGTTTTATCGAAGAATTTTTGGTGTGGTTTTCCTTGCTTGAGTCATCCACAGTTTGTTCCATATGTTTTGTTCCATTTTTGTCCCAATATCATCTTCCCACATTGTTTTCAGTCCATTTGACTGACTTGTATGCATTTAAATTAAATGTGAATATATTTGGGGTGGGTGGGTGGAACTAATCCAGATAGTGGTGGATATCTGGTATCCATACCTTGCTGCTCCATACCTTGCTGCTGTTGTTATGTGCCATCACATCACTCTTATAAATGAGTGATCTCCAACATGGCCTATCCTCAACTGCCCTGGCTCAGCTCTTCAAAACTCAACCCTGTGGTTCCTTTAGGGAGTCAGTCCATCTCATATTTGGTCTTCCTCTTTTGCTGCTGCCTTCCATTTTTCCTGGCATTGTTAATTTTTTTTCTTAATTTTCTTAATTTTAGACACCTGAAAAATCTTTAAAAGGCAAACCTACTAGCAATAGGCAGTGGAAGAAAAAACTGCCAAATAATGGAGATAACTCAAAGACTCAAAACATTGAGCAAACTACACTTTCTTCAAAAACAAAGAGATAATGGAGCTGAAAACAAACTTGCTACAGCAGAACAGAGCTGATAATATGGCCACCAAACTCACAGAGAAAGAAAGAAAGGCATGAGATTGCAAGTATTTGACAAGGTATGGAAACCCGATTACTGCAGTTTAAAAGAGATTTGAAGCAGGAACTAATGGATGGACAACAGGTATCATTAAAACCAGTAGATAACCAACAAAAGGAAATGGCTCACAACACAACAATTCTAAGAGAGATGGCAGATGAAGCACATGGCATGGATAAAGCACATCATGAGCAAATAAAAAGATTGGGGAACCAAAACAGCTATGAGATTAAAGTTATCAGATGTAGAAGACAGAAGTTGGTGTGCAAACATTCATATTCATGGGATGGTGCAGTCTGTGTGTAGAGGGATACGATAGTAACATGATAGGATTTTTTAAGGTACAGCTTTTATAATATGTTTTGCTTCTGCATAAAAGAGAAAAGATCACAAATCTCCCTATGTTTCAGTGCAAAAAAAGGTAGAGTTTTCTTTTTTTAAAGTGTATTTTGGATGCACACAAAAAGCATTCCGCTAATTTCTCAAAAATGAAGAACACTAATGCTGAAAAGCAAAAAAAAGAAAGAAAAAGTAAAGCTTTAGCAATCTAGGCCAAGGGAGAGAAAGTGTTTGAAATGTTTTGTTCTCAAATATAAAAAAGAAATGAGCTAAAATTTATATCCTCATTTACATGGAATGTGACAATGTGGACCCAAAGATCCATGGCTTGTTAAGCCATTCCTGTGCAAAAAAGGAGCAATCATGCACCCTTTGAGAAGCTGGAATACAGCAGAATCCAAGTACATCCAATTTATGAACTGAAAGCCTCCACTCGTGCTTATTCATTTTATTCTAGGGGTGTGCAAATACCATCTGCTTCAGTTGAATGTGAATTATTTGTCTTAAAAATCACAACTGATTCACTTCAAACTGGTTTGTAGTCAGTCTAATTCTATTTGTAACTCAGTGTTTTAAAGTATTTGTAAGTATTTGTATTTGCCTGAATAGTAGAAAGCAAGCAAGCAAGTGGGAAGAAACAAAGAGAAGGAAAGAGGAGATGAGAAGAAATAGGAAAAAGAGAAAAGAGAAAAAAAATAAAGAACAGTTAGCTGAAATTGTGGATGGGATATGTGTGTGTGTGAAACTCTGTGCCACTAACTACTGTTCAACCTCCAGTGTACACAAAAAGCTCTCACCAGTTAGTTTCCTGGAAGCTGCACAATTTACTCCTTGCCCATTTCCCCTTCTCCTTCATGAATCCACCCTGTGTTGGCTGGGCATTGCTGTCCAGGTTATTTACCCTATATTAGTGATTCTCAACCTTGGGTCCCCAGATGTTTTTGGACTAAAACTCCCAAAAGTCTTCACCGCTAACTGTGCTAAACAGGATTTCTGAGAGTTGTACTCTAGTAACATCTGAGGACCCAAGGTTGGGAAACACTGTCCAAGATCCTCTGAAATGAAAGTTGATGTTCTGGATTTTTAATTTCTGAAACACTAAGGCAAATTTCAGCACTTCAGAATGCCCCAATTTGATTGAGCACTACTTTGTGCTTCTTCACTTCAGATTCCTTCAGAAATGGAGAAATGCCCCTGCTTTTTATTGTATTCAAATACATTCTGGATCCAAAGCACACATGTGTTCTGTTCCTGTTCTGTTCCACTCTGCCATTTTAGTCACATGAACAAGATTAAGGTGGTTCCAGTGGTAGGCCTGCTGATGAGCTAGCTTCATCAAGAAGAGCCTCCTTGCTCTCCCACCTGGGATAGGGTGAGATGAGACAATCACCTTCAGCTATCTGGGAGGGGAAGGGGAAGGAGCAGCTTACTTATAGCTTCTCCCCCCCCCCACATCAGCCTCTTTCGAAGCTTGCAAGAGCAAGAGAAGGGCTCGTCTCCTTCCCACCTCACCTCGTGGCACTTTCAATTTTGGAGTTGGGGGGCAGCAGTGGCACACCCACACCCACAGTTTGATGTGGATTTCTTAATTTGAGAGCAAGAGAGAGAGAGAGAGAGAAGAAAAGAGAATCAGAGAAGAGGGCACACAAAGGTGATCACACCAGTGGTGGGGCTTAGCCCCAAATTGGGGGGCACTCCCCCTTGTCTTATAGGGAGAGCGGGAGGGAAGGACTCTGCAGGGGGTGGGGTGACACTTTTCCCTTTACCCCTCCTTGTAACTTCCCTCACCTTCATTGGTTCAATGAACCAGCTGATAATTTTAAAAAAGAAGAAAAGGAAGGAAAAGGTGTGTGTGTGTGTATGCACTCACACATGCACGTGTGTGTGTGTGTGTGTATTTATATATGTATATATATAATTTTGTTTAATTTAGAATTCATTCATATTTTGGAAGAGGGGTTATAGTCACTTCCAGGGGCCACACACACCCTCAGGGTGGGAGAGTATTGAAAGCAAGCAAGCAAACAAACATACAAATCAACTAGAGGAAGGACCAGGAAGTGCTGGGAACCTTTACTCAAACATAAAGTGAAGGAGTTGTCCAAAGGGGGTTGCAGACCTCTTCGCCCAGAAGAAGGTGAAGAGAGGTTGGCTAGGGCTCCTTGTGGTTAGCAATTATGGGTCCCAAAAAGGGGCAAGGGAAGAGTAAAGGAAAGCAATCCACCAAGCGGGAAGCACCACCAGCAACCCCGCCATCTTGACTATCCTCTGATGAGGAGGGTTGGCTGATTTCGGAAGTGCTTCAGGCTAAAATTGCTGCAAGGGAGGCTGAGTGTGAGGGGCTGGCCAGACTGGTCATGAGTGATCCTCAGCTGCTTCACTCAGCTAGGGATTTGGGCTGATGGTTAGCTCGGCATTTTGGGTCTCTGCCTGCGGAGCCAGAGGTTGCGAATTTGAGTCCCCACTGTGCCTCCTTGACAAGGGTTGAACTGATGATCCATAGTGTCCCTCCCAGTCTGCAGTTCTTGGGTTGTTATTATTAAAGGTCACAAGCAGGCAAAGCTGAAGGCTCTGGCTGATGATCTTATGTCTTTTTACTGTTAGAAGCTATTCAGCTTAACACTCCGGGGACATCAGGATGATCTATGGCCAAAACCCAGTGGGTCAGTGGACCAAAGGAGATAGAGGTAGCAAGAGCTTCTGCAGTACCAAGTATGACAGAATTGTTGACAGGCCTGGAGTAATGTGGTTGATATGCGTGCCTGCCTCAACATTACATGTTGGTAAGGGGGTCTGGGGGGGCATCAACTCAGATAGCTGTTTCTGGGCCGACGATGGGGGTTGGACTACACCTTACCCACAGGTAACTTCCCTGCACCAGCAAGGACTACATCTGGAGTGGGTATATGGCCGTATCCATTCGTACCTTTTGAGGGATACAACTTTGTTACTGAAGGCCTGGTCTTTTGGGGACTACCCCTTGCCACTAGGGATTCATGTGACACTGGTAACCAAGAGCAGTTGAAATGGGTTGCATAGATGTTTTGAATTACTGAATAAGGACGTTAATACCAAGGATCTAGAGAAGGAGGCCAAGTAGGATAAAGGTGTAAGCTGGAAAGCTCTTGGGGCAACTGATTACTTGGATGCCTTATTCGGTGGGCACAGTTCTCAGTGCAATATTTAGGTTTTATTTTCAGCTCCTGCGTGGACTCCCCTGGCCATGCGTGGCTTCTGTTAATGAAGCATTTCATTGATGGTGGCTTGCCACCCAAAGGTGTGCTGGGATGAACTGCAGTCCAACCTTTTGCTGAAGGATATGGTGCCAGCAGGCCCCACGTTGGCAGGTGATTTGATATAGGATTTTCAATATTTGGGGAGTTCTTCCCTATTTTGGGAGCACTCTGACTGCAATCATGGGACTGGGACAATTCTGTTGTGTGGTTCTGATGTGACAACCTAGCAGTTTTCCATGTAATTAACAATGCACTTTGTGATCAGAACAGGGTGAGCCTAGTTCGGGCCTTTATTTGCAAGCCCTGCAATTTAACATTGTAGTGCAGGCACTGAATATCCTGGGGATGAATAACAATATCATCAATGCCCTGTCACGTCAACACATTGAGCAGTTCAGGGTGTTTGCCTCAGGATGTGCCTTGACTCTCTGCCTCCGGAGGTTTGGCAAATTAGCAGGAGAAGGCCAGGCACGTGATAGAGTGGTACTGGCCCTGAGGACACACAAGAGGCATTTGGCCATGAGTACAGAGTTCCAAGAATTTAGACTTGGGGAGGGACTTAAGCCGGCTGGGACAGCTCTGTGGAGTATTTACAGCACGTTGTAGTTACTTTTTTAGGAAGGGGCTCTCCCCTGGTCTATTAAAAAAAAAAAGTCAGCCTTGGCCTTTTACACCAGGGCACAGAGTTATTCTGACCCCACGTACGATTTTCGCATCCCAAAATGTTAGAGAGGGTGAGAGCTCCCAATAGCAGGGTGCCTATCACCCCCTCAATTTTAGTGAGGATTAATCAGTGGTGGCTGAGCATCTGAGGGTACAGTTTCGAAGTTGCATTGCAGTGGTCACATTTTGGGGCCCTTAGGGCCAGCAAAATTCTATGCAAGGGTGATAATTCACAGACAGCACTGCAAAGGAATGACGTATTGCTGGTTAGCAATATAGTTTACCTATACATTTGAGGAGCCATGACAGATCAGGGCAGGAAAGGAACCAATATTTTTAGGTCATTGTTCCACCAAAGAGATCTGTCCCATTTGGGCGGTGGAAGACTAGCTCACACAATTGGTCGAGCAACATAGATACTTCCTTTTGCCTTAAGGATAGCCTTCCATTGACCAAATATCAATTTAGGAAACTGACAGACTCACCACTTTCCCAAGTGGGAATTCAAGGTTGTTGTTTTGGAATACGCTCCTTCTGAATAGGCAGCCACATTTGCTCCAGCCCTGGGTTATTTCTTAGATACATTAAGATGATGAGCCATTGGTTCTTAAGTAAACACCACCAGTAGGTCCACATGTGCTCACATTCTAGGCTGCTTGCTGGCCATGTTTGTTCTGTTTACAGGTGCCTGGAGTGTCAGGAGGCAGCGGCATATCCTGCTGATCAGACACAGCTTCACCTACTGAGGAGCCCACGGTGTGGCCAGAATGGCCTGTGGACCTAATTGGCATCCGGGGGTACTGACCTGCTGGGGTGGAATAGACGGAGGGTTATGCGATGGGGTGAGTTCCTTGGAACAGCATCCCATGGTACTCCATGTTGGGCCCCCAATATATGGCTTGTACTTATGAGTGGTTATGATTTGCTCACTGGAAGGACAGATTCTGAAGCTGAGGCTCCAATACTTTGGCCATCTCATGAGAAGAGAAGACTCCCTGGAAAAGACCCTGATGTTGGGAAAGTGTGAAGGCAAGAGGAGAAGGGGACGACAGAGGATGAGATGGATGGACATTGTCATCGATGCGACTAACATGAATTTGACCAAACTCCGGGAGGCAGTGGAAGACAGGAGGGCCTGGCGTGCTCTGATCCATGGGGTCACAAAGAGTCGGACACGACTTAACGACTAAACAACAACAACTTATGAGTGGTTATGATTTGGCCAAGCTGAGCAGCAAGTCTCAGTAATTGTATTCTGCATGACATGTGGATGTGGAAGGATGAGCCTCCATCAGTGAGAGTTGTGGTGTCAACAACAATGCTGTGGCAGGTTGGAGAATGAAGTGCCCCCTGCAGTGTATTAAAGAGCAACAGAGAGTGAGCAAGGAGGTCTGTAGGGTGGTTTGTTCAGACTTGGGATTAGTAATTGGTTACCCATTTGGACCAATTTGGACCATCTGGAGACTGGTAGGGTGATGGGGCCTGTTTGATTGGGTTATGGAGTTAACTTTGAAAGATGGGCTGAGGGGCCTGTGTGATGAGGTTGATGGATTGGTGGCGGGCATGGAACATAGCTATGCTAGTCCCATTGCTGTGGTGGGTAGTGTGGAATGCAGATGGATTGGTGAGTTCCCCTTGGAACTCCATCCAAACTCCGAGCGATACAGACCGTGAGATTACAGTGTGGGGGGGAGGATGTGCTGGGGCCACCCGCAGGCTGATGGCCACCAATAGACAGAGGGCTTGAGGCCCGGGGATGGTCAGAGCATGGCCAGCCAGGGCCACGCTGTCTTCAGGACCACGTGACCTCAGGGCATGGGACTCACCCGTTTTTGTGAAGAAAGGGTCCGGTGAGACCTCTATGGCAGGCCCCTCTTTTGGTTGGACTCTGAAGTTAATAATTTTGCAAATGTTAATAAAGTGTGGCCCTAATTTACCCCATCACCTGCGTCTCCCCTCATTATTCCGGGACAGGAGGGCAAAGGGTTGTTGAAATCAAGCTGAACTGGAACAACTTTACATGAGGCTGAACTTGGAACTAACAAGAAAAAAAATCTGCTTTAGTCGAGAGTAAACTTCCATCAGTGCTGCAGCATATACTGTAGGTTAATTTAGATAAATTAATCTGCCATAGTAGTACCATTTTTCAAGGAAATGTTCCAGAACAAATGATTAAGGAAATTACAACATTTCTCATTGCTTGGTTCTGGTTCTTTTCTTTTCTTAAATTAATATATATGTTTGCTCCAGTGACCTAAAGCAGGGTTGGTTAGCTGTGGCCTTCTAAATGTCCTTTTACTGCCACCCCCAGCTGTACTAGCCAGTATAGCCAGCGGCAAGAAATCATGGGATTACAGCCCAAAAGTCTCTGGAGGGCCACATTTACCCACCCCTTAACCAAAGATTGTATTTACATATTTGCCAAATTTGCAGAGTACCCTATTCTGAACATAATGTAGGAATAGACTAACATTGCTGTAGTGGGAAGAGCAACCTCATCAGCCCTAGCTGACATAACCAATAATGAGAGTTCATGGAATCTGTAGTGCAGCATATCTGGAGGACAACATATTCCTCATCCCAGTTTTAAAAGGAGATGCCATGGGGTAAATTCAGAGCTTTATATAGGCAAGTCATGCTCTTTTCCTTCAGGCTAAGCTATTTTTGGACCAAGGGCTGTCTCGGGTTGTAATCAGCCCTTGATATATCTGTATTTGTATGTGTGTGTGCGTGTGTGTCCATGAATAAAACATCACTGTTGCAACTGCTATTCCAGTGAGTCAGTGGTGGATTTCATTCTCAGCTTGTTAACAAAAAGGTTGCTGATATACCAGAGGTCCCATAGGACCCCCACTGCAATTTATTGTGCTGAAACCTACAGTCAGGCCAAGCTAAACCTACAAGCAAGACTATTTTAAGTGCACAAGGGCTAGAGGGAGTGGGAGGAAAGAGTGCTTGTACACTGCTCATTGGCTGACTGTATTCAGCACAATTAATACGCTGGTTAAAGATTATCTGCACCACAAGTCTGGATGGGCTCCACTTCATTTTAATAATGTCATGAATGTAATGATAACAACAATAATAATGTGATTGAAATAAAAGGGGAGCCGTGTGGTCAAAGCAAAATAAAATACAAATGCAATCGGCGCAACCTTTATAGACCACTTAAAAATTATCATACAATATGCAAGCTTTTGTGGATCAAAACACTACTTCATTGGGCTGTTCCAGTGTGAGTCCAAAAGTTCATGGCATGAGGGATTTTGTCAGGAAAGTTACTCTTAGATGTAAAGTCCAAAAGTTCTTGGCAAGATGGATTTCGCCAGGCACGTCTTTTTTTAGATGGAGATCAGGAGATGTGCAGGAAGCAGTGATTACTGTTTTATGGTTATAGCTGAGGCTGCTGTGGATTGGATGTAAGGCCCCAGTTCTTCAACAAAGAAGCACAGGCCAGGTGCGTGTGTGTGTGTGTGTGTGTGCGCGTGCACGCGCGCTTGGCCTTTCTTTGAAACAGACATGTTTCTGCTTGGCTGTGTGTGTGTGTGAGACATAGAAAACCCAAGTCCTCCATCTGGAAATTGGGGTGTTAATTTAGTAAACTCACTTTACTAAACGGCTTGGGCCCTGGATACCTGAAGGACCGCCTCCTTCCATATGAACCTACCCGGCAGTTAAGATCTAGCCAGGGGGCCCTTTTGAAAGAGCCGTCCCTCAAGGAGGTAAGAGGGATGGCTTGTAGACAAAGGGCCTTTTCGGCAGCTGCCCCCAGACTATGGAATGCCCTCCCGACTGAGATTCGTCTGGTGCCAACGCTCATGACATTTCGGCGTCAGGTCAAAACCTTCCTGTTTCAGAAGGCTTTTAATTGAAATAATATCAACTGTGGGTCCTGATGGCAATTTTTAGAGTATCTATTTTAATTGTATTTTAATTGTTTTATCTTTTTTACAGTATTTTAATTGTTGTAAGCCGCCCAGAGACCTTTGGGTAGTGTGGGCGGCATATAAGTTAAATAATTAAAAATAAAAATAAAATAAAGTTTTGCCAATTGGAGTCAGATTAAAGTCAAAATAATATTACCTAGTGTTTTCAGTCCTGCTCCACTGTTGTTGAAATTCTATGTGCCTTCATGTGCTGTCAAGTCAATTCTGACATATGGTGACCCTTTTCAGGTTTTTCTAGGTAGAGAGTACTTAGGCTCCCGAATCTTATTCCTTGACCACTTTAAAAACAGGCTCCATAACTTGCTACTACTAGCAATGAGTGAAAATTTTGCTTAGTTTATATTTTTTTTTAATGAAACCTTTTAAAATTTCACATTTACTTCATAAACTGGATAAAGAGAACCAAAACCAACAAGTTCATCATTTCCCAGTTGTTACTTGTAGATATGAAAGTATATTAGGAAAGATGAGTTTGTGTATCTTCCAGGTTGACAGTACCTTTGGGACTGGGGATCAGAGACCTCTCCAAAGCATAGAAATTAGGACAGAAATTATGGCCTTCTTGAGTTGATTGTAAAAGAAGAAAATTAAATGTGGGAGATTGAATTACCGATCAGCCCTGTAACATCTGCTTAGATCTTTAGTAAAATATAAAAAGAAGGCTTGTAAAAACTGGGGAAATAATGTAAAACATTTCATAGGCTTGTGCTCTATAGATTTAGCTCATGATTGCCATGGAAATGTTTGTCTTATATGATATTTAATTTTGCAAAACAACGACAACAACCACTCCCACAAATTCAGAAGAAGTGGACTTGTCCACAAAAGCTCACATTAAAATACAGCAGTTAGTCTTTAAGGTGCCACAACGTTTTTGTCTTCTTCTTTTTTATGATTTTTGTTTTGTTTTGTTTTTGCCTGACATGCTAGCACAGATTAACGTGGCTACCTCTTCTAAAACCCAGCAATTCTGTAACTCTATGAGGAAGTTCTCATGCAAATCCTCACTGTTCTCATTCTCATGCGTTACTCTTTTTTCTCCTCCTGGTACTGAGAAGAGTTTGCACATTTGTGAGAACAATTTTGCCATAAATTATGCAATTGCACAAAACAGCAATACAGCTGCCTTGTTGCATGGACTTTTAAAAATTACAAGCATCAAGTGGGTTCTTTGTGTCTTGTGGATCAATCTGCCAATCGTTTTGTCCTTGCTATCTCTCTGTGATGTGTGCATGAAGTACTTCATGAAGCAAAAAGACTAATTTGGACATTTTGCTCAAATTATGGACAACCTGAGGGAAATCAAAAGTCCTCCTTGAGAAAGAATGGAAGTGATCTCACTCTGAAGGCAAGAAATCTCACAGGAGTCAGTGAACTCTTGACAGGCTGTCTTGGCCTATCAGGACAGCCTGTCTTGATGAGAACAAGAAAGTTAACAAGAGTCCTTTGTACCACTTCTCAAAACACGCACTGTAATAATCCTCTTTGCTTCTTCGTTTATCTAACAACTATATAGGAGAGATACAGTTCACAACTGAATTATTATTGCATTTTGCCAGTTTTGCACAGTAGCTACATTAGAAGTATGACTGATTTTATATTATTAAAAAGAGAATTATAAATTGCCACATATTACTGTTGCAGTAGTTCATTTCTATAATCATTATTGCAAACGTCTGGAGCCTCTCTTGGGATGTAAAGCCTCATGAGTCATGAAACCAGAAATAAAAAAAAATAAAAGAAACTTTAGATGTGCATTAAACAAACCGTATATATTTGTCAAAACCCTTTTCGCTTAGCATAGTAAATTACACCAGAGTAGGCAGGATTTGGTAAGTCAACTCCTTCAAAGTGATTCAAATGGGTCTACTGTATTGTTGACTTGCTTCAGCCTAATACGTCAGGGTTAGAGTATGCCCTTTTGAATCAATGAAACTTATGGAGGAGTTAATTCACTAAAACCCCATTTATTTAATGGGCCTTCCCTATTGCAATTTACTAAGTTAAGCAACAAGATTTTAGCCATTGTGTTTCTATGGACAATTACTTGAATGAACATATGTCCACAGTTAGCATTTCTGGTCACTTACTGTAATGCATTAGGAAGTAATAAGTCACACTGAAAAGCATGCCCCAAACTTTTCTTCTTTTTCTCTCTTAGCGAGGAGGATCTAAGATGAGCAGCTAGGAAGGCCCTAATAGATTCCATTGTGTTACATGGGTAAAGTAAACAGTCACATTAGGCAGCTACCGTCATTAGTGGGATGGGGAAAAAAATTACTGAAAGGAGGCGGAGGCGGCGGCTGCTGCTGCTCCTGCTGCTGCTGATCATGATGATGATATGAAGATCATTTTACTGCCAGTGAGAATGAGTGCTTGCTAGAAATTCTTCCTCAATCAGGAAAAGAACCTACATTAATAGTTGTGGGATGAGGGCAGCATTTGCTGCTCTTCTTTGGACAGCAAAATGGCTTGAGCCAATTTTTATTTCCTAATACAGTGGACCCTCGACTTACAGACGGCTCGACCTGCAGACTTTTCGAGTTACAGACTTCTCTGGCCGCAAAATTTAGGTTCGACGTGCGGCCGGAGAATCGACCTACAGACTGGAAAATCAAACAAAATGGACCAAAAACGGCTGGTTAGGGATTAATCGGTTTTCAATGCATTGTAGGTCAATGGAGCCTCGACCTACAGACTTTTCGACCTGCAGCCACCGTTCCAATACGGATTAATTCCGTAAGTCGAGGGTCCACTGTAGGAAAAAAAATTGGGATAGACTTGTGTCGAATTCTTAGTATCCTAGCCTCAAGCCAGGTATTGTGCTTAGCATGCCTTTTGTAGTGCTCCCCTCAAGTGCTGAAATTCATCTCTTTTGCAGGGCATGTGATTTCCCTCATTTCCATGTCTTGCATTATGCCATGTTTTGTGATTTGTCACAGACAGGTAAACATGGCCTTGATTTTGAGACCTGATGGTCTAAAGCTGCATCTTTGATTAAATTGCACTGGAGAAGGAATTTGCTTATTGCAGGGAATACACCTTTTCCTTAACGTCTACTTTGACCCCTAGTTATTATTGTCTGCCAAAGTGACTCTACACATTATCCTTTCCGCTCTCTCTATCTCTTTTTATCTGTCTCACTTTCTCCCTCTGTCATGCAAACGCACAAATACTGCTTTTGTTATACTTGAAACCTTTGCACAATGAATGAAAACATAGCTCTTTCTTTTTTTATTAAATTAATTCTTAAGAATTATTAGTAATTAATGTATATTAAGAATTATTAACACTCATGGCACAATGGCCTAAGACACTCATTTAGGCATAATTACATTCTAGCCACTAGTTCTTCATTATGTGAGGTCTGGATTACTTAGCTTTATTTTCATCCACAAACACCATGAATGCTTTGCTTGAGCTTTAGAAAACAACTCCTACCACATGCATCGAGGGGAGGAGGGTGTTTTTAAAAAGGATCAGAGATTACAACAAGCTTCTAATGTCAAATGGACATGCAGACAATCTGGATAGGTATCAGTTGGCACTAAGTGACAGTAAGCTGTCTTATGCTGTTCTCTGAATGATGGATGACAGATCTTATTGTTGTACAGATGCTTAACTCACTGATGTGCATTGTAATTTTGAAGATGCCAGCTGATTTGCACAGATTAGTATGCTGTACAGCTAGAAATACAGTGCAGCGAATAGGAAACAAGAATTGGTTTAGTTTTCCTCTTGTTTGTTTCCTGACAGCTTTAAAGCTGAGACCCATTGATTATGACAGAGTGAGTTTATAGAGGTCTTGGCTGTGGCAACTTTTTTTTCCAGCCAAAAAAATGACAGGGAAGATTTTCATAGTTATTTTGCAATTTATATATACTGATTAGAGATGGGGACAAATCAAAAAAATGGCGATTCGTTTTGATCCGTTATTCGTCAAGGTTAACGGATCAACGAATACAAATATACGAATATTCTTCGACGAATCGATGGATCAATCTGTCAATTTGTCTGCACTTTAAATGGCTATAATACTGGCTCCCAACCACCTAGAGACACCATATTTACAGGGAAGCTTCCTCAGACATGTTTCTACAACTCCTGAAAGTTTGGTGAACATTGGATAATGGACCCCCGAGTTATATAGTCACAAAGAGCCCCCCCAGAAAAGCTTCCCCCAGGTACTTAGAGAATCCAGAATCACAACGGAGCTTCCTATGTCTTTCCCCAACATGCCTGCCAACTTTGGTGAAGGTTGGATATCAGACGTCCGAGTTATTCACCCACAAATTGGGTCCCATCAGGAGAGTTTACCACACGGCACAGAAGCCCATTCTGCCTACCGGCCGCCGATCAGCTGATCAGAAGCTGATAGGCAGCCACCCCTACACACAGCCAGCCTCCCCCAACACCCGCTTCCTTTCCCTGCCTTAGCCCCCATCCCACTCCCACCGACACCCCCTTACCTTAATAGCTGCTCCATCAGGCCTCCGCAGCCACGGCGTGTAAAAAGGGAGACTGGCTGCCCTTTGCAAAGATGGCAGCTGTGGCTTCATTTAGGGTAGGGAAGCTGCAACTGCCATCTTTGCAAAGGGCAGCCTGGATTCCCTTAAGGCAGGCTAAGGGAATCCAGGCTGCCCTTTGAAAAGATGGCAGCTGCAGCTTCCCTACCCTAAATGAAGCTGCAGCCACCATCTTTGCAAAGGGCAGCCAGTCTCCATTTTTACATGCCGTGGCTGCGAGGCCAGAAGACCTCGGCAGCAGCGATTAAGGTACGAGGGTGTCGGTGGGGGTGGGGGTGGGGTGGGGTGGGGTGGGGCCTAAGGTAGGGAAAGGAAGGGGGTGGAGTAGGCTGTGGTATTGGGTGGCTGTGTGGGGTGGTGGCTGCCTTTCTGCAGCTGATCGGCGGCCGGTAGGCAGAATGGTTTTTTGTTTTGTTTTATTTTTTAATACAAAGGATGAATAAAAACGGGTAAATATTCATCCCTTCATATTTGTGGGGGTCTCTAGAACCCACAAATACGGACTGACGAATATTTAACGAATCGGCTATATTCGTCGGAAAAACCAATCTGTTTTTATATTCGTCCCCATCTCTAATACTGATCTTTCAGACTGAATCAACTTTAATAGGAATGAAGGAATCAGAGATGAAATCTTAGCGCAATTAAGATCAACAGAAAGCATGCCACATGGTTCTTTGGTACCAGGATTTAAATCCCAACAACAGGAGATAGTGTGGCAGTCTGAACTACGTATGGGGCAGGTCTGGGCAATGTGATATCAGAATTATTGCTCCCTCATGCGTGCCGGAATATGTATATACACCGTCGTGTGTTCTGATATTCCCACTTCACCTTGATTTGGGGGTTTAGAAGCACTCTGCGATGGGGATAAATTCCCAAACAATGTGGGAAAGAACATCTGCTGAGGGGTTTATGTAATTTTCCAGTCAATTAGTTCTGTCAGGAAGATAAAGTATTTCATTCCTTTGAAGAGGCCAATAGTATAGCTAGGAAGGGGGTAGGGGTGGAAAGAAGGCCCTAAGATAGCAGGAACAGAGCATGGAGCCAAATAGTGTGGTGAATTCTCTCTCTCTCTCTCTCTCTCTCTCTGTGTGTGTGTGTGTGTGTGTGTACCACTTCTTCCATCCCAGACTGTTTATTTATGTATTTCCTCTATACTCTGTTTTGTTTTTTAAAAAAAGTGTGAAGAGGATGAGAGAATGACATCATTTAAATACAAGCATACATCTGTTAGAACATTTGCCCCCTTAGATATAGTTTGTGGTTTTTCCTTCTCTCTCTCTCCCTCCCTCCCTTTTTGGTTAAATTGAACTGTGTGAAATGAGTTAGATGTCCTCTAGGCTCATATAGCCCAGCAAAATCCCACAGAAACAGCTTACAAAATGCATGCTGCAAAGCAAGGGGAAAGTGTGCCTTCTCTTCCTTTCCTCCGCAGCACGTTCAGTAGGGCCATTAAAGGAATAAAACCAACTTCTAATGCATTATAAGCTTTCAGTGCAGCACACTTAGGGGCTCCCTAAACACTGCAATATGATTTATAAGCTGAATTGAAAGGTTTCTCCTGTACGGGACTGGTTCTTATCATTGGTCTCCTTATTCATATTTCCTGTGGAGGAAATAGCTGTGCATCGAAGAGCAGAAATATTAAATAATATCAAACGTTAAGTCCTTTCATGCTTCTTAAAGTTAATTCATCAACCTTTATCTGGTTTTCTTTTGATTTGTGTCTTATTTATTTAGTCTGTGCAATGATAACTCAAAGGGTCAATTTTGGAACTGGATATTAAAAGGAGATCATGAGGATGCTGAGAACTATCCCACTGGGTACATCTCATTTTACATGGGAAAGTGTTATGTTTTATCTGCTTATTTGGAGCAAACCATATGATGCTGGGAGCGGATAAGATACACCCAGTTTTGGATATGAGTTCCCACAGATTTTCATGATTGTAATGGTACTTTTGACCAAGCCAAGCAGGTGAAGGTTTGGTTTGGTTTTAGCGGATGGATAAAATAGTGGATGCTTTTAAAAAGCACAAGAGCCTCGCCAGTTTAAAAACTAACTACCTAGGTAAGAGAACCCAAATCTTAACTTCTTAATTTCACAGAAGAAATCTCACACTGCTTCACCATGCTGAGGAAGGTGAAGTGAATTGAAGATAAAAGACAAATATTAGCCTCATGGGCTTAATTTGTTTATCCTGCTGTTGTTATATTGGGTGCTCTACCATATTTGCTGTTCACCTGGATATTTTGATCTGGCTCTTTCAGTAGAATCAATGTTATTCCTGCTCTTAAGAAAAGTCCAAAATTCCAGAACTACCTTGTCCTTCAGACAGAACCTATGTTGCATTTGAACACCTACCAACCCTCAGGAAATAGTGTCATGAAACCACAGAGGCAAATGTACCATACCAGTGCATTACTGCTCATGACTAGTACCCCAACTGAATAGATATTATCACAGTAGGAGTAGTGCTTTTTTGTTGTTGTTTAGTTGTTAAGTCGTGTCCGACTCTTCGTGACCCCATGGACCAGAGCACGCCAGGCCCTCCTGTCTTCCACTGCCTCCCAGAGTTGGGTCAAATTCATGCTGGTAGCTTCGGTGACACTGTCCAACCATCTCATCCTCTGTTGTCCCCTTCTTCTCTTGCCTTCACACTTTCCCAACGTCAGGGTCTTTTCCAGGGAGTCTTCTCTTCTCATGAGATGGCCAAAGTATTGGAGCCTCAGCTTCAGGATCTGTCCTTCCAGTGAGCACTCAGGGTTGATTTCCTTCAAAATGGATAGGTTTGTTCTCTTTGCAGTCCAGGGGACTCTCAAGAGTCTCCTCCAGCACCACAATTCAAAAGCATCAATTCTTCGGCGGTCAGCCTTCTTCATGGTCCAGCTCTCACTTCCATACATCGCTACTGGAAAAACCATAGCTTTGACTATGCGGACCTTTGTCGGCAAGGTGATGTCTCTGCTTTTTAAGATGCTGTCTAGGTTTGTCATCGCTTTCCTCCCAAGAAGCAGGCGTCTTTTAATTTTGTGGCTGCTGTCCCCATCTGCAGTGATCATGGAGCCCAGGAAAGTAAAATCTGTCACTACCTCCATATCTTCCCCTTCTATTTGCCAGGAGGTGATGGGGCCAGTGGCCATGATCTTAGTTTTTTTGATGTTGAACTTCAGACCATTTTTTGCGCTCTCCTCTTTCACCCTCATTAAGAGGTTCTTTAATTCCTCCTCACTTTCTGCCATCAGAGTGGCATCATCTGCATATCTGAGGTTGTTGATATTTAGTGCTTTTAGGGACTATATAAATATTATCTAAGTATCTATATAGTGCGCGCACACAAATCTGCCCAGTGTAGGGTTGGCAGGCAAACCTGTATCCATTGACTTCACATGGTCCAACTCAGCAACAACAGCGTATATTGGAACAGGGGAATGAAAAACAATACATGGAGGAGTTCACTTCACTCCTGCAGATTTTTCCAGGGGCAGAGTTAGCAGCATTTGCCCCTGAGGAGTCAAAGTCTGGTCCAGGCCCTGAGTCTCTAATCTCTTTCAAAGGAGGCCTCTACAGGAAAACAAAGGTAAGGGTTGGAGGAGGGATGACTTATATTTCCACAACCCAGACAAGGCTCAAGCCTCAGTGAAGCTGGCTGCCACTCCAGTTGAAGGCACCACTGTCACTCTTTCTGCCATTTCCGCCTCCACCATCGTCTTTGAATAGGTATGGCCAAATGCAGGCTATGAACAGCTATCATGACACCAGGGTGGAAAGCAGAGAAGCGTGCCAACTCCTGCCTTGCCCCTGAGGCACCTGGAGCTGGATGAGGAGCCCTGTCCAGTGGTCTTCTCAATAGATGCATTCCCAGTTCTCCTTGGCTCCACAAACTTCCTTGGCACTCAGTGTATCCTCCAACTCCTCCTTGACATCTCCCCATGTGTGTCCAAAGCATCTCTCGCAAGGTGCAGGTGCCCCTCATCTTCCCTGGACCTCCCTCTGGTCTCTTCAAGTATCTCTTTTATGGTCCCCTGTTGGAAAATAGCTCCAGCCTCCTCATCTGTCCCCAGGTAACTCTCTTCCTCTTTCCGGTCATTCCTGCCTGGCATATGCCTCAGATTCAGCCACAGCTGGGTTTGAGGACTGCTCGGGTGCCTAGGATGGGGGCAACCACCTGCACCCCCTTCACATATATAAATAATGATATGATTCTTCTAATGACACCACTGGTAAGAACATCTTGCTGCAATTACACATTTTATAGAGAGGTGACAAAAATATTGCATATTGTTCCACCAGAGTGATGAACTTGCATGGCTGCTTTTATCAGAGCCACTCCCTGATACATCTGATAGGGAATGGAAAAATGTTTATTTGTCATAGCAAATGGTTTTCCTTATATCCGCATGTTGCATATGGTGTGTTTTATTTTATTATGTAGAGTACCATGTCCAGTTCTAGACACCACACTTGAAGAAGGATGTCAACAAACTGGAGGGCAACAAAGATGATCAAGGGACTGGAAATTAAGTCCTATGATAAAAGTCTGAAAGAACTGGGCATGGTTAGCCTTGAGAAAAGAAGACTGAGAGGAGAGCTGACAGCACTTTTCAAGTACTTGAAAGCCTGCCATACAGAGGAGGGGCAGGATCTGTTCTCGATCTTCCCAGAGTGCAGGACACACAACAATGGGCTCAAATTACAGAAGGCAGATTTCAGTTGAATATCAGGAAAAACTTCCTAACTATTAGAGCAGTAGAGCAATGGAACCAATTACCTTGAGAGGTGGTGAGTGCTCCAACATTGGAGGCATTCAAGAGAAATCTAGACAAGCACCTGGCAGATCTGCTTTGATTTGGATTCCTATCTTGAGCAGGGGGTTGGACCCGATGACCTTATAGGTCCCTTCCAACTCAACTATTCTATGATTCTATGTAATTGGTCACTGGAAGGTAAACACAGGCTTAATTTACAGCTCTGATTGCTGAGACATGTATGTGTGAGGAAATCTCTTTGTGAGTGGGAAAATAAGATAATCACAGTCTAATTTGACCCTCAGATACTATTCAAGGATATCGTTTGCAAATCTTATGTTCAAGATAATATTGAACTCCAGTTCCCATCTTTGACCATTTATCATGATAGCCTGAATAAAGGGCACATAGATTGACACCTGACTCATCCTGTGCCCTCTTGGAGGCACTCCAACCTGATCCTTTTCTGAGTCCGTATGTTTCTGAATTGAGAGGGGGATCCTCAAGTTCTTGTGACTTAGGGGGATGGGGGCTACACAGGGCCACAAGCATTATTTCTGGCAGAATAATTCGTCTCTAGCTCAGAGAACAAAAGAATGAAACAGCTGGTATGAACATTGCTAGTGACACCACTACTGTCACCTGGAAAAATGAAATGGTGGTGGAGGAAGGAAAGGCAGGTCTCGGTATCCTAAAGTGAACTGCTCAAAATCCATAGCAGACTTTCATTTTGCACACATGTTGATGCTTGGTCCTACGATTGTAAGTAACTAACTATTTAAGAAGAATGGGAGGAAAAGAGGATTTGAGAATAGAGCACTCATGCAATCTGCAGCCCTGACAAAATTCCCTCAGCTTGCACTACAGCTAAAGAGAAAGAAAAATACTGACAGGAGTTGTGCAGACCATTGAACTCACTCAGAGACCTTCAGCAACTGGGTGTGAAAGAGGCTTTGGGTTTCATTGGGGAAAGAGAAGCTATCAGTCTCCTTTCGATTCCCCATTGTGCCTCCTTGACAGAAGCTGGACTCAATGATCCACAGAGTCCCTTCCACCTCTGCAGTTCTAAGGTGGTGATGGTGATGAGGAGAAGGAAGAGGTATTGATACCTCAGCTTCCCTTTCTCCTGATGCTAATTGCATGACATCTTTTTTAATTTTAACATTTTTTAACCTCACAAATGCTGGATCTAACAGAAGGAACTTCTGGGTGGTGTTGCTGTGCCCCATGAATGCCCCCCAATCTCTTTGGCCCACCTCTTGGTCATCTAGCAAATACACAGATATCCCTGATTCAATCTGGGTATACACATTGTCCAATAATATTGCACATCCCTATAAAAACATGGGACATTAAGACTATAAAAGTTCTATGTACAATACAGTATTATCACTTAATAACCTTTTGTTTGATTGATTTTATTTTAAAAAATCTGCCACACACAAACATACATGTGCATGTATAGTCTCACACACCAACACATTCAATGATTTCCTCTTCCTATCAATGATGTTCTATTATTCCATGGTCACATTCTTTACTATTGGAGAGTTTTCTCTGTTATCCTAATTATATATATCTGAGCGTCTTGGTGGCCTTGTTTGATTTGCCAAGATTTTCAGAGTGGGTAACATGTCCTCTGATTCTTTCAAGCATGCTTACAGCAACAGAAATTTCAGAATTTCTTTTTTCGTATAGCTATTTGTCTAAATGACTAATACTGTTCTATGTATATGACTTCCTAATGCCTTATCTAAAAGTCAATATGGATGTAATGAAAGAAAATGGAAGAAAGAGCAGGCAATAAATATCTCACCCTAACAGCTGAATGCAGCAGTAGAACTAATTAAAAGTACTTTAGACATGCATATGTTCTAAACTGAGAAGGGAATAATTCTGACTACTAATGTACTTAGAATAAGTACCCAGTGCACTGTAGTGGATAGAGTGATGGACTAGGACTCAGAAGATGTATGTTCAAATTCCCACTCAGCCTTGTAAGCTCACTGGGGGCATGGAACTGGTAAAACCACACCTTAAATATCTCACTTGCCTTGAATGCTCTATTAGGATTGCTGCAAATCACCTCCACACCATGACTCTTATACCAGGACCATGGGATCCTGTTGCAGTCTGATGGGCATAGGACCTACTCAGTTATTTAAAACTATGTGTGACACTAAGTGCCTCAAATGGAAACACCAATATCTTCCTTCCATAGCATGGATTAACTTCTTTTACTTTTAAATTAGCTTTTGACTTTCCCCATGAAAAATTTATCACACATGAGATGATTTTTTTAATAATATGTGTTGACATGGGCAAAGCTGTATGTCAACGAAAACTAGGAATGTGACAAATTGTTATTACATGTCTTATTCTCAGCAATTGTTCCTGTTTGGTCTTGTAGAGAGGTCCTGATACAACTTGCCTTGGGCAAGCAAGATTTCCAAATATTCCTGCAGGAAGGTTTTTGTTCAGTCACCCTTTTTGCATTCCACAGTTTGAATCCTCTCCAGGAATTACCAGATCCTGCCTAGGGAATGGAGATTCCTTTGTAGGAATTGCCAGTTCGTCAACAGGTTAGGTATTTTCTGCTCCACAACACTTTCAAAAATACTGACCAAGGTTTCCTGGAGGCCAGTGAGAGTTCCCACAAGACTTCTCTTCTGGATGATACTGATTATATTGAAATCTTGGGAAGAATATCTGATTGATTGATTGATTGATTGATTGATTGATTGATTGATTGATTGACCGACCGACTGACTGACTGACTGACTGACTGACTGCTCCTTGGATGATACAAGCTATCCGACCCTTACAGTACAGAATATTTATTTTACCAAGCATAGTTGGGGCTGTGTATCTAATGCCATGGGTCACAAAATGAACTTGGAACTCTGTGATAGGAAATTTTATTGTAGTTTTAGATAAACACCAGATACTCAAGGAATTTTTTGTGGGAGAATGAGACCCAGAGCTGTTGGGGTAAAGAAATTATTACATTATGATTTCAAATACAGACCCAAAGGACTCAATGCTCAGAACAATCTTTGTTCCTCCTGTCCAGATAAGTGACTTCAATTCATTCCCCCAGCTGTGTTGTTGCATATCATAGAGTTACCAGATGTCCCTTAGTGTTAGGGACATCTCTCATTTTAATGGGGATTGTCTCCTATTCCAGAATACTATAGCTCAGTACAGTATGATGGATGGCTCTCATTTCAGGAGGCTATATATAGCTCAAAACTCAGTAGAGCAAACATCAGAGCTCTGCAGTGTCCCTTCTTTTGGAAAAAATGTGATCTGGCAACTCTGCCATGTCATGACATTGCCACGGTTGAGAAGTGACGAAGAAGAGTGCTGGAGTTCGCACAAGTGGTTCTGCATGCCAGCATCTCCTTCCACATTTGAAAATCAGCCATCAGTTGACAAGCCCTTATGCCACAATGAACTGGTAGCTTGGGGAGTCGTTGCCAGACTCCAGAAAGTGTGCCAGCACCTCCAGAAAGTATGGGAAGGAGACAACACAGCTCCTAAGAAATGAATGAGTATAAGAGGATGCAAAGGGACAGAGTGACTAAATGTTTGCATCAATAAACTCATCCTTTTGTGGTGAATAATTATAGCAGCTCCAAGTCATTAGCACTGCTACTTGAAATGAGGTTCCCTAGGTCCATTCCAACAGAACAGTGCTCTCTGATGCTATTTCTGTCTTTCAGATCCACAGAGCTCACAAAGCAAATGCCATCTTCCAGAAGTCTCAGGAAACATAGGCACATTGGATTGTTTCACTTTATGGATCACACTTCCAATCTCGCTCTCTCTCCCTGCACACATGCACACACGCATGCACACACACACATGGCAGCCCTAGTGCAGTGGATAAAGTGTCAGAATAGGATTCAGGAGACCTAGGTTCAAATGACTGTTCAGCTGTAGAAACTCCCTGGGAGGATGGCAGTAGTAAAGCACTTGCTTGAACTTCTCGTGTAACTCAAAATCCATACCAGGGTCACCATAAGTTGGAAATGACATGATGGCATATAACACACAAAGAAAGATACATATATATTCCTGAACTTATTTCATCTTCATGAGCTGTATGCCTGTCAGAAGCCTCGGAAGTCAAATTATAATGCTAAGCTGAGGGTTCTTGGATAAAAATTTTCAGATTGAATTTTGTGGGACTGAAATTCATTGCTACATGAATCTGACCTGGCCATTTTGTTTTCCCAAAAGGCTGTAGGAGCAAAGCTATGCAATGAAGATGCATTGCCCCTAGGGATTTTGTGAAGAAAAAAATCACAGCCACCAACTGGTGGCCTCTAAAAGAAACCAATCAGTAAGATCTCAAGCTGCTGGCCTAATACACAAGTAGGCCAAAACAATTCCTAATGTTTGAGGAATGCAAATGGGGCTATGGAAAGGAGACAATTTTTGCTCAGCTCCAGAATAGACCAGAATATTCCTCTCTAAGCCTCTTTGTATCATTGACATCAAGAGGTATTTTAACAAGAAGAGAGGTTTAGTAACAAGGACGAAATATGACTGTCACATCCAGTTAAATCTGGCTACATTAAGGCACCACTGAGTACAAACAAAGCTCTTTATGACTGAGAGCAGCACCTTTTCAGGAATTACTTCCTTTACTTTGAATAGTTTTATTCAGCTTCAGTGACATCACACCAAAGATGAATTTGATTTGGTTGTATGACACCATGGTTTCTAGGATGGAGTATCTTTCAACCAACATTGCCACTGGCCCATTGGACAGTTATGGCCATCAATAGCAACAAACAAGAATAGGGGAGGGGGTTTGGCAGTGGGGAGGCTTTCAGGAATATTTTCTTCCATTTAAAAATAATTAATGATAGAATAGTAGGTTCAGCTGTAATATTTGGTTTATACAGTATACTGGAGCATAAAAAGACTCTTTAAGAGAGAAGGCTATGCTGTTGACAATAAGGCATTTCCACCACCCCAAATCTGAGAAGGGGGACTTTGACCAAGATGTAACAAACCCGCAGTGATGGTATTCACAGTGGTGGCAGAGAGATTCCAATGCCCACATAATGAATATATGAATCATTAACACTTGTGTATATTTCTGTTCTGAATCCACAGGAGGTTTAGGGTTGTTGTTGTTTTTCCAAAGAAACCTCAAGGCAACAAAAAGCAGTACATTACTGCCTGATCTCCATCATTCTTTATTATTCTGCTGTTTGTAACAGGCTTCATTTTTAAAACATGTTTTTATTACAAGACATACCTGAAACTATTACTAATCCTAATACAGTAATATTTAAAATACAACCATTAACTCTAATAATGAGAAAAAGATAGAGGGAGAATTCATTATATCTTACTGTGCAATTCAAGGCTGGTTTCCTCAAATGACACCTACTCCTAGAGAAATGTTTATATAGGATTGCAGCCGTAATCTTTGTTTCACATGAGCCTAATAGCCTGATATGGTTAGTCTTAAAACATTCCTCAGTCAGGAGACAATCTTATACACACTTGCTTGGCTTGAGCGCTGCTGAATATAGCAAACATATGGATAGGATTCTGCTACTAGAGTCTGAACAAGAAAATAGAAAATACATAAAGATTATGTTGTTGCTCAGAATGACATCTCCTCCCATATGGTGTAGTGGTTACTGTGTCAGATTGGCACTTATGAAATCTAAATGAGCCATTAAAATCACCAGGTGACCTTCACTAACCCATCTATACCATCTTGATCTGCCACAGAAGGTGATATAGTAGGGGGAAGAGCCATGTACATCACATTGACTCTATTGGAGGAAAGGCAGGATATGAATGCAACTAATAAAATACTATGAAATAGAAAATGGTGCCCAAAACCTAAGTGATCAGAAGCCGTGCATCTCCTGAAACGGTGCTAGTGATGCTCCATCTCCATGTATAATTCTTCAGTTCTTCTCTTCAATTCTTCAAAAAAACCCTCTGGTTTATGAATGTGGGACATAGTACCTCTGTATTCACAATTCAAAATGATAGGAAATGGCCTAATATAGCTGCACAATATGATGCTCACACTGCCAGAAGGGAAAAGGATGACAAGCTTTACATAGCAAAGGGCAGCCTGAATGTTGACAACACCAGTGTCAGCAGTTAGGATTGTTTACAGGATACCCTCTTGTGCACACTACAATTCACAAAGAGACACCAAGCAAGGGGAAATGCCAGAACCTGACTCCTGTTTTCATCAGTTAGCCACTTCTCAGCCTTTCCCAGAAAAAATTGAGCTAGGAAGTTATACATTGCAGGGTGTATTGACCAATTTGTCTGTATTCAATGGTGCAAAAATCAACTACCTATGATTTTAACTTATCTTTCATGTTCAGGTCCAAAGTGAACATGGCAGCACCTTCTGAAAAGTTCAATGTGGAAGAGCATAGGACCATAATCAAGTTCCTGTTTCTCCAAGGGAAAGGTGCAAAGCAGATCCATGATGAAATGTCACAAACTATGGGTGACAGTGGCTATCAGGGCTGTTTTTCCAACAAGTTCTTTAGGTATCTATTGCTTGCAAAATATGGATGCTCATCAAGTGCTGTGATGAAACTTCTGCTTGGGGGGGGGCGGAATTGACAGGGGCTAAATACCCTAAGGACCAGTATTTCAGTCCCTACTTGATAAGGTTTTTTTTTAAAAAGCAGGTTGGAGAAATAATGCTTTTTGAAGGTAAAAAAAAAGATCGATATTTCTAGTTAATGTCAACTTTTTAAAATCTGCCAGAGCTTATGGTTGCTTTCCCCCACCCCCCTGAATCAGAGCCTGAGCCACTTCAATTTTTATAAAATCATAACTTCAACACCATTTAACCAAACTTTTTCTAATCTAGCACACATCAAGATCTTCTTACTGTGCCAAATTTGGTGGTAATCCAACACCCATTTTGAAAGTAACAATTTTTGTTTGGGCTGTCCGTTTCCAGTGTTGCTCTCTGGAATGTCAGGATTCTGAATTTCATGAACAGCCTCCATGGACAAGTGGGTTTCTCCTCTAGAATGTCGTTTCACTCAAGTCATGCCAGGCCAAAATAAAGTAAAAGCTCCAGGACTAGGGGAGAGGTGCATTCACCCATGTTCTAGAAGTAAAAATGACAGGTAACAAGTGTTCACGTAATTTTTGGTGTTCATATATGACATTGAGTATTCCTTGCTTTAACACTTCAGTGAGGAATTTCTAAGCCCTGCAAGAATTCTTACCTCCAGAGCAATAGCGACACAAGGAACATTTTTCTTCATCAAGCTTTCTTCAATTGCTATGCAATGTCCCTGCATAGATCAAGTATCCTTTCCCTTTAGAAGTATACATGCTCATAGCAAGCAAAAAAAAAGACTGGCTGATTGTTTAAAAAGACATAAGCAACCCATTCAAGGCATGCGATTCTTAATGTCAACAAAAAAAATACATCAGTGATCGTAGCTTTGAGTACCTTGCATGAATTATCCAAGGTATGCAATATGTACAAATTATGCAATTTGCTTTTAAAATGTTACTCCACAGCACCAAAAGATGTCTCAACCTTGTGCACGGAGAGCAGAAACATCTCTGAATTTCTCATGCTTGCCTATGAGGACAAGAATAGCAATAGTTCACATTGCTAGATAGCTTACACATTCCAAGATCCAAAATCATGTGATTCTCGAAAGCAAAAGAGAGGAGCATCTGAACCCCCTACTGTTACTATCCTATGCTTCAGCTTTTAAGAATTCCACTTCTGCATTGAGATAACTAAATTGTGAGTGCTTCATCTTGTGGAGAGCATCTACAATATAGCTGTGGGAAGGATTGTAGAGTTGCTCCCCCTCCCTGACAGCTCAGGCAAGGCAAGACAAGCTGAGCCAAGTTGTCTTCTTCCTTTGCCCTTTAGCCAAATAGCAAAATTAGTACTAAACTGTGCCACTGCTTTTTAAAGAATCTGCTTCACAGATTCTTTAAAAAGAATTTTAAAAAATGCTGTGTCTGCTGGAAATAATGTCAGTCCATGTGCATCCAGAACCTGGGTAAATGAAAAAAAAAAGGATGCAAACTCCATTATTGAATTCATCTGAATCCCTAGGTACCAATTCAAATTATTTGGAGGCTTTCGTGTTTTGAACTGAGGTGTACAAAGAATGGACAATCACTTTCTTCTGGTGGACCAAGCTTACATGAGAAAGCCTTCATTTATCCCTATGGACATGTTTCATGGGTTGCGATGTTTTGTTTTACTTTTTGTGGGGAGCCTGATGCACTTGCCACATCTAATTCCAAGAAGGCACATAACAACTGTGCTAAACCACATGGTAGAGAAAGGGAATAATGAGATCATAATAAGTAATACATCCCACATATGAAAATATTGCACAGTCACAAACTGACAGCAAAGACATAAGTTTTCAGTTATGACTGCCTGATTTTCAATCCCAAATATGATATAAACCTCAAAAGGCACATGGAAGTCTCCTGCTTTTCAGGACTCACCCATTCATTTCAACAATAGCCTCAGTTCTGATGAAGATGCAAAAGGGGTTGTGCTTAGAGAATACTTTTCTAGATTGAAATGAATGGGACAACCACTGTAAGCAAAGAAACTCTATGTATGTTTTAAAATTCCCAAACCAACCCATTTACTGGATCAAGATGGTGCCCTAAGACTATTGAGCTACATAATATTCCCATGACTTTGGAAACCTGAGCAATTTTAAAAACATTGTTTCTAGTAATAGCTGAAGAATGGTTCAATTGATGTCAGGCTTATTATAGCAAAAGCTGAGCTTTGTTGCAATGTGCAAACCAAATCACCAGGCACAATAGAATAATGTCCGCTAGTGTCTGTGTGTGATGAGTCTCATAATGATGAGAGAAAAAGCCCTTTTTATACAGTTGACGCTCTTTTCAGTTGGTTTATTGGCCATATCAAGTTAAATGTTAATTGTAGGCTACAAAGAGGTTACTTATCCCTCTGTAATCAAATAGCTCTTTCATTAACTACCTGTGCAACAGTATACCTGCTACTCGGCATCTGACTGGGCCTTTTGTTTTCAGAGGACCAGAAAGCAAATGGGCAATAGCGGAGATGCCTTAAAAGCGATATCAGGGTCAGATGGAGGATGGCGAGGCACGAAAATTCACTTTAAGCTTGGAAAACAACAAACTGAACATTACATGGAAGGGTAAAAGGCCAAGATATAAGAAAAATGTAAAGCATTTCAGTCTTTTAGAAAGACTATCAGAGCCAGAGAACTCCCAGAAATGAAATAGAGTCTGTTTCTCATAATTACGTTCTCATTTCTTATTGACCTCCAGAGTGACCTTGGTCAGTTCATTTTCTTCCTCCTAACTAAAGTGCTCCTATTGTGATTTTTCAAATGAGGGTCCAATTTTTCTTCTTTGGTGCTATAGATGTGTGTGTATGTAAGAATCTATGTTTAATTGGACTGCCACCCTTCCTGAATTTTATTTGGTTCATCACAATTTTATTCTTCTGGACAGTTGCCAGGATTGGAACATTCAAAGCCATTCGGGCATGGGAAAAGCAAAATGTTGCGCTATGCAGCCATAGGGCACACCTGCGCAAAAGACATGACATCATGCAAGAGTGAGGACAGTCTGAATGTGTTGTGAATGCCAAGACATTTATACTGTGCTGCTGTACAAATATCTACCACCACCCATGCTCATACCCACCCACAGCAGCATCATGGAAATTTTTGTTGAGGAGACTGCATAGATACATCTCATGCTGGTTACAGCACAGTTTTTGTGCACGTCTACTCAGAAAGAGCCCATCCCATTGTTTTCAATGTACTTAATCCCTGGACAATTTGTATAAGGTTGTGGTCTTAGTCTTCTAGCTACAACACAAGTCAATTAGCCAGTTCAGTGAAGAAAATCATCTTCTTCCATGTCATCGAGGAAATCTCAAGCATCTCATCTCAGGTTGTTTTTCATTTTCAGGTGGCACAGTAGCAGTGAAGGCCAAAGTTGTCCTCCCATGTCATTACCACTATTTATTGGGAGGAGTGCCAAGCCTGAAGCTGCTTGACAGTCCCCCCTAGATGAGATGTGCAGAAGCACTGAGATTTATATAGGCATTGACTCACCCCTGAACAATTGATTCAATGGGTCTAGCTGGGACTAACAATTGGATTCAAGCCACTATTTACTGCCTCCACTTCCGGGCAATTCATTGTCCATATGATGTATTTTTGTCACAGTTACCCATGTAGAGTATGAAATAAAACCAGTTATCCTTTAGTATTCATATCTCTCTGAATTGTACAGTATCTAGTGCTAGGTGCTGGTTCTATGTGAATTGAGTTGCTCTTTAAGACATATGACCAGATCAACTCAAATGTAAATATAAACACGATTAATGTAGTGTGTGTGTTTAAATTTATTTATTTTTTAAAAAGGAAACTGTCACAGTCAGCTTGAATGACAATTGCCTTATAAAGTCCTGTGCAGTTGAGTCTGTCCATGTGTTGTCAAGTCTTTAATGTGTTATTGGAGAACGTGTGGGATGAAGGCATGTCACTGTTGATGCAGACAAGCACTATCATGGCTCATGATGTGTATCCTGAGTGACGGCTACTTGTGAACACAGTGCATTATGCTTCTCTCCCACCCTGAAAATTGCAGCCATCAGGCTGAAACTAACTTCATTGACAAGCAAGTTAAGCAGACGTGCTTGCTGATTCATCTCTGGTAAGATTACAAAATCAATTTATTGTGTCCTACCTTCATGTTTATAGACAAATTGAGACCTATATTTGGTTATAAATCCAATTAAGAGGTAGGTACGTAGGTAGTAGGTAGGCAGGCCGGCCTTCTTCCTGTAATATATGTTCTAGGAAAGGCAGAGACTTTGCTTCAGAAAGGGAAATTCTTCTGCATGGGGATGGATATTTGATGAATCTTGCAAACTAGTTTACAGCCGTACTCTGCATGACAGACATAGTCTATGTTTGCTCCCGTTTCCTGGCCTAAAAGAACTATGAGCTTTTTACAGCATGTACTGCAGGACTCACCTGAATCACCCGATGTGATGACATTGCATTCACAGTCCTGTGTTTTTATACTGTGCCTGCCATAGACACTGTCCCGGAAGTGGTTGAGTGGCAAGAGGGAAAACCACTGTGTGACCCAGGAGCAAGGTTTCCTACCAGAAGACTGGGGGGAGGGGAGGGGACGGTCTACCCTATAATGAAATGCCATACTGTGGAGGGAGAGGTCCAGTCTCATATGTGGCAGCAAGTTGTGCAACAGGAAAACAGTAGGACATGAGTGCTGGGCACTCCCTTGTGCTCTGTCTGAGAGAAATGTTTGAACAAATCCTGTATCCATTCAGTTCCACGTACAGGAACATGGTTGGGACTCTGTGTGTTTCTGGTCTGTGTCATTTTTGCTTATGTTCACCTACCAAGTCCATTTCAACTCATCCTTATCTCTACACTATTCTATTTAAATGTACGCACAAAAAATCACACAGAACCATAACGCTGAGGACTGGGAAGAGACACCGAGGCTTATCCGATCCAGCCATGTGCCAATGTAGGAAATCTGCAGCTAGCATGCCAGTCAGACGACCATCTGACCTCTGCTTAAAAACCTGCAAGGAAAGAGAGTCTACTACATTCCAAGGTAATCCATTCCACCATTGAGCAGTTCTTATTTTCAGGAGCTTCTTCCACCTTCCTTTCAATTTGAATCCATTGGTTCAGACCCTACCCTTTGGAGACACAGAAAACAAACTTACTCCACCTTCCAAGGGTCAGGTCTTCAAATATTTGAGGATGGCTAAAATATCATTTCTTGGTCTTCTCTTCTCTAGGCTGTGGATTTTTCTATATGTATTTTTATATATCCATGCATTTTCTCTTATATGTATGTTTCAGCATATTTTGAAAGATTATTTGAGCCAAGAAACATATTGGCACATTTGGAAAGCATAAAGCTGGTAGATTACAAAAGTCTGATTCATGTATTAGTTCAGGAGGCACTATAAAATGGTAGTAGTCTTGTCAAACTGCATTTGTGATTCTGCTATGCACTCTTTAGACTAGAAATATCTACTGGTAACCTTTATTACCCTAGGAAAAAGACTAAAAGAATATTTTGTTTCTTTATTGTAAGTACAAAATCCAGATTTGATCCCATTGGCCTTTATGGAGTTACTCATCTTTTTCATCAAGAATAAGATTTTTAATTCGGTTGGAAATGCAATGTTAAAATTACACACTTTGATGTCATCTTGGAAAGCAACTTAAGAGCTGAGCTTTCTCTAGACCTGTACCGAAAATGTTTCAACCCATTAGATTTTATGCTTTACTCATGCATGACATCCTTTAAACTCAAAATTAGAAAAACAAATGTTAGGTTTTTCTTCCACCATCTGTTACTTGTTACGTGACCCATACAGAAAACTAAACATTGTAAAATTATATTACTTCTTTGGATTCTCTCACTGTCTTCTACATACTGATTCACTCTGCAATATGTGCAGAACATATAAAGAGATATAAGCATTTTATGAGATTGCTGGCCTTAGATTCTGCTAAGGTACCTAAAAATTGGCAGGTGTTTTCTGTGGCTGTAATTAACTTGCTGAAAAAAATGGAGCTATTTTGCCTGTCTTAAAAAGCTGGTGCATAGGTGAATAGATACTTGAATCTCCACCACTGGTAAAATGCATTTTGTAATGATATTTTTCCAAAGAGATCAACTTATCAGAATGCAAGGTGCTTAGGCACATGCATTAAGTAGGTATGAGAATACAGACAAATAAATACATTTCAATCAATCGTTTTGATACACTGGCCATAAGGGTTTTTAACCTTGCAATCCTATACAGATTTACATGAGATTTTGGCCAACTGAATGCAGGAATTCTTCTTTCTAAGTAGACATGTCTAGGATGGTGCTCAGAGACCACTAGCCATCTAGCAATGCTTTTTGTATCCGTCTGCAGATAGGAATGTGCACAGTCTTTAGGCAAATATGTAAAAAAAATGGACCCACCTCAGATATTTGCACATTACCAAAGTGATGAAGGGACAGAGTAAAAAGCCAAGAGGCATTCAAAGGCTGAAATGCCACTCCTCACAGATTCCTCATGTTAAATATGGCATTTGTAGTGTTATATGGTTAATATAAAATTAAAAATACATGGTTGGATTACAAAGGGACAAAGAAAAATTAAGGAAGACGCTGAACTGGTGCCAAGGGATAAGAGTATGTTCTTTACTTTGGAAAAGAACCTGTCTTGATTTTCCGACTTCAATGTCATTGATTAAACCATCAAAGTCCTTCTTGTTTAGGGACTTTGCCCATGTCCCCAAGACCTCCATGGACAAGATGGTGGGTCAAAGAGCCCTCTCAAGGATGTTATCATAGCACAGGAGAGCAGTTAACACTGCAACCACATAACTTTTATTGCCAAACTATTTGCAGTTAGGCACTCCAGCCTCACATCTTGGTTTCATGAGGGTTTTCGTCAGTCCTTATGCCTCCATCTGGGTGGTTCCTCTCACCCCCCTGGCTGTCTCCCAAGTTCACAAGAACCACTCGGGCAGTTCAGGTTCATAACTAGAGATGGGCACAAACCTCGGTTTGGAGGTTCATGCTGGTCCATTGGCCCTTCCCTGCCCCTAGCTGACACCCCCACTCACCGGCTAGTGCGCACTGCTCTTCTCCTGTTCTCCACGTGATGGTTCAGTCACAGCAGGAGCTCGTGCTTCCCTCCTCTGCCTTCTCTGGTAACCACCCACTTAAACGAGGAGGTGGGGCAGGGATTCCTGCATCACTGCCTTTGAGTGGGCAGCTGCTGGAGGAGGCCGAGAAGGGAAGCAGGAGCTCCTGCTGCAACTGGATGATCAGGCGAAGCGCAAGAGAAGAGCAGTGTGTGCCAGCTGGTGAGTGGGAGGGTCTGGCTGGGGGTTGGGGGAAGGGAACACATGAAGCAGCATGAACCTCTGAACTGAGATTTGTGCCCATCTCTATTGATAACCCAAAGTGGAATATCCTCCCACTCAGTCCAGCCCAGTACCCTGGCCCCTGGCCACTGCCTGTGCTGGGCTTGTAGGTCCTGCTTCAGCTGCCTAAGTTTCTTAAATTGGCATTGCCATTGTCATCATCAGAGTTTGATCAGTGTCAGTGAGGAAATGGGGCCTCTCTGGCTCTGGCACGTGCCATTAAGTGGTTTGCCTCTTTAGACGTGGGCTGGTCCAAGAAACTGTGACCTCAGCAGTGGCCGTATTTCCAGCGACTTGTTCCGTAAGCATGACCAGGACATGGGGTTCTCCACCTTTTCCTGGGAGATAAGCCACTCCTGACTGTTGTTCTCTTCTCTCTCTCTTCTTCCTTAGCCTTCTTTATGGTTCTGGCTATGCCAGGTACAGCCACTTCTCTAACCTTCTCCCACTCAAGTGCAGCCTCTCCTACTGGTGGGTCAATCTGCAAGTGGTAGAGTCTCTGTCTGGTAAGGCAATCCACCAACTCTGAGGCAATGAAGTCCCCAGCATCTCCTCCTCCAGGCTGGGTACTATGGGGTCTCTAAAGGACATGATCATTGAGCCTTGCTCTGGGCTACTACTCACCCCCAGACAGACCTATTTATGTAGACATGCAACATCCTGTAGCACCCTAGCTGCCACAGCTGCACCAGGAGGGGGCTGCAACAGCACTAATTTCAGATCTAGGGAAGAGGAAAGAGGACAGAGAGAAATGACAGAAAATGTAGAGAGCTGGACATTTTCTTCCATTTTTCTTTCTCTTTAAAAAGAAATGACCTCTCCCCTTGAAAAAAAACCTATTTGCTACTTTAATGGATAGGAGAAGAGAGGACTGTGGAAGGGAACAGGATGAGGTGAAACTTTAGGTGAATTGAAGGAAAAGCACTGTCCCGACATTATCAGTTTTAAAAGTGATCAAAGAGGACCATGCTTATTGCTGTTCTTTACTCATTCCCTTCCCTACAGCTGCCTTAGGAAGCCACTCTACTCACTGGTGAGGCTGGGCTTTCTGCTGATGGCTGGAAAAAGAAAAGGGGAATAAAATGGAGTGTCCAGGTCTGCAGGGTTCTGTTACCCAGGGCAGAAGCCCTTCTGTCCTGCCTGCTGAAGATCAGGACCCATGAAACCTCTTGGGCCTGGTGCAGTTGCATTTGTCCATTTCTAGGAGTGGGGTTATCCCAAGGATCCAATCCAGAAAGGCACAAATACAATCATGGAACCAGATAAGGACTCGGCTGTACAGTCTCCAAAATGTCAGTCAGGTACTCCTCTGTGTGCCCTTGCTTGTGCAGGGACCCAATTAGGGCAGTTCAAATCCCAAAACAATGTCTTGCATTCTTCTTCCATGCCTCTTTTGTGGACATATCCATAGAACAAAACCTTCCCTTCTCTTCTGCTGTTCCCTATAAAATTTGTTCTTCATCTTTTGGAGCACCCTGAAGACTGTTGTGGTCTATATTTATCAGTTACTTTATAAAGAGAAGTTCCCTCAGTGAAGTGCACAAAACAAATAAACAAGCAATAACTTGAATAACATCCACATCCAGAACAAAAGGATGGTGCTATGCAAGCACACAAATCAATTAAAAGGGCTACAGCCAACCTTCTAATGAAAAATCCATTGTTAGCACTGACTTATAATAAAATGGCGTAGAAATGGCCTGGAACAATACATCAATTTTAACTAGGTACCAGAAGTCTACTAAGGCACAGCCACAGACAAGAGGCTGCTGCTGAAAAGCCCTCTGTCTCATAACCACCCTCCAGATTTTAGTTTCAAGGAGGCCTCAGGATCCTAGAGTGCGGATGGGTAAGTTTGGGAGCAATGTATTACAATATAAGTAATAATTTTTTGGTATGCTTGTTTTAATTATAAACAATGAGCAAAATAATATTGAGGGCACAAAAAAAATTATGTTGGTGCCACAGTGTATTTTCATCTCGGTGTAACAATGCAAAACCATGTTTTAAAGCAGCAGGCTTTACAACCAGGAGCAGGTAGTGACAATCTCCATAGTCCCATTGTAAGGGATGTAACTGAATATACATCGGGGTGGGGAACTTCTAGTCCTGGAGCTATACCTGGCCTTCCTAGAATCCTGCTGTAGGCCTTTGAGATTCCCCAGTTGGTCTTGGGCCCTTCCCTGGGATATCACCATTTGGCTGTCCCATACGTTTTGTGTGGACTTTTCCTCCTTCTGAATGGTCACATTTTTTTCCAGAGAGCTCAAAGCTGAAATGTGCTGGGGGTAGGTGGACCCTTTTGCCTTGAAGCCTGCCCTCCAATAAAACGCAGCTCCTAAGACCATCTCTGAAATTAAATCCAGCTCTTAGGCTGAAAGAGGCTCAAAGTGCAACAGAAACACGGGACAAGGCTAAATGAGAAGATGACTCTAAAGGAAAAGCAATAATTTCACAAATCCTTTCAGATAAGCAGATGATTTATGTTAAAGGCTGCAAAAATACCAAAGAGATGCTAGAAGCATTTGAGAGATCCTACAATTTTTCCAGCTTTAAAGGAGAGGCAGTTTTTAATTAAGGAACTTCTATGGGTCCAGCTTAGCAACAAACTAGATTGTGAAAAGCACATTTCTGCTCTATTAGCATGTTTGACAATTTAAATTTAACTGGCTTTTTCTATGTGTCACATGCCTGCTGCAGGAGAAGAGTGCAACACATTATATGCTGAAAAAGTACATGGCCATGGGGAGCCACAAATTTGACGGTCTTGAGTACCTCGAGTCACACCACACACAGGTTGTCCTAGAGGAACAAGGCATTTTGCACGGGAGAACTGTTCCACAAACTCCTGAGCAGAATGGAATAGCTGAAAGAAAGCTGAGGTCTCTTTTGAAGATGACAGGATGCATGCTTGCATATGCCCAATAAATTTTGGGGTGATACAATTACGATAGCGATGTATCTCCAAAACAGACTGCCAACTAACAAACAGCATCCTGAAAGCATCATTTGAGCAATGTCATGACAAAGTACTAAGCATAGAACATATCAGACTTTTGCTTATATACCAAAAGAAAAAAGCTAAAAACTGGACTCTACAACTGAACAGACTAGTATGCTTGGCTCTGCTCCTTCCAGCAAAGGATATAAAGTGATATACGTAAAAACAGGTGAAGTTAGCAGAAGACATGTGGTTCGTATTGATGAACAAAAGCTGACAATAGAGAAACAGAAGACCAGTATGTTGGACCTCTCCGAGATGAAGCTATGCCAGTCCCTCCACAACCTGAGCCAGATATGAATTAGGAAGGTCGGTTAGATACAAACTGAGATTAATACACCAAGAGAAGGGGACACAGCAATCTGAGGCTGTGGCACTGGAAGAGGCACCTATGCCACAAGATGCTCGAGAACCAGGCATCAGGATGCTCATTGCAACCCAACAAAGGTGTAGCAGCTTCTCACCTGTCCTACCTTGCAAGGTCATCACAGATAAATAAGCCAGTAAACTGTGAGGAGTTTGAGCAGATGTCAGCAGCTTAAGCAACAAGATGGAGAAAACCTGCAAAAGAAGAGATAGACAAACACCACAAGAATGAGACATGGACACTGATTAAGCTACCACCAGGCAAGTGGGTATTGAAACAAGGTGCAAATGGAGAAGTGGAGCACTACAAGGCAAGACTAGTTGCAAATGGGTTCCTTCAGAAATGTGGAGAAGACATCAATGAGACCGTTGTTCCTATTGCCAAGTACACTATAAGAATGCTCTTGTGGCAGCCTCCAGAAAGATGCAAGTCAAGCACATAGATGCCAAGACTGCATTTTTACATGGAGAGATTGTATATGGAGCAATCACTGGGCTTCATTAACCAGAAGCATCCTGGTTTTGTATACAAACTAAGGAATGGCTTGTAGGGACTGAAGCAAGCATTGTAGTATGAATTGAAGCAAGTGGCTTGGGCTGGGAATGGGAAACTGAAGAACATGCTATTGCTACAAGGCTTCAAGCATTGCTGATTTTTTCCTCTTCCAAATGCCCCTCTTTTTTCCATGACTATTAAACTATAAGCTATTTATTTTGAATTAGAAAAGTGCCTGGAATGCCTGAGCGAGAAATGTATACAAATATAGTAACTAATGAAATTCATGCCACTAGAATGGTCTTCGCTTATGAACGTTTTCATTCTGCTATGATGAGCTGAATATTTTCAGCCATATCTTCTTTCACGAACAGATCAGATCGATACGAAATAAACCCCTAACCTTAGTATTTTGGGGTTGGGTTGGTTGTATGCTTTCAGGACTTGGAGTAGGTATAAATCACATTGCATTTGACTTTGCCCACATTGCTTGTCACATCATTACTTGGTAGTTTTATGACAAGTTCAGGGGTAATGCATCTGTTTCCATTAAAGAATGATGAGATTTTTGAAAGGTACTCCTTGAACAAAGCTTAGGATCCTGGGAACGGGTGGGTACACTTCGTTCAAAATACCCAATGCAGAAAGCTGACTGAAATCTGTCCCTGTGCACCTGAAAATAGAGAACACTAAAGGGTTTTTTTTCCCCCATCAGTCATTTAATCGACTCACACAAAGGAAAATGGATATGTCTGTTATGAAAACCAAGACTATGAGAGCTGCTAAACTATAGTGTCTCAGTGCTTCACAGTACATTCTGGTATAGCAGGAGCCTTTGTGCCCAGCATGATCATTAGCTGTGTGAAGGGGGCGTCCTTGTCATCAGTGTTTAAAAGGTCTATCCTGACCTGAGAAGGTCAGTCTGGCTTTCTCAAATGTCTGGAAATGAATAATAACTTACACCTGGAATTTAAGTGCCACCACTTTGTAAGCAGAAGGTAGCTAAAGAGTTGCACCTGAAACTAGTTTTCAGTGTGCATGTTTGGGCTCTGGAAGTGCTGAGATACTGTTCTGTTAGTCTCTAGCCTCCCCTGATCAGAACTTTCAAGAAGTACCTAGCAGAATGGAGCAGTTTGATACGACCATTAAGTGTTTGTCTGGTGAATAGTTGCTCTGCTGCTCTTTAAGTTAGGAAACTTCAAAGAGACTTGGCTCACCAAGCTGTGGAAAATGGGTTGAGCAAATGCGGAGTCCCGTAGCATTGCTTGATTGAACAGCTGTGCACATTTTCAGAAGAAAGGGGACATGAAGCTAACTATTCCATGAACAATTTGAAGATCTGCCAATTTTTAATGCCCCCTTCAGAAATGTGTGACAGACAACGATTCAACAGATCAGACATTCACTTGGGATTGACATGGTGTGAAAGGAAAGCAACATCAGTTGAATTGCTTACTTACTCATTAAAGCATGGAATTTTCTGACCCTCATCCTGCCACTGGAGGTGAACAAAGGGATGTCCATAGATCATGGGAAAATGGCATAGTTACAAATGCATAATGAGATTCCAGGAAGAATCTAGCTAATTAGATGACAGTTACTATTAATTTTCCATGTTACTGGAAATGGCACAAGACCTTGTTTTTTTGTAATAATTACCATCATGTGATCAACTCCTGTTCTCTTTTATATGTGACAGCATTAGGCAGGTTAAATTCTGTAGCTTTATGAGGAAAGAATTTCTCAGTGACTTTTTGAGAGTTATGCCTCTCAGAAATTCCTTGGTAGGTGGATGAAAATGTTCTTAAGAATCTAGAGTCTAAAAAGCAAAAGCAAACCCACACTCGACCTTTTATTCCTGATGCTTAAGAAATATATACACTGCCCTCTGGAAAGCAGTGCAATGCACTGTACAACCCTCCCACTCAACAAAAATACAGAAATACTGCAGTATAACAAAGGTTAAATTTGCTTAAGACAAATGGACAGAAATTTATCTCATATCTTTAATTAGAAGAGTGCTGAAAAGTATCGTTTCAGTCCTGAAAATGCCATCAAAATAACAACAGCTGATCATATTAGCCTTTATCCATATATGCTAAGGTAGAATCGTGTGCTATTTCCCCCTTTGTACCTAACAAGATTTTTTTGACTGAGGCATTGAGCAATGAAGTTGCTTTTGTGTGTAATAATGCTGGCAATCGGCATCTGATGGGGCTGGCTTCCCTAGGACATTGGGCAGGCAGAAATCAGAAATCATTTTATCTACTTCAGAATGTATTAAACCTTTTCCTTCTCAGCACACACGGGCATGCTGGCACTGGATGCCCAGTGAGGAGAGCATTATACATCTACAGTGACAGAGCAGACAGAGGGGTTTCCATTCAAAATGCTATGCCTTCAGCAATATCTTCGCTGGTCTTGCAGCAACACTTCCTAGAACTGTGTATTCATAATGAATGAAAGCTCAAATCAGATAGGAACCTTTTGTAACATATTCATCATTCATTCACAAGTCATTCCAGTTTTGGGAGTAAAACAGTCTGGATGTCAGAAAACAGCTTCTGGTTTTTATTTTACCCATGGATTTTAATAAAGTACAGATGTCCATTAGAGGCTTTGGGCCACTAAAACATCCCATATGCTGGGAAATGGCTGCTGGGAGGGAAATGTCCCTCCCTGTAGGTGTAGGCTTTTGCCTAGGCAAAGGTAACAAAAAATGAAAACGAGCCAGGAAAATATATGAAGAAGCAACAAATCTAACATGATTTTAATGAACGAGTAACTAACCAAATCCACCTTTGAAAATAAAATTTAAAAAGGAAAAATAATGATCCCACAAACCTACATGACAAAACAGCAGTCGGAGTACAAGGTTTTTCATAGCAAGGGAATCATATGTCTCATTATGATTTTGTTGATATTAGCCTTAGTTCCTGGGGAAGGTTTAGTCAAGTCTTAGTCAGGTTTAATCTACAGTGCAGTTCTTTCTTACACTGCTTTGGGAACATATCACAGACACATGATAGACTCCTTCCTACAACAGCCTTGCCCAGGTATTATTTCATTTTATTTATTATTGCTGTTCTCCTTTTTAGAACGCTAATCTTCCCAAGGCAGTTTCCGGCACTGCAGTAGTGGCCTGTGAGCTATGGGCAACTACATGGGCAAACCTTTGATTTGGATTCCTGCACCGAGCAGGGGATTGGACTCGATGGGCTTTTAGGCCCCTTCCAACTCAATTATTCTATGATTCTACGTTATGGGCTTCTTGGGCATGGTCCAGACATGATTCTTCTTTTTACTTGGTATGCATAGGAAACAGCCATGCTAGAGTGCCCTGTTGTTGTTATGTACTGTCAAGTGAGAGACAACTTATGCTACTTATATCACTTATAACTTATACTACTAATATCACTTTCAAGGTAAGTGAAATATTTGAGTGGTTTTACCAGTTGCACAGTCCCCCATGAGTTTCCATGACCAACACATGTCTCCTGAGTCATAGTCTGTCATTCAGCCCAGTACAACACACTGGGTATTCTGGACTGGCTTACACACCAAAAAGTTATTCAGCAGAAGAAGAGAGCAATAGGCTGACTGTATGAAAAAGAAGAGAGAGCTTCGTATGAGTGAGAGATCATTTCAGCAGGTATCTCTTGCATGGAGAACTATGTCCCATATTCAGCCAAGTGCTGAAAAACTAAACAAATCAGGGATATGGGATGCTCAGAAAATAGAGTGGCACCCCAATAGTGGTGGATTAAAAATGTTAAAATATAAAAGGTATGATGGGATTAAAAGCAGGGAAAAGTAAATTAAAGAAAGAAGGAAGATACCAGTACCCAGGTAGAAGGGTAGTGACAGCTTCACACACACCCAATGAAATACAAGAACTCTCCTGTACACTTCAGTTCCTGAAGTGCTGAGGAGGGTCTCTGAGTGAGGTCAACAGGCTTTAGCAGTTACTCTCCTCCTTTTTAAAATTTGTAGTGTGACGTGAGTATTGTCTGTCTGCATAGCACACTGCCTAAGCTCTTCAATGATCTCCCCTCCTTTCCTTTTTAAAACTTTCAGTGCTTGTGCTGAGTACAGATGTGTATAGGAGATGAATTCCTGCACAGAGATCAGGAAAAAAAAAAACAATCTCTCATTCTCTTATTCAGTACTTTGGGCCAGCAAGAGGCTGTTATAGTTACTGTTATTCCATTTGCAAAAGTACAGTAGTGTGTTCCGATTCCTCATTACTGGGCAGTCATTGGAAATCAGAGGCCATTTCCTTGAGCTTTCCTTAGCACTTTCTTCCTTTGCTGCTGCTTTCAATTCAATTTCCCGAAATCTAAAACATTCTGCATTTCTAAAGTCTCTAATGATTTATGTACCTCCAGTGTTCTGCTGAGCCCTTCCTTCCCATTGCCTAATTTCCAAATCAAATCAGCCTCTTCTATCCCATCCAACTAACCTGAGTCTCTTCCGTTCATTCTTGTCCTCCTTTTCTTCCTTTGAAGTTGGCCTCTCTGGTATTTCTGATGGTATTTCTTCCTTCTCGCTCACTTTACAACACCACTGCCTCCACCTCCACAAAAAGAAGCAGTGGGATGTAGCACATGAACCACCCACATGACCCTTCGTCCTATTGCTCAGAGAAGTAACAAGTAAAAGAGGAGTGGGGGAGGGGGAAGAAAGTGAAAGAGAGTGAGAGAGAGAGAATTACCATTACCCTTAAAAAGTAGTGAATTACAACATAGTTATTACAGGTGCAAAAATAACTGTGTTCCAAGTAAATACTGGGAAAAAGTAACATGTTACCAAAACAACATGCTATGCCTGAATTCTTGCATAGGGTTTGAGTAGGTAAGTCAAAACATCAGTTTAGGACGTTAAGACTAATCTTTCTCTTGCTGCTGCTTTGGTGTCTTTTTTCTTTTTTGGTAATGAGCCATGTGCTGGATGTCTACTCTCCCACCCAGGTGAGGTGATTCAAAGTAGTTGTCTGCCTTAACATTTCTTCTACTGCAAAGGCAATAAAATTTAAACTGTCTTGATTTATTCATGTCACTGCCAGTTCTTTTTTCATTTATATAAGCTTTTACCTTTTAACAGAAGTATTATCCCCTTTAAAATGTCCATATTTGAGACAAAATGCCCTGAAACAATGAAGGGCCACAATGGGGCTTGAGTAAACATGAAAATATAAGCAGACAGCAATTTAAACCAATGCAAAGAGCAACATCAGAATAAATTGACAAGAATTCCACTCTTGCACCATCTTAAAACAGCTTTGTCAGTAAACAGAAACAAAACAGTTCTCTAAAAGTGTCATGCAATTTGTGTTTTTACAGTATACAGGCTTGAATTCTGTCCCTCAAGGCATTCAACAATTCTTCCTCCCCTCATACATTCTCCAAATTGCTCTATAGATGTTAATAATTTAATACTCCCTTTTCAATTGTTTAAGGTTCTGTGTATGACACATAATATTCTGTCTGGTATTAATTGTGTATGTATCACTCTAAGAAGATGCAGTTCTCTCCAACAGTAATGAGCTGGCATGAGTGTCAGGGAGGATTGTAGTCATAGAAGAAAGAGCTTAAGCTGGTATGGATTCCAAGGCATTCTCATGAGTGGGGGAAGACAACAACAAAGGCTCCTGCTCTGCCATAGATCATTCCCATACATCAGCACTGGCACATTTCACTGAGACATCCCTTCAGTTCATTGTACAGTGCAGCAATTAGCACATTGTCTGCTAAAATACTCCTGCTTGCCAGCAAATTAATGTGATGGGTTTGTATCAGATAAAATCAGAGGGACACAGGACACTGCCCTATCCTGAATCAGACCAGCAGCTCTCCAGGGTTCCATGCGGGATCCTTCCTTGGCTCTACCTGGCGATTCTTGGTATTCCTAGGTGGTCTCCCATCTAAAGGCTAACCAGCCCTGAGCCTGCTTCACTTCCAAAATCAAACAAGATGGAACATGTTCAGAATGATAAGATGGAATAAACAAGAAGAAATTAAGGAACTTGTGAGCATGGCCCACAATGATATTTCCAGGCATGCACATTGCCTTTGAGTTCATTTTCCCCCAAACGTTTTCCACATGATTGGGGTTTCATTATTTCACAAGATGCCAGCACTTTCCCCCCCAAGATGTTTGCAGTGTGAACGCAGCTAACAAGCTGGTGGGTGACTTGGCTATATCATTATGTGCTCCATGTTCATGCTTCGATATTGCCAAAGACTTCCCTACCTCCCCCCTTTTTTGCTCCAATATCAGCAGTGCAGTTCTGGATGTGGTAACAGAAGACCTCTAGCCTTTAACAAATGATGAATGCCAGACAGCCTTGGAGAGCTCTGTGCTCCAGAAGCTCCACCAGAGGCCCTGAGCAGAATGAAGTGAGTCCTCCAAGAAGACCTCCAGAAAGCTCTGAGTATTGCAATATAAGAGGTGGGCATTGGAAAGAAAATGTGGCTCTTCCTCCATAATTTCACAGCATTTTCCTTAACCCCAGTTGTATATCTACATAATCACTAAGAAGGCAGGTAAAGGTAAAGGTAAAGGTTCCCCTTGACATTTAGTCCAGTCGTGTCCGACTCTATGGGGCAGTGCTCATCCCCGTTTCCAAGCCGTAGAGCCAGCGTTTGTCTGTAGACAGTTTCCGTGGTCACATGGCCAGTGCGACTTAGACACGGAACGCCGTTACCTTCCCACCGAGGTGGTACCTATTTATCTACTTGCATTTGCATGCTTTCGAACTGCTAGGTTGGCAGGAGCTGGGACAAGCGACAGGAGCTCACTCCGTCACGTGGATTCGATCTTACGACTGCTGGTCTTCCAACCTTGCAGCACAGAGGCTTCTGTGGTTTAACCCGCAGCACCACCACATCCCCACCAAGAAGGCAACCATTTGCCAAATAACAAAAAAGAATAGGTAAGGTGTGACAACAGAACATCCTTTGTAAAAAAGGGTATAATCAGTCTCTTGCAGGGGTATGGGAGCTTTGGCTTCTCAGATGATTTTGAACTACAACTCCCATGATCTCGTTTGCAATGCTAGCTAGGGCTTCTGGGAGTAGAAGTCAGGTTATCCAAAGGACTAACAGGGTAATAAGCACAAGAGCTATAAGGAGTCTTCAGAATGAATTCGTTTGCCACTGAGGGAATACCAGTTCCTGCATGGCAACAAGTGAGAGAAGGCTTTCAAGGTGTGCCCTGTTCGGGAATGTTCTTGAAGGTATCTGACTGGGCTGTGCTGAGGAGCAGCATACCGGCCTCAATGGGTGCTTGGTGTGAACCAGCAGGGCTCTTTGGCTGCTGAGCCAGGCATTTGGTGTGAACCAGCAGGAAAGTGTTGCTGCTGAGCCAGGACTGCAGAAGAGAAAGACAATATTCAGCCTGTTCTTTTTTTTCAGCCGTCAAATCCATCCTTTTCTTTTTGTCCCCACTGTGCATTATTTGTTTGAATGTCTTTTATCTTTACCATTGCTTGAGAGTTGCTTTGGTGGCGGCGGTGTTTTAATCAGACTGCAATTTGAAGTGAATGCAAACTTTTAATCAATGTATTTGTTTAAAGTACCTTGTTGCAACCAGAACAGGTCTCTCTCTCTTTTTTCTTCTTCTCTTTTTTCCCCCTTGTATTATTTCATCTGGGATTGAGCTGTCATTTTATCATGTTTATTCGCTTTAGGCATGCCTGGACCACAGGCAGTCTTGTGCAGTACTCCTGGAGGCACATTCTTAAATCCCCAAGTCCCTTTTACTCGATCTTAAAATACACTGCATTGCTAGGTATTTATACCTATCACTGAGATGCCATCACAATTTGAAATCATGCCCTTAGGGTTAAGCTCTATTTGGAGGTGCCAGAATGGTTTCTCGGTTCTCACTTGACAGTGTGACACACGATGGCTCATTCATGAGCTGCAAATAAATTCATCAAAGTGACATGGGCACAGCACAAGGTCTATGTGGCCTTTTGGCAGTCATGCACCTCTCGTGCAAAAGGCTTTGAAACAGCCTTCTCCAATGGGATGCCCTCCAGATGCACTGGACTACCCCTCCCATCATCCCAGGTGGAACGGCCATGCCTAGGATGATAGCTGCTGTAGTCTGGCACGTTTAGAAGGGACATAGTTGGGGAAGATCGTCTCAAAGCACAGAGAGCCATGGCAGAGGGAGGGGTTGGTGAAAGAGGTTAAAAAATTAACTAAGAGCAGAGTCCTGAAGAATATGGTAATGTTTTCCCCATTCTACTATATCTTTTCTGTCAGCTGAATCCAGGAAATGAACATGTAACTCAAGCCTACTCTTATAGTCCCAACTTATTAAAGCAGAAATTTGAAATATTTTTTATTTATTTTCCTGTATCTCGGGTGGTATTAACAATAATATTCCAACCAAAGCCTCCAGCCATCTGCTTTGACCTTTGAGAAGTCCTTTGTGAAGCTTGATCCTGATACCATTTATTCCAGCAGGGGACTCATTGAAGTCAACAGAGCTCCTCTCAGCATAGATGCTTGGGGCAGTGTAGCTTTATTATCTAATCAATGTCACTGCAGCTATTCAGACTGGTTTAAACCAACCGGGAATCACCATTTTATTTTTTAAAAAATTTCTTAATAACGTCCTTTATTAAATAGGTCAGAGGTAAATATGCTGGGATAAGAATGGTGGATGTTTTGGGAAAACATGACAATTTACTGAGCAGCTCATTCTGGCGTGCAAGTCTGAGCTTCACAGTTCTATGGTGAATGTAGCTCCTGTATGCCTAGAAACACAGCAGAATCTTCTTGGCAATTAAAAAGTCCTAGCATGGATTTGTCTGGTGGGTGCAAAGCCAGCAGGCATGTGAATACCACCATCCAAAAAAAAAACAACCAAGTATGGATTTATCCATTGTCAGTGAGAACCTGCTGAAATTAACACCAGTTGCCTTCCACCTACATAACGGCATGACAAGATTTTGGCCAGTGGAAATCAAAATGTACATTTCAGTGAGAAAACAGGAAAGGAAAATAAGTGGATTTTATGTTAAAAAATGGATATAATAACATTAAAAGATTAGGAGAGACGCCAACGTTTTTTATGTGCAGTCTTCTAAAGCTTTCACCAGCTGAAGCAGAAATTGGATGAAACAACTATAAGATTTGATCAATGAGAAATTATTTGGAAATAAACTGATTTGTCTGTCCCTATCTGCAATCCCGATAAGCAAAAGGTACGTAGTAGATTTTCCTTCTGTTCATCCACATAGAATAAAGTAAAGCATAGTAAAGAAAATAATAATATATGTGGGTGTTTTTTTTTAAAAAAAAAAAATCTCTGCTCACCCTTCATCAAGACAACCACAGCGATATTTTGAAAAATGTGGCCAACAGTCCCTGCATTTTGCACAAGCTGAGAAATCTATCTCATACTCATCCCAGCTTGTTGTCAAAATGTAAGCGTGAACTTGAACACCATATAGGCCAGATGTGGGGGACATTACTTTTTTTAAATTACAGCTCTCATCCAGCCAGCCTTGCCAGGGCCCTATTTAAATGAGAAGGGCCTTTATTACTACGTATTTATTCAGTGTAAATCTGGCATTTGCTATTAAAAATACACGGGAGACAATTGTATTCACACAAGTCGATTGAGGTGCCATCTCATGCCTTACTAGTGTACAGTCTTGAGGGATAACGTTTCTTGTGTTCCCCCTGAGTTCAAACGTGTTCCCCAATTCCACCCTTGCTATCCCTTGTCATTCAGAGAATGCAGCCAAGCTGCTGAAGTTGGGCCTCCCTTTGCACCGTTACTAGGCCACCAGATCTGATTGAAAAAACATGTGGTAGTGCCCCTGTATATTATCTTTGGACCTCATGGGTATCACACCAGCGTAGCAACATTTGCTTTTGAAAATGCCATTCAAAGTTGTCACTCGTTCGCATCAGGGCACTGCAAGAAAATGACTTATAATAGGGAAACTGAAAAGACACATTCTTTGTCTATGTGTGTGTGCATGTGTTTGTGTGTGTTCCTTTTCATATTTTCTTACCCAGCTAGGTTTTTTTGGAATGTTTATCCATCCCCCTTAAAAGCTGGCTCATCCAAATGTTTTTGTAACTTCATGAACATGTCAAAGGTCCTCTGCGGGAATTCTGTGGGAAATATGCAGAATGACCTGCACATAAGAAACAAGGAAAACATCACAGCATGGGACAGCATGGAAGTTAAAATGAAGCATCTGCAGTTTTGCACATGGCGCTTTACAGATCTGTGGGGAGGTCCACATTCAAAGGAGAGCCACAGAGCAGATCCTATGTGAGAAGTGGGTTCTGTTTCAGTCTTGCATCATTGCAATCACTATTTCAAATGCTAATTGCCATGTCTAAATAAATGATGTTGATACATAAGAAGGGTGCTTTCTATCCCCAGTAAAAGATCTATTGCCTTTCTTCCCCCCCCCCCCCTTTTATTCTCTGGCCTTGTTATAACAAGTACAAACACACAGTCTAAAATCTGTTTCCAAAAAACCCAGTAGATGAAACTCTCCAGTGCCTTTTCTTGATTTCTAAGCCAGCTGTAAACAATTATTGTGTTTACCAAGCAAATTAATGAAGACAATCAGATTTTTCAGTTCAAAATGGGTTTCTTCTTTATTCCGGGGATCATTTATGTGAATCTTTCACAATGTATCGAACATCCAGTCATAAACATTTGCTTCAAGTTCATGTTTGTTGCTACCTATGTACAAGTAAAGAGATGATAAGGTAATAAGTGCCTTACAACAGGAGTGCCTAGCTTTTTCAATGAGTTATCAGCTGGAGCGACTGATGACTACACGTATGTGTGCAGAGCGCACACACTCACAAAGATACCTACATACACACATAGCTTCACGGGAGATGGGAGAAGAGGCTTCCACCTCATCCTCATCCCAGCAATTTTGTTCAAGATTTATTTATTTATTTATTGGATTTATACCCTGCACCATCTGGATTTATACCCCACACCATTTATACCCCGCACCAGATTACTGGGACGGAGAGATTTGACTTTTCCTCATTCTAGGTATCCGTCTTAACATAAATGGGGTGGGATGGGAGTCTACAGTGTTGTTGAGGAAGGGGGATGCTAAATCTCGCTCTCCTATCAGCAATCCTATTTGTTTGGTGTCTCCACCCTGCTGTTAACTATAAGAAAAATCAGTTGTGCTTCATCTGCTATTACTCCACATCATCTTCCTCCCTACCATCATCACATTCCCAACAAGACTACTGCTTCTGCAGGTTCTATAGGACAGAGGTAGTGATTATGTCTCTAGCTGAGGAAAAGGTTTGACAGTGTGGAACAAGGAAGTGATACAACAAAATTGGGTGCCACACAGGCCACAGGTTGTGATGGCAATATGAATGGCAAACGAGACTTTCTCTGTTTGTGAAATAAGAATGATGATTAGTGATTTGACGGTCTTAGTAGAACTCCTTCCTTCCTTCCTTCCTTCCTTCCTTCCTTCCTTCCTTCCTTCCTTCCTTCCTTCCTTCCTTCCTTCTAAACGGCTGTCAAAATATGTAAGAGAGTGAGAGAGAGAGAGAGAGAGAGAGAGAGAGAGAGATTGTTCTCCTGTTTTGTTGTACGTATCAGAAGAGCATACTTGTTTTCCTTTGCTGAAGTAATCATAGAATCAAAGCTCCACAACATCTTGATAACAAATACGGATGGATACTAGCCTCCTGATGTGGTCTATACTCAAACAACAACAACAGTAGTAGTAGTAGTAGTAGTAGTAGTAGTAGTAGTAGTAGTGGTGGTGGTGGTGGTGGTGGTGGTAATGATGATGATGATGATGATGATGATGATAATAATAATAGACTCATTGCCACACAACTGGATTAACACCTGCCTAAAAATGTTTGGGATTAGTAAAAACATTCAGAAGTTTCTCAAGAAAAAAATGGAAAACCATCTTAATGGCCCATGGTGAAGAAATTGGGGAAATTAACATCAAAAGAGGAATATTTCAGGGGGATTCTTTGTCACCACTGCTGTTTAACATCTCACTCATCCTCATGTCAATAATTTTAAATAAAACTGGATTGGGCTACCATATTTCACAACAAGCTGGAAAAATCAATCATCTCTTATACATGGATGACCTAAAACTATATGCAAAAAGTTCCACAGAGATAGAATCACTGCTAAACACAGGGCGAATATTTAGTGAAAATATCCAAATGAAATTTGGAATTGACAAATGTGCAGCTGTGTCTATACACCATGGCAAGATCCAAAAACTAGATGGAATAGCGTTAAAAATGACAATATTATAAAATCAATCTCAAGTGATGAAAATTATAAATACCTTGGAATACTAGAAGCAGACAACATTGTGCACACAAAAGTTAAAGAAAGAGAATATATCAAAAGACTGTGGAAAATCTTAAAATCAAAATTAAATGGGAGAAATACAATCAAAGCCATAAACACATGGGCTGTTCCAGTAATTAGATACCCAGCTGGAATAATAGATTGGACTCAAAATGAACTAGAAGAATTGGGTCGAAAAACACTGAAACTAATGAACATGCATCACGCACTACATCCAAAAAGCGATGTGGACAGATTATATTTACCACGAAAAATTGGAGGCCGTGGATTGCTGCAAATATAGCAGGTAGTGGGGGGGGGGGGGAGCCTAAATGATTATATCAGTACAAGCAGAGAAAACTTACTTAAGGCAGTAAAAATGGAGAATATTTTGAAAACAACAGAAACAAATGCTCAATATAAGAAACAACAGTTTGAAAAGAAATTAAACAGCTGGAAAAATAAACCACTACATGGACAACACCTGAGAAATACTGATGGAAAGCATGGTCATAATTCAACATGGGCATGGCTAACCCTAACCCTTAAGAAAGAAACCGAAGGCTTGATTTTTGCTGCACAAGAACAAGCACTCCAAACCAATGTGATGAAAGTTAAGATCCAAGGAGTTAGTGCTAACAGCAAATGTCGACTCTGCCAAGAAAAAGATGAAACTGTGTCACACCTCATCTGTGAATGTCCAAAGATTGCACAAACTGATTACAAAGTTAGACATGATAGAGTGGCAAAGTTAGTGCACTGGTCATTATGCAAAAAATATAACTTGCCAGCCTCCAAAAACCCCTGGTAACATCAGGTACAGAAGGTGTCAAAAAAATGACAAAATTAATTAATTAATAATAATAATAATAATAATAATAATAATAATAATAATAATAATAATAATAATAATAATAATAATAATAATAATAATAATAATAATATGCGGAGGAGGAGGAGAGGAAGAAGAAGAATCTTAGAACTGCAATGCTGGAAGGGACTCCATGGATCACTGAGTCCAGCCCCTGGACTTTCAGTTTTGGAAGATTAATCCAAACCTCTAGCTCTGCAGCCAGTTATCTAAACCACTGAGCTATCCAGCAGTTCAATCAAGCCCAATCTACCTTATGCCCTTTTAAAGACACTTTCACCTGATCCTTGTCTGGGACTGTGTTGATATTATCTGCCCAGGGGGGCGGGCAGGGGAACATATCTGTGAAGGAAGAAACACAAACAGCAAGGCCTGGGCATTGCAAATGGTGCAACTGCAGCAGGCGTCAGAATTGGGGGACCCTGAACTGCAAGGAGCATGGAAGAGCTTCTGCCCAAGGCAGCACCAGTCTGCTGAGTATGGTTGTCAGTTTGACCCACCCTGCTTTTCTTCCCCCAGCACCAGGAGAAAGCCCTGATCTTACCAGTGAGGAAGATCAATTCCTAAAACAGCCACAGGCAAAGGAGTGAATGAGGGACTTTTAAAGGACCGTGAGTCTGGTCTTTGTCTTTGTTTCTTTCCTCAAAGGACAGTACTTATTTCACCTTCATACTATCTGGAATCTAACATAAGAAGATCCAACATTTTCCCACAGAGAGGTAGTGGACAGGGAGGTACAGATAGTAGGAGACCAGGACATATGGCCTTTCTCATTCTCTTGTCTTCTCTTTCACCCCTATTTTCTGCTACTCAGAAAATGCCTCTAGATCCATATCACAAGCAGGGAAGAAAGCAGTACAGTGGTGCCTCGACTTACAGACGTCCCTACTTACGAAAATTTCGAGTTACGGAAAGCTCCGGCCGCAAAATTTTGGTTCGACTTGTGGCCGGAGCTTCCACTTACGAAAAGAAAAAGGCAGGGGGAAAGGGCGGGAAATTTAAATTTACTAACTGTTGGTGGCGAAGTGGCTGCTTCTTTGTAGCTCTTTCGCCCCAGCAGTTAGGGAAAGGGATGCGGTGGGGGTGACAGCCCCCTCCCAGCACTCCGCGGAGGCAGCGGAGCGCCGGGAGGCTTGAGCTGGCCGGGTGCTTTGGCCGCTTGCCTCCCGGCTCGCCTCCCGCTTGCTCCTTGCCGCCCTCCGCCATTTGAATTTCCCGCCATGGGCCCACGGAGGGTGGCGCGAAGCAAGCGGGAGGCGAGGGCCAGGCTCAAGCCTCCGGGCAGCGGTGGTCGCGGCGGCGGTGGAGCCAGGGCCGGGAAGAAGCAGTGGAGGTAAGGTGCTGCTTTTAACTTTTTACTGTTTTGGGTGGCTTTTGCAGGGTGGGATTGGGCTGGTGGGGTTAGGGTTAGGTTTATTTTTAGATTTGTTTTGGTTTTTTGCAGGCCCAGGGGCTTGCAGTGTTTTATTTTTATTTTGGGGGGGTATTTTTTTCTTCGGCCGGAACGGATTAATCCGTTTTCAATGCATTCCTATGGGAAATGGTGCTTCGACTTACGGAAATTTCGACCTACGGCCGCCGTTCCAATACGGATTAATTCCGTAAGTCGAGGCACCACTGTATGGCTTTCCTTGCTCACTACCATCTAACTGGCTACTTCACATTGCTTCATTCTGTCACCTCACCACACTCCTCTTCACCCTTCCTTTAGCTCTTTCCCACCTTTAGGACAGGCAGGTAGGGTTTTAGTCAAAGCAGGCATTCACCCTAGACTTTGAAGATGGCTACTTCCATCACCCAAGCCAATCACACTTCAACTCCCACGTGTCTTCCAGTTTTGGAGGATGAATCAAACATTTTGTTGTGGATAAGAAAGTGGGGGATTAGGCAGAAGAGGATGAGGAGATACTTGGCTTGATCAGTCAGCCAGCCCTTCGGTGCTTGCTGCACATTTGTACTTTGGCATACACAATGGAAAAGACACTAGTTTTACACAATTTCTGCAGATATATAGACACCTCACTGACTATGCTTGTTCTCAGAACCATGGAAAGAAGTCATACAGGCAGCAGCAATTTCTTGATTTCTTGCTGCTGCCTGTATGACTTCTCTCCATGATACTCCTTGAGAACAAGTAGTTCTGTGAGTATCTTCATGTCCCTACTTTTAAGCACACCAATTTCATTCACATTTGCAGTAATAAAATATAAATTGCTTCTTCAGACTGCACATCTTGTCTGAATTCTGTGATATAGTTAACAGGCAAAAGAAAATCCACTCAAATATGCAGAAATGTGTCTTTTAGACTACAGTTTATAATGTGTACTTTGAGTCAGGAGCAAGGTTCCCTCTAAGGTGTGCACCTGCGACTCTGCCCCCTCCTCCTCCATGCACCCACAGCAATTGTTTTCAGCCCCTTTGGTTCTGGTCAAAATGGAACCTCGCATGGGGGGGGGTGTCACATGCATGAGGGGCAGACCCCCCACCCAGTGGGGCTCAAAATTAGAGGGAGGGTTGGTCAGGAGGCAGATAAAATGATAAGATTTTAGAGTAAAACAAATAGAAAAATGCAAAAAAAGTGAAAAATATGTTTAAAATAATATGCATGTGCAAGCTTTTTTTAAATCCCTAATCAAAAGAGGAACAGAGCAAGCACAATTTGCATGCGCTAGAAATGGAGTTGTTTGCTGATTGGGCAGTGGGGAATCCATAAGAAAGATTGTTATACTTGATATAAAAGCAAGAACATAGAGATCATAACTGGTAAAATAGGTCTAGTTTGATGGTATGCTGAGCTCACGTATGAGGTCCAAATTTGCTTCACACCGGTAAATGGCACCCATAGTGAGACAATAAGCAAGCAGTTATTAAAGGAAGGAATGTCAAACACAGCAGTATATGGAAATATGGCAGTGGAAACAAACTTCATGCTTTCTTGCCCCATATTACTCTGGAGCAACATATGGATGTGGATATGGAGCATTTTTGTAGAACAAGCCGGAATAACAACTTGAAAACTAGACTAAAGTTTTCAAGTCACTGCTACATACACATTTTTTGACCTTCTCTTCCTCCCCATGAAGTCTTCCAACGCAGGCAGAGGGTTGGATAACACTGCTTCTTTGTTCTCCTACCCTGTGGCTTGATGTACAGAGGGGTTTTCTCTGCACAGTTGGTCAGTACCATGTGTTTTGTTCTTTACCCAGCAAATACCAAGGAAGCACAAGAGCACAGCTGGGACCAAATGACACTGCTTAATAATATAAACAGACATGTAAGCCTTATAGATATCAGTACAATATGTGCCAAAAGTCATGGAAGCTTATAAACAAAGGACACGTCACCTTCTACATAGACACCACACTCCCTTGTACATGCAGGAAGGGTATTATGTAGCCCGAGTCTTGCACTGTTCTAAGCACATTTGCCAAAAATGTTCCCTGGTTTAGGTAGATTTGCATCTCAGCCAGGTAGGTGATGAGTACAATTTTCTGTTCAGCCTCAGACAGCAGTATATTTTGGACCTGCATATGCATGCCTTTCTGTGCTAAAAGAGCACAGCAGAGGGATAAAAGTGAGATAGACCCCAGGGAACAAACGACCAGAGAGAACTGACAGGAATTTGACTGGGGAGTTTGATGGGACAGGGTTTTGGATATAGTAATATATTGGTGGACTTTCCCAGCATGCTTCAAGCAAAAGGAAAGGACACTCATACACATACAGTAGAAAGTAAAATAGTAACAGAGATCATGGAGTGACAAGATATTTCTGTGGTGGTGCCCTGCACAGTGTGTGCAATGTTTATCTTTGTGCCTGAGAACAACATGGCGTACTGAGATGGGCCTGTAATCATCTGGTCCTTAGCAGGTCTGAGAATTAGGTAAGTACAACATCAAATGAACAACAACGCATGAAATATTACACTGTGTCATGATTTATTTAACAAAAACAAAGCCAAAATGGAGAGGCCACGTGTGAAAAACTCAGTACAATTTATGATTCAATAGCTTGTAGAACCACCTTTAGCAGCAATAACTTGAAGTAATCATTTTCTGTATGACTTTATCAATTTTGGCCCGCTCTTCTTTATAATGTTGCTTTGAGATTTGTGGGTATTTGTTTATGCACAGCTCAACTTCATTATTCTAAGTTTCTATTATTCTGTGCTTCAATCTGTATATCACTGAGAAGGAAACCATCCCCCATGGTTACAGGCCCATCTCAGTGCAGACAGCAAGATAAGGAACACTTCTTCCAGCCGGCCACCTTGCTCTAATTCCACAATGCCAAACCAACTTAAACTGAAAAGACTTTAATTAGAGCAACAGCATTGTGAATTAGAAGCTGTATTGCTTACTCTACATTATTTTGAAAAAGAAACAAAAGGGGACTTTAGATCTCATGATATCAAATCCTCAATGGTCTTATTTAAAATACCACTGTATTCAGTCCCTCTAGAGATGATCTATGGCTGTAAATTTCGTTACCAGCCTTCTTGAGCTATATGTTTTCATTTGTTTCAATTGTCACTTTTATATTGCTTTTAATGAAACTGAAAAGGGTTAACAGGAACCAAAACATAGTCACTGAAAATCACTCTCGCAGCAGACCAGGAATTACCAATGTATTGCATCCCTAGTATTTGGAGAATAATTCTAGTCAGCCAACAGCAGCAGCAGCAGCAACAACAACATCTTCATATGTTATCTGCTCCAAACATGAGGCTAGACACTGATAACATTGTTTTGGAACTGATATATAAATGTAGAAAGCAAACAAGCACCACACCTTAATTTGTCTACTTCAAAACAACATGCTATACAATTTTCTTTCCAAAAGACAGCCATGTTTTCCGTTAGCTTGTCTCCGAGCTACACACTTATCACTGAAAGCCCTAAATATTTGGGATGAAGGTATGGACGGACAGTGGATGTCACTCCAAATTTCACTCCTGTTCCAACCGTGAGCCACCTGTGGATGAAGTTAATACATGTTCCTATGTTCACTGCTCCATCAGTCCCTTCTTTGTCAATTCACAAATCATGCAATAAGAATTATATTTCATCAAATTAATTCTGACTTACGACGACAGGGTTTTTAAGTAAAAAGTAGTCTGAAGTGGTTTACTAGTTCCTCTTTCTTGTGGTGCTCTAGGACCTTGTAGCTTGACCAAGGCTGCAGAGGTGGCAGAAGACAGAACCCTGTCAGCCACACACTCTGGCTTTTCTCCCAGGAGGCACAGTGGGGAATCCAATCAGTGACCTCTATCTCCACAGCCAGCCACCTCAACCCACTGACCTCTTTATTAGCTCTGTACCAACAGTGCATACATGTTTCTTTTTTTCTGCTTCTGTTTTTACAGCCATTTAAAACACACACACACACAAACACTTTTGTGCCTCTGTTCCCATAGCTAGCATGGTGACTCTAGTGTGTGCTGCCAGCTACCATGCAATTTTAGGAGCATCAGGAATAAAGCAATAAATCCCACCACGGCCTTTTGGCTAAGATCAAGTGTGCTAAGAATGCAAAACACTTGTGATTTGAGAAATTTTGCACAAATTAAATAATCTATAGTGGGAGAGAGCTCTTTCCTTCACTCTTAGCTAGAGTTAAAGAACTTGCAGGGCTTTAAAATTCATCATTGAGGAGGGTTTTCAACAGCCAAATAGTCAAAATTGAGGAGAAGGAGGAATTTAGTGAATTTTCTTTCCATCCTTGTTTTGCAAGCCAAATTGTGCTTCTGGGAAGCTTCCAGGAGCTCAAATCAGCTTGACAGCAAGGTGCATGCCCCTTGGAGTCATCGTTTTCATGATAAATCCGGAAGTGTCAGGGAAATTGCTAGGGGCCTCACAACCAGGTACATCAAACTTTTCCTTCCCTGCCCACGCCCATGTTAAAGGAATGCTGTGTAGCAGAATGCTGGAAAGCCTCTCACTGAGATCCTAAAGAGCTATTGTTGGGCAGAGTTGATATTAGTGCACTAAATGAACCAATGGTTTACTCTGCAGAATGCAGCTTTCTACAGAGATGTCTACATTCTGTCAATTTGGGCCTTCTCAACACAATGAAATACCTTGATGAGGGGTCTTAAAGCCATGTGAGTTTCTTACCTCCTGCCAAGAGCAAGATAAAAAGCCCACTTCCCACTTCGAGGTCTCTATAATTTGCAGGAGGTGTCTGGAGTGTCTTCTCCCTTTGAGGAGCAGAGCGTACTTACATACAACAAAGACAGAAGAACTAGCGATCATTAGCTAATATGCCTACAGGCCATCAAGCCTGCTAAATTCTTAAATATAACAGCAGTCCTCATAGTTTTGGGATATCCACAGAATTTGTGCAATTTTGTACAAAAATTGGAATTTTGTATGTGCGAAAGATACTGCTCTTGCCCATGGGAGAGCACTTATCAAGAGCAACAAGAATTGTAATTCCTGTGTAATTCCTCATTCTTGAGTCTGAGGATGAGACAGGCAAAGATTTAGTTCCCTAACTTGCTTTCACCACCAGCAAGGGACCAATATTACCACTGATGGTAGTATGTGTTCCTTTGACAGGAGTGCATGTGAGAAGACCACGAGCAGTGACTTGTGGACAACATGCTGCTCCTATGAAAACACTGGATAATAGAAAAAACTGCTAACCATTTTGTCATACTGTTCAGAATGCTTACCTCATGGTCAGATGATGCCACTTTAGGAGGAGAAAGTTTAGGTTGTTTGAAAGAGAGAGTGACATTTTCCACTTACTCACGGGAACTCTTTTAAATAATTCAGCTGGGATCATGGCCTTCATGAATTATGGACCATTTACACTATGGATATGAACCATAACACTTATTCTTCACCAGTAAAACATATTAGTAGTAGATTTGACTGGACTTTATGGTCATTAGGTCCCTCAGAAGCTGTATTATAAATGTCAGTCATCCTTGTCAGGGAGTTAAAGGTTTTGTTTCCTACAGGCTATAATAGCTAAATCTTGCTTTTATTATTTTAGTCTCAATGCATGCGCGTGCGCGCGCACGCACTCACACACACTGAATTACTGCCTATCTACCAACAAATCATGCCATAAATAATATGCATATAATTTTTAAAAGAAAATTATCCACTCAGTGGACAATGAGGTACATGACTAGCACCTGGTTTTCCCTACAGTATGGGAGGGAGGATTGCCAATAAAATAAGCCCACATCAGTAACAGGTGGTAAACTACATGTCCTTAAAGAATTAGTTTTACTACTGATAGTGTTCCCAGGTGTTTTACAGAGATGTGCTTTTGGGTATCACATTTTAGAAATTGCATCAAGCTGCTTGCTGAGTACAAAAACAGAAAATCAGAGCTAGTTAAATCGGATAGCAAATTGTAGCCAGGCCTGAATTTCCAATTCATCACAAACACTTGTATAAATGTATATGTTTCATTTAAATGTGCTTGTTTCCTAATGAGAATTTCAGGGCTCCCTCTGCGCCAAGTCATCAGTGCTAGATCCTGGGCCTGAAACACTCCAAATGGAATCCTGATGGATTCGCTGGAGCATCGCTGGAGAAAGCCAATAATTTCAGAACTTGTTCAGCCCCTTTGCCATACCCTGGGGCTTCCATTTAGATGAATTTAGATGAAACATACACAAGAATCTACCTACCATACAGATTGATTCCTCAAAGGCATGACACTTCTAGTGCTTACTCTCTTATTTCTTTTATTGGTAGAATGATGCTTAATTTCATCTGGATCTCGGTCATGGACTTATTGAGAAGGGGCAGACCAAATCTCCACTGGTTCATAGGTGGATTGGGGAGAAGAAGAATAGTCTTGTTGCTAAAGCACTCCCTTGGCAGTTTTTTGCACAGGGACGTATTCTGGAATAGTCTACTGACACTCCAGTTTCCGTCTAGTTGAGTAACCACACAGGGATCTCTACGAGTCCAAATATGCTTTATTCTGGCTAAATTCAATCTCTCTCTCTCTTTTCTTTGTTCTATGACCAGAACTATACCACAACAGTCTGACCAATCTACAGTCAGATTTCCCAATTTTTCTTAGGTCACCGCGCAATTCAGATATTAGCAAAATAGTTTAGTTTATTATTGCTATGGTACATGACCAGCAAAAAACATTAAACATAATACAGGTTTCATTTATAAAGCAGTCACAGTGCTAAAACAGAGGGAAAAAAGAGTTAAAGGAAAGTTATAGCTTAAAATCATTATCCATTATATCTTTATTATCTTGCAGGCAGCTTCGAGACATTTTGCACAGGTAAGTGTAATCTGGGGATTAAGGCGTAAAAGTAGTTTATGTGAAATCTCTGTTTCAGGACAGCCCAAAAACTGGTTAAGCAAAGGAAGGATAAACTTAGTATGTGGCTCATGACAGAACCAGCAGTGTAATATTACATGTATAGTTGATTCTACCATGCCATCACTGCAAGAACAAACACTCTCTGCCAAACAGCAAAAATATGTTACAGGTCTCTCCCCCCCTTCCCCCCCTGTCAGTCCCTTTTCTGTACTCTCTTGGTGCCTCACATATTGCAGTGGCCTCTACTGGTCCATGGACCCATATTGCACTAAGGCAGAAGGATTGCAGATGGTCGACTTTCCCTTTAATGGGTAACATGGAACAACCACAGCGCCTTTCTGCATTACTGGTATGCCAGCTGTGCTAACATCAGGCTCTCTTGCAACCAGTTCTTCCCTTGAAGGCGGCATCAAAAAACTTCTGATAGAAAGACCACTTCCAGCATTTGAGAGTTGCCAGTGCCCCTCTTTTCAGTTACCTAAGCAACTGGATGTTTTCCTATTCTGCTTGCTGTTCCATACTTTCTTTCTCCTCATTAGTCCTCTAATGCCTACCATTTTATGTTTTTCTTTGGAGATGGCAGCTGACACACTCTCTTTCTCTCTCTCCTGCAAGCTAAAATGCCTACATTATACTTCATCTTCAGTTACCTTCCTCTCTTCTGTTCTCCTCTCCTCCTTCTTTCCTGTCAGCTATTAAAATGATTTGACCATGCTATCCAGTCTTGTCCTCTGCCACTTACCCGCACTCATGGATCTTGCCTGTCAGGGATGCTGTGAAGTCCACTGTGCCCCTTCACACTATTACTAGCGAGTACAGGTGTTTTCAAACAGCTTGGCCAAAATGTATTTACTACCAGTTGGAACAACGGTGGTCAGAATGTCTCTACACAGGCTGGCTGCACAGCCCAAATGCCATCATTGACCTGTTTGATGCAGCATCCCTTTAAATGATCACCTGAAAGGATGGTTCTTTGTGGGTTCAACAGCTCTTGTGCATGTGTGGAGTTCTCAGTAAAGTAGGCAGGTCTTTGTGTCCAAAGGAGTGTATGTACACGTTTGTCCTTTCCTCCAAATTCCATACAGTTGTTTAAACACAAAATATGGCCCAAATAAAATGTTGGTGACTGAATACTTCTGATCCCTTGCTGCAACAACACATGGCCTTCTAAAGGTGATCAAGACAAGAAGCTTTAATGGAATTCTTGTTGAGGCATTTGAAATTGTACAGTATTCTGTAATATGTGTGATGAAGATCAGGCATAAGGTTGCTAGCTAGGATCACTCCCACTCCTTATTTCTCTTGGGACAGTGTGTGTGTGTGGAAATGTAGTGTGGCTTTAATAAAAAATAAAGTTCTTCCTAATTACATTGTGGATAAAATGGTTCCATCAAGAACCTACAGAGTAGATTGAGCTACAGGATCCCCCCTTATTTGTTAGTTTACCTCAACTGGCATTTCTGTCTCAGTCATTCACTCACAGACACTCGTAATGAGAGAGAATAAAATGTTTCCATCTACTTACAGTTCTTCATAGATTAAAAAAAAGCAAGCATCATATTGTTTAAAAATGTTAATTTGTTACATCACTGAGCTTAACTGGCTTCATTACTGATTAAATGACTGGTTACACAGCTGACAGAACACTTCACTCTAACTGTCCATTTCTGACAGACTCCATAATTAGCACTGACAGAACCGTGACTGGAAAAAAAGGCTGAAAAAAAATCTGAGGTAGAGAGGGAACTATTGGTTGTTACTGAGTTGACTGACATTACCCCAGTCCAGAAAAGTCCCTCCCAGCCCAAAAACTGTCAAAGCCATCATATTTAGAGACTAATTACTAATTACATGTTGTCAATTCCTTCTTATGGTGGCCTGCTTTTTAGGGTACAGAATCCTCAGAAGTGAATGGCCATTCCCTTCTCCTGAGAATGCCCTGGGACTGTGCAGCTTGCCCAAGACGCACAGGAGCCACAGTGGGGAATCGAACTCTCAACCTCTGGCTCCGCAGCCAGATACCTAAACCTCTGAGCTATCAAACTAGTCGTCAAATCTTTGATGAGATTCACTGCTTTGTTTGATGACACTTAGGCTGTGAGTGACAATGCCAGTTTCAGGTCATACCTGATTATTCTTCAAGTGTATTTCTATTTCTGATTCCTGGCAATGAATTTCAAATACAGATACGTTTTACAATATAATCTGCATATTTCAAAAGATAGCACCTTGAAGTTTGCTCTGCTCCACTGAAATGTCTCTTCTTCTGCCAAAGTTCTGAAAGGATACTCTGAAGTTTTCCTGTCTTCATAGGAAGAAAGGCAAACGCCATTAAATTGAATAGGGCTAAAACTTACAAATGACTTTTGTTCACTTAAAAAAAATCCTTGGTCTCATTTAGTTAACTAATCATTAGAGGTCATTTTAATAATTGAAAATAAGCCACGTGAGTTTTGTGCACTATAGAAATATATATTTTTTTAATTCACAAAGGAAAAAATAATAATACTATGCTACACTTAGACAATGTTTCCATCGTAATATGGCATTTGTGTGATCTTTGGTCACAGATACAAATGTACTCACGAAAATTGTTCCTATAAAACAAAATCTATCCTAAGAAATTGCCACACTTTAGCTGCTGCAAGGTGTTACCTGATGCTGTCATGGCAGAATCTGTCTGGCCCATGTTGAAAATAAATCAGCACATAAATGGAAAGTGCAATAAATGGCATAAAGGAACATAACTTGAACATTTACGGCTGTTGGTAAGGGATCTAGCAGGGTCCTGGAGAAGATTAATGGCACTGGTAAAGTTTCCAGTTGGAGAACAGGTTATGCTGAATTAGCTGTCATGGAAAGAAACAAATGAAATTGCAAAATCATCCTTTAATTTCATTTCAAAGGTTTTAGAAAAGTACATTTGAAATGTTAAAATAAATCAAGTAAATGGTCATTCAAATAAGCATCTGCAATTTAAGTTAATGCACAGAAATACTGAGACCCCATAAAGGTGTCTTTTAGTAATACAATATGTGCTCCAAAAGACATCTTTTTAAAATTATTTCATCTTTGTTTATTGTAGTGTATATTGAGAGTTCGATTAACGATGGATAGATGAAAGAAGGCAAGCAGGCAGACAGACAGGCAGACAGATACCACAGCCTGCAAATAAGAGAACCAAAATGGTAGTAATCAGGCGTTGTATATAGGGGGTGTCATTGGTATATGATTTGGTTTATGCTTCAGCAATATGGTGATGTGGAAAATGGCGATGTCTGGAGATGTGTAGAAGGTTGTCTCCTGCAGCCGGGAGTAACTGTTAGGAAATCCTTGTCATCTGTTATAGAGAACTCATAACTTTACTCTTCCTGTTAGTTTTGCAGAACAAAATAAGGTCCTGTCCATTCTTTTTTGCTGGATCCAGTACCTGCCTTCTACAAGAACTGATTTATGGTTGGTCAGTAGACTGCTATTTCTAGGAAAAGATGAGATTCAAAACATATGAGTAAAGATCTTAAGTCTACTTAGAAACAGGTACAGTCATGGCCAAAAATATTGGCACCCTTGCAATTCTGTCAATTCTGTTCTTCTCTGTCTTTTTGTGTTCTTCCAACGCAAACCAAAGAAATGAACATGTGAGTACCAAAACATTTGCAACTGCAACCATTTTCTGAGAGAAGGATTGCATTTTCTGACAGAATTGCAAGGGTGCCAATATTTTTGGCCATGACTATAACTAGGCAGGAACAGTATTGTGTACTGGCAAGGTTACAGGTTCTTAACCTGTGGCCCACAGGTCCCCGGGGATTGCAATGTCCTCACAATGGGTCCGCAAAGGCTTGAAGAAACGTTATGATCTTTGCAGTTAAAATAGAAAGAATGAATGAATGAAAGCAAGCAAAAAAAGAAAAGGAAACATTGAACAAAATCTTTATTTCCCTTGCTTGTTTATGTAAAATAGCTTTTCTATCCTACTACCTCTATTAAAAACAAACAAAAGTAATAATTGGTTATGAAAAATACTATTGGATAGCAAATAACTGTTTGATATTTCTGCACACAATGACACAGTGAAAGATGTGTGGCTGAGAGACTGCATGTAACGTTTCTTGCTACTGCACAGACAGTCAGAAGCCATAGGAAGAGAGAGTCAGAGTCAGTCAGTGTAAGTGTGAGTGAGTGTTCAGATTCACTTCTTCATTTTCTGCTAATACAACCGTTTGCTTATTGTTGGGTAAACTGATTTTTCAATGTTATCTCAATGAGTTTCATAACAATACATTTTGGCTAAGCCTCAGAATGAATCACTGGCTGAATTTGAAACATAAAAGAACTGATGCTGTTGATGAGGGTGCATCCTGTTCAAAGCAAAATAAAGCTTCTTCCAGTCATCCTAAAAAGTGTCACTGCTATAGCAAGGAATATCTGTTGATGAGACCCTTCATGAGAAACTTTAAATAAATATTTGATGCACTTTAGGGTTTAAAATTTTGAGTTAAGTCTTGGTGGTCCGCGGCAACAAAAGGTGTTTAAAGGGGGCCCAAGGTAAAGACAGGTTAAGAACCGCTGGTCTAGGACATTCTGAGTTGTGAGTTCAGCTCATGAGGTGTCCATAGTCTTGGTAACTCTCGCTTGCCTTCAACCCTGATCAGCAGGAGGATGGGGATAAGAAACTCTAGCTTTCTTCAGTTTTTGGTAAGGATTGTATGTTTTAAGAAATAACATACACGAAGCACTTCAAACATTCACAAAACTTATAAAATTTGTTTATTTGGTGGTTGTGGTGGTTACAAGCTTTCCCTCTTATATTTTGAAATGTCTTTGTTAGAGTGAGTTTCTTATTATGGTAAATGGGTACATTGATGTGTGAATACTGACAACGCAGATCTCTTTTCCCAACATCGGACAGATTGTTCTTATTAGCTATTAATGTTTTAATTTGTATACTGCTTTCCATGATAAATGTATCTGAAACAGTTCACAACAAAGGAACTGATAGTTGCAACAGCAATACTGACCCCTTTACCCCATGGTAAAAATTCATATTGCAGAAATAGATCACAAATGTCACTCAGATGACTCTGTCCTTACGAAAGTATGGCTAGAAAATTGTGGGTCTATGTGGACCAGCCCACTCCTCACTGATGTACCCAACAGCCACATTACCTCTTCTGTGTGATCAAAGGGAATCAGAAAGATCTCTCTGTGTGTAGTTCTGCAAGCACACTCAAACTCCATGAGATGGAACACAGTGAATGGAGCTCAACCACTAGCTACATCAATTGTGAGAGATGGGTCTACTCCTAAGGTATTATAACCTGCCTCACACTTTTGTTTCACTCTCTGGAGTTGGTTATGTCATTCTCCATAAAAATAAATGCATATTAATACCTTATAAGAGCCATGTAAATTATAATCATGTATATAGGACAATACAGACTATCATTTAGAGAAGGTAGCTTGGTGAATACATGGGACAGGACCTGTTTGGTACCAGGACCTCAGATGTGGACCTCATTCCCAGGAGAGGTGACATTCACCCCTTTGTTAGGTGGCCAGTAAATACTGTTTTGGATAGCCAATAAATGCCATTTTGTAGCACTGGGCTTTTAAGGCTGCTTGATACTTCATCTTGCTCTCTAATTTTGATTTTACTTGGAACTCTCAGATTTAATTTGTTTTAATTTTATTGGTTTATGATTAGAGATGGGGTATTCGTATTTGTATACGAATACCCCCACACAGGTGGTGATAACTAGGGTCCAGCCCCATGGGGCCAGACAGTCCACTCACAATTCCACCACTGCCGCGAGCTCCAGGATCCTTCCTATCACTCCGGAGCTTGCGATCCGTGAGCCACTTTTCGACCTGGTAGAGAAGCCTGTTGTCCCGCCTCCTCCCAGGAGTGGTGAGCCGATTGCGAGCTCCAGAGTGATAGGAAGGATCCCGAAGCTCGCAGCAGCGGCAGAATTGTGAGTGGACCGTCCAGTCCCATGTGAGTGGACCGTCCAGTCCCATGGGGCTGGACCATCGTTATTGCCACCTGTGCGGGGGTATTCGTATATGAATACAAATACCCCCATCTCCATTTATGATGTCAAATGGAATAGAAAGCAGCTATATCCACTTTTTAAAATTTTCATTGGCCAAAATCCTATTAGTGTTCATGTAAGGCTCCCATAACTTGCTGTGCTTCATTGTGGTTAATTGATAATGCACCAGCTGTATTTTGGTCATGTGCATGCGCCCAGTCATGCAACTGAGACGTATCCTAGCACCTCAACAATTAGCTATGGCAAGTAGTGAAAACCTTACACACACCAGTAGGATTCCAGCCATTATTTTTCACTTTTACTAAAGGTATAGAAGAAGCAATCATTCCTTTTCAGAGCAAGAGGACATGAAGCAAAAACTGTAGCCTCAAGGGGCGAGGCAACAATTGAGAGAAACAAGAGTTTATATGGTAGACTCACCCTTAGGTAGCACAAATTCTTTCTGCATTGGATGTGAGCCAATCCAGTTAGATTCTACATCTCAGAAACAGCTGTATTCAGTCCATTGTCATCTTGTGTTTCAACTCTGTTTTTATTTTAATCATTCTGGGAATTATTTTAGACATTTCAAGTTAATATAAATTTGCTTTATGGGTGACTAGAACTAGACAATGGCAAAAGTGACAGGCTCATCTGAAGATTCCAGCAGAAAAAGGATCAGACCACATCTTCCAATAATCAGTCTCTATCATGTTAATAGCAGACCATATTTATTTCCTTTTTTAAAAAAATTACAGTATTTTTGCGGCCTGTGGTTTGCAGTTCACAAGTAAGGGGGTGGGCTCTGTGCCATGAAATGTGCTTCTGTGAAACAGCAGAGTGATTACTTTTAGCTTGGTCATGCTGGGGCAAGATAATGGCAGACCTCTTTCACTCTCACATCATGCAAAGACGCATCGTTTGCTAATCGTAGGCAGTGGAAGGCTAAGAGTTCATAGAGGTTGCAGGTGGCCTGCCAGAACAAAAATGAGCAGGTGTTTCAGGACAAATGGAGTTTCTGAGTTACATTTTCCAAGGGTGTGCATCAGTGTAGCAATCATTGTAGCAGGGAAGCACATCATTGTAGCAAGGATAATATGTGGTATCTGTTGTCTGTCAGATTGGTTTTGTCAGAAGGCAATCATAGTTCCAGTGATGAAGTTTTATGAACAGCAGTGCTCACCATGGCTGCAGAACTACACTGCATATTTGGCTAATGTCTAAGGATAAAGTAATGGTATAAGACTGAGTTGGCAAAACTTTAGGGGTTGAAGTTGAGACCTTTACTTGGAAGAATGACCCTGCAGGTTCTCTGATACAGGAGGGCTGGCTTTCTGTGTTTCGAAGCAGGAACACATATTGTCACCTGAAAAAACATGGGAGAGTCAGTAGGTTCCCCCTCTGTAATAATAGCAGAACTTTGGGTTATCCTCCGAAGCTGGATGGTGGGAGTTTCAAGTAAGGCTAAAGGGAAGTAGCACTTCATACAGCATGTAGATAGACTTTGGAACTCTTTATCACAAGACATACCCTACTACTGATAGCCACCAGCTTGGATGGCTGAAAAAGGCCAAATTTACAGATATCAATATCTTCTAATTTTGATGGGAATATATTCAGTACCAAATATAATGGGTCTCTGTATATCAGCTGCTGGGGCACATGAGTGGGTGCTATTGCAGCCCTGTCCTGTTTCCGGGCTTTCCACAAGCAATTGTCCAGCTACTGTGTGAGGGAAATGCTAGACTAGATACAGCATGGCTTTTTTGTTCTTCGAGGGACCCTTAATCTTAGAGTTTCGAATTTTCGAACTCCACCACAATTGACAGTCAGTCCACTGGGGGTTTGCATCTTTGTTTGTCTTGGAAAGTTCACTGACAGTACCCCACCAACAGCATATCATAATTGTTATACAGCTATGTGCCACTGAGGTTCCTTTTCAGACAGAGCCAAAACCACCTGCTTCTCCTTCTTTTGCCTTGTCATTTAGTCCATGCAGTAAGCAGATATTATTGGCCTCTTCTCCTTTTTGTTTGGAAGGCAGACTGTGGCAATGAATGACCCAGCTGAGTGCTCATACATTGCTTAGCAGGGGATATGAAGATGCTCAGCGGTGTCTAGAATGAGTGGCTGACATAAAGAACAGATGCCTCAGACTAAGAGTCGCACAACATAGTCTATAGCTCTTACCGTTAGTTCAACTGGAATTTCCCCCCCCCCACCTCAAGTAAATTACAAACTGGATTCATCCAGTTGCAAAAAAAAACAAAAAACCAGTTAAATCAAATAATCAGAAATTGAATTGCTTAAAAGAGAAGGTAGCTTGTTTTTCAATAGTTTGATTTACATAGACAGAAGTGGCTTAGTAGACATAGAAGACAGACAATCCAACAGACAGTACCCATTTTTTGGAACAGAAACTAAATAGGAGGGGAAACCCCTTCCCCTGCAATATTCCCCTGTCTCAACAGCCAGAGAGACAAAGCGTGAGATCTATATTTCCAAAGAGTAACAATGAGATTAACTTTCCCCCCTCCCTCTTCCTGTTCTTTGGCTGAACCCACCTGTGTGTGTGATAATTGTATTGCATATAATAGGCCTGCAGTGGGCTTTGACTGTATAGCATTTCTGTTGGCTGCGTATGAATATCTCAGATGCTAAAAGGTTCAAAGAAATATCCTTGGAAACTGGTGTACTTATCAGCACGTTTTGTTAGAGAATATTATACTTGTTAAAAGAAAGCAAAAGGAGACAGCCTTCTAATCCCTTTTCCTTCTCTGCCAACCTACAATTGTTCCCACTGTCTGAGAAGGGTTGTCTCAAAACTCTGCAGATTTCACCCTCCCCTGGCATTTAGATTCTACTATGCTCATCACCCACAAAGAGTGAGTCGCCATTTCACACAGACTCAACCTGTAGAGAGCAGCACAGTAACTGTCCTTCATTTTGTTATTGCGATTGAGCAGATACCAGGACCCAAAGGCTCTGTTGGCTAGTTCTGAGGAGAACCTTTCATGTCTTCCACTCTCTAAAACCATATCTAGCAAGTTCAGAGCTTGGAAATGTTACTTTTGTGGACAACATCTCCCAGAATCCATCAGCCAGCATGGTCACTGGCTATGGTGCCTGGGGCATTCTGGAAGATGTGGTTCAAAAGAATTTTCTTCAAGAAAATCTTGAGAAGATGTGTGAACCACCCATGCTAGAACATGCACCAGCCAGGTCCTAGTGAAAGACAAGCATGGATTCTGCCATTTACACGGCTTGGCCTCCAATACTCAAGAACTAATTCATATATTTCAAAGTGGAAAGTATGAACATAAATGTATGACATGTCTCTACATATGTTATCAACATACATTGAGGTAGGGATCAGGAATCTGCTATGCTCTGACATATACTATTTTATTTGTTTGTTTAAAATATGTTTACCCCACCATTCTCCTTAAAGGGACCCAAAGCAGCTTACATCATAAGACAATATGAAAGCTAACAACAGTAAGTATACAAATACTAAAAAATATCAAACAAATACAATACAAATCCATATGCAGCACCAACACACATTCAAAGCAGTAAGGTACAACAATACATTTAAGAAAACTCATTCAGGCAGCCAGTCAGTCAGGGAAAGCTTGAGAACGGTCTTCATCTACTTGTGGAAGGACAACAAGGATGGGGCCAGCCTGGCCTCTCGTGGGAGGGAATTCCGAAGTACCTTTTTAGTATATCCCTAGAAAGGGGTAAAATACACAGATAAAATATTTCATATCACGCATTAAAAATGTGTTTAAAATTAGGGACTGATGGATCAATTTGTTTTTAGCTAATGCCACTTTTCCCTTGTGTTTATTTATAATTTCATTCCATTCTGTGTCCACACTAGTTGACAGGTTAAAGGGGAGGGATGCATATTTATGAATGGACTTCCTTACAAAATATACATTTCTACATCTATGTTTTCTCACAATTTGTATTTCGGGATCTGTTTTTCCCTCTCAGAGTTTATACTTGAAGATGCATTTGCTAGTTGTTGTTTTTAACCTTGGAAGCTACATCACAGAATTTATAGAAGTAAAGGATAAGGACATTCTGATGGAGGTCAGGATTCACAACAACTGAATTTTTCAGACATCCCCACACGAAACGAATCTCGCAAAATTGGCCTCAGAAGGGAAAGATAACACATTGAGGTACCTCTTTTCTCCCAATGTGCAATGTATGTGACTGAAAGAAAAACAGGGGGGAATCCTCACACAAAGAAGTCATATAGCTGAATGAGAGGCCAGTTCATACACTCAGGGATAAGTATGAGTTCATCTGACAATTTTTCTCTCTCTCCACCCCCAGGGGCCCTCCTCTTGTATTTCATTAGAGGCCTCAAACTGTGTGTTCTGTTTCCAAGTGCCAGTTCCCTGATGAGTATGGGAAGGTGCCAGGAAAAAAGAAGGGTAGCTTTCTTGTTTTCTGTCCTTTTTTTGTTGTTGTTGCTTCAGATAGCATGGCTGTGGCACACTAAGAAGGAGTGCAGGACCTAGGAAAAGAAAAGTCATATAAATAATACTGGTTAATATAAGATATAGCTGGCTGGATAGTTCAGTGAGTTAGGTGTCCAGCTGCAGAGCCAGAGATTGTGAGTTCAATTCCCCACTGTGACTTCAGGAGATGAGCCAGCCTGTGTAGCCTTGGGCAAGCTGCACAGTCCCAGGGTGTCCCCAGAAGAAGAGAATGGTAAATCACTTCTGAGCACTGTCTACCAAGAAAACCCTGAAAACGGTTGTCATTAGTCAGGACTGATCTGATGGCACATGATTATTATTAATAATAATAATATAAGACATATAGTAATATGAATATAAATTAGCATGGATGGATCTGAAACAGGTGAGTCATTAATATAATATTTTTCTGCTATCAAGTTGATTTTGACATATGACAACTCTTACCAGGGCTTTCTAGGAATACAGTACTCAGAAGTGATTTATCATTCATTTCCTCTAGGATTGCTCTAGGACCATGCAGCTTTCCCAAGGCTACACAGGCTGGGTCTTCTGGCTCTGCAGCCAGGTACACCAACTGACTAGAGATGGCCATGAACAAGCAAAATGGTGGTTCATTGTGGTTCATGGTTCATTGAAGTCCACAAACCATGAACTCCCAAACTTTTGAAAAAACAACACATTAATTGATTCTTTGGTTCAGATGTTTGGGAGCCCTAGCATGCCATCCCACAGCCACCTGGAGACACCAAAATCTCAGAGAAGCTTCCCCTGACTACACTTATTGATTGTACACGTGTTGTTCATCAGGAGGTGGACTGGGAAGGGGCAATGCCCTTTCCCCAAACCCCATGGAGAATGCCACACTGGAGGTCTGAGTTGAGATATAGAGGTTGTTGTGTGGTCCATGGGGGGAGGGGAAGACAGGCTGCCTGAGAAGGGAAGCAACGTGCCACTGGAGCTCTGAGCTAACCTAGTTCAGAGGTAGAAGGGTTCCCCTGACTAACAGAAGGGGCTCTAAGGTGAAAATTGCTCCTGTGAATCAATCTTCTAAATAAAAACAAGCAACTCCCCAAGAGCTCATTGAGCTGTGTGTTTGGCTATCTGACCTGCCAATTCAGTAGTCTCTAGGTCCCCCCAGGGTTGCAGAGTGCTTCTGATTGACAGGAGCAGGCTGTTGGGACTGAGGGGGGAGAAAATGGGCAAACAAACCAAAAATCGCTTAAAAAAAGTTTGTTGGTTCAGTTCATCTTGGTTTTGATAACCCTGAACCAACCCAAACTGACGAACCACCGATATCTGACAAACTTCCTGGGTGTGTGTGCTTTGGGGGGGGGGGTTGCTACTGCTGCTGCCTTGCCATAGCAAGCAGCAGCAACAGCAGCTATACTGAGTGCCTGGCTACCATTTCACTTGCTCCATAATGCAGTTCACCTAATGTCTTCTTAAGACATTGTTGTGATGATGGGAGGGAAGGAAGTCCCTCTCAGCCCATCACAAAATGGTGGCAAAACTTGGCAAATGGTTCCATCAAGTGGCCTTCTATTTCTGCCAGCTGCTGCAGAGATAACTGTACAATGCAATAAAAGGTATGTGCACATACTTTGCAGTCACTAAGTAAGTTCAACAGAAGTATCCCGAGCTTCATCCATGAGGAACTTACCCCAAATTCTCTTTCTTTGAAATTATATTCAAAATCACTTGAAAATCCAACTCTGCCAAACTGAATGAGAATGATAGAAATTCTCGGGCGAGAAATTATGGGCACAGCTACTAGTTACTAATGGCACCATAAACCATGTCCATAGATTCCCAAAGCATGTGTGCAAACAACCATATATTCTGTCATTTAAAAAAAATCAAAAGGTAAGCTAACAAAAGGAAGAATTACTCAGTGGTCTGGCTGTGGAGCCAGAGATTGGGAGTTCGATTCCCCACTGTGCTTCCTTTACAAAGGGGTTGGACTCAATGATCTATAGGGTCCTTTCCAGCTCTGCAGTTCTAAAAAGATTAGATTAGATTAGATTAGATTCTGTATTTACTGCTGCAATTACATATTCTAGCACTACTCCAAAAGCATCAAGGGAAAAAATGCAGGAACTTGAGTTAATAAATGGGTAGCAGCTCTTCCATTTATTTAATCTGAACTCTTTAAATTAATATAGCTAATGTAGTGATAAAAAATAATTGTTTAGAGCCTTCTGACAAAAAAACTGAAAAGCTATGGTGTTTGAATTGTCAGAAATATTTCACAGTGCAAACAAGCAAGATTCACACAAGTGCATTTAGGTCAATGAAAATATGGAACAATTCTTTTGGCCACTGGAGGTCTCTCATATTTTTCATTTAGTGGAATCAAGTTCAAGAATGCTTTTGCATCACCAAATGATAAAGAAAAGGAGTCAATCCTTTCCACAAAATAGCCCCTTTCCCTATGTAGATTTCCTTGGATCCACATGAAGAAAATGAAGTTTTCCTTTCTGCAAACCCAACAGTGGAGTCTCAAAGAAAATGAGGATCTTGCCTGCAGTAGTCTCTTTCTTCCTTTTCTCCCTCTTTATGATCGTACTTGCACAGTGGCTGTCTTATGAGCTGAGCAGAATAGGTCAGTGCATCTGATTCTTGGTTCTCAGCCCTACAAGCATTGTCATACGCTGATCACCCACTCATATGTGATGGGAGAACAGTAAGGTCTGCATGAAGAGCAGCCCATTGATTTTCTGAGGCTCATGCCCTATTCCTCTGGCCCCTGCCAAAGGGAGGCACACTATGCCCACAAGAAATTAGGAAGCCCCACTGGGCTGCCAATGCTCTGTTCCCAAAATGAAACTTCCTGTCATGTTTCAAGCCCAAGTAAAAAAATATGTTGTTCTTCCTTTTCTGTTCGTTTTGTAAAGCAAAACTTTGGACCCTTCAGAGATTTGATTGCTTTTTATCTGATTCAGCATCCGGCTAGAAGGTAGAGGGACCTGCCCTCTGATTATCCTTTACCATTAATAATGGCGAAATAAGTCTAAGTCTTTTGCTTTTGCACAGACATGTATGAGAGACTTGCTTCATTGAAAGCTTTTAGTGGTCTGCCCAGTTCTTTTCTTCCCACAACAAAGAATGAACTTGACATGACTTGCAGTCAGAAATCTATACGTTCCCAAGCTTGTGATGCATTCGATGACAGAAAAGCAAACATGTGCAAAAGCACTGCATATATTTCCAAAACATACATAAACACATTGCATCTATTTGAAAACCTCACACAAAAAATGCACATATTTTCCCCATTTTTTAAAAAATCACACAGAACTGGTATAGGTAAAGGTAAAGGTAAAGGTTCCCCTTCACAATTGTCCAGTTGTGTCCGACTCTAGGGGGCGGTGCTCATCCCCGTTTCCAAGCCGTAGAGCCAGCGTTTGTCCATAGACAGTTTTCGTGGTCACGTGGCCAGTGCAACTAGACATGGAACGCCATTACCTTCCCACCGTGGTGGTACCTATTTATCTACTCGCATTTTTACATGCTTTCAAACTGCTAGGTTGGCAGGAGCTAGGTATACCACACACAAAAACTTCTAAAACCTAAAATACCACGCTCCTTTGAGCGTGTAGACAACCCTGGTCTCTAAACAATCATTCTGGGGTGTGTGTGTGTGTGTGTTGGATCTTCCAAAAATAAGACCTGCTCTAATCTATTTCATATCCTTATAGTCTGCTGCTTTAAATAAAATTATGGCTTCAGCACAGTGACATTTGTGGGATGCCCTCATGAACAAGCAGATGCATAAAACGTGGGTGCTGTCTGAACGTTAAAGCCACATGGTTTTACAGCCCGTGCTGTATCTAGCAATTGCATTTAAATTAGACCAGCAAGGTTCTTTGTCACATATTACTCCGGCACACTTTCTAAAGGTCAGGATATGTAAGCAGTTTAATTTGTCCAGGCTCTAACTGTAAATCCAAGAAGCTAAAACCTGATGCTACTCAGCTTCCTAACTGAGCTACGTAAGTATCTTGTAAGGTAGTGCTTATTATGATTTTCAAAAACTTGTTGGTCCTAAATGAAAAGAAGCACAAAATACATAAGTTTCTAATTTTTATCAGATGAACTTTGACTGGCAGACATTTAAGAACAGAAGCATGGCCTCGAGCTTTGGACTGAATGAAAAGATGGAGTCAGTGATTTCAAATAGGTTCAGAAGTAATATTCATTAAAGAATGCAAATGTGTTTGGTTATTATCCACTGGTTTGTCTTCACAAATTCATTGAAAAGTAAAGATAGTTCTCATGTACAATCTTGTGCATTTCAATTGGGCAATCTTCACCATGGATTTCACCCTTTATCACTATCAAAGGTTTTATTCACCCATTGTGTTTTATTCAGAATGCTGAAGTTGGCAGGAACATCAGGCTAATGAAATGAGGACACTGCTGGTGGTACTTTCAGATGAATACATGTCTGCAGTGCAGATTTGTATTGGTTATGTCTCCTTTAATAGCTATGAATTCTCCCAAAGGAACAGAGGGACTGTTGTCAGCCAAGGGTGCTGAGAAATCTGGGGAAAGAGAATGATATGCCCAGAACACTCTAAAACACATCAGATGAAAGTGGTGGAATTGCAAAAGGAACAGAATGGGGTGGGGATGTTTGCTGCGAGGTACCAGTTGGAAGAAGATGATTTAGCTCAGTGCTGCCCAACCTCATTTGCACTTCCCAAACTAATGTGCAAAATTGAACACCATTATCTTTCCATACAAATGAAGTGAATTCTCAGGGCTTGAGTTTTAGAACTTGGGTTCTCAGTAAGAGTAGGATTTGGTGGGAAAATTAAGTATTTGATCATTAAAAAGACAGTACAGATCACAAGCTTATTAATACTGTATTTATTAGTGTGCTAAAATTATTTCTACCTGTATTAATAAAGGCTTTGTCGTCTTATTATCAGGTGTTAATATGCAGTTGTAATTCCCCTTGCTCCCACCCAACACCCACCTTCCATCACACTCTTGGTCCCACTCCAATCCCCACAACCATGTGCACTGGATATAAACTTGTGACCCAAACATTTTGCTTCTTGTGTCTCAAGAACTGGTTTGCAGTTCACAAAATCTCACATACAAAATAAATGTATTAGTCTTAAAGGTGCCACATTTCTATTTGGTGATAGTTTTGTTGTTGTTGTTGTTGACTCAAAAAACATATGCCTGCTGCATAGCTTTTTGCTGAAGCTTCCTTGCAGACCTTCTCTCCCAGTGTGTGGAGGACAACAGCTTTGAGGAAGCAATGGTTGGGCTGGGGTGAGGAGATGTGACCCTGCTCTCCTCTTCACAAGATTGCAGTTGAGGTTCACCCCAAGTTAAAGGTAACATCTTTACCCTCTGATACTAGTCAGTGAACCCACCATAGCCTACAGCAGTGGTTCCCAGCCTTGGGTCCCCAGATTATTTGGACTAAAACTCCCAGAAGCCTTCACCACTAACTGTGCTGGCCAGGATTTCTGCGAATAGTAGTCCAAGAACATCTGGGGACCCAAGACTAGGAACCACTGGTATAAACTGGTGTTTTTAAGAGTCATTTAAAGACTTGGCTCTTTAGGCAGGCCTTCCCTCCAGTCAACACTTGATTTTTTCCTCTTTAGTTTTCCTTTTTCTCCATCTTCAACTTCCAAATTTGTTGACTCAATCATGTAATTGTTTTATGATATATTTTTGATAAGTAACAGTGATGCTTTTATATGATTGTATTTTATGATGTTTTATTACTGTTTGTAAGCCGCCCCGAGTAGACTTCGTCTAGAGGGGTGGGGTAGAAATCAAATAATAAAAATAAATAAATAAAAAATAGTATCCCATATAGACTCTAGTATGTGTCTCATGGAAATGCAAATTTATAACTCTGACAGTCTTTCTTAGATGGCAGGAATCAGGATCCCTTTACAAACACCATAATTCCAGATTGCCTTCCCTTCTCCAGTTCTAACTAGCATTTTAAAAAGAAAAAAAATCTAAAAATGCAAATATATGCATGTTCTATTCTGCTTGATCGATCTCTCTCATTGTGGCTCTCTGTCTCTGTCTCTCTCTCTCTCTTTCACTCTCACACACACATTCAACTACTCTTCATTCTTGGCACAGAAAATGATGAGTAGAGAGGTGTTAAATTAAATATAAAATATTGTTATGTGCCATCATGTTGGAACTGATTTATAGCGACCCTAACAGGGCTTTCAAGGTAAGTAAGATATTTCAGGAGTAGAGATGGGCACGCATTTAAAAATAGGGTGATTTGTTTTGATTTGTGATTCTTCAAGGTCGACAAATCACAAATTACGAATTTATGAATGTTTTCTGATGAATTGATGAAATCAATTCATCAATTTGTTTTTGCCTATAAAATGCCCCGCCCAGCACCTAGAGACACCAAAATGACAGAGACACATTCCATCACTCTCCTCTACAAGCTGTCCAAGTTTGGTGAAGTTTGAGTTTTGGATGTTTGAGTTATGCACTCACAAGGAGGGCCCCCCATGAAAGTTCCCCTCAAGCACCTAGAGTCACCAGAATCACGGAGAAGCTTCCCCTCACTCTCCTCTACAATCCATTCATGTTTAGTGAATATTGGGTTTCAGACATCCAAATTATACACCCATGAAGTGGGTCCCTCCAGAAAAGTGCCCTTTAGCACCTGGCTTGGGGAAACCCAATCTTCACCAAACTTGGAAGGGTTGTAGAAGAGAGTCAGTAGAAACTTCTCTGTGATTTTGGTGTCTCTAGTCTAGGTGCATGGGGTGAACTTTCCTGTTGGGAGTGTCTTTGTGGGTATATAACTCAGACATTTGAAACCCAATATTCACCAAACTTGGAGGCATTGTAGAGGAGAATCAAGAGACGCTTTTCTGCAATTTCGGTGACTCCAGGTGATGGGGGGGGCATTTATAGGCAAAAATAAATTTTAAAAATCACTAAAAATTCATTGATCCATATTTGTCTGGGGATATCGATTCAGAAAAACATGAATCAACGAATTAGCAATTTTTAAAATCAATTTTGCAATTTATTTTTCAATTCTTGCCCAACTCTATTCAGGAATGATTTTACCAGTTCCACTCCCTCAGTAAGCTTCCATGGCCGAGCAGGAATTCAAACCCAGTCCTCCTGAGTCCTAGTCTATTACTCCATCCACTACACCACACAGGGTATCAAATATAAAACACATGGATATTATTCTTAGTTTCAGCAGTGTCTGCAAATGATTCGCAGGTCATTGAAAAATTTTGTAATGCATAAGAATGAAATATTGGGGAAAACATTGGTTCAGTGGGTTTTAGAAAATAGGTAAGTGTGGTGGTGCGGGTGGGTGTACACATATATCTACATGCCATCGACTTTTATTGGAAAACCAAAACAAGTATAACTTTTTTAGTTTTGCACAGATACATATGAAATTTAGAAGCACAATAGCACTTAACAAGGGTACTAGATGTTCAAAATTTCAGACAGCTGGCTTCAGACAGTTCCACAGCAGGCAACATTAAAATTGGTTCCCTGTGTACATTATGTTTGAACTGAAATTCCAGCCTTACACCTAGCACTAGCCCAGCTTCCCGCTTCCCTCTCAAACTCTTATTTAAACAATCTGTCCCTACATTGAATCACTGATTCCTTTGCTTTGCCCTAGAACCAAATACTGTATGTCTATTCTGTTTCAATACGAGCCTTGTGCAAATTGACTCGGATCAGGCCAGTCTGGTTTGGATTCTGAATCTGTCTGGCATGTTTTGTCTTGGGGTCAAGCTAAATAAGATGTTCAGCTCATGGTTAAAACTGGATAACATTTGCTCTCCAGGGATGGGACTTCCTCAGAGCCACCTGCCTAAGTAATCAGACTTACAAATAAAGCTGTTGTTCACTTACTGATGCCCACTTGCAAAACAAGGCAAACTGATCTGCAATTGATGGGAAAGGCAAGAAAAGCCTGTGTTAGCAGAGACAGATGTCTTTTCTCCCTTTAGGAGCCTCCTAAACATGAGCTGAGCATCTTGTCTAGTTTAATTCTTGGCAGCCAGTCTGCTTACAGGATATAATAAGCCAGGTGATATCTGGAATCGCATCTCCAAGCAGCCCAGTTATGTGTCGATGGCTGATATCCTGTGGCACAGCTCCACCTGAGCAACAAGGATGACATTATCATCAGTGGCAGATGGTCACTGATAAAATGCTTCCTTCTACAATTTTGGGTTGTGCACAGCTCACACTCAATGCAACAAAGCCACATGCACCCTGAAATTACAAAAGAAAACCTACAATCTTGGAAACATAGAATAATTGCTAAATGCAGAAATCCAAATCAAAGCAGATCTGACAGATAGCTGTCTAACTTTCTCTTGAGCACCTTCAGTGCTGGAATGCTCACTGGCTCTTGAAATAGCTGGTTCCATTGCTATACTGTTCTAACAGCTGGGATATTTTTCCTGATAAGCCAAAAAAACACAAACCTTTCAAGTATTTGAAAAGTGCTATCATCTCTCCCCTCAGTCTTCTTTTCTCAAGGCTCAACATGACCAGTTCTCTTCGTCTTTCCTCATAGGGCTTGGTTTCCAGTCCCCTGATCATCCTTGTTGCCCTTCTCTGAATTTGTTCCAGTTTGCTGGCATCTTTTGAAAAGTGCAGTGTCCATAACTGGACACAGTACCCAAACTGAGTGCTGAATAGAAAGGGACTAGTACTTCACAGGATTTGGAGCCTGTATTTCTGTTAATGCAGCCTAAATAGCATCTGCCTTTTTTGCAGCTGCATCATACTGTTGCCTGCAGTGATTGGCAATCTGCCACTCTCAATGATGTCATTCTGTTGCTCCAGTGGACCCTGTCCAACAGGATTTCAGCCAACAACAGAAGAAAGATCTGAAGGTCTCCTTATCTTCTAGATCCATTGACTTCTGAAAGTGAGTCATGGCAGTTGTCCAAGCCAGACAATTCAAACCTCACTTCCCCATGAAGCAGAGAGCAGTTGCCTCCAGAGAGGAAATAATGTTTGCCCAAGACTTAAGTGGCTGAGTCAAGAAACATAAAACAGAGAAAGACCACTCAACTAAGTGGCTTCCCTTACACTTGGAAACCTGACACAGGGAAGAAAATTCCTTTTGTCCTTCAGAATATAATGATCAGTCACATCTTGTATATCCAGTCAGAATTCCTGACAGTGACTTTACCATCATCTTGTGATAATTATGATGACATTTTTAAACTTTTATTAACTGCAAGTGTGTTTGGTATCAGCTGACTAACAATTGCTAGCCCTTTTTGACCAAGTTTCTTCCTCCAGAAGATTGTGCACAGGAGAATGCAGAAATCTGATCATCTGCTATTTTTGGCTTGAGCGCAAGTGCACTTGAACTCTGAACAGTGGTTCTTTCCAGGAGTGGGATCATGGCAAGGAAATGAGCACCTGGAAGAGAAGCAGGGGATCTGATGCGTTTGACTGTATAGTTAGGCATCTTTCTCTGTTTACTCATAGCCTACTTTCCAGACTTCAACTACAGATAGCAAGGGCAATAAAGCATGTGGTGGATGCCAAGAAGATAATCCAGGAGCATGAGAGAAATGAGAAGATAAAGCACATGCTACAGGAGCTAAACCAAGTTATCACCTGTAATAAGATAACTTGGTTTAGCTCCTGTAGCATCTCTCAAATGACAAATGGTTTGTAAATGTGAGAAAAGGTGCAAATGATTTTATAGAGCTGGCTGACAGGGACTGATTATCACTTGCATCATTATCATCATCATCATCTTAGAACTGCAGAGCTGGAAGGGACCCTATGGATCATGGAGTCCAGCCCCTGTCAGAGAGGCAGTGGGGAATTGAACTCCCAACCTATGGCTCCACAGCCAGATTCCTAAACCATGGAGCAATGAGAGGATTTTTTTGCTTGCGCTCAGATGCCCTCTACTATTTTGGTGAAGACCCACAGATGCCAAAGAATGGATGTCAATATGAAGAATAGAGAGTAGACATTTCATACTTCTGCCCAATATTTCATTTCCAGAAATTGCCTCAAATGAGCAAGAAATCCTGGAATACAGTTTCCACAGATTGATTTTTATAGACAGATCCATCAGTTTTGTTTTCACCGCATTTGACTATTTTGAAAGCTTGAGTTCTTTTTCCCTGCCCTGAGTTATGAAGAAAGTCACAAATTGTGGTTAAGTTCCTGTAAAAGTGTGAACCACATGGTATTCTTACATGTCTACAGAGCTCGATACATACAGCTATTCGCAGCACAAAGAGCACCATGTTGTACCTGCCTGCCACAGAGTTTTTAGAAACTGGCTGTCGGGGGGGGGGGGGGGGAGAGGTGACAATCCTAGTTCAGCACCATGAATATGGTTGAATGCACAGGGAAGAAAAGACAGACTTTGAAGAACTAAACATTCAAAAGCTTCTGCCTGGATAGATGGACCTTTCTGTTTTGCTTTCTCCTACATTTGATTTAAGACAAACAAGCAAATAAAATGCATAAAGTTCTTAATGTCTTATTTCCCAATAAATTTAATTCTGTCAAGTTCTTGAGAAACAAACAATGAAAAAGCAAATAAAATTCTCACTTGTTTTTGAATTTGATCTCTTAATGTCCTACGAAATCTAGGAACTTAAACCCTAGAGTTGTGTCTGAACCAAAGGATTACATTCCTCGGTGGTGATCAAATAGACACCACTAAGCGATGACTGAAAAAAGCAAGGAGGGATCAACTTACATAATATAGTTGCTCCTGTGCCACATCTGTGTCAGAGACTGCATAGGCACAAGCACTGTGTGCATACAAAAAAAAAAAAATATCATCTAACTACTCAGTCATTGTAATGATAGGACCATTGTGCTTTCTGAACAGTCAGGATGATCTTGCCAGTTTGGTCACCACCATCTTGTTATGCAACTGCCAAGTGGCAGCTGGCAAATCTCTCCCCATAATCTTAATCATTCCATGTCACTGAACACCACAACAGACACTAGAGGTTAATGATTGGTGAGATATTGGGGCCTGTTGTAGCACTCATAGAAATTCCAGAGTAATCAACATTTATCCCAGGCAGATTCCCCTCACCCCATATTTATCCTAGGCAGAAATTCATGCACCATACAGTCACCCAAGACAGGCATCCATACACTCCATATTCACTTCAGGAGAAACCCACACACTCACTGTGCTCTCATGCAGCCACATACACACATACACAGAGAATGTACATGTGGACACAGAAGCCCCATATTATTGCAGCCAGCCAGCTCAAACTCAGCCGAATGCAGCAGCCTACATATGTGTAAAAAAAACCACTCCCATTGCTTCAGACAGCTTTCTACCAGTCCATGTTACACAGTAAACATATATAGTGGTGAAGATAGTCTCACATTCAATAATGAAAGTGGTATTGCAGGCATCAAACACAGAGGCATATTAAAACCAATTAAAAATCACTGTTAATATATTGTTTCATATGCATATATACCATAAAACCATGATAACATGGAAATAATAACTACCACCACCACTCACCACCTACTCCACTCACCTACCTCCACTACTAATACTCTCACCTCCACCTCCATACTCCATCACTACTATTCCCCAATCCATCCCATTACCTACATCCCCCTCATCAATCCAATCTCCCCGACATGTAGAGGGCACCTACCTTACTGGTAATTATGCAAAAATATAACTTGCCAGCCTCCAAAAATCTGTGAGAACATCAGGTAGAGAAGGTGTCAGAAAAAGAGAAAATTAAGATCTTGTGGGATTTCCAGATCCAAACTGATAGACATCTTGAACACAGTACACCGGACATAGTAGTAACAGAATGAAGAAATGTCTGGATCATTGACATTGCAATTCCAGAGGATGCCAGAGTTGAAAATAAAGAATTGGAAAAACTAACAAAGTACAGAGACCTGGCAATCGAAACATGTCGCCTCTGGAAGAAACACACTTCAGTGGTCCCTGTAGTCATTGAGGCTTTAGGAACAACATCAAAAAAATTCACACAGTACTATAAGCAGTTGCAAATCTCGGAAATAATACCATCAGAGCTACAAAAAATGGCAGTATTAGGAACAGCATACATACTGTGCTGATATTTAACAGACACTTAGGTTTTTGGTTAAAACTTGTATCTGTTATATAATACAAGTCAATGTTTTTATAATTTTGATTACTGTGCTTCGTGTTTTTGAATGATGATGATGATGACCAATATTTAACTAAAACTTAGGGTTTTGGTTAAAACTTGTATCTATTGTATAATACTGCTCAAAAACTGTGTCTTGTATTTTTGAATAATAATAATAATTGCATGCTGTCTGATTTATGGCAAATCTTTCCAGAGTTTTCAAAGTAGAAACTCGGAAATGGTTTATCATTCCCTTCTTCTCAGGGCACCCTAGGCCTGTGCAGATTGCCCAAGGCTATACAAGTTTTTCCTCACAGAAGGCATAGTGAGGAATCAAATGTCCAACCTTGGGCTCCACAGTGAGGTACCCTGCTCACTTCCAAAATCAGGCCAGGTTGGGTATATTCAGTGGTGGGTGGGCAGTTCTCCTTTAACTCTTGGTGCCAGATTTCAAATGTCTAAGTTCCATGCCTTTGAGCTTTAGGGCTCTGACACACACACACACATATTAATGAAAATGATTTATTTATAACAAATCATGTTTATTATACTGGTACAATTTTTGATGCATGAATTGGTTTATAAGATCCATACTTTTTGTACAATATGAAAATGATGTGTGATGTTGATATCAATAGGGCATCATTATTATTTGTTCAAGCTCATAAAATAATTGTATTGTGTTTATAAGGACCAATCAATTTCATAAGAAACAACAGAAGATGTATCATCATAATGTTATGACTTTGTTGTTGTTTATTTTGGTCTACTGAACTGGGCTCAAGATAATGAAAAAGAGGTTGACAGATCTAACAGAACCAGACGTTCTGCTGTAATTCATTTAGATACCTCTTAGCTAAATTGATCATATTTTTTATTAGAGCTGATACAAATCGGCCTTATGGCAGTTAGACTGAAGGCACCATCCAGCAAATGTTTCATCTGTGCTCACAAATGCAAACAGAGCAACCTTCCAACCAGGTGCAGCACGTACCGAATCATGCTCTGTGATGGGTGAAAACAACTCACATTCATCACTGAGAGTTTTGTGTGTAATGCCTCTTGCTAGTGCATTCCTGTGCACACACTGCTGAACAACCCAGCATTGACAGTGCTGCTCGCTTATTTGATGGGTGGACAGAATGGTCCTAGATGTCATCTTCTGCCAACAGGGGATAAGCACTATTTGCAGATCAGCACCAATAGTATCAATTGTCTGCTTGTGACTGGCACTAAACATCATCATTGCCATCGTCATCATTATCATCATCACCATTCTCCCACCGTTACAATATACAAAAAATAATCAAACTAAAGATACTAGATCGGTCTAGGCTGATCTAATTTCTCCTCACCAAGCAGGTATATTTTAAGACATTATTTTACAATAAGCATGTCATGGTTTTCTGGTCAAGCTTCTCTTTTTATAGCCATTTAGCCACACTGGTTTTGCTTGTCCTGTGGTGGAAGAACCCAGGGGGAGTCAGATGTGCTGAAGACTATGAAAACTTGACTGGAACTATATTCCTCCCAACATCTGCCTTCTGTTAAACTCCCTCTGCTCCAGAGAATTTAACACAAAACAGAAATTCCCAAAGCTAGGCACTGGGAACTAGTATGCCAGCCCTGCAAGGTAGCTGCTACCACTTTCACACACAAACACTGCAAAAAATCCCAGTAGTTAGTTGTGTCAAGGACTGGTTTTAATGCCATAATCCTCTAAACAAAAATCCAGACAGCTACTTGAAAGGATTTTTGTAGTTTGGAAGGAAGGAAGGAAGGAAGGAAGGAAGGAAGGAAGGAAGGAAGGAAGGAAGGAAGGAAGGAAGGAAGGAAGGAAGGAAGGAAGGAAGGAAGGAAGGAAGGAAGGAAGGAAGGAAGGAAGGAAGGAAGGACAATTCAAAAGAACAAAGTTCTAAACTGTTATAAGAACAAGGTTTCAAATGCAGAAGCAATTACAGAGATAGACTTTCAAGCATGCAGGAAGAAAACACACTATAAAATAATAAAAGCTAATCTACCCTATCTATACTCACAACTGAGCAGTAGATGGTGTATTTCTGGGGCATGCATAGAGTGCATCCTCCCAGCACAGCTTCTTAGGATGGCAAACGGACCCAGTTTCTCCTTGTGGGCCAGGCTGAATCTCTCTGAGGCATTACTGAGCAGCAGGGGAGCAAATTACTGTTCTCCTCAGAGACATGCTATGCTAACTAACTTGTTTCCCTAAGCTTCCTGACCTGATGCCATTCCCCCGTCAAATCTGCATAACTCCTGTGAAGGAAGCGGAATGACTACAAGGGATACAGATGAAGTGTTAGAGTCCTTGTGGAGCAACTCTGATATGCCCTCTGATGAAAATAAGCATGGAAGAGTCTGCTTCTTGCTCAGTCCCTTCTTTGAAGTGTTCAATAGCAGAAGATGAATTGAAGGTGTGAACTGTCTGATGATGGCCTCTGCCTACTAGGTCAGTTGCTCAGGCTCTTGCAGAAGGATAGAAGAGTCCAGTAGCTTAATTCTGTGTTTCATATAGAATGGAATAGAATAGAATAGAATAGAATAACACTTTATTCTCATTGCATATGCAACGAAAACACCAGAGTGCTATCCAGACAGTGTGTATACTCCAAGTTCTCAATTTTGTCACAAAGCATTATTGAATGCTTGAGCATTACTGGCTCATCTCACAGGAGGTTGTAATCCAAAAGCACATCAAGTAATCTCTTGGGGGTGGTTCATTCATGTAGTAGAAAGCAAAGGTGTGGTTAAGTACAAGTGAACGCAAATGTGACAAAGTTTTCATCCAATTTCTGCTATATCTCTTTCCCAATTGTTATAGAAGACCTGAGTTACATGTGTGTTGTTCACTTCTCTATTGTTCCTTTATAAATTGTCATGGGATGTTAAAAGATTTTGTGCTCAATAAGATGAAGATGAATGTGGTCAGCAGGGCAGCCAAGAAATGTCCTTGGTAAGTGTCCAAGGTCTTTGTACACTTCTACAGAACTGCAGATAAGAAACAGAACTACACCAGCCAAAAGCTGAGGGTGTAGAACTACTGCACTATTATCAACCATCAGGGGAGGAGGGCTGTTATACTTTAAACAAAGCATAACAATACTCTCATAAATAAACAAAAGATGACTGCCAGCACAATGTGTGGAGGTTTCTTTCTTTCTTTAATCTGCAATGGTTATTATACATCCTAGCAATCTTATTTCTTTCTATGAGAAATTTCTCTTCTGTTATGTAGGAGATTGTTGAAAAGGGGGTACTATAAGGGTGGGAAAATATAACAATATTCTTCCACTCTTGTTGTTCAATGGTAGTTCAACATTGTAAATGATACTTTGAAGAAACATTAGGTTGGATACAGACTTGCTTATGCACACCACAGGGCTTTCATGCCCTCCCTCAAGGTATTCCTTCTTGGAACACAACTCCCAAAATTCCCTAGGCAGCTAATTCCCACAGATCTGCACATCTTTCTACCTACATTAGCCAGCAACACCATCTGCAAAACCAACCCATGAAATGTAGCTGAGATGTGGCATGGTATGTGAACTGGAAGAGACAAATCACTGAAAACTGTGTGAAGGCTGATACAAGTTGCTTGTGCGCAGGTTTCCCAGTCTGGAGGCACAGAAGGGACAACAAGAATGCCAGGGTGATAATGTGGAAAGAAATAATAACTCACCTCTTAAAATGGATGAAACTCCAGGGAAGTCTAGCCTCTGGTCAAACAGAAAAGTCGGTTACTTGGTAGTCATTCAATAGGCTACAGACTGGAGTTGGCAGAACCAAAAGGAACTTAAGAAAATGAAGTTCTGCACCAACACAGTAATTTGTGAGTGCAGAGAAGAGCAGGCAACCTCACAACTATGTGGTATACTCTATGCCCCTCAACAGCTACTATGGAACACTTGATGCCCGCTCTTGATGTTGAAAATGATCTTGAGTGAAAATGATCAGATATATTTGTTAATTGTGCTATTGTGGTTTTAACACAAAGAAGAATCACTGACCAAATAATTTTTGCACAGTTTTGAGGGCTTTAGAGTTTACCCCTATATCTGTTCTTCTCATATCCACTTATGCTATTGTGCTTCATGGAGAAGAAGAAAAAAAGAGGGGGAGGGGAAACCTTAACAACCTCTGCCCTACTTCATTTTTTTAAATAAAAAAGATAGCTTGCCTAGAAGACTAGCATGCCGCACTTATACAGAAGCTATAATAAGACCCCTCATTATTACAGCCATAACTCACATCAGATAAACAGGTCAGCCTGGTGACATTTGAGAGAAATATTACTGAAAAATCACTACAAGAAAATGGATATTAAACATGCATAGAAGAAATACGGTCAACCTTGTTAACATACTAGAGAAAATGAATAATGGCCATTGAAAAAGGTATGCAAGATATGTTGCTGGCTGAAATTTCAGATTATCATTATTTATTTATTTTTGCAGATAATTGAAACCTGGCACAACTGCCTTAAAAGTACTTACACTGTGGTAGACTAACAGGCATAGTGGCATGAGGTGACCAGCATTGTTATATTTTACCTGTTAATTTTCTTTCACATGTGGCTTTATGCAAAGATTGGTCACAAAATCAGCATTGCTTATGCTCGCATATGAATGTAATATAATGGAGCAGGGCCATGATCTCTAACTCATACTTGTTCCCAGATCACCTCGCTCTTAACTCCTGTTACACCAGATGCTGTTTGAAATCATTTTGCTTCTGACTCTTCCTTTGAAAACACACACAATTTTATTATGTTTTTAAGTACTGTATCACAGCAAACAAATCCCTCCCTCCCCACTCACTACCTCTTTCCATTTTAATAGCAAAGTCTAGTTGAAACCTCAGATATTTCAGTTTTTCATATGACAACTGATGCCATCATTCTACTTATGCCATAGGCTAGCATCCTCTCACCTAAAAGCAGAATGAAAGGGAAATGGCTTAAACATCCCCTCTGTTCTGACAGGATCCTAGTCACGTGATCCATATGGGACTGACCTTCCAACCATTGCAAGAACAGGTTTGTGATGGGGAGCCTGCCAGAGTGGCTACATGATCTCCCCTCTGCTCCATGTTTAGTCAACAAGATACTAGCCATAGTACCTGTACTCCAATTTTGCCACTTTTATAGAAAGTGGCTAAGCTAAGATAGCTGTGTAAAAACTGGAGAGATAGATAGACAATAGGTTTACCTATATTTGGCCAAGCAGAGGCAGTGGGGTGGCGCCTCTGCTCCTTTTTGGATAAAGGAAGCTGTAGTTCCATGATAGAACACATACTTTGTATACAAGAGTCACGAAGTCCAATCAAGGTAGCTGTGGTGGAAAAGACCTCTGCCCAAGATCTCGGAGATTGCCAGTTGCAGTAAATAGTACTCAAAAGAAGAGGTTTTTTGTCATTAAATATATTCCAGAGTTCAAAGAAATGCTCTAAAATAATTCAGCTTTATATAACAATGCAGTTACATAATTTTAAACTCTAAATTTATTATAATCTTTAGAAAAACATGTGTTACATGAGTAGTGCAAAAACACTAGAAGCTCATTGTATACATTTTTCTAGGTATAAATAAACAGAATATTACCTCAAGGGGTAAGTCTGTCCTGTGTGGGTTTGGCAAGTTGGAACCTGGATGCCTGCCCCAAAGTTGTGTCCAGATGGCACTTCTGACTTTGTATGTTTATCAGTGTCCAGTAAGCCATGATGACTACATTGAAACTCTTTGTGTAGACTAAGCATATTTTGGGTTTAAACAAATTATGGAGTTAAACAAAGACTAACTAGCATTCCTATGGCTTTGATGCTGCAATGGCCTAGGCGCATTTGGCCGGTCACTATTGGGGAGATAGAATGCTTGGATAGATGACCCTCGGTCAGATCCGACAGGGCTGCTCTTGTGTTCTTATGGTAACTGGAGCCCTTTGCCATCCCTCACACAAAATGCCCTTTCAGCAATGGAAAGCCTATTAAGAAACATCAATTCTCTCCATAATACCAATTTTTATCTATTTAGGTGTGAGATGACACATAGGGATTGGTGAGATGAAACATTCCAACGCATAACAAAAAGAGGATTTTGCCTTGACTACAAAATAATCTTGAGCCTGTGATTTAAGCAGCCCAAGCCGTTGGACCAAAGAATGGATTAGCTTCCAGGTTGTCCATTTACCAGTAATCAACACGGCTGAAATCTCTTGGCATCCAGAGAGTCAGCAAGAGGCCTTGCACTCACGTTCTACTCTGTGTTTCTGATCTGCAAAACAATGAGGCTAGTAATGATGTGAGCAGTTTAAAAGACTCTCTCCTGCTTTGCCCTCTGTCTAACTTGATTGTTTTGGGGCTAGTGTAATCTTCTTAAGAGTGTAGTTCCCACAGGATGATGAGCAGCCAGCCACTGGGCTGTGGATAACAATGGAATGATGTCAAGGATCAAGGATCACCCACTTAATAGCTGTACACTCGAAAACTATTAACAATTTCTCAACCGAGAAGCAAATTGCAAAACTTATCGGCATTTTTTAATGGAGTTGTTGGCACATTACCTATATAAAGATTCGGAGAAATCTCTAACTGTCCAGTCATTGGGACTAGGAATCAAGTAACTATAGGAAAGACAAGAATATAATGCATTAAGCAGTCATTTTGTGGAGAAGAAAAACATCTAAGAGAGCGATGAAATATAGAGGAAATATTTTGAAAAAGAATCGTGAGGCAATCATGATTCAAAAAGAAATATATAATTCAATATGGATAAAATCTAATATTTAAAAAAAAACCACACCTCACTTTGCATTCAAAAAAAGTTGCTCTGATTCCTCATAATTATCTTTCCTTCCTTGTGCTTTTCAAGATTTTCTATCAATCTCAAAAGAGTTCTGACCAACGCTTAAAGAGAAGCATGACTACCTGTCCATTCCTCTCAGATCTTCTGCCAGATCTTTTGAACACCAACATGTTTACACTGCATGGCAAGCTACTTCCAGGCCCGTTCCCTGTCACCTTCAGTTGGTCTACATGATTTTTATTTTGACAAAAGAAGCAACATGGTGTCACTCTGAAGTGCAAAATATCTGCTAGCTTTTGGATTTAAAAAATCCAGAAAAAGGTCATCTTTTTATTGATGTATGCACCAATGGATACTCACACATCTTTATGCAGCATCTTTATTATCCATGTAATTAATGTATGTTAGAAATTTGCACTCTTTTGGGAGAAAATGTAGAAATATCAACCAAGGGCAATCAAAAGTTTCAGTGACAAGCCAAGAGGCATGAACAGGGTTGGAGCAGCCCTTCATGGGTCCATCATGGTAAATCTGGCATTAATATGTCATGCTTTTTAGTAGGGGAAGATAAAGGAAAGCTAAGAAAGATAAAGGAGACCACATGCTCTCCACCTTAGAAATGAAACTTTCTTGGCTTTATTACTGCAATGTTACTAATTAAATTACGTATGCTTGTACTGGGACTACGGCATTACTAATTCCAGATCTAGCAAAGAGGAAGGGCTGAGGGGGAGAAAGAAAGAGTGGGAAATGTAGAGAAATGCAGGGCCCTGGATCTCCCTTTTAAGAAGGAATCAATGAGGTTCATTGCCCTTCTAGAATCCCTCCATCAATCCCTTCATTGTGGCTGCCTTAAGAAGTCAAGCAGGGCTTTCTCTTGGCAGCTGTGAAAAAAGGGAGAGGAAAAATAAAACAGAGCATCTCGCTCTGCAAACTTCAACTGGCCAAAGGACCTTCTCTCTTTCTAGCACCGGTCAATATATGGCCTGGCCTTACCATTTGCACTTCCCCAGTTGGAGGAATTGGTTTTTTTCATGGAGAACCAGAAACACATGGATATCATCATGAACACAGATAAGGACTGGACTGGAATATCTCCAAAATGGTGGGGTGTACATTGATCTGTGTGCCCCTATTTGTGCCCAATTGTTTGGCCAATACTTATCCATAATATGTATCTTTAGAACTTCCTGGAAGCCAATATAAGGCTGTGGATCGTTAAGCTAAGGCGAGCTACGCTGTTACCTTCTTACACATCCTTACACTGGCCAGCAAGGGCATTTTTCTTCAGGCAGACCATTACCATGGAAGCTAGCCTGTTCTCAGAGGGGTTTAACTACATGGATGAAAGATTATTTTTTTATTGTTCCATTTCAATTATGTTTTTAATTAATTGGCTGTTGAATTATGTATGAATAAGATTTTGTTTTTAATTCTATGTTTTAGTATTGTTAGCTTTCTTGAGTGCTTTTTTGGCAGAAAGGTGGCAAGAAGCAATACAGTACAAGAAAATAAAATAAAACATATTTATTTCATGTCAAATTGAATTTAAGGAAGACAGACTCTCGACATCTTTGTGGCTGGTGTAACCAATCCACCAAGATGGATTAGTAATAGATTGGACGGTCAGACGGTAGCCTCTGACCGTCCAATCTATTACTCAAGTTTTGGTTTTGTTTTGAACAGAGATGGACAGCATGCAATCTGTGGGGCACAGCTTTCCCCTCCTTACCATTCTGGAAGTAAAGTTTCATTTTAAAACAAGGGATACACACCACATCATGTAAATCTGGCAGTGCTGTAACACATTTGGTGAGACGATGTGACTTGTGCAGTTGCTGCTGAAAAATGCACCCGCTGCCTCAAATATTGCTCACCCATTATTTAAAACTCCTGGTCACCTTGATTTAGAACTCCTCTTCCTCTAAAGCAGTGGTCCCCAACCCTGGGCCTCCAGATGTTCTTGGACTTCAACTCCCAGAAATCCTGGCCAGCAGAGGTGATGGTGAAGGCTTCTGGGAGTTGTGGTCCAAGAACGTCTGTAGGCCCAGGGTTGGGGACCACTGCTCTAAAGTATCTTCCAGTTCCAACATTTTCTGGTCAAGAAGGTGGTGGAAGAGGTCCAGATGTCAGGCACTAGAAGACTAGATATGAGCCTTTAAATTATATTGGCCAAGGTATGCCTTTGTTATGTAGCATCAAATCACTTCTGACTAATCAGGTGTTCATAGTATGAGAGACGTCCAAGGAGTGATTGACCATGGCCACTCATTCCCCAATGAATTTCCATGGCTGAGCAGGGAGTTTATCCAGGGTACCGGAGTCTGCAACATCATACTAGCTCTCAGCACCATATATACTAATTGATAATGCAGTACTGAACAGGTTCTTTCCGTAAAGGCCTATAAAGAGGAAATGTGTCACAGCTGCTGGAGGGAGAGCGAAAAGGACCATCATGTCAAAGATTTTACTTATTTTTGACAGCAAGTTTGAGGAGGTTGTGAAATGCAGAAGTCTGTCAAAGGCTAGACATCCATGGAAGCAGCGAGCTTCACAGAAATTTCATTGGTCAGAATACAGGTTTGTCATCAACTGTACAAAGTGGCTGCCAAGGGATGTTTTTCCTATGTGGCCATATTTGTTCACATGACCCATGTGCACACAGAGCTGTGCTATTACTGTTGCACACATGCAAACGTCTCTGCAGCACTTCCTTAAATGGTAGCTGACTATTTCATGTGATTGACCTGTTGGCGAATGAGGTTCACCAAGTGTGAGGAGAGGTGGGAACAAATTCATGTACACAGACTTTAGATATACCAAAATTATCGTTACAATAAATAACTCTTGAGAGCAGATTTTGACAAAGCGTGGCAAGCATTTGAAACACAATTGGTATGAATCCCTCTAATGGACAACAATCTAATTGCACACTTACAGGAAAGAGACGAAATGGATTTGAAAATATTTGTGTGTGTGTGTGTGGAATACTTCAGCATTTCTCAAACATACCATTCCAAAAGAGCCTAAGGTCAATACAAATGCAATATATGAAGACTAAAAAGTAATATGACAGCAAATTTGCTCAAAGAGCTCAGTAAGGTAGCATGTAAAACAATAATGGGCCATTACGCTGTCTTATAAGAGAAATTAAAGCTTTGCACAAATAGTATGAGTCACCAATTCTGGCTTTTCTGCATTGCATTGAACTGTTTTGAATGTGGTAGTCCTGACTCAAGTAGTTTTGTAATTATTTGAGGCTGAAGGACAGCTACTTTTCTATACCGAGTGTAAATATTTAAGTCACAGGCTTGCATTGCTGAACCCTCAAGACTGGTTGGAACAGTGGAAGCCTAGAAGTACCATGCAAAATACATTTTGATTGGGTCATCTTGGTTTTTATGGGCCAGTTTAGAAATTTGGATACCACAATGTAGCCTGAGCAACAAGTGGGACACAAAAGATTTGTTGTGATGGTCTTTTGTCCCTTGGATGCCACCCGATAGTCACCCCAGAGTTGCAAAAATGCCACTGATTTGGTTCAGTTTTGCCCATTTAACCAAAGATAGTACACATGCCTACATGATACACCTAAACATGACTAACTGGGAAGCATTCAGGGCTAATCACGAAGGTCATGATGTGGCACAGAGGAGGTGGTGACTGCTAATAGTACATAAACCCAGCAGTCTGTTTTTTTTCTCCCTGTTTTGGAATTTTAGGAGAAATCTGGAAGTGCAACAAATAGTTCCTGAAGAAAATGTGATGTGAATTAGGTCTTATCCATCATCACAGAGTGTAAGGCTTATCAAGTTTAACAAGCTAACATGTGCTTCAAATTAGGGACATTTTTGCAGCAGTTTCTCCTCACAGTAATGCATACAATGAATAGCCACAGAGGAAAGGTTAACATGTGAAGTTTGCTGTACATGTGACAATTCAGCAACTGTTTCTACAATTACAAGATCAATCCTTGAGCAGATATGATCATGTAGGTGGTTCACATTTCTGCTACCTAGTTCACAATATTTGCTTTTTCCTTAGCTTGCTTGGTCAGCAGTTTCTCAGTCCCTCAGATGTCTTGCTCAAAACTTGAGATAGTACCTTGTGATGTCACAGGAGGCTGGAGCTGCAAAATTGTGTGTGTGTGTGTGTGTGTGCGTGCATGAGTGTGCATGAGAGAGGGAGATGATGTCACTTTCCTGCACTTCCTCCCAAACACATGCAACTCCCCTCAAGCTCAGCCAGTTGGCCCCAAAGCCATTTGGGATTAGGGAGGAGATGGGAATTAAAGCCATTAGACATAATAAACCAAGCTTTCCTCCAGCACAGCTTGTCATGAATGTTGTCTCATCAGCTGGAGACCCAGACATTGTAATTCTCTGAGGCAGTAACCTGTAACGCTGTTCTATACTACGTTTATCCTATTTATCCTTCATAAATGGATAAGCAAATTTTGATGAACTTGTTGCTGGTATTCTTGTTCTGTGCCATCAACTCGGAACTGACCTATAGAAACCCTAATAGGGCTTTCAAAGTGAGATATTTAAGGAGTGGTTTTACCAGTTCTACATCCCCACTGAGCTTCCACAGCTAAGCAGGGATTCAAACCTAGACCTCCTGAGTCCTGGTCTGTCACTGTGTCCACTACACCACACCACAACCTGCCATAGAGCTATACAATACATTCATACTGGAGGTGCATCTTCCTTTAGAAACTTTTTTTATTTAGTTAGCTATGATTAAAACATGCAAATCGAATTTCTGTGAAAAAAGATACCCAAAGCAGTAACAAAACATAATGCTGCATTAATAAAAAATAATGAACAAACCAGCTAACATTCTTGCTTATTTTTGCATGTTCCAGGAGCTATGCATGTTTCACTGTTTGCTGCCTTATGATTTTCTCCCTGAAGCCCACAAACATAGTTTCATTGTGTAAAGTACTGGTTTATCTAGAAATGTGGTGATTCATAGCCTGAATGCCTAAGTAACGTAAGGTGAAATTCTATGGGTAGGGAATTTGTTGCAATTTGTTATATAGATTTAAGAAGGAAACCAACAGAGAAATTATACAATAGAGGATTTTGAACACTGAACCTTACCATTATTTCAAGAAACATATGCAAAAGATTGTGAGTGAACTGGAGTGACCTCTGAAATGAAAGATATAAAAATCCCAATATGCATCACTGTTATAAAAATCATGGACAACAGTGGTGAAAACAAGAGTCAGGATTTCATGATGAAACCCCAAGTCCAGATTTTTGAACAGCTGTTTTAAAAAAAAACACGGCACTCTTTACTTTTTAGCTTCACAGGTCAGCAATCAAGGGGTGGTGCAACGCCTTGATATGTTTAAATATATTGTGATGGCAAACATATTGTCCAAAATGCATTGGTTTGGTAACTGTGTGACAGGAAGGGTTGAATGAGGAGCGTGGAATGTTAATAAGAATGGTTCTGATTGGCTGGGAGAGAAACTAAATAAGGATGAGGAGTGCATTTGTGAGGTGGTCTGGTCTGGAGAGATTGAGTAGAGGGTAGTTTTAGGACAGTCAGAGAGACAGAGAGGCTGAGGGAACAATCTAAAAGAGTCTGAGAGGAAGAGGTAGCAGAAAGAAGAAAGAGTAAACATAAAGCCTAGGAATAAACAATATTATTTTGGCACTGTTATTTTAATAAAAGCTTATTAGTTCTATTCAGGTTGAGTGGTGCTGAGTTCAATATCTGGAGGATAGCTATTTGGAGGTGTTATAAGACCTTGGGTGAAAAAGCAAATACACACATACAGAAGCAGCTCAAGGTTGGTGGCAGCGAAAGAGGGAGAAAGGAAATAAGTGAAGCTTATTGAAGAAAGCAAATTTATTCCTGTGGTTATTTAAAGAGATAGTTACCTAAATAGTTAAGGGAGAAGACAAAAGCCCTGTTCCATGTGCCTGCTAGGCAGGCTTTTGCAATTGTCGATACCCTTAAGAAGGCCTCTGCTGAAGATCTTAACATCTAGACAGGTTCATAATGAGACATGCATTAGTTGAATAAACTCCAGAATATTTTCCCAGCCAGATTCTTCCCAATTCTCTCTTTGCACCCCAAGATATACCTTTAAAAAATACTGAAGGATGGTTAAAGACCATGGCAATCATCAGTCAGGAATACTTTCTCTTCTTTCCATTCTCTCCAATCTCCACTAATGCTAACTGCTTTGAGGGGTGACCAGGGAAGGGATGACTGAAGGGAAAGCCCCACAATTAGGATGACAACTGCACCATAATTTGAAAAAAATGGACAGCTGCCCAACTGTGTTATATCATTGTTAATTTTTCACAGTGCTAGGGCCCTGGAGCATACCACAGCAAACAGCTGGAGCAGGCAGACAATGCACCCCATGAGCCATGATTGCAATTCTGCCCTGCTAGTTTAGGACCAGTAACATTCACTTGTGACCACCATCTGGATTTTGGACTGTTATCATTTTTCAAGGTGTGGCACATTATGTGTGTGAACTGAACTAGGATATACTTTTTTTCTCCAGTAGGAGAAAAAAAGGAGTTCAGTCACTGGAAGGACAGATCCTGAATCTGAGGCTCCAATACTTTGGTCATCTCATGAGAAGAGAAGACTCCCTGGAAAAGACCCTGATGTTGGGAAAGTGTGAAGGCAAGAGGAGAAGGGGACGACAGAGGACGAGATGGTTGGACAGTATCATCGAAGCTACCAACATGAATTTGACCAAACTCCGGGAGGCAGTGGAAGACAGGAGGGCCTGGCGTGCTCTGGTCCATGGGGTCACGAAGAGTCGGACACGACTTAACAACTAAACAACAAAAGGAGAAGAAATAATGAAGATTGTTAAAAAGCAAAAGAGAAGCAGTTTGCCATTGCCCTCCCACCCTGGAATAATGAGGCGAGACTCAATGATGAGATGAAAACAAGGCCACCCTTTATTAATCATATCAATTTTCAACTCTCTGGCCCTTTAAATAAGCAAATAGGGCCTGCAGTAGTGCTGGAAGCAAAGGTCTCACAGGACCCTTTCTTGACGACAATGGGGGGGTGTCCAGCCCCGAGGTAGCGCAGCCCGTATGGCCACGCATCCTCGGATGGCCATGGTTTGACCACCCCCGGGCCTCTAGCCTCCTATCTTTTGGCGGCCTTTGGTCCGGAGGTGCCCCCAGCATGTCATCCCCCCCCCGGACCGTAATCTCGTGATCCGCAGCTCTGAGGGTTCAGAACCCACTTGAACTCCGCGGGGAACTCACCAATCCATCTCCATTCTGCACTACCCGCCACTGCAGGGAACCAGCCTAGCTATGTCCCCTGCCCGCCATACGATCCAACTCCAACAGCAGGCCCCTTTGGAGATCTTGTAAAAAGATCTCCAAACCCATGTCCGACAAATGGACCCCATCATTTCTAAATAGTTCAGACCTCAGACTTATTGCCGGATGACCAATCACCACGCCCAACTCTTCGCATGCTACTCTGCACACTTCCTGGTTTGCATTCCTCCAGGCCTTATGAATGCAAGGAGCGGGGCAATCTGCACTCCACACCATCCTGGGAATTATTGTGGACCACACAATACTGGTCCGTGGGTAAGCCGCCTTCCACATCCGTAAATCCTCCAAAATCTTCATACTCAATGATTTGCCCGTCTGCTTGCCCAGGTCATTACCACCCAGGTATAAAACCAAGCTGTCAGGAGGCATGATCTTCCCATGTTGCCGCCTTAAATTCCTTCCACCTCATTCCTCTTCAGCCTTTCCATTCTATAAAAGTGGAAGCCCCTAAACCTAAGTTAGGCCCCCGAGATGATTTTCTGGCACAACGGGCTGCCCAAAACATGAAGCTATGGCCCACGATCCAAATCCTCGTCTGTCTGCCATTGGCCCCTGGACCTGCAAGACAACACAAAGATGGCCAGCAACCGTCCTACACTTGTGGTAGCTTACGAATATACAACTGGTATCTTTTTTAAAAAATTTTTTTTATTATTATTATATAACTATAACATAAACAAAAACATATAACATACAAACTAAAATACAATTTAACTGTGTTCCCCACCACCGTATGTGGGACCTCTTGCCATAATCTTCCTCTTCCTTGTTGTTGTTGTTGTTGTTCTTCTTCTTCTTCTTCTATTGTCCTCTTCTCCAAAACTGCATTGATTCTTGATTTGGAGCTTTCCCTTTTCCTCTTATTAGCACATATTCCAAAAATCTACCCCATATTTCATAAAAGTTTTTTTTTTCAACTCTCCTTTCTTAACCTTTAAGTTACAAGTTAATTTATCATTTATTGCTATATTCCATATTTCTTTGTACCATTCTTCAATTTGCAATTTGACTTTTAATTTCCATTGCCTAGCTATAATCAATCTAGCTGCTGTTAATAAATTGGTTATCAATTCTTTAGTCATTTTGTCATATTCCACATTCTCATATATTGATAACAAAGCAATCTCAGCATTAAATTCTATATCTTTTTCACTTATGTAGCTTAATTCTTTAAAAAATTGTTTCCAAAATCTTTGCACTTTTTCACATTCCCACCACATATGAAAGTATGTACCAATTTCTTTCTCACATTTCCAACAGACATTCAGATGATTGGCATTAATTTTATTTAATTTTAACGGTGTTAAATACCATCTTAAACTAAGTTTAAATTTTTTTCCCTTATTCTCACTGACATAAATCTTAAAACCCTCATTTTCCATATCTTCCTCCATTCTTCTTCATTTATTCTTTTTCCAGTATCTTGCTCCCACACTATTTTCAATCCTTCTTTCTCACTTTCTTCTTCCTCTAAATTAAGAAGTAAATTTTACTCACAGTACCTTTCACTGAGTCAGTCATCCAAATGTCCTCATATGACAATAAAAATTGTTCATACTTTGTATATTCTCTACCTTTATTATATTTATTTACCCATTCATTAGTCCATCTTTCTAGTTGTATATAATTCAACCATGAAATGCTCCTACTCTGAAGAGTTTGTTTCAACTGGTATCTGTTTGATGACCAACATCCCATCCTTTTGATAGCTTCCGGACCATATCCTAAAGCAGCGGCCATCGATGCTGCTCCTATTCTGAATGAGTGCATCTCAAAACGCCATCCCTGCAACCCCATTCATTGGAGCCCAAACTCCGTTAATCTCCGAAACTGGTATTTAGAAAGGGGTAGGCCATCTCTATGGCAAATGAAATACCCGCTATGCTCCCCTCTTAATTGCAAATAAGCTACCACGGCTTGAACAGGGCATATTTCTCCAACTGAACACTGGCCCAACACAATATCCATTCCCTGAGCTCTTTGGTCCATCTTAGAATGCCTGATGTGAATATTTTTTTTTGCTTTCTACCACTTGTGTATCTTCTTTTTGTAATGCTGCCTGCAACTTATCTGTTTTACTTGCAGCAACCACCTCACTAACTCGAAGGGCCCCAAAAAAGGCCAACAAAGATGCAGTCCTAAACAGTGCTATTTCAAAATTATCCCTACATATATCCTCCCAACTTTTGCTAAGCTGCACCAGAATCTTAGGGGTGAATGGAGATCTATCGTCTGGCATCCTGACTTTTTCCTTACTCCATCCCTCAATCATTTTCTTAATACGATAATCTCCTGTGAAGTCAGGGTATCCTCGGACTTTTGCATAATATGCCAGAGTGGACATCTTACCTTGTATTGAGCTAGGCGATAAGCCTTTCCTATGTAGGTATATTGCAAATTGCTGCAAATGTTCTACTGGGGCTGGCCATGTAGGCTGTAGACCCACACTAGACCTGAAGTCTCGAAACTCCGTACGCACAGCCGTATACCCTTTTTGAGTCCTGGGAGCCAATGCCAGCCCTATTGCATGCTCAGCCTCTTCTCACCAATTAGCCAGACCTCCGGAGGAAGACTCTCGGGCCACTTTCTGGCTCCTAGCGCTAACTCCCTGAACTGTTCCATTTGTAGATGCGACAGGGCATCAGCTATACTATCATCTAGCCCCAGGATATGTCTGGCCTGCACTACTATGTTAAATTGCAGTGTGCAGGCTTTCATCAACCTCATAACATGCTTTGACTTGGAGGTAAGTGTATTAATCACGTCAACCATTGCCTGGTTGTCGCACCAAAAGAGCACCATGGAATTAGACCATTCCTCTGACCAGATCCTTAATGCGCCCACAATGGGAAATAATTCCAGGAAGGTTAGGTCTCTAGCAAGTCCCGCTTCCTGCCAACTCTCTGGCCACTTGCCAGCACACCACCTGCCCCTAAAGTAAATTCCAAAGCCCAGGAAACCTGAAGCATCAATTTGTACCTGGAAGCCAGCTCCTAAGCAAATGTCTGCTCTCCAAAATGAAACCCCATTAAATCCCTCTAAAAACTTGCTCCACACCAACAGGTCCTGCCTCATACCTCCCGTGACTCTTGTCCTATGCAAAGGCTTTCGTTAAGCCCCTCATGGCATCGCAAAGCCTCCTAAGGAAAGCCTGATCTGGCGCTACCACCCAACAAGCAAAGTTCAAATGACCCACTATTTTCTGTAATTCCCTAAGTGTGACCTTCTTTTTGCTTAAAAGAGCTTTCAATCTAACCCTAGGCAAACTAAGTTTATTCACCGGGAGGCAACATGCCTGTGCTACTGTGTCCAATTCTATTCCAAGGAAAGTCAGAATGGACGATGGTCCTTCTATCTTCTCCTCTGCCAACGGCAGCCCCAACTCTTTAGCCATGTCCTGGAAGACCCTCAAGAGCAGTAAACGCTGTCCAGACCCTTTTTCCCCACATACCAGAAAATCATCCAAATAATGGGCCGTGCTAACCAGTCCTACCCTGCGCCTAAGGTTCCACTCCAAAAAGGAACTCAAACACAGCACAGGAGATGGAGCAGCCCATGGGGAGGGCCCTGTCTATATAATATGCACCTTCAAAAAAGAATCCCAGCAGATCACAATCACTGGGATGTACCGGCAGCAAACGAAAAGCCAATTTAATGTCAGCCTTCTCCATCTCTGCCCCAAAACCACACACCTTAACCATGTGAACTGCAGTGTCAAAGGACGTATAACGCACTGAGCACAATTCAGAGGGTATGGCATCATTCACTGAATCACCCTCCGGGAAGGACAGGTGATGTATTAATCTAAACTCCCCTTCCACTTTTTTTTTGGAACAACACCTAATGGTGGGATCCTAAGATGAGGAACTGGTGGCTGATCAAAGGGACCCAAAATTCTCCCCTCACAAACCTCCTTATCGATCTTTTCCCTCACTATATGTTCCATACCCTTTACAGATTTCAGGTTCTCGGACCATGAGCCCTTTCTTTTCCCCACTACTGGTATTCTAAAGCCAAATGTAAATCCTTCTAGTACGTATGCTGCCTCATCCTTCCTTGGATAAGTCTGTAATCACCTTTCCAGCACTGCTACCTTAATGGGGCTGGGGCCCTTTTGCAGGGGGCTGCCCACTGCCATCGGCTTTCTTTCCCCCGCCTCCTTCCTTTCCTCCAGCTCACTGCCCTCTCCTAAAACAATTGGAGCCTGCATGCTGGCCCCCACAGACTGAACATTCATGCCTGTATTGGCATGGCTTTCGAGAGTGGATCCTCCTGGAGTTAAACTCCCAACATAGCAGAAGGGTTGAACCACCTGCCCCATGGTTTCAAGGGGATTGTTAGGCTGGCCTACTCTATGTATTAGATGTCCACTATCAAATCTGTCTCCTGTGGCCGGCCTCGCTGGTGTCATGAACTGCAACCAAAGTCCCGGTTGTGGTTCATCCCAACGTATGCTTGGATGAATCGCTGCTCTCATCCTAAATGCCTGATCATAAAGAAGCCATGCATGCCAGGAAGTCTACGTATGACCTATAGATTATATCCAGATACTGAACTAACGACAGGGCTCTCCAGGGTTGTGCTTTCACAATTACCCCAAAGTAAATGAGGTAACTGGGCAACCGATTTGCCCAGGTACGTTCCGGTTTCTTACACCTATGCCTTTCCTTGTCCCTTTCATCCTCCTTTTCTATCTCCTTTACCTCAATTTTTCTATTTAACAGATCAAAAAGGTCCACATAGTTCCCTCGCCAATTTTTTTCTTTTGTGGCCAGAGTCAGCTGATCACCCAGGGGCATGGCATAATCACCAAATGGCAGCGCCTTAAGTGGCACTGAGTTGTCACCTGTGTCCGGCACCAATAGGTATGGCCAGACCTCCCCCCCCCCACTCCTGGGGTAAGCCCAAGTGGAGCTGGGAAGGTGACTGGTGGGTAAGGGACACTCCATGTCCCGGCTGCCCATCCTTGTAATGGGAATGCCTGCTGCTGACCCACTGAAATCCCTGGGCTCCCCTCTCTGTACTGTTGTGTATTACATGTTTGCACCTGGCCCATGCCAGGCCAGGGCCAGGTGACCAGTGCTGGGTTGGTGTGAGGGCAACTGCAGCTGCATCCTGTTCCAAACACACCACCTCTGCCTCCTGGGCTGGCTCCATCCTCTTATTGCACCATCCAGCCACACTGCTCCTACATGGTCTGGCTCTCCTTGGTCCCGGCTGGTTGAAGGCGTCATCAACCTCCTCAGACCCTTCATTGACTACCGGTGGTCGGGTTGCTTGCGAGGCCACCACCTTAGAAGATCCTTGCTTCTCTGCCTCTAAAACAGCAATACGAGACATAAGACTATATGCAAGTGCCTTCAGTTTGGCGCGCCTACACCCCTTAGACTCCCTAGCAGAACGACGTGGCTGCTCATCCCCTGGCCCTGGTGGAATTTGAGCCGCACGTTCAGCCTCCCAGGCCGAAATCTTGGCTTGCATTACCTCCCAAATTGGCCAACTCTCTTCATCTGAAGATGACCCAGGAGGGGAGACCACAAGCGGAGGCTTGCACTTTGCCGGCTGCTTCCCTTTACTTTTACCCTGGCCGTCCTTGGGACCCATAGTTGCTTTTGATACCTTTTTTGTGGACACACAGACTGGCACCCTCACAAGGTCACTCAACTAACCTTAATGCTTCCGCAGCCTCTTTCCTATATCTCTACATAAAGAAGCCACTAACTCAACACTGAGGCAAGATTGTTGAAAGTTATCCACACCCTTCTTGTTTTTTTTATGTAAATGTGGGGTGGGGGAGGTACCCCACCGCCTGGAATAAATTGAGAGGAGACCACACTCTCTCCTTATTTATTTATTTATTTATTTATTTATAGCTTAATTCCCCCCCCCAAGTTTTAATACATATAAGCTGTTGCTATGTTGGGGGGGGAAACATCCTCTGGACCCCCAAGCCTGGTTGCCCCCACTTGCTGCAAAAAAAAAACCCCTTAGGGGCTCAACACTCCTGACACTCCCCTTTATGCCTTCAATCTGTTAAGGACTTATTTATTTAATTTTCCATTCTCTCTCTATCTCTTTTTCATTTATTATTATTATTATTATTATTATTATTATTATTATTATTATTATTATTATTATTATTATTATTATTATTGTATATGTGTTTCCTTAAGGGAGGGGGCGTCAGCCTGCTGCCTTCCCCAAAGGGATTGAGACCCCTGTATGTCATGGTATTCTTCTGTTGACCTTTTTCTTCTTCTTTTTAAATTAATTATAAGAAGAACTCCCAGTCAAAACCAACAGGGGGACAGTGCCCCAATCCACGGCTTGATGCTGCCCCTTAACTGGGGTAGGACCCCTTAGGGCCGCTGCTCCTATAACTCCCCCCTCCCTCCTTGATTACTATTACTTAAATTATTAATACAAAGCTAATCCCCTTTTTCTTTTCTTTTTTCTTTTTTTAATGCTTGATCCGCAGCTATAATTATGGGGGAAAGCCCCAAATCCAAACTGCTGGGGGGTGTCAATGCCACCCCCCAAGTCCTCCGTAGATGCACAAAAGCGCTGCTGTGTCACGGCAAAACCGAAACCCGGGATTGCACTGACGCAGCAGCCAGCAGCCTTCTCTTGGGAGTGCAAGCCTCGAAAGAGGCCGAATGGGGAAGGAGTGCCTGTTATTAACTGCACTCCTCCCCTTCCCTTCCCGAATAGCTGGGACATGAAACCACATCTCGCGCTATTCCAGGCGAGAGGACAAAGACGCTCCACGTGGTAAAGCTTCTTGCTGGTGGAGTGCGCCATTGTTCTTGAGATCTTTTCTTAATTAGTACTTAAAATAACAATTTCTGCAACAATATCTTTGGTCCTTTTCTATTCTGATAATTAATTCATACTAGAACTCTATTTAGGCATTTGGCTCAGGGAGGGAGTGGCCTAGAAGAATGAGAAATAGTGGAAAAATTCAAATGCAGAAATCTAAGGACAACTGGGTGATAAAATGGGCAGAAAGTACAAGTAGGGAGAGATGCATTTGCCAGCATCATTTTCTACAGAGTTCACATATTTGTGCATAAGTTTGCATTTCTTTAAAAAAAAAACTGCATGAAAATACATGTGCATTTTTGTATTAAATGTTCCCTAATGACATATATATTTGTGATTCATCAAGGTCTACGAATCACAAATTACAAATTTATGATATTTTTTTCTGACAAATCAACAAATCAATTCATCAATTCATTTTTGACTTTCGGACCCCCAAGCACCTAGAGATGCCAAATTTGAAGGGAAGCTTCCCTTGACTCTCCTCTACAAGCCCTCCACATTTGGTGAAGTTTGAGTTTCAGACATGTGAGTTATGCACCCAAAAGGGGAGGGGCAGGAAAGTTCCCTCCAGGCACCTAGAAACACCAAAATCACAGAAAAGCTTTTCCTGACTCTCCTCTACAATCTCTCTAAGTTTGGTGAAGATTGGGTTTCATACATCCATGTTATAAACCCACAAAGTAGGTCCCCCAGGAAAATGCCCTTTAGCAGCTGGTTTGAGGAAACCCAATCCTCACCAAACATGGACGGCTTGTAGAGGAGAGTCAGAGGAAGCTTCCTGGAAATTTTGGTGTCTCTAGGTGCCTGAGGGGGCATTTTATAGCCAAATGAATCAATAAATCAAAAATTGCTAAAAAAAATCATAGATTCATATTTGTTGGGGGCATTGATTTGTATGAATATGAATCGATGAATTAGCAATTTTTGAACACATTTGGTGATTCATTTTTTAATTCTTGCCCATCTCTAAAGTTACAAGTAATGTAGTTACCTTTAATGAGTTGCACGTTTATGCAATGAGGAGTTATTTTTAATTTGGGGAGGTCAATGGTTTTTGAGGAGTGTAATAAGTAATATCTACACATTTTTAGTTTAAGGGGTATTTTTAGAGGTATTTCCCTCCTGTCATCACCTAATTATTTTTGCCATCTTGAATTATATTATTACTGTTGTCTTTATTTTATTATATTGTTTTTACTTTTATGTATTATTGTTAGCCACCCAGAGTAGACTTCAGTCTAGATGGGTGGGGTATAAATAAATAAATAAATAAATAAATAAATAAATAAATAAATAAATAAATAAATAAATATTGGGAACAGAATTTTTCAAGTGTATGCCATTCTTTTAGTAAGACCAATTGTTTTATTTTAAACAAAATGGAATGGAAAGGTAACATATGACAAGAAAAAGATTATTTACCATTTGTACCATGTATAACAAATTATGTTTGGGAGGTTTTGCAATGAGTTACAGAATTACTTACATAATTAATTACTTTTAAAACGTGAATTTCCAAGTTCCACATTTTATACACATCCTTCTGTAACACATGCTGTTGGTCTCCATTGGACTTGGCGCAGGCCCAGTCTGCAGCCAGCAATGAATGGTCCACATGGCCTGGAAGCACCAGCCATGTCTGGAAGGCTCCATGTTGCAAGTCATTCATTCAAGGCTCTGCAACTGTGACTTCTTCAACCAGGGAGCCATTCAAACTAATTGGCCAGATACCTTCTGCTGGGCCAATAAGAAGCAGCCAGAAGGCAAAGACTGCAGAACAGAACAGAGGAGCACAGACTTCAATCTGGTCACTCTGCCTAGTATATAAGGAGTGTTCCATTACTGTTTTGACCTTCTGCTGCCTACCCACACTATGAGTGTAAAAGATGAAATGAGGGATTGGCATACGGTGTTGAGTTTTCCTTAGTGCTCACAGGGGTGGACACATGGGCAGAAGTGCAATTGTTTTTCTTCAATCTGTTATGACTTTGGGGACACCTGGCTTAGCAATATGGATGAACTGGAGCAGATAGAGCTTGGGTTCTTGGGAGAAACTAGTCACCATGGCTGCTTCAGGGAGCCAGGCCTGCCACTGCCTCTGCTGGTGAGGTGGTCAACAGAGTATCACCCTGTGTAGCATCTACATCCATCACCCAGACTAGCCCAGCAAGCAGGTTGGATAGTTTGTTTCATTGGATGGCAGGTGGGTCATCCGGTTTCCTATGGAATACCCAGGCTCGGAGCTGTGCTCAGTAAAGCTGGGACCACAATTTACCCATCAAATCTGATGTTGAGTGTTCTTTTAATTCCCACCATGCTGGCTCCCAGAATACTGTTTGGAACGAAGCATTTTTGTACACACATTTTGATCGGAGAAGTGCATTTCAACATTTGGAACATGAAAACTGAATGTTTTCTGGTTTTCATATTAGTTTAGGAAGTCTGAATTAGATTGGGCTGTATTAAAACGTGAACCAAATAAGTGTCACCACCCCGTTCTTAAGCAGAGGTAAAGAAGCTTGCCCATACATTTGAAATACCCAGCAACAAGACTACAGGTCTCTAGTTTTCATTGACTTTGTTTCTGGCATCCTCAGCTTCCTCCTTATTAATATACTGTTGTACTACATGTGTAAGAAATTTCAAGTTGTGGCTACCTACTGTTTAAAAAATGCTTTAAGTAAAAGGTATCACACAAAGCCAAGCAGAAAAATAGAAAATAGAAAAGAATGTAGGTATCCAGCTACTACATAAAACTGATGACAGCAACTGACCAAGTTCAAAGCCTGCCTCAACAGCAGTAACACAATAACTATGCAGCAGGCATGACATTAAGAAATGGCAGTTTTGATGGTGTGTAAAAACTGCAAAATATCTGATGGCTATGAAGTCCCAGATATCCCACTACAAAACATTTTTTCCCCTTTTGAGTCCTTTAGTGGGCCTTTTGTGTTCCTACTCTAGATGCTTTTCTTTTTTCCACTTTTTATGCATAGGACTATGATCCCATTTATGAGGTATCATTGTATGGCAAGATGCTTGTTAGAAGTTTTCCACCTATAAAAATTCTTAACCCAATAATCAACAATTTTGGATTTAAAAAATAATAATTCTGTAATAGTTCATATAAAGCACATTGAAAGAGGCATTCTATCCCCAGACACGCAAATATAGACACAGACACAGAAACACACACACACACACACAAATGCACACACTGAATGGGCATTGAGTGTAGACCCACACATGAGATCAGCAGTTGGGAACTGCAGAAAAGGCAAAGAATTCAATCGGTAATGACATTCACATTGAAAGCACCTTTACGTCCCCCAGTGACATACAACCCAGCTGTATCTTGAGTCCTTTTTAAGGAGAAAGAACAAAAATATTTTAAATAAAATCTTGTTCAATATACATAGGGCTACCTGGCAGAACATGAGAAGGGGTACTGCCTTCCACACACATCCACTGTGTGCTGGGGTGGTATTATATAAATTATGCATTTACATATTGCTGATACAGGGACCTTATTGCCTTCTGTGATGTTTCTGAACTAGTGCTGGCACAGAGTTGCTCCATGGGCAGACCTGATTGGCTAGCCAGAGCATCTGCCCAACCATAGCTACAGATGCTGCCAGGAGCCCTCTGCAACCGAGGAGAAGATGGTGGACAGCTTGTTGCCATACATCCTGCTAGTGTATTGCAAACCAGCTCCCTAGTAAGTCAGGGACTCAGGCTTCTGAGTGCTTTACCCTTGGAAAACAATATGAGGACCACCATAAGCCAGATGTGATTTATTTATTTTTATTTTATTAAGTGAAAACATCTCATAACATTTCTCAGGGGGAAAAATGTCTTCAGAGAAATTCTGGATTAAGTCTTTGTTATTCTGCAGCATTTAGCACCTCACTCAGAATTTCCAAATGCTACATTTGGAGGGATCATTATAAATACATTTTGCTTTTATGATGCAGCACTCTCCTGTAAGCTCTGAAAGAGGACAGGTTATATTCAATTGCTGGGAATAGCTGAGGTTAGTGTTGTGGCATAACTCCTAATCCCATTTCACAAAAGCTTGTTATCCCATTTCAAGAAAGCTTCCATTTTTATGCCTCATCCTCATAGCATTTAAGAATTTCTTTTGTCTTTTTTTTCCAGCTTACCACAATATTGCAAGGTGACCAAGGGCAGAATCATACCCTGTTTCCCCTAAAACAAACCCTAACCTGAAGATAAGCCCTAGTATGATTTTTCAGGATGCTTGTAATATAAGCCCTACCTCCAAAATAAGCCCCAGTTAAGTGAAACCACGCCCTCCACCATTGTGCAGCAACCAGAAGATGACATGACTGTATCTGAATAAATGTTAATTGTTGTACATGAAAAAAAAAACATCCCCTGAAAATAAGCCCTAATGTGTTTTTTGGAGCAAAAATTAATATAAGACCCTGTCTTATTTTCGGGGAAACAGGGTAGAATAATTGAGTTGGAAGGGCCCTATAAGGCCATTGAGTCTAACCCCACCCCCACTCAATGAAGAAATCCAATCAAAGCAGATCTGACAGGTGGTTGTCCGATTTTCTCTTGAATGCCTCCAGAGTTGAAATTACCTCCCAAGGTAACTGATTCCATTGTTGTACTGCTCTAATAGTTAAGAGGTTATTCGTGATATTCAGCCTAAATCTGGCTTCCTGTATCTTGAGCCCATTATTATGTTTCCTGCACTCTGGGATGATTTAGAACAGATCCTGCCCCTCCTCTGTAGGACTACCATTCAACCTGTTTGAAAAGTGCTATCATATCTGTCCTCTTGCTTTTCTTTTGTGTTACACATCCCTTCATAACCCTGCAGCTTCCCTTCATGGTCACACATCCTAATCTGAAAAAGCCCTGTGGAACAAATGAACCTATGAAATTTTCCCTTAGGTTCATTAGAAGTATGGAAACCTGCGGTTGGGGAGGGGGCATCCAATAACGAAAGGAAGCACAAGAATCATTGCCCTTGCTCTTAAGAATTTCTCCCAGATCTCTCCTCCTCTAAAGCTATTTTTGAAACAAGTTTCTTTGCCTTTAAATGACAACGGGATAGTTGAGATTTCTCTGGCAAGGCACTAGAGAATACAATGAATAGATGTGCACACACATATTTTGGCTTGGTGGAAGAATTAGGTTTAGTTGAGATCAGGACATGGCTGAAAGAGTTAACCACTCGATGCCAATTGGCTACAACAATTCCATATGGAAGCAGGTTTAGATAATCACTCCGCCTGTCCTTAAGATATTCTAAATGGTGTATTTTCTGGTTTTAAAGAAAGCAGATGGCAGAAGATATGTTAAAAGACAGAATTTCTAACTCCTGTGAAATCAGAATTTGAATAGCAAACCCTGTTATTTTTCTTTTCATTATAGAAGAGAAAGAATTTGACTCTCCCTAAGAAGAAATTTAAAAAAGATGTTAATATATAGAACTAATTCATAAAGACTGTACAGAGGAAGAAAATACTATAACATGATGACTGCACTCCTTTCCTGCCTTAACTGCCAAAGTCTTGTCACTCAACCCATACTTGTGTTTCATTGATCAAGAAAATGAGGCATTACAGGGTAGATTATGGTGCAGGGAAAACCATAAACCACCTCTAGCTCTGTAATGCCCAGCTTAATGAAGACTCATGAGGAGTCAAGAGCTAGCTTATGTGTGAGAGATCTTAGTGGTCTAATAAAAGTCCCACCCACCTCTGTGTACAAGGACCTCATGGCTTTTTTCTTCTCCATTGATCAATAAGAGATGGCTGTGATAAACAGTGTTTTTGTGGTCCAAGTTAAGACAAACTGGGTTTCGTAAAAGAGGCTTGGATTAACTCTGGTGGAAACTTTTTCATAGCAGGTTCAATCCCAAATTTGAAAACTTTTGTATTTCAACAAATCTTGAAAATGCTTTTCTTTTATTTATTTATTTCCTTTTTCAGTCTCAGTGCCAAAACTTAATATTATTCAGACCCCACTAAGAGTCAAAAGCAAAAAAATACAAGGCTTTCAGATATTATAAACAATCAGACCACATTTACCAATGATCTCACCAATGTAAAACCACATCAGCACCTCAGTATCTGCCCAGCTGTTCCTCAGAGCTTCCTTGACTATAAGCTGTGCCAGGCACCCAGTCTGGAAGCGCTTCACCAACCCTTTCATATGGTCAATGGCTTGGAAATTTCAGCAAGGGTTGGGGGAACCAAATTAGCTCTGGCAGAGTATCAAAAGTGGGTAGACCAGGCCTTGAATAATGATAGCAGTGGAAACAAGCTGTGGGCCCCTGTGATCATGTCCTTGACCAGCTATTGCATGGCCTGCACCATGCTCAGGGGGGTGGAAGGATGGGCAGACTGGCCAGTGGGAGGAAGGGAGGATAAAAGAGATGGGAGGATGGTGATGGAAAGTGGTTTCCTAAGATTTAGGTTACGTAGTTTAAGGAGGGCCAAGTAGAGTGCTTTCAAATAGAAAGAGGAAAGGTATACTCTTGATGTCTCATGCCCTGATTGGGGACACATTTAAACACTGGATTGTGACTCTAATAAAATGTGAATTTCAATAAGTTCTGTAGAATTTTACAGGCAGAGCACTGTTGTCTTAAGAATAAATTTGCCCATGATTCCTTTAGAAGAAGCTAATAAGGTAAAAATTGTGACCGAATACTCTTTCCATTGAAAATTATTTTGTCATTACACTCATTATAAAAGCATGTCATGTCTGTCAAGGACAGTCATTTTGCTTGCATCTCATTTACACACACACACACACAAGTTTGCGGTCATATAATTTCACAAATCCATGACTGCTAGACTGAATCATGTGACCTACACCTATATATATAGCAGCAACCCTTGATTAAATGGAGTTGTGCATGAATCTGTCATGGTCAAACAGAGCAACAAATAATGAAATGAATGCAAACACCTCAAAGTCAGCAGACACCTGCTGCCTCTGAACTATTAGAGAAGGGCCTCAGCATGACCGCACAAATCCATGCTGGCAGGCTAATCACACAGCATGAGAAGGCCCACCTCACTCCAGCTCTTTGACTCAGTTGGGAGATTGACAGCAATGTGGAAATTTCATTTTTTTTCCACTGATGCTACCTAGCTGTGAATTGTTCACACTATTTTCCATTCTAACTCCCCACACACACTGTTGTTTCTTAAATGTCAATATCATGAATATCTATTTAAAAAAGAAAAGAAAAACAGTACAACGCACCCAGCAAATTGTTTGGGAGAAGGTGTGGGGATAAAGGGTGGGATGCTTTTAAACACTAACCTAAGCTATTAATACACTGCTATGCATCTTAACTATATGTCTAAAATATCTAAATTACAGGGCAGGGCAGAAGCCCATGGGCAGCTACACAGCAGGAGCATCTATATAACTTGCCTGCAGAAAGTGGCCATGGGGCATGTTAAGCAGAGGTGTCCTAAAAATAGTCACCGCTTTGTCTTTCACGTATGCATGGCTCTGTATGACAAAGAACACCTTGAAAAAGAAAGCCCCCCAAAAGCACTTACAGCACAGCCCTCCATAAACCCACAAAATAGTTGTAATTACTATCACAGTCCTGAAGCAACACATTGTTGCATGCTGCCTCTTTAAGAGGCAAACCCATATATGGCCTGGTGGGAGAAATAGAAGGAAATGCTTTCACAAGAGGACAAAAACCAGTGGGAATGGCTGAGGCCTAAATCATCTGCTTAGAGGTTAGGACAGGCCTGGGGACCTATATGGCTACATTAGCAACTAGAGGACACTTGCTTGGTGCTTTTTGGTGGGGTTTTTGTGCTTCTTTTAAAGGTCACAGGTTGTTGTTCAGAGGATTATGATAAATAGTTCTTAAGCTTGAAGTCATTGCATGTGCGCTGCTCTCCCCCATGTTCAAAACACGTATGTTCTTCTGTCAAAGGGCTGCGAAATGCTTCAGCTAGTTCACACTGAGAAGATGCCATTTGAAGACAAATGGTGTGCTGGCAAGAATGATTCAAACGATGCTTAGAAGAGCTAGTTTTTTAACTACCACTTCCAGATTCTCTCAGGCAGAATGGTTCTTGCTATGATGGCTGAGATTCTGAGAGCGTAGTCACAAAAAGTAACTTTTCCTGATTCTGATTAACCCAAAAATTTTGACAAATTCTTGTTGTATCATCTCACAAATGCTATTAAGGCAATTCAGAAAAGTGTAGACTATATTGCTCCCTCCATTAATGCTGTCTTCATTTGGAAGGTGCTGGTCTTCAAAGGGGCGTGTCCAGCTGTACAGCTTCTTCACGTTGTTAGAAAGCCTGGCTTCTTAGGGCTAAAGATCATGTGAAGAATTCCCAGGAGCAGTGAAGCATCTCATTTTCAGACTAACGCACTCCACATGAAGATGGAGGAAATGGGCATAACTACATCTGTTGACTCAGCAGTGGCCAGAGGATTGGAAAAGATCAGTCTACATCCCAATCCCAAAGAAGGGCAGTGCCAAACAATGCTCCAACTACCGTACAATTGCACTCATTTCACACGCTAGCAAGGTTATGCTCTAAATCCTCCAAGGTAGGCTTCAGCAGTATGTGGACCGAGAACTCCCAGAAGTACAAGCTGGATTTCGAAGGGGCAGAGGCACTAGAGACCAAATTGCTAACATGCGCTGGATTATGGAGAAAGCCAGAGAGTTCCAGAACAACATCTACTTCTGCTTCATCGACTATGCAAAAGCCTTTGACTGTGTCGACCACAACAAACTATGGCAAGTCCTTAAAGAAATGGGAGTGCCTGACTACCTTATCTATCTCCTGAGAAATCTATATGTGGGACAGGAAGCAACAGTTAGAACTGGATATGGAACAACTGATTGGTTCAAAATTGAGAAAGGAGTACGACAAGGCTGTATATTGTCTCTCTGCTTATTTAATTTATATGCAGAATACATCATGCGAAAGGCAGGACTGGATGAATCCCAAGCCGGAATTAAGATTGCCGGAAGAAATATCAACAACCTCAGATATGCAGATGATACCACTCTGATGGCAGAAAGTGAGGAGGACTTAAAGAACCTCTTAATGAGGGTGAAAGAGGACAGCGCCAAAAATGGTCTGAAGCTCAACATCAAAAAAACGAAGATCATGGCCACTGGTCCCATCACCTCCTGGCAAATAGAAGGGGAAGATATGGAGGCAGTGACAGATTGTACTTTCTTGGGCTCCATGATCACTGCAGATGGTGACAGCAGCCACAAAATTAAAAGATTCCTGCTTCTTGGGAGGAAAGTGATGACAAACCTAGACAGCATCTTAAAAAGCAGAGACATCACCTTGCCGACAAAGGTCCGCATAGTCAAAGCTATGGTTTTTCCAGTAGCGATGTATGGAAGTGAGAGCTGGACCATAAAGAAGGCCGACCGTCGAAGAATTGATGCTTTTGAATTGTGGTGCTGGAGGAGACTCTTGAGAGTCCCCTGGACTGCAAAGAGAACAAACCTATCAATTTTGAAGGAAATCAACCCTGAGTGCTCACTGGAAGGACAGATCCTGAAGCTGAGGCTCCAATACTTTGGCCATCTCGTGAGAAGAGAAGACTCCCTGGAAAAGACCCTGATGTTGGGAAAGTGTGAGGGCAAGAGGAGAAGGGGACGACAGAGGATGAGACGGTTGGACAGTGTCACCGAAGCTACCAACATGAATTTGACCCAACTCCGGGAGGCAGTGGAAGACAGGAGGGCCTGGCGTGCTCTGGTCCATGGGGTCACGAAGAGTCGGACACGACTTAACGACTAAACAACAAAAACGTCTGTTGACACATACAAGTGAATTCAACCCTGAATTCTTAGATAGGGCTCCAAAGAATTGCAACTCTAGGGTTTCCCTAGTTGTCTTTAGCTTTCTGCTCCAACAACCTAAATAGAGCAATCAAAAGGCTGTGACATTTCTGTCTGTCTAGCCCTACAGTGTTATTTGAAATGTTGATTTTTCTTGCCAATTTACTTCACTCCACTCTACAAAATGCAAGGTGACTGCCAACTCTTAAGATGGTCTGTTTTCCCCTGCTTTGCTGTGCTGTAATTTTTACGCTGCTCTAATTTTACTAATCTTTGCTGTATCTCTCTCATTGACTGGGAAGTACATTCTGATCATTCTGCCAGCTCAGCCCCAGCAGAGAGGAGAACAGTAGGCATGGTTCTTTCTTGCCAAGAACGAGAGCCAGGATTCTACTTTCTTTCCTCACTGGAGTCTGCCACCTGTTGCCTATAGATACTGCCTCCCTCTTTCCTCAGGCAAATTTCTCCCCTTGGAGGAGGACAGTGGCATCAAGAACGGAAACCAGAGGGATGGGCTACACTGTAGGAAGCAACTACCATGTTCTCTTCCTTTTACCATCAAGCAAGGTTGCTCCCATCTCTGCATGCCCCTGCTATAAATGTTCACCCCATTCTACTTAAAATGCTATTTTCCTCTGGAGAGGGGAGGTGACACATTTTATAAGGAGCATTCACTGATATTGCTTCAGCGTTACCTTTGCTCCTTTCTTATCTAGGATTTCCCAGCTATATTTTTCATTCCCATGGACCATATTGAAATCGGTCCTATGTCACATTCCTCATCAAGATGCCACACTGCATCTTGTCATTTTATGTAGCACAAAATGTGACAGATGCAGCTCTAAAGTGATGCATCATCATATCCCTGGCCTTGAGGAAATATGAAAATAAATGCATTTCTGATTTTGTTTGCTATATGCCAATGTCAGGAAAAGAAATATGCATGTCTATAGGATGATATGAAATACATACAAACAAACTGAGCTGGGGAAAAACAGTTACAAGTATTTCAAAACTAGATATGTATAATAGAATCATATAATCATAGAATAGTGAAGTTGGAAGGGGCCTATAAGGCCATCAAGTCCAACCCCCTGCTCGATACAGGAATACAAATGAAAGGATATCTGCCAGGTGTCTGTCTACGTTTCTCTTGAATGCCTCCAGTGTTGGAGCACTTACCACCTCTCAAGTTAACTGGTTCCACTGCCGTACTGCTCTGTTAGAATGTTTTTCCTGATATTCAACCAAAATCTGGCTTCCTGTAACTTGAATCCATTGTTGCGTGTCCTGCACTCTGGGATGATCGATGATGTATGTACAATATATGTTTATATATAAAATATATTGATGATATAAGCAAGAGTGATGTGCATCTTTTCATGGGTGCTTCCTTTCAGCCACCTTAAGCTAAGATCACAATTACTGACACAACTAGAAGGAACCAGGAAAGCTACACTGGAAATTCTCCATTTTATATTTGGCACGTATAAATGTCCTGTAAATCCAAGAAATCGTAGGTTTTTTTCTATGATTCTGAGGGAAACTCACCCAGTAACTGAGTCTTCAAATGGGATGCAGAATGGACATAGCTGCCCCCCTCCCGGTGCTCTCTACACCTCATTTTTATCTAACTTATGAACACTTAGAGGAGGGAGATAATACAAATAACTTGTGAAGGACCAGCACAGGACTTCCTTAGGCCCTGGAAATTGTTGTAAACTGGCATATGTGAGAAGCAGCTCTTATGCTATGGTGCATCTCTGTGTGGGGAAGAAAATTGGTCTCCAGTCTCTTGAACAATGATATTTAGCTCTGAAAATATAACCAAGTAGGGTGTCAGAAAGGGAAAACACCTGTTAGATTTTTGTTCTTCTGCAATTTCAAGAAGATCAAATTGATGTTTTCTTTAACAGGCAAGGCAAATAGTCTTCATTACTTTTGCAGTTAAGCCCACCTGGAATGCATTTGTTAGTAAATGCTTATGCTGTCAGTTTCTGGTGATCTCCTTCAGGTCACCTCAGCGAGAAGGACCAGCCATTTCGCAACGACAAAAAGTAATAAGTAGTTCTAGGACAGAAGGGTGCATTATTTTGTCTGACTTTGCCCAAAACTATGGAAGTGATTTTCTGAAATTGGGCGGTAGCCATTCCATTCTTTGCTATTTCCATTCAGATTGTACAGAGGCAGCAAAAAAACAAAGTGTGTCAGCTTCAATATGAGGCTGTCAAAATGTTGTTGAGTTTCAGAAATGAGGGAAGAAGAGGAAATGGGAAACTTAGCTGTTTTAGAAGAGGTCCTAATTAGGAATCCAGCGCCATAAAGACTAATATTGCTTTCTGTTCCCATTCTGTTCATTCTGTTTGTAATAGGGAATAATGACATGCCAATTGTACATCATTATGGAGAGCTATTTAGGGAACTGAATTTAGTCTCCATGCTTAATTATGCTTTCTTTACCAAGTTGCTGTTTGATTGCTGCTGTGGTACATGAGTTATTTTTATTTCCTCCCCTTTTTTGTTAAGGCTTCAAATTGGCGGTTGCTTTTATTCATGGCTTTTGTTCATGGTTTTTCCTAATCCATTGATATCTGTAATATTTGCTGCCCAAATACGAACCATTCTGTGGTCTTTGCAAAATGGTGTTTTTCTCGGGTCATATGAAAGAGCCCTGGGCAGCAGTGGTGCCTTTATAAACTGAGTGAACAGTCTGGTGAAAAACAAGCTTTCGGAAACTTTCTGTTTTTTAGACTTTCTCTGTGTGTGTGTGTGTTTGTTCTGTGCTGTCAAATCAGAATTGACTTACAGCAACCCTAATAGGCCTTTGAAGGTTAGTGAGATATTTAAGGAGTGTTTTTTACTAGTTCCACTCCTCCAGTGAGTTTCCATGGCCAAGTGGGGATTTGAACCCTGCTCTCCAGAGTCCTAGTCTGTCCCTCTATCCACTGTACCACACTGGGATTCTTATACTACAACTCCTGAAATTCCCTAGGCAGCATTGTCAGTAACCATAGTAAAATCTCTGTTGAAAGAAATTTATTTTCACAGCCCTAAGCTGTCACTTCCACATCTACAGTAGAATTGGAAGCTGCTGCTATTTCTGTTTATATTGGCCTATGTTTCCTTTGTTTTCTTTCTGTTTTACAATACAACACAATTTCCTTTTGGCCAGTGGTCTGGAAAATAGAGGATACTCAGTGTGGTGTAGTGCAGTGGTTCTTAACCTTGGTTACTCAGGTGTTTTTGAACTGCAACTCCCAGAAACCCCAGCCAGCACAGCTGGTGGTGAAGGCTTCTGGGAGTTGCAGTCCAAAAACACCTGAGTAGCCCAAGGTTAAGAACCACTGGTGTAGTGGACAGAGGGACAGATTAGGACTCAGAAGGACTCAGTTCAAATCCCTGCTCAGCTGTCTGCTTTGCGAATGTTTATCTTGAAAAAAAAATCTCAGGTTATTTCTGACAACTTTATGAAGAAATATAGGTGGAGGCATTAAAGAGAAAATTGGACAAACATCGGTTAAATCTACTTTGATTTTGGATTCCTGCACTGAGCAGTGGGTTGTACTTGATGGCCTTATAGGTCCCTTCCAACTCAAGTATGCTATGATTCTATGATTCTATGAAATTTACAAATTTTGATAAATATTTATACAAAAACCAAATCAAATGAAATTCTCCATCATCTGCACTGGTAGATTTAGTAGGTACGGCTGTCGTCAGCAGGAAGAAGACTATATTTCTGTACCTGCCTACACCTTGTAGTTGTGAAGAACTTGTCAGAAAATGGGGAAAAAACTGGCAGCAGTAGTATGGTTGAATACACAAGGAGTCAAAGACACACTTTAAAGAACTAAGCACTCAGAAGTTGTTTGCTCAGATGGATGTTTTGCTTTGTCCCACATTCATTTCCAAAGGAATTGTAACTTCTTGCTTTTGAAGAAATTTGTAAATCTTAGTAAGACTAATTCTAAATCTATATACTCAAAAAACCAGCGTGCTCAACCATTCTTAAAAAGAGGCACCCTTCTGCTTTATGATCTGAGCAATCAACATAGCTTCTATGGTTGTAACAGCTTTGGCTAAAACTATATTTTAGCATGAATTGGGGGGGGGGGCGATTGAATTAGAAAGGTTGTTTAAAGCCCCAGGAAATGAAATGACAGTCTCAATTGTGGGAAGGGGGGGGGGTTGAATGCCGTACCACTTCATAATATTTGAGAGGGAAAAGGTGTGTAGTATAGTAGTCAAAGATATTCTACTCTTTCCCCAATTCTTGTGAGAGGCAAACAACATGAAAAAAGTAATTCTGATAATAGCATCAGCAGAGAGAAGCATTCCGGGGAAAGCGATGAGGAAAACAGCCCCACAGCTGCAATCCACCTATTTTTCAATTTACATTTTTGGTGGGTTTTTGAGAAGTTGTTTTCATCACTACTTTTTCCACTCAAGACATAGTTTACGGAATTCATTAACACAAGATGTGATGATAGTCACTGGCTTAAATGGCTTTTTAAAATCCCATAGCAAATTCATTGATGATATGTCTAGCGCTATTAGCCATGACAGCTAGATAATGGGCCTTCCACTTTCAGAGGCAGTATGCTGGGAACAAACAACAAGAAGAGCACTTCCTTTCATGCCTGCTTTGGGGGCTTTCCAGAAGCATTTGGCTAGCCACTGCTGGACACAAAAGGCAGCATTAGATGCTCCTAGATCTGACCAAGAAGGGGGGCTTCTTATGTTCTTCTGGATGGTACAGAAAATATAAGAGTGAAGAAATATTTGAGGTAGTTGACTAACAAGAAAAAGAAAACCACAGTGTACTTGATGACTAAAGAATAAGTGGTGAACTTTTCCTCCAATTTAGTCTATGTTTCAATATTTTGTGCCTAAGGAATACATGATTAAAAAAATAAAAGAAGGTGCCTAGCTAGACACATCTTGATCCAGGAAAGGATGGGTGTGTGTGCCATAGAAGCTTCCAGAGTGGATGTTTTGTTGGGCAAGAAATTCCACAGGCAGATTGTACACCTGCATTGGTAACTAGGGATGGGGAGAGAAGTTAATTCACTTTCCCCTCCAAATCTACCTCATTTCGCACACTGTATGGAAAAGGAAAAAGACCAAGTGCAAAGGTGTGAATCAATTTTAACAGAGGATGGATTCATACAGGAACTGAATTGTTAGCAGCTCAAAATAGGATGAATGTGCCCCTGGTATGATAATGAGAACCTCATCAACATATAATTTAGTACAGGGTCATAGTTAAATACAGAAGAACTTTAAAAAATAAAACTTTACACACATTTTTGTTCTGTTCACTTTTTGCACTTTGCACTTGAAACTACTTCATTATACTTATGATTTCTAAGACTTGAACTTCTAATATAAAGAGACATATAGTAAGCACTTGTGATTATTGCCATGAAATGGTATGCTCATTTATTTGATACAATTACTGGAATAAAGCAAAGTGTGCTGCTTATATACTGCCCCACAGCACTTAAAGCACTCGCTAGATAGTTTACAGTTTAATTTTGCAGGCTGCACACTGCCCCCCCCCCCCAACTTGGTTACTCAGTTTTCCAGCCTTAGAAGAATGGAGGGCTGAATGAACCTCAACCTGGGATAGAACAGAGTTTTGGCTGCGGTACTGTGGTTTAACCACTGAGTCCTTAAGGCTCCTCTACTTAACTAAGGCTTTTTCTGAAATAATAATGTCTTCTCTACAGGCTTTGTTTCTCATTATTATTTTTTGTTTGTTTGCTGCCATTGCAATCATCCATAAACTGGACAACTGTGCAACTATTTTCAAAGTCATGCTTTGCCTGGGTCTCCATTATCTTCAGAACGGGTATTCTATTTTTCTCTAGTTGCAAACATTGTACTAAAAAAGATCAACACTTATTGAAGTCATGTTTCATAATAATTCTCTGTACATTGAAAAAAGAAAGGAAAGGAGGAATTTAACTTTGCTGCTATCTACTGCAGCCTAACCTAGATCTCTGGTCAGGGTTTTTTTTGTTTTTTGTTTTTTGCTTCTGGAGCAAACAGGGTCAGAAAAGTCCTTTCATTAGTATTACTCTGCAGACTAGTGAGTGGACATTTAACACACATCTCTCTGTGCATCAAGAACCAGAATAGTGCCAGTTTTTCACCTAGAGGGCATGCATAGAAGTAGAGAACAGAGCTAGGAAGGTGGAAAATATGGTGATTCTATTCAGGCTAGGATAGAATAGGCTGAGGTGGGGGAAGCAAGCACAATTTATATATATATATTACAGGACACACCCACCCAGCATCCACGCTATAAAGAAGTTAATTCAGTATGTGAGACCTGGAGTATGCTCCATCCTTTTCATGTTTGCTTTGATGAAAAGAGAGGAGTCCTAAGTCCAGGGACCCCTGTCTGCATAGAGACCCTCCACAGTTTGTTATAGTGATGGAAACACTGTTTAAAAATTTGTTTTCAAATGTTGTTTTAAAAAGTTGATTCTCCAAGCTTCTTGCTTGTGTAGGGAGCTTCCAGATACAGAAGAACTTCCCTTTGCTGTTGCTTGTAACATAAGCAAAACAATAAAATGATGTGGATGCTCTAGCTTCATTGGGCTGGGTTCCTATCTGATTCCTCTCCGCTTTTGGAAAAAGGCATCCTATATTGTAAACCTTGGATTATCTGAGCATGATGACCTGTGGGAAACTTCTGCTTAAAGGTTGTAGCTGCATTCTGTTCCAGTGACGTGCATACACTCCTGGCAGGAAGCGGCAGCTGCCAGCAGGCGGGGTAACCCCTTATTCTGCCCTTTCGTTTAGAGGTAGAGCATAAGATCAAAGGGTTATTTTAGCCAATCCTAGTTGCGATTAGGTAACTAGTATCCTACCTGAATTCTAACAACATACTATGTAAATCATGCTAAGTAAATAAAAGAGCTCTCAGGGAGTTGCCTGTAGGCTCCGCTGGCTCGGACATCCGCTGTCGACTCCTTTGTTCTCTCTCTAAGGCAATTAGCCTTCCTTTGTTCCGTGATCACCCACAATGACCAATCTCCTCTCCTCCCTCAGTGGTCTCATTCTTACTTTGGTTATTGCCATTCTTAACCACTTGGGTTTGCTGTTAAAGCTAATCATGTTTCTGAGACAGAGGGGCCATACGTCCTCTGCTAGGGAAGACAGTCCTCTGTTTGAATGGCTGCCAAAAACAATCCTCCTCTGGAAGGCACTTCCCATTTGAAGGGTTGTCCAGGCAATGTCTTGCTTAAAAATGAAGAACCACAGAGAAGTCAAGGTCAGGAACCCTAAAGTTACTCATTCATAGTAAGCAGCAGCAGCTCCACCAGGAATCCAAGTTATCTAGGTATTGCTTTCCCTACCTGAGTGAGATGCATTGTAAATCTGTGTAAATTATAATTGTGATTTATAATGGTGCATCTTTCTATATAAACAACCATCTGCTTTGACTTGGATTCCTGCCTTGAGCAGGAGGTTGGACTCGATGGCCTTATAGGCCCCTTCCAACTCTATTATTCTATAATTCCATGATTCTAATTAACATATGCAGTTTTATGCAAATCAGTGTCCTCTTTCATCTGCCATGTTGGTAATGCACATCCTCCTTTGTGGTGAGGTGTCAGTTGTCAGACTATTCTGTACTTTTTCAAAGTGGGTGGCACACAGAAATATCCAGTTAAGCCATTTCTTTTTTACTGACACTCCTATAAATTAAATCTAGCATAGGTAAGCTAACGAAACAAGCATTCTCATGCACATTGAGGATGACTGGTCTTCTGTATCTTCTCATTTTTTTTTTAAATTAGTCTGTCACAAACAATAGTAAGGAGTTGATATTCATCTCTTTCATTCCCCAGAGCAGATCTGTTGTCATAACAATGCTGGAGAATGGGTTTGTCAGGACTACTTGGAATTCTTGCCTCATAACTTCTTACCACAATAAAAAAATCTAGCAGGGCAGCAATAAAGGTTTTAGGAGAGTGTATTCTCTGGCAAGCCACTTTCCTATTTCTAATTGATTTTTGTTAGGAAAAAAAATCTTGGGCATTCAGACATTCCTTCTCCTCCCTGTACTCTGTATCACGTGGCTTTTCTCAGATAGATAGATAGATAGATAGATAGATAGATAGATAGATAGATAGATAGATAGATAGATAGATAGATAGATAGATAGATAGATAGATAGATAGATAGATAGATAGATAGATAGCACTACATTCTTGCACTACAGATGCTCTGGAAATTCGTTTGAGTTAAAGCAGTATATACTACACTTCCACATGTGACACAGGCCATCCAGAATATTTTGTTCTTGGTCTTGTTTTGTCTTCTATACCACCTCTGGATGGTTTAAAACATAATTATCAAGGAACACTTTGCCCTCAGCAATCTGGGTACTCATTTTACCTAACTCAGAAGGATGGAAGGCTGAGTCAACTTTGAGCTGGCAACCTGAACCCATTGGGATCAAACTCAGGCCATGAGCAGAGGCTTAACTGCAGTACTGCAATTAAGAGAAGACAACTTCCATTCAAGAGAAGACAACAACCACTGCACCATGGGGCTTTCATTTCTTTTCCAATCTTCTGGGTTTTCTTCTCCCACCCCTAGGAGTTTATTCTTAGGTGCCCTTCAAATACTGTATATCTCTCAAAATCAACAGCGCTGTGCCTCAGCCTTCTCCAGTAGTTTCCTGTCATGTTACTTCTAACTAGGTTAGGCTAGGCTGGCTTTTTCCATTATAATATGATGGTTTCATACGATCCTCCATGGCTGCGACTTAAAGGTTTCCCCAAACACTCTCACAGAAGCAGAAACAGAAGCAATGTTTAAAAAAAAACTTAATTTAATTCTGGAATTGTTCCATTTAATTTCAAATATAGAAAGGATTTTTTAAAAATTAACCACACCAAGATAATTATTTCAATAATTTGCCCTCATTGGTTTCTGTCTACTGCTGTTTACTGTGTTATGTGTTAGTTTCACTGTCCATTATTTTAATAACATTTAAACTGCTGAAGTATTTTCAGACTATCTGCTTGATGAACAACTGGGGAAATTCACTAGATGAAGCCTGAACTGCCATGATCATAAATTATATAGTAAATACAACAAACACAACTGCAATCTGTGAATCTATCATTCAGGCCAAGGAAGTGGTACTCAAAATGAGGGAAGCCGGAAAAATTATGGCAATCAAACCATGCCCATCCAAATGTGAGGATATAATGCCATAGGCTGATGCCCATTGAAAATTGTATTTTAATTCCAATGTTTATGCAAACTAGAACCAAACTTAAAGAATGACTGCAGTGAATTGGGAATTCTGAGCTTCTAAAATTGGAATGGGAAGTGACTTAAGTGGGAGGGGAAAATGTGTGGTTTTAGGGGAACAGGATTTTTACCATGGCCACATGCCATGCTGGTTTTCTTCCCCCCCCCCACCTCAAAAAATTAAATCAAAATCAAAATGAAGGAAATAGAATTTCTAAAATCAACAGAAGGAGTAGCAGCTCCTTGTGGTGAACACAGGCAGTGTCTATCATTTGTCATTCTCCCACTCCTGGAATATCCCAGGAATGATCTCATGTGACATCCAACATATTTAAGGCATTATGTTCACAGACAGACTTACCTTGCTCTGAGGGGAATTGTCTTCCTCCCTCCATCACTACTTTCTAGACATGGAAAGAGAGTTGTCTACAGACGGAAGATTATTGCTTGTGTGTTGATCCTCCATGAATGTACAAATCTTGAAAACCATTATTGTCCATAGCTATAGCTCACATGAGCCTACACATCAGCAGGGACTTCTCCACAGCCATTTTGATCTCCAGATATAGAAAGTAATGACAGAGAAGAAGGGAATGGGCTAGCTTCTACCCTCTGATATGGTTAGTTTATCCACAAAAATAACACCTGAATACAGTTTGAGGCATTTATGTATGAATTCGAAATGACAGCCACCAGCTTGCAGCCACCAAGAAAAGCTCTGTTGGTTCTGCTGCCATTGTCTAACTTTCTCCCCACCACCCTATCCTTGACATTTGACGAACATTGCCTCCCCCCACCCTCCATTTTTTCCTAGCATCCCTAGTTTACACTAAACTTCTGATGAAGAAGAAAAAGGGAAGAAGAAAGAGAAGGAGAAGGGGAAAAAAATCATATTTGTGAAGATGATATTGTGGAAAAAATGAATGGGTTTCAGAGTTTTTAATTTCTGGTTAAATTCCTCTAGCTGCACAGCAGAAGTGCATGGATTCACAGAGAAGAATAGCTTCAAATTCACTAAAATAGTTCACTCTTTTTCTCATTAATCTGATCTTATTTTTTCATCAAGTAACATTGCTGATAGATAGAGGGAATGCTGTAGACATAGTATATCTTGACTTCAGCAAGGCTTTTGACAAAGTGTCCCATGATATTCTAATTAGCAATCCAACTGGGAGTGGGCTGAACAGAACAACTGTCATGTGAATACACAGTTGGCTACAGAATCATACTCAGAGGGTGATGATTAATAGCTCCTTCTCAAACTGGAAGGAGGTAACAAGTGCAGTACCTCAGGGCTCAGTCAACGTTTTTATTCATGACCTGGCTCAGGGCATGGAGGGAGTGCTAATCAGATTTGCAAATGACACAAAATTAGGTGGAATAGCTAATACCCTGGAAGACAGAAGCAAAATTCAAAATGATCCGGATAGGCTTGAGCACTGGATTGAAAACAACAGAATGAAATTGAACAGGGGTAAGTACAAAGTACTGCATCTAGAAAAAAGAAACCAAGCACACAGTTACAAGATGGGAGATACCTGGCTCAAGCGAGAAGGACCTTGGAATTGTTGTAGATAAGCTGAATATCAGCCAACAGAGTGATGTGGCTACAAAAATGGCAAATGCTATTTTCGGCTGCATTAACAGAAGTCTAGAAGTCTAGTCTCAAAATCACACAAAGTACTAGTTTAGCTCTATTCAGCTGTGGTTAGGCCTCATATTGTGTCCAGTTCTGGACACTGCACTTCAAGAAGGATGTTGACAAATTCGAACAAGTTCAGAGGAGGGCAACAAGGATGATCAGGGAGCTGGAAACCAAGCCCTAGGAAGAAAGACTGAAAGAACTTGCCATGTTTAGCCTTGTGAAAAGAAGTCTAAGGGAAGATATGCTCACACTTTTCAAATACTTGAAAGGCTGTCACTCAGAGGAGGGGAAGATTCAGTTCACAATCATCCCAGAGTGAAGGACATGCAACAATGGGTTTAAGTTACAGGAAGCCAAATTTGAATATCAGGAAAAACTTCCTAATGTTAGAACAGTACAGCAATGGAATCAATTATCTCGAGAAGTGCCGAGTGCTCCCACATGGGAGGCATTCAAGAAAAATTTAGAGAACCACCTGGCAGATATCCTTTGATTTGTATTCCTGCATTGTGTGGCGGGTTGGACTTGATGGCATAGGCCCCTTCCAACTACATTATTCTATGATTAACTGGCATTTACAGTCTCAATAACTCACTCTGAGACAACAGTAGAAAGAATAAAAATGTTTCATTACTTACAATTGAAGAGATCAAATAGCAAACATGATTACTTTCAGCAACAGAACTCAACAGTCTGTAGAGAGGGGGAAAGACACTGGGCAAAGAGGCAGGGCTCTCTTTGAATTGAGGGGCAGGAGGGAAATATTGGTACTAAATAGATTGACAGTCATTCCAGCCCAGAAAGGTCCCTTCCAACTACACCTTCTCCAGGCAGCATGTGAGGTTGTAAAAACTCCAACAGAAAGTGTGGCCTGTCAAGTGCACAGGGCCTGCCCTTGTATGCTTAACAACACACTGATATGAAGAAATTTAGCCAGTAAAGCTCTACTGTATCAGAATAAGCAATGTGCAAAAAAAAAGAAAAGAAAAGAAAAAGAGTAATGTGCAAAGCTCCACGTTCTACATTTTTGGGTGTCGGATTGTACTTAAAGGCACAGAAGTGCATCCCGTAAAATATCATTGATCACTGTAGTTGAGTTACTGTGAAGTAACAAAAAATACAACTCTGCATGTATGAGATTATATTTTTATTTAGAATGCAGGTCATTTGCATTAATGCATGATTTTTCCTTTAAAACATTTGACAGCTCACTATGAAACAAAGTTGACAACTACATTCACCAGCTGAACTCTAGTCACGGCAGGTGGCACTAATGCCAGCAATCTAGAACCTGGAAAAGTGAATGCATAGATGTTGTTATTTTCAACAATAGTCCCTATTTAATCTTCAGCTATGCACTCTGACTGCATTTGTAAATGTTTTTTTTTAAAAAAGAAAACGTTCATTTCCCACCCAAGACAAATACTATTGGCTGGTTGAGAAGAGTTTCTTTCAGTAAGGTGGTATAAACACAACCGTCTTGTTGCTCCTTTTCCCAAGTAGCTCATTTTGTAAGTGAAGATGTCTCATTCAAGTCACACCACTACCATTTCTTAATCAAGTTGTCACCCACTTAGCTCACTGGCATCAGTCCTTCCCACCCTTAAAGAGCAGGCTGCAACTAAAGACATAGCTGCTGAAGCAGTGTGCCTTCTAAGTAGACCTCACATCAGAATACCTTTGTATTTGCTCATGGGGAGACAAGCACTTTGTTTGAAGTGTTTTATGGTTTGTCCTTCAACTGGAGACTCAGAAATAATTTATATGCCTCGCTACTACGACTAATGGAGTTTCTACTTTCATTCATTTGATGAAGTCACTGCTTTTGGCTCCAAGGGACTTTTGGTATAACAAGCAGAAGAGCTAGATTCCTCACATAACCTCAAATGTGCCTTAAAGTATTCATGAGTTTGTAAAAGGACAACAAAAGAGATTGTTTCTAAGTGTCTGCTGTTAGACCATTCGTGCCAGTCACAAATCCTTGAGAAAATGCCATTTGCTGCCCCACGATATTCAAAGCGTCCACAAATTCACACCACGGAACACAGCGGAGATATTATTTTCATATTTTGGAACAGGAGTCAAAGCAAACACAAATCACAGTTTTCAAGTTATGGCAAAAATCATTAAAGATGGGAAGTACTAATTATTAGCACTTGACTAAACAGTAGTCATCATATTGGTGTTATGACCAGTCGATACCAGAATTCCAACTTTGCTCATTTACTCTAGTTTATTCTACTTTTCCCCATGTGTAGTGTAATTATTGGGTATCTGAAATTTCGTCAATTCCAAAAGTTCATTAATGGTAATAAAGCAACAGGCATAAACTCTTCCTCTCAAATTGAAACAAGTAGCATGCTCATAGAACTTGGGATGGTCACATAAAACTGCTTCTATAATGGTAAACCTTTCCCTGCTCTAAAATATACTAAATAATAATATCTGACTAGGAAGGTATCTGAGACACCTTAAAGAGTTACAAGTATTACTTGGCTTATTTGTCCTTAAGAAGCCACAGACTTTTTTGGGTTTTGCTGCAACATTCTAACACATCTTTCCTTGAAAAGTTTGACTAGAAATAGTGGGTTTTGGTGTAGTGGATAGAGTGACGGACTAGGACTCTGGAGAACAGGATCTGAATCTCCACTTGGCCATGGAAACCACTCCTTAAATATCTCAGTCACCTTCAAAGCCCTATTTAGGGTCTCTATAAGTCACATCTGACTTGATGTCACAGGACACACACACACCTACCTAATTTTGTGACTGGTATTGCTGAATTTCAGAAACTGCAAAGATGAATCCATCGCTCACCAAAAAACCATTCTCCTTCACATGCGCGCATGCGCACACACACACACACACATCCTCAAAGGGGGTGCAATTTCCCTGTCAGATGAGTTCTCTGGTGAGGAAGAACCCAACACTTCAGAATCCAACAGGGCAAAAGAACTGCACAGGCTTGCAGAGTCTGGACCTTCAGAGAAGCTGTAGAGGACAAGGGATTGGGAAAGGAATCAGGAAAGGGAACAGAGAAGCTTGAAGGCCTTAGTAAGCCCTTCAGGACCTGCTGATTTCTGCTTTTCCCAGTTTGGGGCTTCTTTGACTAGGATCCACAATTGCTTTGCTCAACATGGAACAGGACAAAATTGGGGGAGGGCATTGGGTCAGAAGGATAACATGTATATATATCACCAAGAGAATATTTATAGGCATCTAGTACCAGGTGATATTATATAGATAGAATTAAATTTAGGATTATATCACACAAAAAGTGCACAAAAAAGAAATCCATCTGTTTCTAAGAAAGAGCATGAGCTGATGTTAAACATTTATATCTTCCACTGAGCTCAGTGTAGGATTTAATCAGGTTTCCATTTCTCACCCATTTTAATCAAATAGACTTAGAATTGTTTCACTTTAGCTAGACTGTTTCTCATATGTTGAAATAGCTGTCCTTTGACCATTCAGATATTGAAACTGTCCTATTCCTGAAGGCTCTCAGAGGAAGTAACAACAACATTTCTATGACACAATCCACTCTCTCATTCGATCCTTCCCATTTCTCAAATGTGCCAGGTTTTCCACGGCTGGTCTCCATGTTCACAGCCCCCACATGTGCAGAAAACCTGGCTCACAGGAATAGAAATGGAAGAAGTTACCTTTTTAAAATATATATATATAGCTTCCAGAATCCTACAAACTGCATGGTCACTACTTATGCTGACTAGAATTACTATCCAACCCTCTTCTCCCCCAACACCCCCTTTTTTCTTTTCTCCACTCTTTCAGGCACTTCTAATAAGCTCAAAAAAGGGCATTTGTTGAGCTTTGATAACATATTAGGAAAGAAAGACAGAGATTGACACAAATGGGTTTGTTGTTTAAGTAACCACAAATTTTCTGACATGTCTTCTTAGAAGCAAGCCACCCTAAATTCAGTAATTCCAGGTCGGTTTGTGCAGTTGTAGCCATCAACAGCAAAATCTGAAATTGCCTGGCTGCCCTAATAAATCTTACAGTTCAACAATATTTTAGCAATATGTGTTCAAAACAGCCTCATCACAATGCCATACCACAGTGCATTATTCTGCAGCACAGGTGTAGCAATAAATATCAGACAGGTGCAGAGACAAGGAAGAGAAAAACCCTGTAGAAAATGAGATCATATAATGGGTGACAATAGGGAGACATCAGATGTGCTTGTTAAAACATTCCTTCAGTTTTTCTTGTGATTCACTCTTCCCTTCCTACTCCTCCCTGCTCCTTGATAAAAGCCTCATAAGGCAGCGTCCTTGTTCCCCTCCTTGTCTTTCATGCCATCCCAGGGTTATCTTATTTTTCACACTCAAAGCCACTAATAACTCACAAATCTTTTCACTTCCTGACCGGGCTCACTCAATTGAATCCAGGCACTCCCACGTTTGCCCGGTGATTTGTGGGTTAAGCTACAATAAGCATTCAGCTGGTTCAGTTCAGCAGAAGAGCAAGCTTGGAGGGAGAGACATAAAGTTTCCCTGTATAATTTGTGCCCCACAGCTAGAGTGAATTGAAGCCCACATGTAAAAATTTCTCCGATTAAACCCTGCAGCACAAGAATGCCAATTAATTATGATGATTAGCTATGTCTTCATTAGCAGCCTATAAATAAATCATGTACTGCATCATGTAGCTGCAATTACTGCCCCAGCAAAAGAACAAAGGAAAACTTCTGATAGAATTAGGAAGGGGACAGTTGAATTAATTATATGTGGTCTTATAAAGTAGCATGTACACTATGCATTTTGCATGTCTACACCTTGCATTCATGTATGTTCATTAAAATGTTTGCTGTTAACATTTAAAATATTCCTGTCTGACCAGAAAAAAGGAAAGGGAAGCCAAATTTTTTTAAAAAATGTCCAAAGCTGGCTTTATAAATGATATAAATGTAGATATAGAATAAATATTTTGGCCAGTATTCTATAACTTCTACCAATTTCATTAATATTCTTAGTTTACCTATTTTCTGTGTATCACAGTACCATGACAAATATCACAATTTGAAGAAAAGATAACCTAAAACAGGGTATGCATATAGTACACAGAATGATGCAGTGGCCTGAATCCAGTTGGTAATCCCCAATAAAACAGATGCGTTGAATCAGTGGAGTTTACATAAGAGTTGATCCACCATTTAGCAATTAATCCAATTCTTCTCTACTGCCTGGGACTATTGCTTGGATTTTGGCTAATTTGGGTTGGCAATTCCTGAATGCAGAACCACTTAATTAGTTCAGGGATGGAAAACTTCGGGCACATGAAAGGGATCCTGACAGCAAAACTCTCCCATAAACTGTGGGAGCTTCCCCCACCTCAAACTCTGTCTCTTTGCCAGACCCCTCACACACTCTCAGAAGGCAACATTTCTGAGAGAAGTGCTCTCACTTCTGATCACTATGTTTTTCCAAGGATGTCTTGATCCTTGAAGTGACATGACTATGCAGTGCTATTACTATTCTTCCTTCCTATTATCGCTTGACACTTGGATTTGATCTTTGATCATGCAAGCACACCTGAACCTGAAGAACAGCATTAATGGCTTGTTATCCATAGGCAGGCTATGAAAAAAATACAAATTGACACATGCTAACCCATCTCCTGGTGTTTTACCTACATAGACATTGCATTGTATTTTACATAATGCTATTGCCCTCTCAAATTATCTTCATTCTGTCACATTCTAAGCAAGGAGATGTTAAATATATTGAAGTACATTTAAATAATAAAAGCATTTTAATATATTTTACTTGGACAAATTATTCCAGGTTTGGGTAGCAGGAGTTTCACAATTCATGAATCTGACAATGAGGCTGTTCAATACAGGAACCACATTTTTCTTTTATAGCAAATATCCTTAACTCTGTATTCATACTGCCGAATCAGCAGTTGTGTAGCCAGGTAATTGCAACTGTAATGTGTATTGGAATTAGAATGACACAAATCTGGTCTAAGTGAGTCCAACACAAATGTCCAAATGATTTCCTAAATTATTGTGGCTTTTTAAATGAAAAAAATTCAGAAACAGTCAGTTGCCCTGAGAGACATCTGTTGGCCTTTTTAAGCTGACCATAACGACAAAACTACACTTATCTTTAATAGTAAGGGAATTTACTGGGGATCACCGCTAAATGTAATCATTTTTCCAAAAAAAAAAAAAATCATTCCCAGCTCACCAGCGGCAACACCAGGACTGCCAGTGGCCATCCAGCAGTAATTTTTGACTGCTATAGGCTCCTCCCCTTCATGAGATTTCCAAAGGCTTGCCCAGGGCAAAAAGGAGCCCTAGAAAGTCTCAGAACCTGAAAGGGGGGATAGGAAGTTTCCCATAAATTTAAATTAATTATTTCTGGCACCTAGATCCAGGTTACACCAGGTAACTATGGCAACAGGATTTGGGCCAGTTGTGGCAGATCCTCAGCAGAAGGCAGCTGAACAGCAGGAACCAGCAGAGTGTTGTGTATAGGACTGAGGGAAGAGATAAATCAGGGTGAGAAGGTAGCTATTCAGGTGAAGTTGATTATTTTCTGAACTTTTGGGATGGCTGCTTGTGGGTTTTGGCCTGTTTGTTTGACTGTACCCATGTGCTATGGTTTCAAGCACATCACTTTCACGGAAGGGCTACTGGTGATTAAAGAAAAGGTGCCTGACATGGTTGGAGGTGAAGGTCACTATTCAGCTCTAGAGTTTTCCTTACAGTCCTTGGAAGCTTATGAGCAGAGAGTAACTGAACTATCTGGCTGAACGTGAGTCAGCAGGGCCTTTGTTGTGAGCTTTTAGTGAGGAATTATGAGGAGGAGGCCAAGATTATCGAATCATCACCTACATCACACTAACAGATAGGGAGAGTGAGGCAACCGATATATTTTCATTGTGCTTGTTTGCTTATCTCAGGATGCAGGCAGGTGTTCCTTTAGTAAATACAAGCTGGTTGCCCTCCAGGAAGAAAAAGAAGTGAGGCGGATGACATAGATAGCTGAGGGTCTGGAAGGAAGCCTTATGGGGAATAGTTGAAAGACCCAAATATGTATAACCTAGACAAGAGAAGGTCAACAGGTAGTATGACAGCCATAATTAAATATTTCAGAAGTTGTTTTGTTACCAGTATGACATGGTATATAGAATTCACAGTTGGCCGTTACATTTACTGGGTAATGTTGAGCTAATCATGTTATTTCAGTTTTCTCTTCACAAGGATGCTGTGACAATAAAATCAGGAGGAGAAGAGCCCTATATGTCATGTTGAGCTCCCTGGATACAAAAGGGAGGGAAGGAGATTATATTATGTATTCTCCTCTATGGGTAAAATCTGAAACAATGGATTCAAATGACAAGAAAAGAGATGACTAATTCCTAGGAAAAACTTAACAGTGAGAGCTTTTTGACAGTAGAATGGATTGCATTGGAAGACAATTCTCCTTCACTACACAGTTTTAAGCAAGGATGGAAATACCCTGTCAGAGATGCTTTGGTTGTGGATTTTCTGCCTCAGCAAAGGGCTGGGCTTGGAGTTGCTTGGAATCCTTCCCAACTCTATGGTGCTATGATTCTGTGATCAGTATTTACAAAACCCAATTAAATACTAAATGCATTAACTTTTCCTACATATTGTATCTTCAGTTAAATTTCTGGTCCTAAAGCATTCATTGATATTAATGGGCTGTACCAGAATCTTTCTTGATAGATTTCACCTAATGAATTTAGAATAAATTGATCATTTACAAGAGTGTCGAACAAACAGAAGTATTTAAGCAACTTTTTTTTTGCTTCCACCTTCTTCAGTTGCTCTGGGAAAAGTAAAAGAATAACTTGATCTCTGTGATCACTTGATACACGTATATCTCTTGATCACTATGATCTCCAAGGCTTGCTCTGTTAGCATAGTAGCACTTGACAGTTGGAATGCTATAGTTCTAATGCTTAGCAGTGGAAAGTATTATTGCCAGAGCCTTGTTTATGGTTGAGACAGATGTCATGACATTATGGGACAACCTATGAAGGAGTCTCAAGCCTTCATCTCACTTCAGAGTGAGAACAAGACATGAAGCACTTTTTTAATAACCCTAGTATCTTTTCCCTTCATTAAGCTAAATACATATACAGAAATGGCTACCAGAAAAGGATAGGGTTATTTCTCACAAAGATGCAGCTATCTGTCCAGTGCCTCTGCACTTTAATATTTCATGCAACAAGGCAGTGGCTATTATTATTATAGTGTTATATTTTCTGCATTTACAGAAATGCATGAAAACTAATCTTGCAAATGTGAATCAGAGATGAACCCCACAAAAAACAAACAAAAAATCTCTTGACATTGAACAGGAAAGAGAAAATGTTTTGCAGTTTCTAATTTAGTACATGAGAATCAAAGCACCATTTTCATCCCTACTGATGCCAGACAGCTCATCGCTTTTTATGAAATGTGGATCCCTATGTATCAGTGCTAGTCGTCTGAACATAGGTATGCCTATGATGCCAAGACAGTGCCACAATGTATTGGTGTTTCCAGTAAAGAAATATTGTTAATGTTCTGTTCTGAGTCACAAACGTCAGTTTGCTTCAGTTTCAGGAGCTCCAATACATTAATGGAGCTTTAATTCTACAGATACAAGGAGATGCCCACACAGAATCTGGTTACTCCATGGAGATGAGTAAGGAAACCAGTATCCAAAAAAGCGCCAGAATATACCTGCAGTTGCTGAATTCCCATTGGCATAAAACTCACTGGGTGAATTTGGATCAATCACATCCACTCAGCTTTCTTCCCACAGAGCTCATGCTCAGTTTTTAAATATTTGTTACTATACAGGGCCTGATTGAGGCATGCTGAGATGTTACGTATGTTAAATTTAAGAGGCTCCATAGTATTATGAAAAATATATATGCTATTTTACTGGTTTGGTTTGGTTTTTTATTTGTAAGGTCTCTCATATCCTGCAGCCCTGAACCGCAGCTTACTTGGTTTGTGCCTAAATCCAACACTGATAATATAATATATGTGAAAGATATTATCATGGATTGTAAGGTTTTTTTACAGCCCAAACAAATCTAAGGATTAGTATTCCCCAATCCTCCAGGTGGATCCTGTTTATGCATGCTGAATTATGCCAAAGATGAATTGTGCTTTGTGTTTCACAATCAAGTCAGCCCTGCTACCTGCTATATCATCTTTCTACTGGCCGGGTGCATGGAGGTCATCTTCCAAGCCAGTGGTGGTCTTTTGATATTCAGGCTGAGATCTATATCATAAACTGTGAAAGTCGAGACAAAGATTTTATCTCGGGTTGAGGTGTTAAAGAGCGAGACCTTCTTTCTCAATTAAATTGGCAGTTTGCAACAAGCAGGGAGGAAAGTTCTACAGCTAAGTGGGTTTCATTTCACAAATCCTTTCCAGTTAGCCTTATGCCTTGCTCAACAAGCTAACAGAAGAAGCAGTGTAACCTAAGGAGGCCTGTTGTCAAACCAATTGTTGACTTCTGCTGGTTTAGTCAGAGATGCTAGAGGGAGTTTAATTGGCTATCACATTGCAAAGTAGGAGAGAGCAGAATGAATCACACATTGTTTGCTGATTCTATTTCCCAATATCTTTTTCTCTGTGTGTATGCATGTATGCAGAACGAGAGAAAGTACAGAGAAATGCTCAAGATCTAAAAAGTATTTTTCCAGCTTAGATATGCAATGTGGTCTAGAAAAGCTGAAGACAAGAGATTTCAATGATTTTTTTAAAAAAAATCCATTTTATTCTTCTGATTAATTTAAAAAAAAAACAAAAGGTAGTACCACATTAGACTAGATGGTGAAAGCATGGGAATCAAAGTCTTCCTGTAATCTGTAATTAATCAGACTTACAGGAGTCCTGATGGATCAAACCAAAGACCCATCCAGTACAGCATCCTTTTTTCACATGGACCTACAAAATGCCAACAGGAAGTCCACAAACAGGACATAAAGCCAATAACCTTCTCTTGCTAGTGTTGCCTAATGAACACTGTTCAGAGCCATGATGCTCTATGAACATCTTGCCTGGATATTTTCCAAAAGATGTCCCCAGCCACAAGGTATATAAACTTGCCTTTTGAAATTAAAAGGAAGGAAGGAAGGAAGGAAGGAAGGGAGGGAGGGAGGGAGGGAGGGAGGGACTGGGATTTAGCACAGATTGTTACTGGAAACCAAGGTCAAAATCATCCATACTATGTAAAAGGCAGACAGTGTTTTGTGAACTGCCCAGAGTAACCACTGGTTAAAAGGGTGATAGTAGATAGATAGATAGATAGATAGATAGATAGATAGATAGATAGATAGATAGATAGATAGATAGATAGATAGATAGATAGATAGATAGATAAGACAGGGGGAAAATCAATTCATTTGAAATGTGGTGTTGGAAGAGAGTCTTACAGATACCATGGACTACCAAAAAACACAAATAAGTGGATGCTCAATTAAGACAAGCCTGAATTCTCACTAAACTAAAAGTGAGTACACTGAGGCTATTGTACTTTGCACATATAGTGAGAAGATAGATCTTAAGGGAAAAGGTAATGTGGCTAGGGAAAGTATTGAGGAAAGAGAAAGAAGAGAGGAAGACCTAACATGAGATGGATTTACTCAATAAAGTCACAGCTGTTAGTTTGGAAGGCCTGAGGAGAGCTGATAATGATAAAATGAAGATGATACGATTTCAGATATCACTGCCTTTGCTGTGGAATAATGTTTTCTCCAGGTTATTTCAGCTCTTGCTTCTGCTCTGCTTCTGTTTCTCTTGGTACATCATTTTCCGTACAGTCATAGATTTGCAGGGCCTTTAATAACTTGAATCTGCAGTCTAGTCTTCTACTGAGAAAAATTAGTAGAAATAAGCCTTGGATGTTTTCCAGGAAAAAACTCTATTCTGATTGAAATCTATCCTTGTATTGGTTGCCGATCTCAGAAAAAGGAATTTTAAAATGAACAAATAATGACTCCTTCTCTTGTTAGTGTGTGATCTAGTTGGGGGATGGGAGAGGAAAAAACACAATACTTAGAAAACAATAAATCCTGAAAAATTCTGGTTAGGTTTTTCTCTGATCCAAGCTACTTAACATAGGCCCATAACATTTTAGAAAAAATTGGACAAAAAGGGTGCCCCCTAGAAATGTGGTTATTCCTTTTAGTAAACAATGTATATAGTAGAAAAAACAAAAACACAAAAATATGGAGAGATCAACCCAGTCTCATCAATTATCCCTGGTTTTGCACATGAACTAGCACTTTGTATGATAAAATCACTCTAGAAGCATTTAATTCTGCCCCCAGGTTTGTCAGGCTCCCTGCTGGTGAGCAGTTGCATCAGTTGATCCCTCAACTAGAGATGGCCCTGGCTTCCCAGGCCCACCTCCTCTGGGTGCTCCCTCTGACAAGGTGCTCACCAGAGGAGGTGGGTCTGAGAAGTACCAAACACCTGTTCACCCATCTCTACACACAACCAGTGCAAAAATAGGTGGTGGTGGTGGGGAGACACTTAAGCACTTTCTCTTCCACTCCACATTTAGAGTACTAGTCTTAGTCTGTCAGCAACCAATCAAGGAAGAATTTTCATCTGTTCTTTTCCATTAACTGGAAGCATAAGCATACTATTTCACAGAAAGTCATAACAGAAACAACTCATTAAGGCATTTATCAGATAGTTGCAAAAGTGCACTTTTTGCATTTCCCTGGCAGTGTTAAATGGTAATACAGTGTTATTTATTGTGAAGGCCTTCTGATTTAATTAAAGAGGATACTAATGAATTACAGTCTTGGGGAGTTCTTTACAGCTTGTGTGCCATGAGGGAAGCACAGAAAAGAAAATGTGGAGGGCATGGAGGCTGGGCCATCGGCTTCTGAAGAAACCACCAACAGCGTGAGGGAGCACTGCTCTTTTCTTATTTTGTCCTGTGTTGTTTCTGATTGTTTATTTTATTATATGTACATGGTCTTGAATGCCTCAGCATAATGAACAGCATATACAGTAAATGGGATAAAATAAATAAATGCTGTAGTAGGCATCCTTCAGTCTCGAGAGACTATGGTAACGTGCTCTGCATGGAGGTCTTGGAACAGCATCTAGTGTGGCTGAGAAGGCCGATTCGAGAGTGACAATCCCTTCCACACTGAAGACAAATACAATCTGTCCCCTGTCCAGCTCCCTGGTTTTGCTGGTTTCGGGACTGCCTCTTTGCCTCAGCCTTCTGCACAAGTGTCTCTTCAAATTGGGAGAGGCCATGATGCACCGCCTGCCTCCAGGCTGAACGCTCAGACGTCAAGGTTTCCCATCTGTTGAGGTCCATTCCTAAGGCCTTCAGATCCCGCTTGCAGATGTCCTTGTATGGCAGCTGTGGTCTCCCTCTGGGGCGATTTCCCTGCACTAATTCTCCATACAGGAGATCTTTTGGAATCCGACTGTCAGCCATTCTCACGACATGCCCAAGCCAACGTAGACGTCGCTGTTTCAGCAATGTATACATGCTAAAAATTGCAGCTCATTCTAGGACTACTCTATTTGGAACTTTGTCCTGCCAGGTGATACCAAAAATGCGTCGGAGACAACGCATATGGAAGGTGTTCAGCTTCCTCTCCTGCCGTGCACAAAGGGTCCAGGACTCACTGCAGTACAGGAGTGTGCTCAGGACACAGGCTCTATAGACCTGGATCTTGGTGTATGCCGTCAGCTTCTTATTAAGCCATACTCTCTTTGTGAGTCTAGAGAACATGGTAGCTGCTTTGCCAATGCGTTTATCCAGCTCAACATCTAGGGAGAGAGTGTCAGAGATCGTTGAGCCAAGGTACACAAAGTCATGAACAACCTCCAATTCTTGCATGGAGATAGTAATAGAGGGAGGTGAGTCCACACCCTGGCCCATGACTTGTGTTTTCTTCAGGCTGATTGTTAGTCCAAAGTCTTGGCAGGCCTTGCTAAAGCGATTCATGAGTTGTTGGAGGTCTTCAGCAGAGTGGGCAACAATGGCTGCATCATCAGCGAAGAGGAAGTCCCGCATGCATTTCAGTTGGACTTTGGTCTTCGCTCTCAACCTAGAGAGATTAAAGAGCTTTCCATCTGATCTAGTCCGGAGATAGACACCTTCTGTTGCAGTTCCAAAGGCCTGCTTCAGCATGACAGCAAAAAAGATCCCAAACAGGGTCGGCGCGAGGACACAGCCTTGTTTTACTCCGCTTCGGATGTCAAAGGGATCTGATGTTGAGCCATCAAAAACTACAGTCCCCTTCATTTCCTCATGAAAGGACCTGATGATGTTAACGAGTCGAGGTGGACATCCAATCTTGGGAAGTATTTTAAAAAGGCCATCCCTGCTAACCAAATCAAAGGCCTTTGTGAGATCTATGAAGGCCACAAAGAGTGGCTGTTGTTGTTCCCTACATTTCTCCTGCAACTGTCTGAGGGAAAATACCATGTCGGTGGTGGATCTATTAGCTCGAAATCCACACTGTGATTCTGGATAGACTCTGTCTGCAAGCACCTGGAGTCTCTTCAGCACAACACGGGCCAGCAGCTTCCCTACAACGCTGAGAAGAGAGATACCACGGTAGTTATTGCAGTCGCCGCTGTCTCCTTTGTTCTTATACAATGTGACGATGTTTGCATCCTTCATGTCCTGTGGTACTCCACCTTCCCTCCAGCAAAGACAAAAGACTTCATACAGCTCAGTGGTGATGATCTCTTTACAGCACTTCAGCACTTCAACAGGGATGTTATCCTTCCCAGGTGCCTTGCCGGAGGCGAGGGAATCCAAGGCCGCTTTTATTTCTGCTAAAGTTGGTTCACTGTCCAGCTCTTCCAAGACAGGCAGGCACTCAATGTTATTTAATGCCTCTTCGGTTACTACATTCTCTCTGGAATATAGCTCAGAGTAGTGCTGCACCCAGCGTTCCATCTGCTGTGCTTGGTCCTGGATGATCACGCCTGTAGCAGACTTCAAGGGAGCAGATTTCTTCTGTATTGGACCTAAAGCCTGCTTGATACCATCATACATTCCCTTGATGTTACCTGTGTCCGCTGCTATCTGTATCTGAGAGCAGAGCTGAAGCCAATAATCGTTGGAACATCTCCTGGCAGCCTGTTGGACTTGGCTACGAACAGCTCGAAGAGCCTGCAAGTTGTACTCACTAGGACAGGCTTTGTATGCTGCTAGAGCTCTCATCCTTGATGGCTGGCATCAACTCCTTCGAATGGGCTTCGAACCAGTCTGCCGTCTTTTTGGTCTTCTTGCCAAATGTGGACAAGGCAGTGTTATAAACAGCGTTCTTGAAATGTTCCCATCGTTCAGGTGCATTTGCATCAGCCGGGGCTGGAAGGGTTTCCTCAAGCGCTTGGGCAAATTCCTCCACTTTTCTTTGATCGCGAGTCTTGTTGATGTCAATACGTGGTCTTCCTTCCTTTTTCGTGTGATACAATCTCTTTGTTCGCAGTTTTACTCTACTACACACCAGGGAGTGATCAGTATCGCAATCAGCACTCTGGTAACTGCGTGTGATCGTAATACTAGGAAGGCTAGAACGTCTAGTGAGGATCAAATGCTATAGTTCTAGTGAGGATAAATGCTATACCACAGTATATATATACCACATTACAAATAGTCAAGGGCACATACCTTCATACCAGCCAAAATCCTGTTGTGAAGTACCATGTCTGTAAAAGAAACTGTGCACGTAGGGATATGGGTTCAGTTCTCTAGCCACCTGCATGAACAACTAACTGCACAACTGAGTGCATGATCTGCTTACATCTGAACACCTGACAAACAGCTGGACAGACTGCACATATCACTGATGCTATATGGAGTTTCCACTGCACCAAACCAATAAGCCATCATGTTATTGTCCACAATTTGTAAATATGATAATTTTCTTATCCCATTTCCCCCACCCCGCCTCAGAATAAATATCTAAGTACAACTGTAATTCTCTACACCCCAGACATGTGATGTACATGTGGCAAACAAAATTATTGTAGGCCTCATATAATTTGGGTAATGGCATGAGAGTATAAATTCATAATCCCATAGATCACAAAGTAATTCTTCCATGGTTCCAGGAAATATATACTTCTATGAATTCACTCCTATGATGGAGCTGTTTGAGCTGAAAAGATATAGCCAAAGAGAATCCAGAAAAGACATTAACTAGATGTGAAACACAAGCCTGGGCTGTGGGGGAAGGACCCACACTACGAAAGATAGGGTATAAAGAGTTAGGAGGGAAACAGTTGACAACAAGGAAATTATGCACAAATACCTGTCCTGTATTCCACAGGCGAGGCATAAGCCAGAAGGACATCAGGTACACCAGGGTTCCTAGGTAAACTGTGGAGTGAAATTCTCTTTTTTTTCATAGCTACTAGGTAGGAAAAGTATGTGCAAGAAAAACAAAACAAAAGCAGGCGTATTATTATTTTTTATTATTATTATTTAAATATTTATTTTGATAACTTGGGATAGGGTATGGGATACAAAAGGGAAAAGGGAAAAAGGGTTGGGGTTATGAGGAGGAGGAGACACAAAAATATATTAACATCCATTCTATTCACATTACCATATCAAAATTCAGTTTCCACTTTTCCACTCTTTTCTGCCTTCTAGATTTTAGTTCACATTTTGTTCTATGTTATTCAAACATTGTCTGGTGATTCTAACCATTTGTAAAATAAGTCCCATCTTTCAGTTGCCTTTTGCAAAGGACAGTCCTTCATTACTTCTGATAAGATGTCCATTTCTGCCGTTTCTCGTATCTTCTCTATAAGATCTTCTTGTTTCGGTACCATCTGACTTTTCCAGTTTTTAGCATATAGAATTCTAGCTGCCGTAACTATATATGTAGCTATACCCTTCTTTGCTTTATCTATATTATCTGGTATCATAGACAATAAAAACAATTCTGGTGTTAGTGGGACCTTACAAAGCAATATTTGTTGAAATACCAAATGCACTTCTTTCCAATATTGTTTCGCTACTCTACAGGTCCACCACATATGATAATAACTTCCCACCTGTGCTTCACACTTCCAACAGGAATTTGATACATCTGTATACATTTTCGACAGTTTTTCTGGAGTCATGTGCCATCTATAAAACATCTTGTATATATTCTCTTTAAAATTGACCGATTTTGTAAGCTTTATATTCTTTTGCCATATTTGTAACCATTGATCAATATCAATGTTATGACCTATGTTTTGTGCCCACTTAATCATACACTCTTTAACCATTTCATATTGCATTTTAATTTCTAACAGATAATTATACATTTTCTTAATTATTTTATCTTTTGAACCTAGTAGGAGTTTATCAAATGTCGTTTGTTCTAAATATATACCCTCTATTTTATCCTTCCTGTATCTAGATTCCAGCTGTGCTCTAGACCACCAGTCTATGCAAATATTCTGTGTCTCTAACTCTTCTTTAGACTTTAACGCATAATCCTTTTTTAATAAATCTTGATATGTTAAAAAAATTTCTTTCGTCATAAGATTAGGCTGTGTATAGGCCTCTATAGGTGATACCCATACCGGTGTTTTTTGATAAGTTTGTTGTATCATCTTTTTCCAAGTTCCCAATAAAGCTCTTCTTATCATATGTAAATTAAAGTGTTTTTGCTCTTTATCCTTTTTATACCATAAAAAAGCATGCCAGCCAAATTTCAAATCATGTCCTTCCAAATTGAGTAATCTGTCATTTTCCAAAGTTATCCACTCCTTTATCCAAACTAATACACAAGATTTTAATACAAGGCCCAATCTGGAAGTCCAAGACCCACCCTCTGTTTTGCATCTTGCATAAAAGCAGGCGTATTATGATGCCTTTAAGACAAACAGATTTATATGAGTATGAGCTTTTGTGGAGCTCATACTCATGAGCTTTTCTGTCTACCTCCTCAGACACATAGACCATAAATATTTAGGCCACAGGTACATGGTAGTAAGGGTGGGGAACAGGTGCAATATTAAACAGTGACAACCACATTCTTAGCATTGGTATGAACTTTCAAAGTGACAATAGCATTATTATCATATGAACATTCATCCTTAAACCCTTCAAGTTTGCTGGGAAATTTTCTATTTCGGTCACTAATTTTAGTGGTGAAGTAAAGGGACATAACTTCTTTTTATATCTGTTCCAGACATTTAACATGTTTCTTAAAAAAGGGTTGTTCACCTGATTTCTTGTATTTCTTTTTACTACATTAAAGAAATATGTTTCACTATTCCCATTTATTTCTGAGGATTCCATATCCCACCAAATTAACCTTCCTTTGTTATATATAATATCTCCAATAAATCTTAGTTGATTCGCTATATAATAATTTTTTATATTAGGAATACCTAAACCTCCATTTTTTTGAGCCTTATACCAACATCTTTTATTTACTCTTGATTTTTTACCTTGATTACAAAATCCATTAATTAATCCCTGCCAATACTTAAAATCTTCTTCTTCTAAATGTATTGGGAGCATCCTGAATAAAAAAGTAATTTTTGGTAATATTTTCATTTTGATCATAGCGATTCTCCCAAACCACGATAGTTTCTATTTAGAATACTCCTGCAATTTATCTTTAATATCACTTCTTAATTTGTTAAAATTTTGCTCCTTTAATTTTTGAGTGACTTTAACTATATTTATACCTAAATATTTAATATAATTACACATTTTAAAACCATATTTATTTACAAACGTTTCTTGTTCATATTTATTGTAATTAAACATCATTATTTGTTAGGGACGTGGTGGATTTTTAAAAAAAATTAGTTTAAGGTGGTACATGACTCCGGTGAAATTGAACATAATAAATTCAGACTATTCTAAGGCCTGTTGGAAATGTGATGAATAAATTGGCACATATTATCATATGTGGTGGGAGTGTAAATGGATTCAGAAATTTTGGAAACTGATTTTTAAGGAAATATGTGTTATATTTGGAAAATATATCGAATTTAATTCTAAAATTGCTTTGTTGTCAATTTTTGATAAGATAGAACTTGATTATTGCTCAAAGGAATTGATTTCCAATTTTATGACAAGTGCTAGAATATTAATAGCTAGATTCTGGAAAGGTAAAAATGATATTAAATTAGAAGATTGGTATAATGAAGTATGGGACATTGCGTTAAATGATAAATTGACTACTGAACTTAAGATGAAAAGAGGGGAAATAAGTTTAAATATTTTTTATGCTATTTGGGGTAGTTTTATTGAATTTGTATTAGTGGAAAGGGGAAAGCCTGTAATCAATACAACTTTGGAAAGGAGGTTCGTAATGAAAGTATTGCTCCAAAGGGTCCCATGGGTATGGGGGTGCATTGTGTTTTAGATTGTATTAGTAAGTATTTTGTATTCTTGTATTTGTTTTGGAAATTAAAACAAATAAATTAAAAAATATCATATGAACATTCAATGCACTGATTACATAAACTTTCTGGTCACAGACAGAACAGTTGAGATGTCTGTCAGCTGCTACCACTAGCAGGCTGCTGCTTCTGGAGTGTAGAGGTAAATTACTTTATTGTCATGATGTTGTGCTTAGTCTAGAATTATGGCATAGAAAATAATGTTTTGGCTATAGCTATACAAGACTGTAAAGAGGTAGTGGAGTAGGATTCTATGGCAAACTGAAGAGTGGAAGGAAGTTAAAACCTCACAATGATAAGAATAATGATGGACACCTTCACAGAGTTATGCATTTTAGGTTTGCTGTTACTGTTAAATAAAACATTTTGTTTTCATTTTCCCAAATACACTACTTTTATGCACATTTTTCCAAACTGTCCATATTTGTACACTTGCTTTCCAATGTATGTTCATGGATGTGTTTTACAAGCCATAATTTCTGTCTTTTGTGCAAGACATCTTCCAACCCTGCTCATAGAAGGTTATTCTTTAGTCACTAGGAAGTTGCACAGAGGATGAAGGATAAACATAAAGAATTTTTGTTGTGAACTGTCCAGAATAACCTAGGCAGTTAGATGGGTGGTAAATAAATAAATAAATAAATGTGTGTGCGCGCACACACACACATGCTCTCATACATACCACATGCCTTGGGTTTCTCCCCCTCCCAAATAAATATGAATAAAACAACAATCTGACTGTATTCTTACATATTTATTCTTAATTATTCCTTAAATTAAAAAAATATAAAGCAAAAAAACTGAGCCAGAGAAGATGAAATGGTAGTAGCTGTTCTGTGTACAAATATTAACATACTCTGCAGATTCATTTTCTCCTTGAAGTTCTTCCCACTAAACTCTGAACAGGGCCAGCATTGCTTTGCTTATGAAATGTGACATGATCACAGCCCTTGGCAATGTAGTAACTTTTTGTTGTTACATTTGTAGAATCTCTAGGAATCAAATGAACAGAAGCAAAAACCCAACCATGTAAAGCAGAAGAACATGTCTAGCAGGTCACACGAGAGAGAGAGAGAGAGAGAGAGAGAGAGAGAGAGAGAGAGAGAGAGTGATGTTAAAAATACGGCCATATGCATATTGATGTAAAGAATCTCCCTGTGTAGTTAGTTCTTTCTGTTGTCTGAGTGCCCGCTCTAGGACAAATATGCATAGGCTGTACATTTAGTAAGTGTGATTATCCATTTTCTGCTATGATGTAAAAGCACAGACTATGCATAGCTTTGCAGCTCTACTCAGAAGTAAATTCAGTTGACTTACTGTCAGGAAAGTGAGTATGAGGTAAGGCAATCTGTTTATTCATCTCGTATTAGGCCCAGGAATGCTGGCCAACCTGCTGATCACTTTGACAAGTTTCTTTCCTTGTCTCTTTGTCTACCTTTGACACACTACCTTTCATAGAATCATAGAATAATTGAGTTGGAAGGGGCCTGTAAGGCCATTGAGTCACTTCCGATTTATGGGAACCCTATGAATGAGCGATCTCTAAAATGTCCTGTCCTCAATGAAAAAAAAAAAATGTGGACAAGAATGGTTACATTAGAAAGCAGCATAAAAATGTGTTGGTCTTGCAAAATGAACCCCTAACAATATACTAATTTCCATGGAGGATGGACCCCAAAAATCTAGGAATACCTTCATCCTCATTCAGCTGGGCTCTCTAAAGCAAAGTTTGGACTACTACTAGCTCCCTGGCAATAGTCCACCTGAAGAGTTAGGAAAATTCAGTTTGCTACTTGTTTGGGATTTTAAAAAGGAAGAAGGAAATACATAGCAAGTGGGCAGTACTGCTTTTGTACATTACAAGTTCCACAGCCCTGGTTTCTTGTAGGGACTCTCAGAGGAAGTGTAACTGATCAAAACCAACAGAAAAAATATTGTTATTCTCCCTAAAGTCAGATAAATTTTCACTCAGAATTACTAAAACCGATATGTGCTTGGATCCAAAAGAAGCATGGTGTGCTTTCTTTAAAAGACACCCATTATCCCACACATTCATCCATCACAATGGAACAATTAGCGTAGCACCTCCATCGAATTAAATACTTTATTATGTTCTCATTTTATGGAGATAAAGTAAAGATTCCTCCATTAAATAATCCATCAATCAGATTTCATTCATTGCATAGTTTCATTCAGAGTAATCCCACTGTTATCAAAAGGTAAGTATTATATCTTATGTAGGCGGATATGTGGAAATCCTCCCTTCAAAATTCCCTGGGATCTCTTTCTGACAACTTCCTTGTTTCACCCAATCACTGAGAATGACCTCTGAGCTACTGGCAAGGCCTTCTGAGTTCTCATTTCAAACTCCTAGAATACTTCCACTGCAAGTTGCAAAACTTTCAGTTTTATCCATCTGGTTCTTAAAGTATTTGTTTCTTGTTCTACCCTCTCAGCAGGAAATGCAGTCTCATTTGCGAACATCCAGTCTACCCTTTCATGATGAGTTACTCATTGTCAGTAGACCATTTACAAAATACAAGTGCATATAAATCAGTGATAATCTGGATGCATTCAGAAACATCTGTGAACATTACCAAAAAAAAAAAAAAAAAAAAAAAGAGGAGGAGGAGGAGGAGGAGGAGGAGAAAAAGAAGAAGAAACGTGAGACTTGCATAGTTCAGCATTGGAGGCCAGTTCCTGATAGTTATGAAACCATTCCTAGCAGAGAATCTAAAGATGTGGTTGAATGATTTTGATTTTATTTTTTGAAAATCTATCTAAATATAAATACTCTGCATTTCATTTTCTGATAGTTATTTTTTTTCCTGAGAACGGAACACACGTATTCAACATCTTGCAAGTTTCTAAAATTCTGTTTGTTTGGAGTTTCCTTCCTCCCCCCCACTTCTCTTCCTATTTTATTTTTAGACTCTGTTTTATTGAACAGTCTTTTATTTAGTCTTGTCAAAACTCTGTTTAATGTTAGCAAACTACAGTGTTTCCATGCATTTTCTCACCTGTACTTGAAATCTGAATTTGCTGGGTTTGTCATTATGTTTTTGGGCTTGCACATTTTTATACATTGACTCTGTTTCAAATTCAAGACTGGTGCAAATGTGGTGGATGCAGGTGTGGGCTCCACAAAAAGGCCCGATTCAATCTGTACCTTGGGCAAGAACTCGGGAAGTAGCCCAGTGCCCAAGACTCAATGCCAGGAAGAAGTCCAGTCTATAATGCAGAGATAATGATATTGATATAAAGCAGTTGTAAGAATTAATAAGTTGATGGGCATGAAACATTTATAATAACCTAAAGCACTAGCATTCTAAGATTTTGTGATCCAATTATTATACAACTGACTTTAGACATGCCATAAGACAAGACTCAGTGGAAAAGACAATCATGCTAAGTGAAGCTGAAGGCAGTAGAGAAAGACAAAGATGTAACATGAGGTGGATTAACTTAATAAAAGAAGTCACAGCCTTGAGTGTGCAAGCCCTGATGGTACCTGATGGTTAATGATAGTACCTTTTGGAGGTCACTAATTCATAGGGTAGTCATAGGTCAGAAGCAAGTTGAGGCACTTAAAAAAATTATGTAATTGTCACATGCATGTGACTTCCAGATGTGGCTGGATGCTGTAGATGTCCAACTCTCCACATGGTGTCTTTGCATCAGCAGTCACTGAAGTGTTTGTTGAGCTGCAATTCCCAGCATTCCTCACCATTGGCTATGCTTGCAAGGGCTGATGGGAGCAGCAGTCCAACAATATCTGAAAGTCCACATACTGCCCATCACTTCTGTACAAGCAGTTGCCATAGGGCAGTCATTTAGCACCTTGCCATTGTGACTGCATGCTGCATAAATCCATGTAGCATTAAGCAGCATGGATGCAAAGTTTATAGCTCACAGTGCTATCCATATGTAGCATACCATCACTCAGCGCTTTCAATAGTTATGTGGTGATTAACAATAAAATCTCTGTGAGAGGGAGGGGAGCTTGTGTTAGGGTGTAGCTTTTTTAAAAAAAGTAATGAGTTCAAGTGTTATGAACTGAAAGTGGGGATGTGGTACATAGATCTGCCCCTGACATTGTACACATAATAATTGGGCACATGGCTCCTTTGAGCAGGCCCTCAACTCCACAAGTTTATTTTATTATTTAGAGAGGTAATCATTTCCTTTTTTAAAAATCACATTTTTAACACAAAACTATAACTAAAACAAGCAGAAATAATAGAAAACACTATTTCTAATTTTTTTTTTACAAAGGACAAAACAAGCAGATGCATAAAACTGAGATCTAGTTACTGACAGAGGGCTCAATGTTAAACACATTTTTCAATTTACCTTGACTGGCGTAAGAAGAATTCATTAACAGCTTGGAGATTTTCTTTACATTAAAATTTGCACTTAAATCTTTTTCCATAATCTGAGAAAAGGCTTACATAGATTTTGAGTACTTTTTGGATACATATACAAAATAAAATCATGCCATGTTTCATAAAAATCTGATGTTTTGATTTTATCTTTCCCTACTTTGAGTTGATATGTCAGTTTTTCTGCCATGGTCGTCATTCCAGTCTGTTTGAGCGACAACAAAAACAAAACAGAAACAAAGCATTGTGACAGCTTTAACAGATCTATTTCAGTGTGTGCTTTCATGGATTACAATTGACTTCTTCAGACACAAAGAGCACGCTATCTGGGCAACAGGTTTATATATGCTGTATGTGGTGTGGGGATGGGATGAAGTGGAATGACAATAGCATATTTACAGCTGGTTGCTCAGTGAGTTAGGTATCTAGCTGCAGAGCCAGAGGTTGGCAGTTCATTTCCCCTACCGTGCATTCCAGAAGGGCCAGCCTGTGTGTCCTTGGGCAAGCTGCACAGTCCCAGGGCACCCCCAGAAGAAGAAAATGAGTACTCTCTACCTAGAAAACCCTGAAAATGGTCACCAAAAGTCAGAATTGACTTGGCACACAACTATTATACATTAAAGCCAGCATGGAAGAACATAAACTAGCAACTATTATTAATAAATGCCCAAGGTAACATTGGCATTATTAAAACAGGTAGTGAACATTCAAGGTGTTTATAACATTCACATCCAACCAATCCTAGCAATAAGAAGATGCAAATTACATTAATTGTCAGGACTTGAGTTTTAGAACGTGAGCTGTTGAAGAAGAGTAGATTATCTTGAGGTCAGGGTTTTGAGAAAAATATGTGGATAGCTAAATACAAGTTATAGGACTGATGGTGGAAATTTTCAGACTTCCTGCTCCTGTCCCACGGTTCCCAAAAGCTTCTACAGAACCAAAAGGATCCTAAGGCAGCCAAAAAACTTTTGGAGGTGTGTGCGTGTGGGAGGGTTGTTATGAAAGGTTGAGTTACCAAAATGCACCCATGGCTGATGGCATCATCAGACTTATATGGTATAGTTTTGTGTTAACTGGATTTCAGCCCTTGTGTGCTAAAAAGCTCCAATCTTTATTTAACCTTCTAGATGCATTTTGGAATTTATGAATATAACCCACTCCAGCTTTAAAAAATAATAATTAATTCCTCTAGTAATTCCATGGAGATCACCATGTTTGAAGCTTCAGTGTAGCACATTGCCTTGTTAATGCTGTCATATGTTGAATTCTACGGTTTTCTTTCATCCTAAACATCATAGAATGTGATGCTGAGCAACAAATTATGTAAACAGAGAGAGAGAGAGAGAGAGAGAGAGAGAGAGAGAGAGAGCACAACATGCACAATAAGTAGAAATTAGAATAACTTTCCAAGGTTTTGTTCCAAATTTTCTTTAAAAAGAAACCCCAGTTTGGAGAAAGACTGCATCTCAGTGGCAGAAGACATACTTTGCATGCAGAATATCTAGTTTTGATCTCTAGCATCTCCAGCTCAGGCTGGGTTCAAGTGAAACCCCAGAGAACTGCTGCGAGTCAGTGTGGAAAATATGGAGCTAGATGAACTAGTCTTGCTTGGCAACGCCATGTCTGTTTTCAGGACTCATTCATTTCAATGTATAAAGCTGTGTATAAGGCCAGTGTTGCTTAACTCACGTCCCTTAAAACAGTGCAGACCATCACTTTGAATTCCCCCCCCCCCCCAGTTTCAATTAAGGAAAGAAATTACTAACCATTGATAGCCCTTTCTGAAAAGGTAGTGGTTTGAGAATGATACAGAGGGTTGCTTTTGTGTTTTTTACAAGGCTGTCCTATGAGGGACAGCTTTAAAATATATATTGCTTTTGTTTTCAGTTATGTGTTTCAACAACATATTTTCCTACTGAGACTTTCTTGGGTGGGTAGTTTTGGAAACCAGGCCCTATAGTTAACAAGATTTATTTTCAAATGTGACTAGGTCCTGTGTTTAAAGAGAGTTACTTTAAAGGTTGTGTCCTGCATGCACTTCTGAAACAGAAGATTTGCCGAAGATCCATAACATGCCCTCAGGCAGTACTTCCAAAGAAAAGGAAATTCAAGACAACATGATACAGCTTTGCTACCTTGCACATGGCACTTATATGCCAGCTGTGGATGTTTACAGAATGTAAACAGGAAAGCCAGATCTGTGTTGTCCCTGTTCTTAACCTCACTGACCAGCAGGAAAATATACTACCTGAAACTGATTTGGCCGACTGTCTCCTGCTGCTGGTCTCTAGTAGTTTCAGCCTATTATTTCACACTGCTAATGTTGCTTGCAAGATGTTCTCAGTATGACAAAGCCTGCAGATGGCATGTCTCAAGGGCTTCCACATGCTACCTAAAACCTGTACATCCTAATTCATGTATTTATGACTATTGTTCTCTACAGCTTGGAACAGGTTGGAAAGAAGAATATCTTAAGCTTATAAAGAAACTGGCTATTTTTAGAAGTAGACTTGCTGCCATTTCTAGATCAGAAGTTCCAGTCTTGCATCCATCTTAATTATGGATTAAAGAAATTAAACATTTGATATTAAGTATTCTTAGTTCTTTATCATTTTCCTTGGACAAAGGTTGCTCAAATCTGAATTACTGTTCCATCATACAAATTTGCTGTCTTGCTGCAAAGCCCTAGAGAAGCACACCAACATAACAAAGTTGGTAGTTGGCACAGAGTTGTATATAAAAACATATACTGTATTAAACACCTGCACTAATTCAATCACTGATTGAATGAGCCCACTCTAGTGTGATTTACTACACCAAGCAACAGGATTTCAGCTATTGTTTGCTTTTGTTACCTCTGACTTACGGTGACCCTCTGAATGAGTGATCTCCAAAATGTCTTGTCCTCAACAGCCCTGCTCAGCTCTTGCAAACTCAAGGCTGTGGTTTCCTTTAAGAAGTCAATCCATCTTGTATTTGGTCTTCCTCTTTTCCTGCTACCTTGAATTTTTCCTAGTCTTACTGTTTTTTTCCAGTGAATCTTCCCTTGTTATGACAGCCTCAGTTTCATAATTTTTGCCCCAGGAGACTTGATTTGATCTAAGGCCCACTTGTTCATCTTTCTGGCAGTCCAGAGTATCTGTAAAGCTCTTATCCAGCATCACATTTCATTTTTTTTAATTATAAAATATTTTATTTTTTAAACTACTAGGAATAGTGTAGGGGATACAAAAGGTAAAAGGAAGTGGAAGGGATGGGAAAAGGGTTTTGAGGCTGGGAGAACACAAAGTATACAATCATCCAATCTATTCATATTAAGTATACAGTACAAGCATCTACTCTATTCATTTTTCAATGCAAAAAACAACAGCTTTATACTCTTTTTTTTTACTGTTTGATTATCCTCTAAATATCAGCTTATATTCATATTTTAGTTTAAATCTAAGTTATTCCAACTCTATCAGGAAATCGAGACCAATTATAAAATACATCCCCTCTTTCAATTTCCTTCTGTCTTGGACATACATTCAGCATGTCTGAAAAAGTATCCATTTCTATCACTTCCCATATTTTCTCAGTACCCTTCTCTTGTTTCTGTGACTCTATTTTCTTCCAGCTTTGGGGAAGTAAAATTGAATCCAGGACATTAATCTGATTTTTAACATCACCTTTTCTGACTATTGTAGCTAAATAGCTCACAGGGTAACTCTTAATCTCGTCTATGTTACCTAGCATCACTTCCAATAAAGACTGTTCTGGAGTTAATACAGTTTCCTTTAGTTGTTGTTTAACCTCTGATGTTTCCCCTTCCATCAGGTCTTCCACCTGGTTGAGACACTCATTTATCTGCTGAAATCCTGTTATTATTGCCATTTGCATAGTAACCTGCCATTCTTTTTCTGGCAAAATTCCCAACAGTTGATATTCAAAATTTTTGGAGGCCATTTCCATCTTTCCAATACGTATGGTTTGTATAAATAATATTATATACCTCCCCTGGGTATATCCTCCCTTCCTTGCCCAGATATTATAATATATAGCTCAACTTTTAGCCCAACACTTTGGATTTCAACCGTGGCAATATTATCAAAATCCACACAGCCCAACCAAGAGAAAGTCCAGACTAAACAACGAACACAGGGGGCCAGTCTCTCCAAAAGATATCATTGTAATCCGTCAAAACTCCAGTCCTGATTTTCCTAGCTCCTCAATCTCTTCTGTTAGGTTCCTCTCGCTGACGATTCACTGTCCGTTGCTCCCAAAGATTTATTCCTCCTTCTAAAACCAAACAAGCTTCTATTATCAAAGTCCCATTCGACTCCAGTCCTGGCTTCCACAGCTCATCAATCTAGCCAATTATGTCGTCACACTGATGATTCACAGTCTGTTTTTTTTTTATTCCCAAAAGCTTATTCCTCCTGCTCCGAAGACAAGATTTTATTTTCAAAGTCCCACACAAACTAGTGAGAAAAATCCAGACTAAACAGCATTCACCAGATTTCAGTCCCTTGAAGCCTGTTCAGTAGTATTTCCTCTGGGATTTTTTCCCAGAAACACAAAATTTTTCTGTCTCACTGCCTATCTGTGACCTTGAGCCAGCCTGCTGTTTAAGAGCTTGCTGTTTAAGAGTCAGTTTCGCTTTGAAGAAGCAGGCTGACCAGCACGACTCGCCGCTCCTTCTCTCTTCTTTTGGTCCAATATTTTCACTCTAGTTTCTTTTACATCTTAATGAGGTTATTCATAAATCAAAGGCTTACTTTGTTATTGTGTATTTTCAGCCGTATTTTTGTTCTCCTCTCCTCGGGGAATTGGGGGTGGAGTTACGCACAGCTATTCTGCCATAAAATGGCTTCCCGTCTCCGATCTGTGCTCGGGTGAATTTTCAGAGGGAAGAAAGATCAGGTTGCTGCCCAATCTTCTACCATCTGGGCTCACCAACTGCTTCAGGGAGACCTCTCCTGGTCTCCCCTACAGTCCCCCCCTTTCTGGAGGGGCCCCAGACCGGGCGGTTCCAGCTTTTCCCAGGAGCTGTTCCTGGCAGCTGCTGGCTTCAGTGCGACCAAGCTCCACCCTCCAGCATCACATTTCAAACAAACCAGTTTTCTTCCTGTTAGCTTTCTTCACAGTGCAGCTTTCACATCCATACACAGTAATCACGAATACAATAATGTGGATAATCTTGGCCTTGGTCTCCAGTGACACATCCTTACACTTGATCTTGTCTAATTCTTTCATTACTGCCATTTCGGGTCTCAGTCTTCTGATTTCTTGGCTGTAGTCTCTATTTGGATCGATGATTTAACCAAAGTATGCAAAATCTCAAATTTCAGTTTCTTCATTGTCAACATTAAAGTTGTGTAGTTCTTTGGTAATCATTATCTGATCTTCTTAATGTTATATTTCAGTCCTCCTTTGGCACTTTTTTCTTTCACTTTCATCAGAAGTCATTTCAAGTCATTGCTACTTTCTGCCAGTAGGATGGTATCATCTGCATATTTTTAATATAACATTATATCTGCACAATCTTAAATTATTGATGTTTTTTCCACCAATTTTCACATCTCTTTCTTCTGAGTCTAGTCCAGTCTTCTGTACGACGTGTTCTGCATATAGAATGAACAGACAGGGAGATAAAATATACCCTTATCTGACACCTTTGCCTATAGGGAAACATTCCGTCTCTTCATACTCAGTTCTAACAGTAGTTTCTTGTCCACAACACAGGTTATGTAACAGGACAATTGAGACTTGAGGCACACCCATTTCTTTTACAATAACCCATAGTTCTCAAGATCCACACAGTCAAAGGCTTTGCTGTAGTCAATAACGCATAGACTGGTCTTCTTCTGACATTCTTTGGTGTGCTCCAGTAGTCAGCGGATATTGGCAATATGAACTTGAGTGCCTCTTCCTTTTCGGAATCCAGTTTGAACATCAGATATGTCTTCCTCCATATAAGGTAAAAGTCTTGGTTGCAACACCTTGAACATCACTTTGCTTGCATGGGAAATCAGAGCTATGGTCCTGTAGTTCCTGTACTCCTTGGCATCTCCTTTCTTGGGGATTGTAATATACATTGTACACTTCTGATCAGTGGGTTAATGTTTTGTTTTCTATATTTCTTGGCATATTCTTGTTAGGATTTTGACAGATTCAGCCTCTGTGCCTTGAAATAGTTCCACTTACTTCTGCTAATTTATTTCTTCCCAGTTCTTTCAGAGCAGTTTTCACTTCACTTTCTAGAATTGCAGGTTCTTCATCACAGGATTCGTCTGTCATCTTTTTATCTCTTCTATATAAGTCTTCAGTATATTGTTTCCACCTTCTTTTTATTTTATTCTGGTCAGATAGTCTGCCAGACAGTTGGTCTTTCAGCATTCATAATACAGACATAAGTTTCTCTTTGATTTTTTGGATTTTCTCGGAAAGACTCTTGTTTTTCCTCTTTTGTTGTTCTCCTCTATTTCTTTGCACTGGTTACTATAACAGTTGTCTTTGTCTCTATGTGACAGTCACCGAAAAGCTGCTTTCAGGATTCTGACCCTACTTCTGTCACCTTTTATGTTTGCTTCTCTCCTGCCCTCAACAATTATAAGTGCTCCCCTCATCATCCATCTAGGATTTTTTCTCTTTTTTACTACAGGAATTGTCTCTTTTCATTCTTTCCTAACAAGATCCCTGGCTTCAGTCCACAGTTCTTGTGGTTCTTGTGGTTCATGACCAGTTTAGTGATGGAAATCTGGTTTTTATGTGGACTTTAAATTCATAAGGAAGGTTGTTTAGATTACAGAACTCTGAGTCATTCTCCTTTGTTTCTGGCCCCAAGGTCAAGTTTTCTAACAAGATTTGGTTCTCCTTTACTTTCTCCTTTAGCATTTCAGTCACCTATGATTATAAACATGTCTTGTCTTAGTGTCTTGATGTGTGATCACTCTCCTCCTGGATGCTTGCATAAAAGCTTTCCATTTCGTCTTCTTCAGCATCTGTACTTGGGGCATAGACTTGAATTACAATTATTAGATTAGATTAGAGATCCTTCAGTCTTGAGAGACTATGGTAATGTGCTCTCACTTGGAACAGCGTCTAATGTGGCTGAGAAGGCCAATTTGAAAGTGACAATCACTTCCACACTGAAGACAAATACAATCTGTCCCCTGTCCAGCTCCCTGATTTTGCTGGTTTCGGGACTGCCTCTTTGCCTCGGCCTGCTGAACAAGTGTCTCTTCAAAATGGGAGAGGCCATGCTGCACCGCCTGCCTCCAGGCTGAATGCTCAGATGTCAAAGTTTCCCATCTGTTGAGGACCATTCCTAAGGCCTTCAGATCCTGCTTGCAGATATCCTTGTATCGCAGCTGTGGTCTCCCTCTGGGGCGCTTTCCCTACACTAATTCTCCATACAGGAGATCTTTTGGAATCCGACCATCAGCCATTCTCACGACATGCCCGAGCGAACGTAGACGTCACTGTTTCAGTAATGTATACATACTAAAAATTCCAGCTCGTTCTAGGACTACTCTATTTGGAACTTTGTCCTGCCAGGTGATACCAAAAATGCATTAGAGATAACACATATGGAACATGTTCAGCTTCCTCTCCTGCCGTGCACAAAGGGTCCAGGGCTCACTGCAGTACAGGAGTGTGCTCAGGACACAGGCTCTATAGACCTGGATCGTGGTATATGCCGTCAGCTTCTTATTAAGCCATACTCTCTTTGTGAGTCTAGAGAACATGGTAGCTGCTTTGCCAATGCGTTTATCCAGCTCAACATCTAGGGAGAGGGTGTCAGAGATCGTTGAGCCAAGGTACACAAAGTCAAGAAAAACCTCCAGTTCTTGTGTGGAGATGGTAATAGAGGGAGGTGAGTCCACGCCCTAGCCCATGACTTGTGTTTTCTTCAGATTGATTGTTAATCCACAGTCTTGGCAGGCCTTGCTAAAACGATTCATGAGTTGTTGGAGGTCTTCAGCAGAATGGGCAACAACAGCTGCATCATCAGCGAAGAGGAAGTCCCGCATGCATTTGAGCTGGACTTTGGTCTTCGCTCTCAATCTAGAGAGATTAAAGAGCTTTCCATCTGATCTAGTCCGGAGATAGACACCTTCTGTTGCAGTTCCAAAGGCGTGCTTCAGCATGACAGCAAAAAAGATCCCAAACAGGGTCAGCGTGAGGACACAGCCCTGTTTCACTCCGCTTCGGATGTTAAAGGGATCTGATGTTGAGCCATCAAAAACTACAGTGCCCTTAATTTCCTCATGAAAGGACCTGATGATGTTAAGGAGTCGACGTGGACATCCAATCTTGGGAAGTATTTTAAAAAGGTCATCCCTACTAACCAAATCAAAGGCCTTTGTAAGTTCTATGAAGGCCACAAAGAGTGGCTGTCGTTGTTCTCTACATTTCTCCATACCATTTCAGTGGTGGATCTATTAGCTCGAAATCCACACTGTGATTCTGGATAGACTCTGTCTGCAAGCACCTGGAGTCTCTTCAGCACAAAACGGGCAAGCAGCTTCCCTACAATGCTGAGAAGAGAGATGCCACAGTAGTTATTGCAGTCGCCCCTTTCGCCTTTGTTCTTGTACAATGTGACAATGTTTGCATCCTTCATGTCCTGTGGTACTCCACCTTCCCTCCAGCAAAGACAAAAGTTTTCATACAACTCGGTGGTGGTGATCTCTTTACAGCACTTCAGCACTTCAACAGGGATGTTATCCTTCTCAGGTGCCTTGCCGGAGGCGAGGGAATCCAAGGCCGCTTTTATTTCTGCTAAGGTTGGTTCGCTGTCCAACTCTTCCAAGACAGGCAGGCACTCAATGTTATTTAATGCCTCTTCAGTTACTACATTCTCTCTAGAATATAGCTCAGAGTAGTGCTGCACCCAGCGTTCCATCTGCTGTGCTCGGTCCTGGATGATCACGCCTGTAGCAGTCTTCAAAGGAGCAGATTTCTTCTGTATTGGACCTAAAGCCTGCTTGATACCATCATACATTCCCTTGATGTTACCTGTGTCCGCTGCTATCTGTATCTGAGGGCAGAGCTGAAGCCAATAATCATTAAAACATATCCTGGCAGTCTGTTGGACTTTGCTACGAGCAACTCGAAGAACCTGCAAGTTGTACTCACTAGGACAGGCTTTGTATGCTGCTAGAGCTCTCCTCTTTTCCTCAATGGCTGGCATCAACTTCTCCAAATGGGCTTCAAACTGGTCTGCCATCTTTTTGGTCTTCTTGCCAAATGTGGACAAGGTGGAGTTTTAAACAGCATCCTTGAAATGTCCCCATCATTCAGGTGCATTTGCACCAGCCGGGCCTGGAAGAGTTTCCTCAAGCGCTTGAGCAAATTCCTCCACTTTTCTCTGATCGCGAATCTTGCTGATGTCAATACGTGGTCTTCCTTCCTTTTTCGTGTGATGCAATCTCTTTATTTGTAGTTTTACTCTGCTACACACCAGGGAGTGATCAGTATCGCAATCAGAACCCTGATAACCGCATGTGATTGTAATACTAGGAAGGCTAGAGCGTCTAGTGAGGATCAAATTGAGCTGATGCCAATGCTTCAATCTTGGATGTCTCCAAGAGACTCTGTGTCAAAGCTTCGTATTAAAGAAAGTGTTGCTGACACAAAGACCATAATAACAGCAAAACTCCAGCAAGTGTTGGCCATTTTCGTTCATCTTCCCAATGCCAAAACAGCCTAGACAAGTGGGCCAATAATTGTGATCAGCACCAACTGTAGCGTTAAAGTCTCCGATAATGAACAGCAGCTCTCTCTCCATGATTTTTTTGATAGTAGCTGCCAGATCGCCATAGAATTTGTCTTTGACTTCTGCTGTAGATGACAGTGTTGGTGCATATGCACTAATAAGGGTGACCAGTCCTGCTGATGAATGGAGCTGCAGAGACAGGATTCTTTCACTCCCCGCAATAGGTGGAACAATGGATCTCAGCAGAGTATTTCTAACTGCAAAGCCAACGCCATATTCCCTGGTCTCATTCAATGGTTTTCCCTGCCAGAAGAATGAGATTTTTTTTTCTTTGAAAGATCCCGAGTCTGGCAATCTCGTCTCTTGCAGGGCAACAATGTCCATCTACAGCCTACTCAGTTCCATGTCAATGACAGCTGTCTTGCACGCGTCGTCTATTTTACTACACTAAGCAACAAAGTTTCAGCTATTTCCTGGAATTCATTGAATCTTTAGTGAAATAATGCCTACCTCACCAGTCCATATTTTCATTAAAAATTCCAAAGAATCTAAAACTGGAATAACTGACATTGGTGAAAAATCAGGACCCCTTTGGTCAATATAAAACTATGTTAGCTGTCAAAGCTCTTATCACCTCTTAGAAAAAGGATGGGTGTGATAGGCCTCTGTTCTACCATCTATCTATTGCCTGAAAAGAAGATTGGCATTGTCTAAGAGCATAGTGTCAATGTTTGACAGGCCCAACCATTAGGCAAAGGGAAAAACATTTAGCTGGCAGATGGTAGGGAAGATGTTGGCAGGCATAGTCATGAAATACATAGTTTACAATCTGCCCTGAATCCACTAAGATGCATTGCTGTCCTCAGCTATGGTGGAGGATGCCTTCTCATTGCTGGTAACTATTTTCCTGGTCAATACATATGCAAATTTGCCTTCATCTTTCACCTCAGACATCCAAATGCCTTTGGTCATCCATTACAGTTGCTCTTAATTGTTGGAGACTATTGCTTTCCTCAAAATGACAGTTTGTCACTTTAGTCACAATTACAGCTAAATATCTTTCTCCAATTTCTCTTCCTTCATTATTCATTTATTCAGACATTATTTAGCCTCCTGTCCTGTCACCAACAAGACCCAAGGCCACTATCTATAACCACAAAACAATAGAAACTTTGTAACATATTATACGGCTATGAAAATACCAGATAGCCAACACAACCTAAAAGAAAAGTCCTAATGATTGGGTGGGGGTGGAAATTACCAGTAATAAGTCTACATAATGACCATCTTGCAGTAGGGATGTGACTTTCAAAGCTTCCTGGCTTTTGACTGGTATGAGGAGGGTATTCACTAGTGCTCCAGGTGGGCCATCTGCTTTCATCTCACAGTCCCAGGAGAGACCTCGGCTCCCAGGCCCCTGGCAGGCACAGAGGAGGCACAACAGCCATCTGTGAAGCAGCTGACTGATGAGGGGCACCTGAGGAAGGAGGAGGAGAGGGGGACTGGAATAAAGGAGGGGGAACAGGGGGACTCAGGGGCTTCATCAAGGGAAAGGAAGGGAGAAGCAGAGACCTTGGAAGAAGATGTTATGTGAGGGGAGACCATTGAGGCTTGGTTTTCTGCCTCAGTTTTGGACCTCAGGAGGGATGGAAAGCTAGTGGGAGGAGGGGTCCTGAGCAGAAGACTCCAAGTCCTGCCCATTAGGCAGAGGAAGGAGCTGCAGATGATGGGTCCCTGTGCCTCGACTAACAGAGCCCTCAGCGAGTCCTCAGAGTCATCATGACTTTGGTGCCCATGCTGTCTAGCAGGAGCAGTGGCACCCAATCTGACTCAGCTATGGCAGTGGTGATGAAAATGCCAGTAAAAAGACAGGAGGCTCCTGGATCAGACCCCAGTACCCCCTGCCCAGCTCTACCAGTCATCATTGAAAGGATTTTGACCAGGGATGGGACTCACCCTGCTCTCCTGTGGAAGGCCAGGACTCTCAGGGTCTCCTGTGGTGTTAGAAGGGCCCCTCTCAAAAGGACATTCCCGGAGGTGGGGAGTTAGCGCAGGGAACTCAAACCCCCCCAAGAAGTTCATGGAGGGAGTTAAAGCCACAATTTCTGTTTCTGTCCACCTGTCCATAGAAATAAAGGTTGTTTCTGATTATCCCTACAATTTGGAACCCATGGTATTATTACTGAGAGACTCTGTGGCCACCATCACCAACAGGGGTGAGACCTGCAGTGCTCACAACAGGAAATCAAGTGGAAAAAGCCCTCTTTTCTCTGTGTGGTTCCCCCTCCCCACTTTAGAGAAATCTTATGGGATTTCCAAAATGTTTTGTGGTTATTTTTCCCACAGAAGAAGTTTAACTCTCAGAATCTTTCAGATTGGCCATACTGGCTGGAGAATTAGGAAGCCCTAGTCAAAAAAAGTAACTTTCTGAGCTCAGGGAGAGTTTAATGGACAAGATATACTACAATGTCCTTTCCTACTTAGACTGTAAACCATAGACGGATATAATGATTTTCATTTTTCATCTGCTGGTAAAGTAGGGCAATGAATTCCATTTTTACCATAGCAGTTGGGAAGGTTTCAAGTATATATTTGTTTTATTAATTGTGACACAAAATAAGTACTTTAAAATGACCTTGGGGAGCTTGGGAAACAAATTAGAAGAGGAGTTGATACATTTCTTGCCTCTTGTTACAGATTTTCCATCCCAATTCATTAGCAGTAAACTAGCTTTCAAACAGAGAATATGTGGTTGTTGGGTTTGGGATTTTTTTTCCTCATTGTTGTTATTTATTTTGGTACTTAATCTCTTTCTTCTGTCTCTGTTTCATGTGACATTCAGTCCAAATAAGTAGTCCCTGGGCTCAGAAGCTTAGCAAAATATGTTTGTCAGGTGAGTCATCCCTTGCTCTCACAGCTCCCGTTCCATCAAATGACTGCAGTAACAAAAGTGCTGACAGAAAGGAGGAATTATCCAAATCAACAAAGGCCTGACAGGAAAGGACTGCACATACGAATAAAGCATAGCAAGCAGCTCGAGAAATAATCATGAGCAATCAGAGACAAATTAAGTCGTACTTCAAACTCCAGCTTTTAACAAGGGATAGATGACAAATATCAAATTTCCCTCAGCCCACACCTAAGTCATACAGGCAATTAAGCATGTGTCTGCTTTTGGATATCAAACTTTTTGGAGGTACTTAGTACCATGAAAGGATGTGGTAAGCTACCCATAGGATCTGTCAAAGGCTTTTGTGTATCAGGTACTGTGTATTACTGTAAACAGCAGAGTTGCATCTAGTGATCATAGGAGCTTTTCCTTCCAGACCTTGTTTTGAACCAAGTAGTACATGGTTAATCCCACTGATATATGGTACAAGTGTATTTCTATGGAAGAAACGGACACCCCAAGCACTGGATGCAGATGCCATAAAACTAAACTGCGTGCCCTGTAGATCAAATATGAACATAACAATTCTATCTAAATGAAAAGAAAGACAATTAAAACACATTAGTGCTTTGTGTAGCTCCCTTTCCGCTTCTTTGTCAGCCTCTTTTTTCATCTTGTTATGATGGAAAACCACTATACAGTTGGTTGGATAGCTCTGTGGTTTAGGTATCTGGTTGCAGAACCAGAGGCTGGGAGTTTGATTCCCCACTGTGCTTCCTGTGTGGCCTTGGGCAAGCTGCACAGTTCTGGGGTGCCCCCAGAGGAAGGGAATGATAAACCACTTCTGAGTATTCTCTGCCTGCAAAACCCTGAGAAGGATCACCATAAGTCAGAATTGACTTGACGGCTTATTATTATTATTATTATTATTATTATTATTATTATTATTATTATTATTATTATTATTATTATTATTATTATTATTATTATTATTATTATTTGATGAAAAATTAGGTACACCTGATTGTATGGACACAAACAGGACTAGTATAAGTCTGTTTTCTGGTGAACCATGATGCAGACAGAAATGACTTGCTTTGGTTGTTAATAGGTTGGATCTATTCAGGTGGGAGAAAAAAACTGGGATTCTTAATAGGTTCAAGAAATACAAAATGGCACATGAAACTCAACCCTATCCATACTGCTAATGCTAAGGGTGAGTGCGTTCTGTACCTGCATAACATCAAGTACATTAAGGTCAACTCCTCCTGCACTGTTTAGCACACATTCTGACCCACTCCATCGATGCATTTTCAGATCTCCAGTATAAAAATTAAGACACCAATATGGGAAAAGCAACTATGAGCTTGGAGGGTTTTGGAGCACCCTAACTGTACAATCTATCCACTCAAAGCCCATGCAACAATCATTCTTTCAAAATCATACACTCATAGTCCTAAGAGTGCAGTGATCTTTCAGTAAAATTCAATAAAGTAAGCTGAGCTAGAAAACAAAGAAAATAATATTTTAGAATGCAAAAAGGCTATCAAAACAGCAGCACATTTTTCTCTTCTCACAGCTCTGTGAAATAGCTATTTCATTCATTCATTCATTCATTCATTCATTCATTCATTCATTCAACTTCTATACTGCCCATCTGGCTACCAAGGCCACTCTGGTGGTTCACAACACAGTGAAAAAACAGACAACACTTTAAAAAGCACTGAACATAAGAATGATACGAAAAAGCAAAATTAAACATATCAATCCAGATACACAAAAATCAACACAGAATTAAGTAAAAATAATTTAAAAGGCAAGGTGGCAGAAGAGATAGTATAAGCCCTGAAAACCACTGTGCTATGATGATGTGATCTATGGGAAAACCTGTCCAAACAGCCATGTTTTCAAAGATCATTTGAAAATTCCAAGTGAAGGAGTCAGGCAAATTTCAGGTGGCAGATTTTTCCAGAGGTGGGGAGCAACAACTGAGAAGGCCCAGTTTCTGGTCGTCACTTTCCGGGTCTGTCTCAGGGTCAATGATCTCAACTACCCAGCTTGGGAAGATTGAGTAGGTTCGGCAGATCTCACTGGAAGAAGGCGTTATGCAAGGTATTGAGGACCCAAAGCCTTGTATGTCAGCATCATCACCTTGAAGCTGGCATGGAAATGGACAGGTAGTCAATGCAAGGTGGCCAGAATGAGGGAGATATGGTGGTATTTGTATATGCTACATAGTAATCTGGCTGCCATATTCTGGACCTGTTGAAGTTTCCATAGCAGCCTCATAGGCAGCCCTACATAAAGAGCATTACAGTAGTCTAATCTTGAGACTACCCATGCATGGACCAGTGTGGTGAGGGACCCAGTGTCAAGGTAGGGACACAATCTGCCTCAGAGCTAGTGAAGCAACTTCAGAGAGATAAATATACCAGTTGGTGACTTCAGTCTGAACCCTCCTCGGTGCTTCAGTGTGTAGATGAAGTTTTAGAAGAGGTAGCCGTGTTAGTCTGTGCAAGCATGTCAGGCAAAATCCAAAGAAACAAAACAAAAGAAGACAAAAACATGTGGCACCTTAAAGACTAACTATTGTATTTTAATGTGAGCTTTTGTGGATCCACTTCTTCAGACATATGGGTGTTTTCCCATTAAAAAAAGAGAGACGTGCTTTTGTCTTTGTTTTGTTTTGTTTCTTTAGATTTTGCCTGATACATTAGTGGGTACAGTGTCCAGGGTAGATATTGGGTTTCATATGGCCGTTCAGCTGCCCTTGCCTTCTTCACTGGCACCAGCACCTTAATCTATTGTATTACTTTGAATTCCCCCTTTGCCTTGATTCAAATTGCTGACTGTACCTATGAATGCAAGATAAGAAGGAATTATTGTGGCGTTGCTCTGCCCTGGAACTGAAGAGCACCTCCTTGTTCCCCTTATAGTTTCTCCGGAATTGCACAAATATTTCTGATTCAGTCTTTTTTTGCACATTGCTCTGAAGACAGGGTATTTTCCTACTGCTAACCCTCTTGCTCGGTTAATATCCTGGACCTCCAATGGCGGAAAAGAAATATCTAGAAATCAGTACAAGCTTCTTTATTAGTAGTATTACTCTTATTCTGACACATGAGGTTTAAACTGCAGCTTTCTAGGTAGATGTGACAAGAAACTGTGGTTTAAGAAATGAAGGTGACTTCTGCCGAAGCTGTGCCGAAACATACAGGCACATTGCTCATTCCATGCCTTATTGGACCTGGATTGTTATGTTTGAGCTTGGTCTATCTCCTGGGAACAGAGGGATACAAAATAACAGATAAATCTGTTTTGAATGCCAAGGCTCAGCCTTGAGACTTGCCAGGCAACGATGAAGAAAAGAATGCCTGTCAACATGTCCTGAATGCATTTCCAGTTTGGGATCAACAGGCTTGGCTGGATTACAGCTTGGGATGCTGCACATTTCATCTTAAAAATTACCAATGTAAACTCCACTACCGAAAGCCAAAGATGGCA